>JAINUG010000001.1:11713164-12433164 GCA_029706075.1 Aldrovandia affinis
GTAGGTACGATCCATAGTATAGTCCTCGAGCAATGTGTATATAAATGCAGATGAAGAAGGAGGCTCCGTTTGCATGTATGTTGCGAATTAGTCAACCGTAGCTTACGTCTCAGCAGATGTGGGTTACAGAAGAGAAGGCTGTTGAAATGTCAGAGTGTAGTGCATGGCTAGAAAAAGACATGCAAGGATTTGTGTAATAAGACATAGCCCAAGGAGGGATCCAAAATTCCATCATGCTGAGATGTTGGAGGGGGATGGGAGGTCTACTAGGCATCGTTAACAATTTTAAGGAGGGGGTTGGTTTTTCGTAGGTTGGACATTAGTTTCTATAGTTGAATAACAGCGGTGGTTCTTCAAATCGTTGGTCTCTGTGGTTAAAGTCAGCGATAGTTATGACTTATCTTTAATTTTACTTATTTATTTTTTTGTTTTTAGTTGGGTTGGTGTTGGGTCTTGTTGCTGTGGCTTCTAATCCTGCCCCTTATTTTGCGGCTTTGGGATTAGTTGTGGCATATATTTATTCTTCGGGGGGTTGAATGCTTATTTGTGGCTGGGTCTTTTTGGGGTTTTGGCTAGTCACGGGGGTCTTTTCTGTAAATCAAATAAGAAGGAGACAGCCAAATCAAATTTATAATCCCTTGTTGGACACTGTTGATTGTTTTGATTACAGGAATTTGACTTGCTGCAATTCCTTTGGGTCCTGATTTTTCAAATCATGTTTGATCTACTACTTGGGTTGCTATTGTTTGTCCTAGTGTCAGGTTAAGTTTTGGTAGTAGTCGGTGAATGACGGCTGGATAGTACCCCAATATGTTGGAGAAGTTGTGGGGAATAATTAGGGGTGTGATTTTGAATTGTTTATTTGTTAAGTTTGCGAGTTCCATGGCTGCAAGAAGTCCTATAATAGTCACTAACAGGACAGCAAGTTTAAGTAAGGGGGGTATGGTTATCACAGGGGTTTTTGTTGGTAGGAAGTTTGCGGTAATAATTAGTCCTGCTACGATGCTCCCTCAGGCTAAGCGTTTAATTGGGTTAACTACTGCATGGTTATTTTCATTAATGGGGGATAGTGGTAAGAATCGGGGGTGTCCCATAGAGGCGAAGAAGATTACTCGGAAGCTGTAGACAGCTGTAAATGCATTGGCAATTAAAGTAAGGGTGAGGGCTCAGGCGTTTAGGTAAGATGTGTTAAGGGCTTCAATGATGGCGTCTTTTGAGAAGAATCCTGCTAGGAAGGGGGTGCCTGTAAGGGCTAGGCTTCCAACTGTCATGCAGGAGGAAGTAAATGGGAGTATGTTGTGTAGGCCGCCTATTTTACGGATGTCTTGTTCATTATTTAGGCAATGAATTACTGATCCGGAGCATAGAAATAACATGGCTTTAAAGAATGCGTGAGTACAAATGGGTAAGATTGCAAGTTGTGGTTGATTTAGTCCAAATGTTACTATTATCAGGCCTAGTTGGCTAGATGTTGAAAATGCAACAATTTTTTTGATGTTGTTTTGTGTGAGTGTGCATGTGGCGGTAAATAGGGTGGTTACGGCTCCCAAGCATAAGCAGATTGTTAGGGCAGTTTGGTTGTTTTCTATTCAGGGGTGGAGCCGAATTAGTAGGAAAATGCCTGCTCCTACTATTGTGCTAGAGTGTAGAAGGGCAGATACTGTTGTGGGGCCTTCTATTGCTGAGGGCAGTCAGGGTTCGTGAAGTGGCTTCTAAGAGTGTTCCACGTCAGATTCAGCAAGCGCTCATAACTTCAGAAAACTGTTGTAAATGACAACGTAAACATGCTGAATGAGTGTGTGTTCATGTGATTTGTGAATGAGCATAA
Source organism: Aldrovandia affinis (assembly GCA_029706075.1). Lineage (NCBI taxonomy): Eukaryota > Metazoa > Chordata > Actinopteri > Notacanthiformes > Halosauridae > Aldrovandia > Aldrovandia affinis. The sequence goes on from JAINUG010000001.1 coordinate 11,714,993, forward strand.
TTAACGCCCCAATAATGCTATATAAGGTTAGGCGTCCCGCCCGATTTTCATAGGAAAGTCATTCATAACAATGGCACCGAACTAAACCAAGAATAAAAACTTTACGAGCTCAGAGATTGAAGTACTACTATCTGAAAAAAGTAACAGAAAGCACATACTATTTAAGAGTGTCAACAGTGGAATTAAGGGACCTGTTAAAACCAAGGAGTGGGAAAAATTACTTGTGCAGTTAACGCAGTATCATCTGTTGCCCGCAGCATCACAGAAATAAATTTTAAAATGGTGTGATATGAAATCGGAGTCATAGAAACGTCTTGCGAAAGCAAGGCAATCCATGACTGCAACAGGAGGGGGTCAGGAGGAAGTCTCTGTTACGCACACTGACGAGCGAATACGTGCCATAATTGGCGAGGTTGCCTTCCCGGTGTTGCAACGGATGTCCCCCTGGACAGCGACTGACAGCGAAGCACAGCCCGTGGTAACCGAAAACGTGACACTAGCCATTCGTCTGTCTCTGCAAATAGATCAGCGCGCTCTCTAAAGACGCGCTCTCTTCCAAGATATTGTATTATTATACCATAGCCTCAATAGCCACAATGGAAACGAATGATAATTATATAATGAATGATATTATCCTACAATTTGAAAAGAAAACAGTCAAATATAGGCCTACAAATGTCAAACAGGATTCTCTCAAAATGATTATACATTATGAATTCTATCATTTATCGTGTAATTTATATATTCAAACTCAACAGTTCTTCTAAGTAACGAAATAGACACAATCCATTAGTCAAAAACAAAGTTGTTTTGCTTTGGAGCACGGCAGGCAAATTGTACGTATGACTCCTACGACAGCTCTGGACCACTCGTAAATCTTGTTCGTACCTAAGAGAAAATTCGAAATATGAGAAAATTGGTGGATGCGGCAAATTCTCGTAAATCACTCGCAGAGTGGAACGAATTTGTGCGTAAAAGTGGTTCTTGCATCTGGCCCAATATCCTCTACCTAAAGTCAATATCCTCTACACCCGGAGTGCTCAAGTTCGGTCCTAGAGATCTACTGGCCATGCAGGCTTTTGTTCCAGCCCTTCACTAAACACCTGATTCAATCATTGCCTTGACCAGCAGTTGATTAGTGAAATCAGTGTTAGTAAGTGATTAATGGAATCAGGTGTGTTAGTGCTGTGCTGAAAAAAGCCTGCATGCCCAGTAGATCTTTTATTTCCAAATTTCTGTGTTTAAAATAAATAAAGTCAATATCCTCTACCTGCTTTTATTTCCATCTGGAGACTGTTGACTCCTAAAGAACAGAGAGGAAGTCAGTTACATTTACATTTACATTTGAAGCATTTTAAGTCACTCTTATCCAGAGCGACTTACAAGATGTGCATTAATACATGGTAGGAACAATCATAGATCGCGCAAGAGATCAGTGCAGTAATACAGCGATAGACATCACTGCAGGCAGCTGCGTACCATACCTGTAACACTGGGAAGGAAAAGGTTAGTAAAAATTTTTTTGTGAAATGAGGAGTAAGCAGGGATACATAGTGTTGAGCAAGTAGGCAGTGGTGATGACAATTAGCTAGATGTGCAGAATTCAGTGGTCTGAAAAGGTGGGTTTTGAGTCTTTTGCGGAAGATCGCAAGTGATTCCGCGGTCCTGACTGATTGCAGAAGGTTGTTCCACCACCGGGGGGTCAGGACAGAGAAGAGGTGAGACCGTGAGGAGCGGCTGCCAGGCGACCGGAGGGATGGGACAGTCACTTTGCCAGAGGAGGCGGAGCGGAGGGGTCTGGCTGGGGTGTAGGGTGTGATGAGTGACTGGAGGCATGGGGGAGCCGTTCCTCTAGTTGCTTGAAAAGCAAGCACCAGTGATTTGAATCTGATGCGTGTTGCGATGGGGAGCCAGTGTAGAGAGGAGAGTAGAGGGGTAATGTGGGTGAACTTTGGTTGATTGAACACCAGATGTGCGGCAGCAGTCTGGACTAGTTGCAGTGGCTTGATGGCACAAGCCGGTAGGCCTGCCAGCAAGGAATTGCAGTAGTCTAGACATGAGATCACCAGGGCCTGGACCTGGAGTTGTGTGGCCTCTTGGGTGAGGAACAGTCGGATCCTCCGGATGTTGTGAAGGGAGAATCGGCAGGTCTGGGTGATCGCTGCAATGTGGCCCGAGAAGCACAGCTGGTTGTCCAGGGTCACTGCAAGACTCCTGGCAGACTGGGACGGAGACACTATGGAGCTTTCCATGGTGATTGAAGCATCAATCATCGGGGAGCCATACACTGGGAAGAAGAGCAGCTCTGTCCTCCCCAGGTTCAGCTTCAGGTGGTGGGTGGACATCCAGGCAGAGATGTCGGACAGGTATGCAGAGATTCGTGCTGGGACCTGGGTCTCAGATGGAGAGAAGGAGAGAAAGAGTTGAGTGTCACCCACCTCACTCAGCGATGACATCTGCTTATACTTGTGCTAGTTATGTGTATGCTGTTTCAATGGCTCTCAGGTTAAACCAGCTTAAAATAGTTAAAGTCCACACACTCTCAGAAAAAAGTGCTTGTCACTGTGGGAGTACCCCTGTAGGGTATTGTGACACTGGAAGAGGTGGAGGGAGGAGTGGAGAGGGCTGCGCCTCTCTTTTGGCTGCTGTTAGGTGCTCCTGTTCCCTCCCACAGCCTGGAGAGTACTACAGGGCCTTGGACAGCGGCCTCACCTACAGAAAGGCTCACCCGAGGCTAATGAACAATCAACTAAGCTGTGAGCCATTGCCTTCATTAGGCCATTATAAAAGCACAGCCTGCCATGCCAGAGTGGAGAGTTTTTAGAGCATGAAGGAAGAGGTGCTGGCTTTTTGTTGCTGTTTACCCTCTAACTACTGGTTTTTGATTTAACAAGTTTTTTTGTGGTGTGTTTTATTTTCTAAAAGGATAAGAACAATAAACTGGCCATTGGCCTATTGGAACTCTGTTTTTTTGTTAGCCTTTCATCCACTCACCATCTGGCATGGTGGCCACCCCTGCCACCTTGCTACAGATACTGAATTGTATCTTTAGTCAGAAGAACATAATTGTACCCTTGTGATAAAAATAATGTTGTTTACATAAGGATGCATTTGCCTCCCTCGGTACATATCTGTACCTTTTTCACTGGGAAAAGGTACAAAACCGTATCATGAAGGGTCGTATCTGTACTTTTGAACGTGCAATGAACACATTTGTACCCTAGGGAATAAAAGTGTCCCCTAATTGTACCTTTATTTTTGTACTCTGGTAGCACATTACTGCAGCTGTCATGCCAGAATGTGTCCGTTTGCCAAGATGTGTCCGGGTGATGTCATCGGGTGATGTCACCAGAATTTTGGACTGTAGTTGCTATGCCAACATGACAAGCTCGCATTCCTGAGTGAGAAAACCCTGAAGAATGTGTCCGGGTGATGTCATTTAGCTACGAATAAGCTGTACAGCTAAGTTAGCTGCCTTGCTACGAACATAATATATGAATTATAATATATAATTATATTATAATTATATAGCCAGCTAGCTACGAAGATAATAATATGCATTGAAGTGATTACATTACAGCTAGGTGGCTAGCTACAAATAACCATTGCTTGCTCAGCTGTAAAACTAGTGAATATAATATATGGATCGTCTGCTTAGATGGCTAGTGAAATACTTGCTAGTAAAATAAAAATCGTGTCGTCAGAGACAGATCCATATATTATATTCGTAGCTAGGCAGCTAACTTAGCTGTACATCTGAACAGACAATGCATATTATTATCTTCATAGCTAGCTGGCTATATAATTCATATATTATGTTCGTAGCTAGCCAGCTAGCTAGTTTTACAGCTGAGCAAGCAATGGTTATTCGTAGCTAGCCACCTAGCTGTAATGTAATCGCTTCAATGCATATTATTATGTTCATAGCTAGCCAGCTAGCTAGTTTTACAGCTGAGCAAGCAATGGTTATTCGTAGCTAGCCACCTAGCTGTAATGTAATCATTTCAATGCATATTATTATCTTCGTAGCTAGCTGTCCTGCACTGCTGTTGTGGTTGGAGGGTTGGGCGAGAAAGAATAAATGGTTTTGGTTTTATTTTGCCCACAAAAAGTCTCACAGTGCTTCTGTTTCCCACGACTTCTGCATTGGTGACCTTTGGACATTTCCAGAGGCTTTATTCGAGATGGCAACGAATGCAGTTTCACTCAAATTACCAGAGTTTTGGGAATGGTAAGCTCCCGCTTGGTTTGTCCAGGCCGAGGCTCAGTTTGCAATCCGAAAAATCACAGAGGGCGACACAAAGTATTATTACGTTGTTTCTTCACTCACCAGCTCCACCGTGGCCAGAGTCGTGAGTATTATCCAGTGGTTCTGTGTGGCTCAGTAAGTAGAGCATGGCGTTGACAACGCTTAGGTCGTGGGTTCGATTCCCACTGGGACTACATATACTGAAAAATGTATGCATTCATTACTGTAAGTCGCTTTGGATAAAAGCATCTGCTAAATGGCGTATATTTATCCAGGACCCCCACGGAGCACAATATGTATGCAATGCTGAAAATGCACCTCCTGGAGATCTTTGGATTAATCGAATCCAAGCGTGCCCACCAGCTTCTCTCTCAACCTGGCCTTGGCGACTTCAGGCCCTCGGAGCTAATGGATCACATGTTAACCCTCCTAGGTAATCACAAGTCAGGTTTCCTCTTCAGGGAACTGTTCTTACAACAGCTATAAGGCAAGTACAGTCAGCTTTAACCAACTCCACAACCTAGCCAAGAAGGCTGACAAATATCTCTCCACCAGTCAGCAGTGCTGTGCAATCACGTGGGGCTTCGCCCCTATCGAGTCAATGCTCCCGGCGATTGCCGTTACCTTCACCGCCGCTGCCCAGCAACGGAAACCCCCAGGCATGTGCTTTTACCATGCTCAGTTCGGCCCCAAAGCTAGGAGGTGCCGCCCCCTGCATCTTTAACGAGTCTGGAAACGAGAAGGCCGGTGCTCATTAGCATTGGCCGTTCAGGCAGTTTATTATTTATTACAGACACCAACTCCAGACATTGTTTCCTCTGCAACACTGGTGCCCAGGTGAGCATCTTGCCCGTGTCAACCGTGGACATACAAGCCACGGCCCCATCCTCAAAGCCACCAATGGTAGTTACATCCAAACTTTTGGGAAACTAAACGTGTTTTGGTGGGCATCGCTTCATGTGGGACTTTGTTACAGCAAAAGTGTCCACCTCCCTGCTTGGCGCTGACAAGCCTTTTGGTTGATATTAAGAACAGGCGTGTCATCAACGCCGAGACTTTCAGTTCGATCCCGTGTTCTCTCAGCAGTTCAGGTATGACGAAGTTGTCCAGCGCACTCTCTGCATCTGACGAGTTTTCACACCTCCTTGCCAAGTTTATTTTAAATACTTTTATACACTACCGGTCAAAAGTTTTAGAACACCCCCATTTTCCAGTTTTTACTGAAATTTAAGAAGTTCAAGTCCAGTGAATAACCTGAAATGGTACAAAGGTAAGCGGTAAACTGCCAGAGGTTTTTTTAAAAAAAAGTTTAGGTTACCAAGAACTGAAAAATATATATTTGTTTCTCTGTAGCATACTCCTTTAGGGCAGACAAAGCTTTCACCATTTCAGGCAGCTGGTAGCGCACAGCTTTAACGATGTCTACCCCACACTCCTATCTGGTTGTTGACAGTGCTTTCACTGTAAGGTTCTTGGCATGTTCCATCAGAATGGCCCAGTGGTGTACTGAGGAGCTAAACAGGTTGTAAAGTTGCTGTAGCAGACCAAAAAAGCTGATAGATGTCACAGATGACTTGGCTGCATCACCGACAACAAGGTTAAGTATGTGACTTCCACAAGGAACACATAATGTCCTGTTGTTAAGATCCAGCACTTTCTTTTGGACACCTTGCTTTCTACCCTGCATATTACTCCAATTGTCATATGACTGGCCACGGCAGTTGGAAATATCCAAACCTAGTAAATCAATTAATGTGTGTTAACAATGATGCCTGTTTATAGAGATTCCTACAGCCAAAGAGAACAGGTCTTACCTGCAGGAAGGAGACGTCTTCAGCTCCCGTTTTATGACTCTGATTTGTTCTGAAAGGGAAGATATCTCTTCTGTTATCCTATCAATCTTCTCCTTCATCATCTGACTCTTCTGCTCCTCTTCCTCCCTCCGTGCAGCTATCCTGGCTGCCTCTTCATCTTTTAGGAACTGTTGATGTTTCTCAAACTCCATCTTTATCTGCCTCTTGGTGCGCTGGGCCTGGCTCTAGAATACATATTATTTACCATCATTCCAGCACAATCCAATGCTGCATTTTCAATACTGTGATTTACAGACATTAGTATAGTACCTTCATGTGCTCTGCTGTTTGACCACAGATTAGTTTAACTTCATTAAAGGCTTTCAGCTTCTCCTGCAGTGATGCCAGTGCAGTCCTGAGTTTCACCTGGAATGAAATCAGTCCACACTTTACTGAGGAAAGAGACGGACAGTAAACTTCACTGCCTGCTCAGATAGAGGGGAGCCAGAATGGAGCCTCAGGTCACAACTTGTTCCTCTGATTAAGACTCACTGCAGGGGTCTGTGTTCCATAGAGAAATTATGGATCTACAGCATTGCTTATTGGCCTTACTGACCTCTGCACCTGTGCCCTCTGTTGTCGATGCTTACTTATGCCCCCTGCAGGTCTAATGTAATGAAACACCTCAAATTACAAACATCTGCTTGCACATTAACATTTCCCATGTTTTTATTTTAAAATTCTGGAATGTTATAACAAATAAATTATGGTTATTTTCAATAGCCTTAAAAATCATATACCTCTGAACACCCACAGTGAAAGGGACTTTGCAACAATTATATGCTGAACTCCAATTACATAAATGTACACAGTTAAATTTAAACCAGTGGAAAGCTCAGAGTATGCCTATGACATAGAGGTATTCCATTGGCAACTGGCGATTGAAAACTCAGTGGAGTTTTTGTTTCAAATTTGATCAAACGGATCTTCATAAAGTAAACCATACAATTGAAGTTTAATATTGGTGAGGTCACTTTGTGCATCCAGCTGCCCTCTGGTGGTAAGCGTGGGACAGGACAGGTGAGCAACAATGTGGTCACCGATACACAGTGTACCACCTCTCTGACAGAACATGGCAGGTAAAAAGGTACGACTGCACAAAATTACAGCACTAATTTCGCTTCTTTAATTATTAATTCATGTGTTATTATTATTTAGTGTCAAAATTCTATCTCACACCCCTCTCTCTCTCTCTCCCTCCCACTCACCCCCTCTCTCAGGAGCCTGATGGGATCCTGACCCTGAAGAGGCCCAGGGGCAGGCCTGGAAAGCAGACCGCTGCCGAGACAGTAAAGGCGTTTTTCCACCACACAGTACAGTGGCACGGCCAGTAACCATCCGTACCCATACTATCCCCTTCACGGGTCGAGTCCCTGTGTCGTTTTTCCACTGCAAAACAGAACCGTGTAGATAGCAGGAGTTTTCTTAAGTGACAAAAAAGAATGCGACCGCTGTGGTGACATTAGTAACATTGACATTGTCAATTCCCACACATACTCACAGACTAGCTTTGTCTCCCCAGAACTCATTTACCAAAATCGCATCCCAGACTCAGTCCCAGCTCAAGCAAGCATCAATCTCGGATGTGTTGATGTGTTACGAGAAAAACTCAAAGGCACAACAATAAAAGAAACAATAGGACAGCTGTGTTCATTCAGCAATGTGATTAAGAAGTTCAACAGGAATAATTATTTTTCAACATTTCAGTAGGCTAAACTAATATTGGGAAAAATTGTATTGTTTGGGTTCCCTTAATATAATGCCTGTTTATGATGTCTGGAACACATATAATATCAATGATCAATTTTAGACCCATGTGTTTTGTTACATCGGGTGCTATATCGCAATCGCAATATGTAGCAAGATTAACACAATATGACATCCCTTTCTCAGGTTGAGGATGACATCAGCCCTCTGGATCTGCTGCCGGGAATCTTACGGACAGGTGCGTCTGTGTAGTGTATGGGACAGGTGCGTCTATGTAGTGCATTGGACAGGTGCATCTGTGTAGTGTATTGAGCAGGTGCATCTGCGTAGTGTATAGGACAGGTGCATACTGTATGGGACAGGTGCATCTGTGCCCAGAGAAGGAGGCTTTAATTTGTCAATGATGTCAAAACCCTCTGGGCTACGCTACCGCTGATTATACTGGCAGAGTCGGCACTGGTCCTGTCTGAATTCAATACCAAACCGTAGGGCTCATCCACGCACTAAAACAAAAAAACAAAAACAAAAAAACACACCCACTAACCTTTTCTTTCCCAATGTTACAGGTATGATATGCAGACGCCTGCAATGATGTCTTTTGCCGTTTTACTGCACTGATCTTGTTCGCTAACTTTGATTGTTCTTACCTTGTATTAATGCACATCTTGTAAGTCGCTCTGGATAAGAGCGTCTGCTCATAAATAAAACTTAAAATGTAAAATTTACCATGGGGGGCTCATCCACACATAGTATAACAGGTGCAGATGGGTCCACACAAAACAGTGCCATAACAGGATGCAGACCATGGGGCTCATCCACACACTAGAACAGTGCCATAACAGGATGCAGACCATGGGGCTCATCCACACACTAGAACAGTGCCATAACAGGATGCAGATGGGGCTCATCCACACACTAGAACAGTGCCTTAACAGGATGCAGACCGTGGGGCTCATCCACACACTAGAACAGTGCAGGATAACCAGGCCATAACAGGATGCAGACCGTGGGGCTCATCCACACACTAGAACAGTGCCTTAACAGGATGCAGCTCATCCACACACTAGAACAGTGCCATAACAGGATGGGGCTCATCCACACACTAGAACAGTGCCATAACAGGATGCAGACTGTGGGGCTCATCCACACACTAGAACAGTGAACAGTGCAGGGGCTCATCCACACACTAGAACAGTGAAACACCGTGGGGGACAGGATGCAGACCATGGGGCTCAGCAGACCAGGAAGCAGACCGTGGGGCTCATCCACACACTAGAACAGTGCCATAACAGGCTGCAGACCATGGGGGGCAGTGCCTTAACAGGATGCAGACCATGGGGCTCATCCACACACTAGAACAGTGCCATAACAGGATGCAGACTGTGGGGCTCATCCACACACTAGAACAGTGCCTTAACAGGAAGCAGACCGTGGGGCTCATCACTAGAACAGTGCCACAGGATGCAGAGAACAGTGCCTTAACAGGATAACATCCACACACTAGAACAGTGCCATAACAGGACATGGGGCTCATCCACACACTAGAACAGTGCCTTAACAGGATGCAGACCATGCAGACCGTGGGGCTCATCCACACACTAGAACAGTGCCATAACAGGATGCAGATTGTGGGGCTCATCCACACATTAGAACAGGCTAGAACAGCGCCTTAACATGCAGACTGTAGGGCTCATCCACACACTAGAACCCCAGGATGCAGAAGTTTGTAGCTTAATCTTCTCCCTCCTCCCTACCTATCTCCTCTTGCCCTCCAAAATACCTTTTATTTCTCTCTGTGGCATCTTGATCTACTGAATAGTGTTGTGCAAGTGCAATGATTGATTGATTGTTCTGATTATTTTTAACCGCTGCTTTCCTCTCAGCTCCCTGAACCTTTCTCTTGAGTGGAATTTGTGAGAATGCAGGGGACTGTGAGCATTGGTGCTGCAGGTGGATCAGAGTGGGATGTGTCTCGGTGGGTTTTCCGTCACACCGGTCCTTTGCTCCCCTCAGACAGGAGCAGAGCCCCCTGAATGAGGGGGCTGGAGATTTTCACCCCGGGCCTGAATGACACCTGCAGTAGTACTCCCTGCCTGTCTCCATGGCGACAATGCCCCACGCTGCCACCAATGCCTTCATCTGTTAATTGTAAAAAAAAAAAAAAATCTTAATTTTTTATTTTTTTTATAATTCAAAGAAAAAAACTAAAACATTATCCTTTTCCTATACATTTTTTTCCGCAAAAACATTTGTCACAATTATTGGCACCCCTGCATTTAGTACTTTGTGCACAGGGCCATATCCAGGAGTCGAGATCTCCTGGCAAGGAAGAGAAACCCAGGTACGCCCAGGAGCCTCCACTCACAGTCCCCCAGTCTTTATCAGCCATGTTCTCCAGCATTACGGCCAGGATTGTGTGGACATCCTACGGAGAGCCCGAGAACAAGCCCTGCTGCGACTCTATGGAGAACCAGTGGCCATCTATCCTGACTACACAGCCAGCGTTGCGAAAGCCACTGGAAAGCCTAAATAACCACAGCATAAATGCAACTTTTTTCTTTCTCTTTCTTTTATGCAGCTACTTTATCAATGACATTTCTGGACACTCTGCATACAAGGTTCTACTGGAGCTTGGTTTACAAACTTTTGAAAGCTTTAGTGTTCATATTCTAAACTAAGCACAAGCGAACACTGTTAGAAGTGGTGGTTTGTAAAGCTGCCTTACATCTTAGGCCAGGGCATCAATTGAGCAGGCCCGGATATTCCTATCTCAAGTTTTATTGGACTGTTTATGTTCCTATGACTATTCAGGGATTGTTTTACACTGCCGTTCAGATCCCAATGTTCCCCTCTGATCCTACGGCTATCAATGTTTTAGATTTACTCTCAGCAACATTGGTGACTGTAGTATCTTGGATATACCATTTAAATAATCTGGACCGACAAGGCACAAATCTTTATACTTAATTTATTCTGAAACAACTCGCAACAGCCATGTCTCCATTCCCGTAGGTTAGGTCACTGTATATAAGAAGGCGCAAGGGCTGCCTAGTGGTAGGATGTATGTATCATTTACCGCTATACAACACTCCTCCCCCCTTAAGTCTGCACTTAGTTAAACATTTTCAGATTCCAATCAGTACCATCCAAACTACAAGGTACAATAACAGGTCCAAATACAATAAGAAGTTTCAATAACTCTTCAACTTCAATATGTGTCAAGAAAACATTCCTCACACCATTACACCACCACCAGCAGCCTGAACCGTTGGTACAAGGCAGGATGAATGCATGGATTCATGTTGTTTATGCCAAATTCTGACCCTACCATCTGCATGTCCTAGCAGAAATTGAGATTTGTCAGACCAGCCAATGCTTTACCAATCTTCAGCTGTCCAGTTTTGGTGAGCCTGTGCCCACTGTAGCCTCACTTTCCTGTTCTTAGCTGACAGGAGTGGTATATAAGTCTTACACCACCATGCAAAGGAAAATGGGGTTTTCCAGTACTGCCAGGCAGTGATATAATGTGATGTTGACAGTGGAATAGTAGTGGTGGAACAGTAGCAGTTAATGATACTCTGGGTCCAGTGAGGTTCCACTGCACAACTAATAACAATAATAATAAATAGTTTTTACATGTCATTCTTTATTATCTCAAAAGGCTTTACTGTGAAAGAGGGAAACTTACCTCAACCATCACCAATGTGTTGCACCCACCAGAGTGATGCACAGCAGCCATTTTGCACCAGAACTCTCACCACACATCAGCTGAGGCAGAGGGAAATTACTGAGCCACTTAAAGTAGGGGATGATGATGTAGCAGGTTGAAAGAGCCAGGTTGGGAATTTTGCCAGAACACTACAGAACCCCTACTCTTTGACTATGGGATCCCCAATTAGCATGGGGAGTCAGGTGCTTGGTTTCATGTCTCATTGGAAGGATGGACGTCTACATTGAATAAACTTCATACAGGTAAGGTTTGAGGCTTTGATCCACTTTTCTGTTTTTTGGGTGATTAATTGCAGTAGTATTTTAACTCAACCTGACTAAATGGCTTCTTCGATCTTCCGAACATTTGGGCTCTCCCAAACTGACATCTCACCAATTGTCTTTATACAGTGCTTCCATTATGATCACATCCCACGACCTAGTTCACACACGCCTCTCTGGGTGCTGGTGCACAATAAATGAATCCTTACACCTAGAACAGTTCTGTAGAAAAGCATGGGGACATCTTAGTGTGCCTAGTCCTTTCTGTATGCTTTCCTCTCACTGGGTTTTGGATACCACCTCACCATTAATGTTTGCAACTTTGTCTGATGCAAACAGTAAGTGCAATCAGAGACTGCAGAACCTTTCGTTTTTAATGCGACCTCTGTCTCTAGTGATAAAACATCCCTATTGTACCCCTTTGATGCAGACAGACACAGGGCGAAATATAAAACCCTTTTTTAAAAGGTAATCAGGTAAATTAGGTATCTACTCAAGTACAGCCGTGGCCAAAAGTTTTGATAATGACACAAGTATTGGTTTTCACAAAATTTGCTGCTTCAGTGTTTTTAGATCTTTTTGTCAGATGTTACTATGGTATACTGAAGTATAATTACAAGCATTTCACAAGTGTCAAAGGCTTTTATTGACAATTTACATTAAGTTTATGCAAAGGGTCAATATTTGCAGTGTTGACCCTTCTTTTTCAAGACCTCTGCAATTCGCCCTGGCATGCTGTCAATTAACTTCTGGGCCACATCCGGACTGATGGCAGCCCATTCTTGCATAATCAATGCTTGGAGTTTGTCCGAATTCGTGGGTTTTTGTTTGTCCACCCGCCACTTGAGGATTGACCACAAGTTCTCAATGGGATTAAGGTCTGGGGAGTTTCCTGGCCATGGACCCAAAATTTCGATGTTTTGTTCCCGAGCCACTTAGTTATCACTTTTGCCTTATGGCAAGGTGCTCCATCATGCTGGAAAAGGCATTGTTCGTCACCAAACTGTTCTTGGATGGTTGGGAGAAGTTTCTCTCGGAGGATGTTTTGGTACCATTCTTTATTTATGGCTGTGTTCTTAGGCAAAATTGTGAGTGAGCCCACTCCCTTGGCTGAGAAGCAACCCCACACATGAATGGTCTCAGGATGCTTTACTGTTGGCATGACACAGGACTGATGGTAGCACTCAGCTTTTCTTCTCCGGACAAGATTTTTTCCGGATGCCCCAAATAATCGGAAAGGGGATTCATCAGAGAAAATGACTTTACCCCAGTCCTCAGCAGTCCAATCCCTGTACCTTTTGCAGAATATCAGTCTGTCCCTGATGTTTTTCCTGGAGAGAAGTGGCTTCTTTGCTGCCCTTCTTGACACCAGGCCATCCTCCAAAAGTCTTCGCCTCACTGTGCGTGCAGATGCACTCACACCTGCCTGCTGCCATTCCTGAGCAAGCTCTGCACTGGTGGTGCCCCAATCCCGCAGCTGAATCAACTTTAGGAGACGGTCCTGGCGCTTGCTGGACTTTCTTGGGTGCCCTGAAGCCTTCTTCACAACAATTGAACCTTTCTCCTTGAAGTTCTTGATGATCCGATAAATGGTTGATTTAGGTGCAATCTTACTAGCAGCAATATCCTTGCCTGTGAAGCCCTTTTTGTGCAAAGCAATGATGACTGCACATGTTTCCTTGCAGGTAACCATGGTTAACAGAGGAAGAACAATGATTTCAAGCACCACCGTCCTTTTAAAGCTTCCAGTCTGTTATTCTAACTCAATCAGCATGACAGAGTGATCTCCAGCCTTGTCCTCATCAACACTCTCACCTGTGTTAACGAGAGAATCACTGACATGATGTCAGCTATTCCTTTTGTGGCAGGGCTGAAATGCAGTGTAAATGTTTTTTTGGGGATTAAGTTCATTTTCATGGCAAAGAGGGACTTTGCAATTAATTGCAATTCATCTGATCACTCTTCATAACATTCTGGAGTATATGCAAATTGCCATCATAAAAACTGAGGCAGCAGACTTTGTGAAAATTAATATTTGTGTAATTCTCAAAACTTTTGGCCATGGGTGTACATGGATCAAAATACTGTGTTTTTCACAAAGCAAATTATACAAATAGTGATTCTTGAGAAATGCACAGCAATTTTCAGTTGCATTTAGTTCATATGCTGTCTATGTCTATAACACCAATGTGGTTACATGGAAATTAAAAAGAATCTGCCTTACCATGGAAATCTAACTAATATCAAATGACTGCAAATGCTAATTTTGAGAATGATCAGTTTCCCTATTTTGTATACTATCTACTTTGAAGTGATTCTGTTATCTTGGATAGATTATTTTGTGGAAATATATGGAATGGAAAATCCAAAAATATTTTGCAACTTTTTAATTTCCAAAATGTTCTTCTGTTCCATCATTTCAATCCAATCCATTAATTAAATCCAGAACATCAAGTACATTATTACACTAAAAATAAGTGCCTCATATGGATACGCCACCTGGGAGAAACATCGCATCATAATTTGTCCTATGGATTACAAAGCAATACAGTTTTCTTCAATCTCTGATATTATAGAGAAAAATCTATAAATCATTCATCACAGCTTGGTCACAGTGGTCCAGGAACTGCATTTCACATCTGAGAAATACAATTCAAACTCAACAGTTTTTTAAACTTGTATTTTATAAAAAAAGGAAACAGGGATGATAAATGTGAAAATACATAAATATTTAAATAATTTGACAGCTTTTTACCAATACTAGACTTGGACTACCCCTCATAATTTTAGCTCTCAGAGCTTAAAATGACATTAAAAACTAGGATGCCATTCAGCTAAGGATGCAATTAATAATTAAGTTGGTTGTTAATTAATAAACACATTGGTTGTGTTCATAATATATCATCATTTTTCATGCAAAATTGACCTAAAATACATGTAAAGTACATTACTGGTGAACACAAATAACAAATGTGATGCCAGTTTGAACATTTACATTAATAACACATCTTGTTACAAATTGATTGTGTCACAAAATTCTTGCTATCATACAGCAGCATAGGAAAAACACAGTAGGATATGCAAAATCGTTGAGAAAAAAGACAACTTACACCAGTATTGGCAGATATATGTATGTATTTGCAAAATGAAGTTGTTTTTTTACATATAACAAACAAAAGGGTAACAGTATTATCTGATCAACATTAGTCTGAGACGAGAGAAAAATAATAATAAAAAAACATGATTGTCACTCAATGTGCTTCACAAAAACTTACTCCGAATGAATAAATAATCTGCAGAACTTCAAATATTTACAATATAAACAAATGACGACAAATTAAGCTTTGGATCTTCTGATCAGACGTGACAAGCTTGCACGAGGATTGGCCAACATTTCCTCCTTCGACACGATACTTGTAGCAAAATACAGCAACAACAAAGTAACATTTAGGATTTGATTTCTTAATGCTGGTTTACTTCAGCTGTACACACACTGGGCTCTGCATTAACAAACATGATTTAAAAAAAAAAAAAAAATGTAATCAAAATTAAAAACATTGCAACTTTACGTTATATCGCATTCCCCACAAAAACGGAAATGACATTTTTTAACATCCAAAGAGGATAAAGGCAACAACCAAGGGTCACAGGCAAGAGGAGAGGTCAAAACTAAAAGACTGGGACAAAATTAACTGTAAGTACATCACTGTGCTCTGCAGTTGTGTTGCTTGCTAGGATGGCGGGGGTACTTGATCAGATGCAATACAGGGACACATGTCCGACCAATTCTTGCTGCGCATACATAGCGAATGGGGGTGGGGGGTTAGATGAGCAGTGCAAGCATCTGGTCCTACCAGCCTTCGTCCTTCATTAATTGTGTCCAAACACACCAGTCTGAGCAGCACTCCTCAGATTCCCAGCTAACGTTCAAACATTAAGTCTCTGTCCAGGTAGGCGGGGCCAGCGTGTGGGAAGAGGAGCTTTGTGGCAAGTTACCCAGAATTCAAGTATTCCAGCGCGACTTCATAGCAGAATTTGTACTGATCCTGAAAATATGAAAGCACATAAACAATTTAACATGGTCACGGTCTTGGTAACTGAAAAATTGAAAGATCTGAAGATGTTTTTCCCTCGTGTCCTAAATTTAGTTGAGAAATGGAATTAAAGTCAATATCGAGGTATTTAAAAAATTATGATTTTAGTGATCAATAACTACAATATTGTACACATACTTTGTTCAGTTTGTACTTTTTTTGTACTTTTGTGTCAAAAGAAAACAATCTGTTGAGAGGACTTCACAGACAACCTGATGCTGCTGCATCAAACGCAATAACTAAGTTCACCCAGTTACAAGTGTGACCTTAACTGAACCTAATGGCTGAAGTCACACTTGTAGCTGTCTGTGAAGTCCTCACAACAGATATATATTTTTTTGATAAGCACATTTTAGGTAATTTGTGCCATAATATTTTGTTGTGACATTATTTAGATGCCAGTATATACAGAGACGCAGTTAACTAAGGAGGGCTAAAGGAATAGCAGACATGGCCTACCAGTAGGTCCACCATGTTAGGCTTGTTGTTCCTCAATGTTTTGACAGCATGAAACACATCCACCGCACGCTGGTGTCGTAGCATCTCACAGACGATGCTGATCGCACAGAAAGTCCCACTGCGGCCTCCTCCATTCCTGTCAGGCGAGAGAGTGACAAAGAAAGAGAGGGAAGAGAAGTTAGAGGGCCAAAACAGAGTCCTGTCCCACAATCCACCACTCCTGAATGAAGGTCCTGGTCAGTGACCCAACAGCTAACAGCACTCCAGGACAGCATCCACACTTTGTGTGCATGCATAATAATATAGCTTGTTCAGTGCACCATAATACAAATGAGATGGAAGTCTTTGGTCACTGTGAATTGAGGAAATTAATTTCAAAGACACTCCTGGCACTTTCCATATATATGCCAAGAGCAATTACGGTACTAACCACTAAGACTAGGAGGGACAGTACTAACAACAGTGGTTGTACCATCTTCCTCGATAAAAGTGCACAACCTCAAGTATACAGTAGAGAAGTGCAGTATGCCAGAGAAATAATAGGAATTTCCTGACTGCTATTATTATTTCAAAACTTTTAACCAATCTGTAAAATTATAGATTTAAAAGTCAAGATCTCTCCTGATTTGGGATGAACAGTGATGATCCCACTGATTAAAAGTCAAGATCTCTCCTGATTTGGGATGAACAGTGATGATCTCACTGATTAAAAGTCAAGATCTCTCCTGATTTGGGATGAACAGTGATGATCCCACTGATGAACAGTTTCAAGTAGTGATGTGGGTCCACCATTGTGGACATTCAAAAATCACATCAGTGTTGTTAACAAGCTAATCCTGTAGATGGCGATGCTCCACCTCTTATCCTAGCAGCAAAATTAGCACTCGCATTAAAGCGGATCGCCACAACATACTTCCACTAATAAATGAAACATTTTTGAAACAGGAGTAAGTAGCAGGTATAGTGCTAATCAAAATGGTTCTTTGATGTGTTTAATTTTGCCACAATTCAGCACCCCTTCACATTTCTGTTGATGGCACCTTTTATTCCAGCAGTTTAGAGGAGAGAGAATGGCTTTCACCTCCTGAACTTCTCCCTGCTCGTGTGCTTCCTCTGTTAACATTATCAGCCCTCAAAAGGGCTACTATTGCTTATTTGTTCTCTGCATTGTATCCTGGTGCCGTAAATCATCTGGCCTGACTTTTATGAACATCTATTTTCTGTCCAGTGTATGATAAACATCGTGATTTCACTGTTGGGGTTACTTCGAGTGTTTGACTATGCTTTGGTTTTGTGTGGGCAGAGTAAACAGGCGCAGTGATTGGAGTCCTGCTGTGCAATAATAAGAGTCACATGCTGGCCTTTTGCTCGCTCACTCACTTCAAGACGGGCTGGTCACACGCATGTTTAACCATGTTATCCCAGCACAACGGATTATGTCAACAACACAACAATTTGTCAACCCCCCTCCCCCTTTTGCTTTCTTTCTCAGGATGTCCCTTCTTCCCAAACCCCACTCTGGGCCTCAGGAAACCGTGCAGCCTCTGTCACCAAAAGTTGGAATAAAGAAGGTCACAAAGCAGATTGTGCTAAGCAAAGTGGTCCTAAGAAAAAATCTCAAGCCGATGACCACAGACAGAGCTGAAATGACACACAGCTGGTTTCCAATCATCTGAAGGCTCATTGTTGACATTGTTATAAGAGCAAGAGTTATTCCTCCCAACCTGTAGTTGTTCATTTGGGCATATTTTTCACTTTAGCTTAGTGACTTTTTTAAAACTAGCTAGCTAGGTAATAGCAGTTGACCATACCAGAGGGGCATGAAGAGTTTCCTTTGAAACCGTATCCTTAAAAAAAAAAAAAAAAAGATGCAGTGAAATCCAGAAGGCCACAGCTTGCAATAACTAAAACAAGTGGCAGAGTGTATTCTTGGATGGAGTGCCTAACTGGCTCACAGACGGGTTAATTGCCAGTTTTGTCGGCCTTGCCTGCTCTTTGCATTTGAGGCAGTGGAACATGGACAATTAATAGAATTTTGAAAGAAGGCCAAATGATAGATTTGTCTATGAAGATACATGCCATGCTTCTTTAAATTCTTTAAAAGCTGTGAGTAGCTCACCAAAGCCCCCCACCTTAGGTTTACAACCCACCTGCTACCACTGACATGGTGTGTAAATATGCTTTCTAAGAGTGATTTTTCTGGAGTCAAATAAGAAGTAATGATTTGTTTGTGCTCTTTTCAGAAATCAAGCAGAAAGCAAATCTCAGACAAAAGAATGTATGAAAATCATGTGAACATCTCATGATCTCTGTGAGGTCAGAAAAGCAGAGGGAAATTCAGGGTTATGCATATGACAGAGGGCCTGGTGTGTGGACTATTTATAAAATGAGGTGAGAACAGCATAAAAAGTGTAGTCCAGATTATTTTAAGGTTCGGGTTACGGATATGACAGAGGGAACTGACGTATGGATAACTTACAGACAGTGCACCACAGTGCGGCCTTCTCCGCCGTCATACTCCTCCTGCCATTTTTCCACCTGTCGGATGAGCTTGAGGAAGGAGCGTTTGGACACGGGTGTGTCCCGGTACATGGGCCAGCCCAGGAACTGGAACTGCTGCACCATGCGGTAACCGTCCTGCGGCTGCAGTCAGACGGACAGAGAGAGTGTCATCAAATCACAGAGCGAGTGCTTCGTCAGAGCTGCATTCAATCAACAAACCTGGATTCAATTAACATTTGTCTTCAGTGCAAAGCCAAGTAATAAAAACAATGTAGGTGATTTCTTAACTCGACCGAACTGTGCTTGTGAAGAAAAATAGTTTGCATTTAGTTGTGAAGCAAAGGACAAATGTTGACTGAATCTAGGCCAAAGCCCCACAGGATGCTTCGCAAAGAGGTTGGTGGGAGGTAGAGTCCAGAGCTTGTCAAACTTAAATATCTCCAGCTCTGGACTTCAGCTCCCATTGTGCTCTCTGGGAAATGTTTTGTGGTGGTCCGCCTTTTCAATGTACCTGAGATGTAAAGGTTTCGCTTAGACTATTACAATTGGTTTTCTGACAGAAGGCCTAAAGCAGGTCGTAGGGAAAAAAAACGGGGGATGGTAAAGAATTCAATAAAAGCAGGTGGAAACACAATCCCATCCCATTTTTTCCTGTGGGGGAGGATGAATACCTCACCCGTGCGGCATTGTAGATGCGAAATATTCTGCTAATGATGTCCTCCTCCAGGTCGGCTGACACAAACTCCACTTGGATGGGCCCGTGCCTGTGGACTCCGTTTTCAGGCCAATACTGAGGACACAGCTGTCAAAATAGGAACAATGCAAAAACGTGAGTGGGATGCTTATTCAGTTTAATGAATTTTTATTTTCTTTGATATCATGCGAGGCATCCAGGAGGACTTGGTAACATGCATTGTTGTAAATGATGTTTTTTTAAAATACATCAATCTTAGCTCTTTGTTTGGGGATCTCATTTCACCCCCCACTGAATCTCTGCATCTTTATTCAGTGTATCTGTATTTATTTCTACAGTAAAACAATGTGCTGCTTTCTGCATAGGAATGCACAATCAAAAGCTACTGGGTAGAAGGCTTCATGTTTTGGCCCAGCACGTCTTATTGACGGTATACTTTTGCAACTGTAATACATGCTCTGGGGAGCTCTCCTTTATGTTCAGTAAGAGGCAGATAATCTTACACCCTCAATGTTAACGTATAGTCATAAAAGAGATTATTGAATTTACATGGACATACATATACACACACACCCGCAAGCACACGAGTAATATTATAGCAAAAGAACAAAAACACTGCACAACTTCCTTTTCGAGTGTATCAATCCTGACGAGTCCATCAGCTGCTAAACTGACACCAGTGCCGAGGACTGCGGTCTACATCTGGTTTCCAGTAGGGATGTTAATGATTAATCGATGATCGATTAATTGCCGTTAAGACTTTGATCAATAAAGCATATCAAATTAACGATTGTGTATCACGCTATCATCCAATAGCACAAACTCTAGTAAGTGTAATAATATTGCTTTGAAACTACAGTTAAAACCTTGTTGATTTTATAAAATATATCTAGCAATATTTCACAAAAGAAACAATTTACAATGGCAAAACATTTTTGTTATATTTTGTATAGCCTAACGTTACCTCAGCCGATAATAGCAGGGTCTCTTGAATTCGCTAATGTTACTTCCGCATTTCTATGAGTTTTCGGTGAAATCACTCATCAATTTTTTGGGGGGCATGCATTTATGCATCCCCGGCACATCGGACATCGACACCGTCGGAACAGGTGTTCTCAGCGGCTGCTCTTACTGTGAAGAGGCTGCGCACACGGCTCACCCCTGAACACGTGGACATGCTTATATTCTTAAATAGAAAACAGTAAGGGGAAGAGTCGGGACTTGAAAGTTAGCAGGAAGGCTTTTTTTTCTTCCCAAGTTGCCAAGCCTCCACTGTCAGACAGCCCTTTTCATTTCAAAATGAATATTGTTTTCATTGTAAGGCCTACTGAATGGTGTTTCATTTCCTTCATATTTTTATTGTTTTATGCTGTTAAAATAGGCCTGTCTCTCAAAAGTTTGAATAAGGCTTTGATTGAGGAAAAAACACAATGCATTCTGTATTCTCTGTCATACGCTACATTTTTCAGTAAAAAAAAAAAAAAATTCACCATTTTTGGTTAACGTGTGCGACAATTAGCATCCCTTGTTTCCAGGCTACAGTCAGAGTATAGAATTAAAGGCCCATCACCCATGGGCTGCATTGAGGAGAAAAGCTGCTCTTTCCTACGCTTTGATCCCTGGGTGTTATGACAGGGCCCCAGGCCTGCACATTCAGACTCCATTTCATACACCCCTCTAACACATGTACTGTCCTTTCCTGGAGACGGTTTCCCACAATGTCCTTCCCTACAAAAATGTGTCTCCTTCATTTTGTGCCTACCTGGGCCGGGTCCACATCATTCAGCATCACTATTGAAGTGCAGTGGTAGTCTAGCACCAGCCTCCAGAAGTCTTTCACCGTGTTTGGTAAGGGATGCTGGGTAACTATAAACGCAGATGGCTGCTTGTAGCTCTGCAAAAAACAATGTGTTTTGTGTTGATCAATAACATTGCTATTATACATATCACAGTTTTTACTTTTACCATAAAATCATTTGGACTTATATTTCTATTCTAAAAAAGCTTCTAGGTTTCAAATATACATTTTCCCTGAAAAAAGTATCGAAAAATCAGGCACATTATTCCATTCTTCAAAACATAATTACAAACATGGGACTGTTTTTGAATTTCCATGACAATAGAATTAATCGTTATCATCTGTTTCTTAACCACTTTCAATAAGAGTGCAGTTGTTGAAAAAACTACATGGAAACTAAATAGGTTGAAAATCCCCCCATTTCGTTAAGCTCAGTTTGAAATGATAAATAAAAACAGTCTGGAATGATTATTATATAAATGGATATGCCAATTTATAACCAAACATGTAGCCGCATGGCGTAAGAGGAATGCTGAATTGAGGAATTGGATCTCCCTCCTCTGGCTGGAATTAAGACACACTGCAGACGGGCGATAAACCACAAACCTCGGCCTACACCTCGCTCACTGTGGAAAGTCTGCTTTCCACATACATTTTTTTTCATATTTAGTCTTAATAAAATTGAGACCATCATCCTTCATAAACAGCAAAAATCACGTACTGTATATGTATTCAGTGAGTGCAAAAATGCTGACGCGGCACTTAAAAATCTAAGATTAGCATACTGATGGGAAAAATTAAAAGCCTGATCATTCAAAGAGGTCAATTTGTTCAAATGCAATCAAGATGTATGCACATTTAAGTATGATACAGTAGCCAATTTTTAACTGCATTTCTTTTCAGGGATCAGGTAATATGGCCTACAGCACAAGCTAATGATCCACTGCTCCACATGTCCATCCTCTCAAAGCGACTGGGAAGACATTTTCACCTCACTTGAAGACTCACTAATATTTGTTTCAAACCTTGGAATGTTCACCCTGGTATTTAATGCTCCCAACAATAGAGTACTGGCATATTTAATATCATATGTCAAGGTCATTAGGCAAGAGCGCATATTTGATTGTGGCAGTAAATGCACACGCCTCCAGTGAGTTTGACGGACACCAAGCGATGTTTCCCTGCGGGGTTTTCTGTGCAAGTGACGCCAGAAGACGTACGTCCATGAGTGCGGCGTTGATGTAGTTGCTGCTCTCCCCGTCGATGGTGATGAGGAAGGGCAGACAGCGGTCGGGGGGCAGCACATCCATGCAGCGGTTCTTCTCATGGTTCCTGGGGAGCAGGGCGATGCTGCAGTCCTCCACTCGTAACGTGGGGGTCACCATGTTCAATGTCTGGAGGGGAGGGGGAGGAATACAAACCAAAGTGTTCACTGTAAAAGGCCACTTCATTGAATTACATTTCATACAGAAGTGAGGACCAACTGCTATCACTCACAAACAGCCTTCTGATCTGTGGGGCTATGAACTGGGCAAAGACAAAAGGCCAGGGGTTTAATACCCTGGGCATAGTGGCTGCACCTTCAAGTCCATAGGTTTCAATGTAAACCAGCTTTAAAATGTGAAACATTAAATTGCAAGTGTAATTAAAACAGCCAGTCACAACAGAAGTGCCTTTTCCCAACAAAAACACTTTGGGCACCAGGTGTTGGTTTTCGTGGGTTTTTTTACATTTATTTTTTGTGCATCTCATCAAATTGCAACAAACAAACAAACACACTAAAAAAATGAATAATTATTAAACTAGTCATTAGTCTTAAAGCCAGTGTAATGTGTGGGCAGTTTTGAAAGCAAGATATCTGTCGAGGGAAAGGAGGTCAATGTGCAGCAGAGAGACCCTGAGGACTCACCCTGAACTCTTCCTTGATCTGGCTGGAGTTGGTCTGTGGGTCCAGGCGGTTCATGTCGTAGTAGACGGAGCGAAGCTGGGAGGCAGGGATGGTGGTGTCCCCACACAAGCATGCCTCTAGGATAGCATCATGAATGAAGACGTACTGCTCCTGGGGAGAGTCAGAAAGAGTCAAAAAGTCACTTTGAGGCGTTCGTCAAAAATGGAAAAACCGCTGGCCTTTAGGAGATGGCTGCCCAGTGAGCTGTACACCCTCCCAGGGGATTTTTTTCCCCCATGTATAGCTATTCCACTGGTATTGTGTATTGGTGAATCGATCAAACTTGCCTGGAAATGGGGGGCTTTATTTTGTCATTAAAATAGTCTTGTTTTTCCAGTGTTGGGACTTTAAAAAACCCCAATTATTTAATAGCATCCATGGCCCTTGGACATATCCTGTCGAACTAAACACTTTTCCCAGAAAACTTCCAATTTCATACACTTTATAAGTTAATAATTCAAACTCAACTACTTTTACTATTCTATTAGTATTCTTTTAGGACTCTTTAAATATATCCATCCCAGGGTGCTCTTAAACCTTCTACCTCATTTTGTGTACAGCAGAATTAAAATGTCAGTTGCATGTCCCCGATGTGACAGAACTGAAGAACACGGTGTAGCGTGTTGACTTCTGTGTGCTCTTTCTCAATATTGTGTGCTCTTTCTCAATATTAGACATCTCAAGGAGAGACGGGCAATAGTGCTTGATGTAAATCATTTATGAAGTGACATTTTGAAAAGCTCTTCGCTTGTCACTTGAAAAAATTATTTGACGTAGGGGTCAGTGGTTTTCAGGTTAGGCTACTGTGACGTCACCAAAAAAAAAAGTATGTTGTCCTTGAATGACATGATATGTGAAATGCATTTACGGGCCATACAGTACAGACATCATCAGTAATATCACAACATGCTCCCAACTTGCTTTTTAAATGAACAATGACAAAACAACAGCGTTAACAGTCTCAAACGAGTTCAATAGCTAGCTAATCGAGGTTCAGTCTTAATGCTCTAGCTGAAATTTACACAGAGAATGTGCAGGTCTGTAAGGCAAAACACACAGAGGGTCGCTTAACTCAGAACAATAATTCAGAACAGCATTTTATCTGTGACTACTCAAATCCCAAACCAGCCAAATCATCTACAAAACTGTTTCCCATTAGCTTAAGCCAGTGGTTCCCAACCCTCTCCTCACGAACCCCCAGCCAGTCCATGTGTGCGTTAAATTCCACCACCAGCACACCTGATTCAACTAATCAACACTCATTAAGTAGTTAACTAATTCTGTCTTGTTTTGATGAAGCTGGACTACACTAACCTTTCTGTGATTATATAATTATTTATATACATTTTGTCTCACCCTTACCCTCTTTGCTCATCTGGAAACATTATGTAATGAATTATGATTAAAAGCATATCATGGAGTGAGCTCGTCGACCTAACATCCCCATGTCAAAGTAAAACATAGGCCAATTGTAATGTCATGGATAGATTCTCATATGCAAATTACTTCATTCGGTTTCCAATTTACGTCATTAATTATGTAACCCAATCATTTCAAACATGTACGATTCTCACATGGAAATGATGGTATCCTTGACATATTGCATTAGAAATGAATTGACACGCATACATTTTGCACAAAGAAAATGTATGAATTCTGCCTTAATTTGTGATTTACTTGTGATTAAGCTTTTGAATATTTCTCATGCTGATACTAGTAGTGATAAAATTACTTATGGTTATATTCCACTTTTCTGTAATTGCGCCAACTCAAAATATCAGAATAGTATACTCTTCTGGAGTGAAATCACACACACTGGAGATGGTGACTGTAGAGCTTCATTTAAATGGTAATACAGTTGCATTTTACTTTTTTCTCATGTAAGGGACATTTGACACACTATTCTGTTAGCATTTTGAAAACACATAAAGCCTCAATAGCAATAGCATATCTATATTCACTTTAAAGAACTAAAGAACCAGGTGTGCTGCTGTGGCAGGTGTCTGAATGCATGAGGCTGGGATCCTTGGTTTGGCAACAATGTTGAAATTATGGGATGAGAAGCATAATCTATTTATATGGAAATAATGTATTATAGGTTTTAAGTAAGGACTAGCAGCCAGCATTGCAACTTGTTTACCCTTCATATAGCTCACATAATACCTATATGATATTTTACTATGGAGTAAAATGTTGACTATCCTATATGCTCAGGATCAAATAATGTACTTTTGGCCATATTTAAATTGATAACATTTACCAAAGTAAGTTCAAAATATCCCCCAGGGGAATTCAGTCTATTTGCAATTATGCTTTGCCATTTTGAGCTATGATTTTAAGAAAGGTTTATATTTTTTACACAATGTTTTTTTTTCAATCATTTTAGCACCACCGCAGCTGTGAAAGTATGTTGACAGTGGTGTAAATCCAATACTCAACACTAAAGACAAAGTGCCACAGCAGTTACTGGTTGTAACCATTTGCATACAACAATAGTCCGTCCTTGAAGGTGACCTGTATTCGACAATGGGAGGGGGGTTATGGTTGGAGTGAAATATAATTCACACCATTCGGCTGTCTTGAGAAAGCGCTCCAGTGCAATTATAGGGTAAAACACTTCAAGGCATTTACAAAGTACTCACCCCTAAGCATTTTACAAGTCATCTTACATAGTCCAAGACATGACAAATCATCTTGTACAAAGCAGGTTAAATTCCTGCACTTCAAAACTTGGTCATAAAAGTGGGAAATCATTTAATGGCAGACGATACATAAAAATCTTTGCAGTTCAGCTCGCAAAAGGGCTTTTTCCCCTTTCTCCCAATTTGTAATGCCCAAGCGCATGCTTAAGCCACACTTGCTGCAATCTCTGCTGTTAATTCAGGAAATGGCTCACGCTCTCCTCCAAAACACGTGAAGACATTTATGTGCAGCTTTATACCAGCAGACCGTGGGTACCCCACCGACCAGCGGGGGTCGCTGGTGTGTGACAACACAAGGACAACTCGGCCGACAAAATCCCTCCCTCCCTGGGCGATGCTGCTGTGAATTATGCATTGCCCCGTGGGGCTGCTGGCCAGTCGGCACTGGCCTGGTCTGGATTTACACACTAAGAACATTGCCTTAACAGGATAAGCCAACCAGCAGCCCCGAAAAGCCTTTCTTAAATTTGATTTTTCAGAGACACTTCTGGTAGAAGTTGTGGCACGTCTGAATCAGTCTTGTCAAATCAAGCTTGGACACATTACTGGACCATTACCTCTGTCTGGACCATGTTGACTCTCCTGGAGCGCAGCTCACGCACACAGTTGTAGATATCTACCACGCCCTCCCGCTCCGCCATGTCCAGCATGATGTCGATGACAATGAAGCAGCCGGTCCGCCCTGCCCCAGCACTGAGGGGAGGCAGGAAACACACACTGAGACCTAGTTCTGAATTTACCCCATCCCACAACCTCTTCATCATTCCCTCCAAAAACCAACCCAGAAAAAGGTTTTGCTGTTCATATGCACTGCTCTGAAGATCTATTAACCAAAATTTCAGCAAAAATAAAAACACCTAACAAAGCCTCTTTGGTCAAACACATTAGATTAAACACTTTTTTATAATCCTCAGCACCTACTTCCGAGACTACTGAAGGTTACTGTACCCACCTGCAGTGGATCACCATGGGCCCTGCGTTGGCTGGGCTCTTGGACTTTACCCTCCTGACGAACCCCAGGAGCCCTGTGGCGTGGTAGGGAACTCCGTGGTCCGGCCAGCCTGTGAAATGAAACTGGCGGATCTCCCGGATCTCGTGTGCTCCTCGCTGTTGACAAGGGACCAAAAAAAAAAACAGCACAAAAAACTCAAATCAAGAGGGAACTTCCCACCCACTGCTAATCACAGACTGCAAACCTGGCACTGATAACCTCCTTTCACTTGGTTCATAAGAGGCATCTGGCACTACCCCAAACTTTACCCTCACCCTTAGCACTGCGCCTGAGTTTCCAGGTCAAGGTTTTGATTTAATCTACCACTTCGTACAAGAAGACTGATGACAAAGGCCGTCTCCAGAGTGGAAAAAGGAGAAAAACAGCTGGAGGCGACCGGAGTCGTAATTCACTCTCTCACTCCCCGCTACAGTAATGCAGTCTCCCATGCAAACTCCCACCTGAGAGACTTGATTACTAGCACCCATTGGGGCCTGGAAACATTCATAGCTTAGAGACCCTCTGGAATTTTGAAAAGTGGAAAGCAAAAACTGAGAGTATAATAGGAAGATAAAGGAAACACTTGATCCTATGGTGAAGCATTTCTATCCTAATGGGAGTGGTCTCTTCCAGGATGACAATGCCCCCATCCACAGGGCACACGTGGTCACTGCATGGTTTGATAAGCATGAAAACAATGTAAACCATGTGTCATGGCCGTCTCAGTCACCAGATCTCAACCCAATTGAACACTTATGGGAGATTCTGGTGTGACGCCGGAGACAGCGGTTTCCACCACCAAACACCAAATTATGGGATTTATTTTAGAAGAATGGTGTTGCACCCCTCCAAAAGTTCCAGACACTTGTATAATCTACACCAAGGTGCACTGAAGTGTTCTGGAGGCTTGTGGTAAACCGAAGCCCTATTAAGACACTTTCCTTTATTTTGGCAGTACCTGCACCTGTACATGTATCGGTTTTCTCATGGTAGTGGTGCATTATCTGATTTCTGTGCTCATTATCTACACTTCGGGAAGGGAGAACAAATATGAAAGAAGCCCAGATAGACAGATGACAGAGGCTGTCCTAAGCAAGTACTCTCGCACATCATGCCTGTAGAGTAGGTGGTTATTTTGTCACGCAATATTAAGAAATTCCTCATTTTCATAGTTGGCCACAGCAAGGACCCAACCTCAAGTAATTATATGTGATTAAACAAATTAAAATGTTGTATATGATCAAAGCCAAATTAAAACACATACAAACCCAAGGACTAGGGCCATATACTTTTAAAACTAGCAGAAACAATATCCACGCAATACACATCATCCAATCAACCTACAGTGATATTTTTCCTTAAAAAGCTAAATTATTAAGTAACAATACTTTTTTTAATACTTATACAACGTTATGGATTTTATGGCCTCTATGAACTAAACATTGTTTAAATAATGGAGAAAAAATGTAATCAATTTTGCTTTTCATAGTAATGGTTGGCGCACACTGAAACAAGGCCTCAGATGTGGCAGGTGCTTAGATGTGAGCTGAGATAGACAGGTTTACTGTCATACCCAGCCAAGGACCTCCCCCTGGCAACGACTTAAACAAGCATTATTCCCCCCCCCCCACTTAGCCCCAGGGAAGCCAGGGAGACAGTGGATGAAAGGGTTTCAGCACGGAAGCTTCTCAAGTTACTAGTGGCACTCGACGACTCACCTTTTCCACGGCAAAGGTCCTGATCACGTACTCGGACAGTAGCTGCGTCTCGATGAGTGTAACCTTCATGTCTCTGTAGATCTCGGTGTCGTCGGGCCAGTACTTGCAGCATTTCACCTTAAGAGGGAAAGGGCCAGAATGTTGTGAGGTGACAGGATTGATTCATTTGTGGTGACTTGCTTCTGAATTAAAATCCAGAGCACCACCAGGACGCAAGTTTGTAATGACATTTAATTTTAGGCACTAGAAATATTTCAATTTAAATCAAATTTCACTAATTTGCTCATTGTGTTAAAAATAACAAATAAAATGTTTATAAAAATGACTCATTTTATATGGAGTCATATTTTAAGTTATTATATCTGAAAGCATTACAATATGTGTATGCACACACACACACACACACACACACACACACACACACACACACACACACACACACACACACACACACACACACACACACACACACACACACACACACACACACACAATTACATTTAATTCTTAATTATACAGTAGGGTCCAAAACATATTCTCATCAGAAAAAGCTGAACAATATTAATGGGCATCCTTAATCTTTGTTAAAATTCAATATATCAGATCAGGAGTTAAATCATGCCCAGTGGAGTAAAAAAACTAAAATAAAATCAAAAAAGGACTAACTTTATCTAACAAGTAATTGACATCTTGGAAGTGACGCAGATAACATGCAACCTCTGCTGTAAATTGATCCCATTGTAATGACCCCCTCTAGCTCTCATCTCATTACGAGGGTGAAGGCCCTTGAGAAGGGAGACCACATCCATGATGCCAAGACATTCATGCATATTTACCTTCAGTAAATGTACATTCCCCCCATGGTAAAATGTGATTTATTTGATACTGAGCCCCAAACCTTGTCCTTTTTTAATCATGAGTTGTTTATCTACGATTTTGGCAAGCTTTCCCCATATGAGACAAGTCATAAGTCATTTTTTGCCTAAATATACAGAAATCTAAGCAACGTACACAGGTAAATACATTTAAATTACTTCTGGAGTATTCCCACTAGCCGCTGTCCATTGGATCAGCCTGTACTCTCTCATTCTCTTTCCCTCCTGTCTTTTCCCATTCCTCATCTTCCTCTCCTCTCCTCTCTCATTGTTACTTTTGTGTTGCTGTGATTAGAGCACTTCTAATTGTTGATATAATTGCATTTTAATGGCTTTGTATATTACTCATTTGCAGCTGCTCCTAAGTCATACTGTCATTGATGGAAGCAATTACTGTGCTTTTAAAGATCGCACAAAAAGCAAATCTGCTAACGGTAGACATGACAACATCAATCATTAATAGTAGAGGAACAGTATTGTACAGGATGAACCAATTACTCAAGAAGCTGTTTCCTTTCCTAACAACGTTTTCAAATAAACAATATTATGTCAAATTCAGTCACTGACGCAGTACACACTCATACATCTCTATAAGTGAAATTATTGATCATGTGAAAAGTGCACATTTTCCTTATTGGAAAGGTCTGTTGGAGAGAAGCATGCCCTTCCTTTAAGGCTCTCAGTGTTGGTAGAGTGGCCATAGTGTGATTGTCAGTCAGGAGACAACGAAGCATTCCTTGTTCTCTCATGCTATATTAAAGCAACATTCATACATTAACATAACATTGAGGAAAGTGGGAATCATTTTGGCCACAGATTTCAGTGTTGGTGTTTTAGGCAGGTTAATGTTCTCTCCCATACATTTCATGTTGTTTTTCATTATGTTTTTGTAAATCATGACAGAAATAAGTAATTTACTTGACTATTGAGTCCTTAGTAGTGCTTAGATTAAATCTGGGCCTGAATTTCCAAAATAACATTTTCCATTTACTCGTGAGGACAAACTAATTACATAGTTTATATTCTGTATGAAAAACCAGTCTCTCACATTACAATGGAAATTCTATGAAAAAAGCCAAGTCTGAACAATGTTTAGGGATAGTAATAAGTGCCAAGAATTGCATATCCATTTGCAGGATCTCTACAACTCTGTGCCCGCCAGTCACAATCCAATAACTTTTCTCATTCGATTTTGTCTCTCCCTAATAATATTCCTCACAAGTACCATGAATATTTTCACAAATTCAAATTAGCTTCTTTTGATATTGGTTCCCGTTTCAAAAATAACTGTAAATAGATTTTTCGCTTAATAATTCTGGGGTAATTCTCACATTAATGCTTTTTCATTCTCACATTAATAACTTGTAAATGATAAATCTCCAGCACCACTCTTTTTTCTTGTTTGGTGGTATGATGAGGGCTTAGAAATCGCATTAGTGCTAAAAACAGCTTTAAGCATGAAGACCTGTTCTATTTTCTTACTCCTTGCCACAGATGCAACACTTCCATTTCAACTCACATGTGTGTGTGTGTGTTTGTTTGTGTATATATATATACAATGACCCTGATTAATCACGCTTATTCTTATTGGCATGTAAAATACCCTCAGGACACTGGATGGACACTAGGACACTTCATTCAGAACTTTGGGCAAAACAGGAAAATCTAGGCCAGGTGCCTTTATTAATTAGATTTAAAAAATCATTTTGCGCTACTAATTAGTAGTGAAATGAGATTTCAGTGACACAACATACTGTAATCTATAGAAAAGATAAGAGCTTCAGGTCTCACTTTAACACTTTTGATGCCAAATCCCTGATGAGGATCATACATCATGAATTTCCACCAGAATTAAATTAACTGAAATATATTACATCGTTAGATGTCTAACAGGGATGCGTTCTGGTGCTGTGCCCTTTGGATTATGACCCAGATATAATAGCATGCCTGGCAGGTTATGTCTACACCCTGTTGTGGCGCATAGACAAATTGATACATCTTCAATGCCAAAAGGACCAGATGAGTTGATGAAATTACTCGGTATAACTAGCAGGGCCAAGGATTTCCCAGAGTTCATCCCTGCAGAGGCTGAGCAGATGGCTAATTTTCATACAGCAGAATAAATGTACTACTCCTCTGTAGTAGACGCTGAAGAATTGACAGGAAGACAAACATTATGTGACACCCTGGGAAGAAATAAAAAAAGTTTTGGGGGGTGGGGAGTGAGGTATAACCAGGAGGCGCAGGTTAAATTCTTTGAACGACTGAGCCACGTACCAAGCGATGGATGCCGTGCCCTCTTGCCTTCTGAGTGGAGAACTGGCCAGCGCTGCATATTAATCTCACATTGTTTCCCGTCTCAGACATTCTACTTTAAGGCTGAGCGTTTCCATCTTACCACGATCAGCCCGCTTCAGAATACCACTACTTACGAGGTCAGATTGGTTACTTCTCAATGTCTTAATCAACTACTAATTGGAAGAGATATCTATAACTAGCAGGAATTACGGCTCCAAGGACTGCTATGGTCCATACATGTTTTACATCAGGGTTTGGGGATCCTGGCCCTGGAGGGTTTACATGCCAGGGAAGTTGTCCATCTCAATGGACATCAACAGCACTCTGGACTGAGCACTGGGCATGGGTTCAATTTAGTCAGAACTTAAGGGTGAAGTGGCCAGAACCACAGACTGGCAGAAGACTTACAGACACCTGATCTGGACCAGTATTCATATCCTACTCGGTCCTGAGACCAGAATTCACGACATGTAACAAAAAGCATCTAAGAGTGTTGATCTGGGATCAGGTTTCCCTTGTCCAGATCCCAATCTTATCCATTATGAGCAAAAAAGCTAAACGGATCCTAAATCAGCACTCCTACTCTGAAATGCTTTGTGAATACAGGCCCTGATCTCCAGAACAATGTTGAGGAAATACTATTAACCACATGACACCTACCCTTCCCACTTCAACCAGGTTGGTCACCATGACAATGGTGGCTGTGTTTTCCTGCCACACCATCCTCCAGAAGTCGTACACAGTTTCCTGCATGGGACCTGTAGTCAGAAACAGTGGACAGAGAGAGAAGGTCAGGGCTACAATCAAAGGGACAATTTATGTGGAAGTTTCTAATACACCTTTCACTCAGTAAAAAAACACTGCAAATAAAGTGCATTCACAATCAAGGGTATAAGTGTAATGCCTGATTATTACACTTATTACCTTTACCATGAAATTCTATGTTTATTATTGGTAAAGCAATTCTGTTTATTACACATGAATGTTCCACAGCACCATGGAATGCATCTGCAGCTGTAAAACCACTATTTTTCTACTTTAATCTTTCATTTTTCTTTTGAGATAAACATACACAAACTTAGTCCAATAAGCTGTGTATCTGTGCGGTTTATTGTTGACCCAACAATCACTTAATCAGATAAACAAACTACACATAAAACAAAAAAAGGTAAATAAGAGGATACACAAGTATTAGGCCAGCATTCTGTGCATGTTTTTCCATTTAACTTCTGTAGGTTTTAATAAAGCCCCACATTTAAGACGGCGGCAAGCAGTAAAGGTGCGCAGCTATGAACTGAACCACCAAAATTCCATTCATTCAAATGAGTATTGTTTTTTTAATTAACAAGGAAATTCAAAACTGACTTTTGACAAGCTAATTAGTGTATGCAAATCACAGTGCATCTTTGAGAGCTGATGTGCATTACCTAGAGCCATAGAAAACGTCTGCCAGAGAAGGCTTACATATTCATGCTCACACAAACCTCCCCCATTACCAAGCACTTGTGTGCGGAAAAACTTGGTATCCTCCTGAAATGACATTACTTTACACGTTGGCTCCTTGTGCAAGCAAGCAATTTTCTCATTATTGCACTCAGCCTCCTTGTGGCATGCCCAGCAGTCCATCTGGAATGGGGACTTAGCGTGCACGCAGAAACAAAATCCCCCTTAAATCTCTGCTCTCCAAGACTCCCATTGTATGCCTCCCCTGACACCGGTAACTGCACATTCTCTTTTTAACCCGATGCCTACCAAAATTATTTTTGTTTTAGAATGTATATCAATGGAGGGAGTTTTCTGATGGAGCGGGAGACAGCCACGGTCCCTGCTCACATGGACTGTCTGTTCCGTGGGATCTCTGTGACTTATGTGTGAATGCACACCTAGGTTACAGGCAGCTGAAACTCTGGTCTCTGGCATTTCTGCTGTGTAAAACAAGTTTCTTACAAAAGGAAATTTACCAGAGAATGCTCTGATATGATCAAGAGGTGTGCTGCATTTAGTTGTATCTTTGTAAATGTGGAGTCAGAGTATTCCAATTAGAGGTAGAGAATGTTTCCAGGCCTGCAGTGAGTACGAGCATACGGGAGAGAGCAGGACAGCCTGTCAGCTGACTGGGCTGTCACAGAGGGAGTGTGGGATGCCTCTGTCAGCAGGTCCTGCTGAGGAATCCACCAGCATTGGCAATTTTCTTAAGAAGAGCCTTTTTTGCCTTGGTGAGTGGAATGTGACAGCTGTAGATTTTTTGAGGACATGGCTTGCAATAAACTTTATGCATACACTTCCCGACCTCGCATGAATATTTCATGATTTTCGATGTTGTTGTGATTATGTAGGGCCGTCGTGATTTTGAAAATGTGCACTCTCAGGGCTGGTGTGTACACTCACCTGTGAATACGCGATTGGGTGAACACTCATGAAAACCCGACCAAATGTTTTGTCTCGTCTCCTATTGTGAAATCTTTAAGAGCAGTGTGCTGTGCCTCGATTGTTTGGACATTGTTCCACAGTTTAAGCTTTTTTTAAGTTTGAGGAGATATTTATCAATTATGAGACGGTATCATAATGTACAAAAATGAGCTCTGGTGGGTTAGACACCCACAGCAGGGAGATGACCTCAGTCTGGTGCACAGGAATGATGGGGGAGTATAAAGGGATGGCTGTTCAATGCACCCGGCTCATGTTAGTGCCGGGAAAACCTAGAAATGAAAGGGAGCTTATGTCTTCAGTAGCACTGTACATGATATTGGTCTCCACAGCTAAATGCTGCTTTCAGAGAGACTACCTTTCAGAGAACTCTCAATTCTGGCCAGTTTCACTGTGCACCTCCTTCCTGTCCGATAATGACAAATGAGGCGGCATATCACATGATCACAAAACACAGACTTCCCGTTGGGGTGAAAATTGTTTATTGCATGGTGGTGTGCTTCACTACATTCGCAAGACCTTTAAAAGAACAGCCATGTGTAGATCTGCCAACTCAGATGACTGACTGACAGATGCCCAATACACCCACAGCACATCTCCCTACGAAAATCCCACATTTTTTTCCCTACTGATAAGGATCTCTTTGAAAGTTACAGCCTAATTGCAAACATTAAAAAACTGAAACTTCCCCGGTGTCATTTTGACTAATGCAGGCATCTGCAGGTAAGGTGGGGGGAGAGAGCAGGTGGATTGACTGGGCTGGGCTATTGACTGTTCTTTACTCCTGGACACGACTCAAGGGTCATATGCAACGATGTCCAAAACCACATCGCAACAAGATCTCCTCTGATTGGGTGAGGGAAACAGAGCAGGGAAAAGTGGCCGCTAGCTTGTTTCACTCTCCAGCCCTTAAGTGCCAGCTTGCGGAGGGGGCGTTTAAATGCGGGCTGGCACGGAGGAAGGCAGGCAACGCTCCAATAAACAGGTAATTATGCAACTCCCAGCTCCACTAAACCAGATTGCGAGTCTATTACCAACAGATTACATTTGCCTCTTTTTTAGCGCTGCGGAATTACCTTTGCGCCCGGCATTCCCGATGAGCGGAAGCGGGCCTCCAAGAATTTCATAACAATCAACAACCAATCAGACTTAACCTCTAGGGCTTTGGAAAGTGCTCCTCGCTCTAGCATCTGTTGGCCAGATTAACAGAGTAACAAAATGCGCCCATACGTACTGGCTAATCCATTTATTTATTATTCCCATCCCACTCTGGCACAGCTGATTAATTGTTCTAACATGCCACTTCAGCACAAAGCGGCTTGGACAGGGAGGAGGTGCGCTCCGAGCCCCAACAGCTCCCCTCAACCTTTGAGCCGAGAGCCCGAAAACAGCCATACTCCCAACACAGCATCTGACGCCAGGCGCTGCAGCTGAACATCTCACCACCATGTTGTGAACGATAACAGGATGTTGCATGTGTACATGGCCATACTCCCACACGCTTGTGCACACACAGCCACAGACAAATCATTCCACATGCCAGACTATAATACTCATTATAGTATTATACAAACCTCATACTCAAAGCCACAAATTACAATGCAAGTCTGCAGAATTATCTTATAACATAAATAGCATTTGTTGGTAAAACTTATCAAGTTCTTACCTTGTGTAGCAATGTAGTGATTTGGTCGATGGTAACCCTGAAAATCAAAGAGAGACAGGACGTTATACATTACAATTGCGAGCCTACCATAGGCCGACTGAATAAACACAATACGCAGACTTATTTTGTATAGCTGAGACAGTACTAGAAACAATGACTGCCTGGAAGACAGAAAGAGGTCTGCATTCTTGAGGTTTAAGAACCTTGACTCAAACCTCAACAACAAACCCAAAACAAATGATGTGGTGATCTAAAGACACCTCTTCAGGCTTAAACTGTGTCCTAAAAGCTCATCAAAAACTTCAAACATAACTCAGTGATGCAGGTTGCAATGTTGACCAAACCTCTATGTTTTCCTGTCTCTGAACACCATATTAGCAGTTGGGGAGAACTTGAAACTAGATTTGCGACAGAAAGATACAATTAACCGTGGATTTGGTTATTAATACAGATGGAACAGAGAAGGAAAGATACACACACACTCGACTGTGGTGTAGAATTCCTCCAGTACAGATTGAGGCACTTATCTTTGCAATAGGCTTCATCTCTCAGGGATTATGCTGATCCCTTCAAATGTTATTTGTCAAGCGTTGTGTATCCTAGCAAGATACGTGCAAAGAAGCCAAACAATAAGAATTAACTGCAATTCCCACCCGCGCATCGGCTCGATTGTTGTCTTCGTCTCGCCCCGGTCTCTTATCTCGACCATATTTAATTTAACTGAACTGTAATTAATGTTTCTAAACTGAAATAAAAGGACAGATGCAAAGGAAACTTCCTCCTCTCTGATCCTCAGGGTTCTCTCAGCTATTGAATTAGGTTTCATTTTTAATGACTTCTTTATCAGCCTCGGCCACATAGAGTTGTTTATTCTTTCATACGATCAAGCTATTCCACAGAGTACACACATACTGAGTACACATGTGTATGAACAATAACTACTGTACAGCACTAGTACTACAGCACTGCACAGCAGTGAATATGATGACCACCAGTACTACAGTTATTTTATATCTTTCTCATGTAGATAGTGCCTGTATTTAATGGTAAAAGACTGAATTACCCTTTGAAATATACATTTAAAATTGAAGTTACTGTACAGACAATAACTAAATTTTTTAAAACAAACATTATCCATGAATGCGTTCCCTGTAATATTATTGTCACTATCAACCTGTCACTATCCACTATTATAGTCACTATCCACCTGTGAAAGTGGAGTTGAACTATGACACATTTAAATTGTGTTAAGATACTGGAAAAAAAAGAGAGAAATCCACAAGAGGATTGTTTTCATTTGGAAGAAGGATTTTGCAAGACAGATTTCAATATGTAATCAACTTGACACTTTCAAAGCTGGGAAAGTGTATGGCTATGCACGTTTCCCCTAACAAGCACATCCTTTTATTTCTGAGATCATTAAACTTAAATAGCATGCAAAGGACTTTATACCGAACATAAAGATTAGCTGACTGAGTCTGAGTTTTAGGTAACAGACTTTAGCCCTTTTTGTTTCCTTTGATGAAGCCCTCTAAGCTTTCTGAATTCTTGCCTTAGAAGGGTCAAAGTTGTTGCCACTGGAGATGGATTGCTAAAAGGAATGTGTTCGGTTAGTTCTCTGCTCCTCATTTCCTCTATTCAACTACCTCTGTTCTCCATTTCAAAACAATTTTTATTTTTTATCATTTCTAAGCTTTTTTATTTTTTATCAGAAACGCAATGCGTTTCCTTCAACTTTTGCTATGCGGTCTTTTCA
Source organism: Aldrovandia affinis (assembly GCA_029706075.1). Lineage (NCBI taxonomy): Eukaryota > Metazoa > Chordata > Actinopteri > Notacanthiformes > Halosauridae > Aldrovandia > Aldrovandia affinis. Next base: position 11,752,720 of record JAINUG010000001.1, read on the forward strand.
TCTATTCTCTGACGAAGCTTTCATTGGATTTTAAAAGGAAATCTAATTCACCAAAAAAGAGAAAAAAGGAGCCATTCAAAAAGAAAGATTAAGAGCAAGAAAGAAATTGCAGTGCAGAATTGTAGTCTTCAGAAAAGAAATCAGTCAGTTGTGGTTCCACTAAAGGACATCCAATCAATCATTTAGGATTTTGACGAGGCAGATGCCCTTATCCAACATGTATTTCACTGGACCAATTCAGGCAAAGAAATTTGCTCAAGGGTAAATCTAAGTCCCACCTGACATTTAAAACACAAAACCCTGGAAACCTAGCATCTGAACCTACACACCATAACAACAACCCACCATGTAGGTCAGAAAAGCCAGAGGATATAGAGCAAAAAGACAACGAGCTGAGCTGGAATGGGGTGCCATAGAAAGGCGGTGATCTCTGTTGAACATTGCTACACCTGTGTAGGATTCTCACATTGCAGAGTTATGCACATGTCTTCATTACCATCTCCTGGCAGTTGGTGAATGTTGTGACCACCTGGATTGCCTTAATTAGCTGTGCACCATTCAGGTATTGTGGAGAAGCTGTCCTCAGCAGCCACAAATGTGTGTGTGTGTGTGTGTGTGTGTGTGTGTGTGTGTGTGTGTGTGCGTGCTAGAGTTACAGTGGTGCTTAAACATAGATAATCACCTTATCCTTGAGTCAAAGGCTAATTTAAGATGAACTTAAATAAAAAAATATATACAGAAATCGCTATTTTCATGCATGCTTACTGCTTCAGAAGACTATATATAGATCAGAAACATCAAATAAACATATTGTAGGTAAATATGTGTGCTACAGCTCATGTGTAGGATGTGTCAGTGTGGACAGATATGGAAATCACAAAGGGGGAAATAAAGTGTTTTTAAAATCAGTTAGCCTTGCTCCTTGTGCTATGTAAATGATAGAAACAAAGCAGGCAACAGAGATTAAACCATTTTCAGTCAGAGTACACTTTATATGCATATATTCCTGCTTAATAACGAGGCCTGCTTTTGTGAGAATCCTTGCTAATGTAGAGCACTCTGAACATAATGTGCCATACACTAAAATGTGGGTGTGTAAATAATTAAAGGCCCTTTCATTTGTTAGAAGGTGTTCCACCTGCATTATGAATTTACACATCCCTTTGAAGACAACTGTAAAGCCTGTTAATGACAAGCGATTGCAAATCAAAGAGTTCGTTCTGGGCCCATAAATATGCAGGAGGCTGCTCGCGAGCAGGGCACACGCCAGGCAGCTGACAGGAGATGAAAATAACATTTACTCTGTCAACAGCGGAGGAGGGAGGACAAACCCCAGGCCCCTCGGTCCGAGACCTCCGTGCGTTAGCATTGACCGCCTGGGGAGGCGACACCAGGGGAACTGGGGTGGGGGGCACCAAGATATGTGATTCCTGGAGCAGTGCAGACCCAATGCCAGGTGGAAGAAGGCTGCTTCTCGGGACTGTTGTTTTTTTTTTTTTTTTCTTTACCAAAGTGCCATCAACCGTCTTAAGCCTCTCTGTATATCAAACTGTCATTCTCTCCTACCCCTCCTCTTTAAACCCCCCATCAAATACTCCTCCCTCCATTTTACTCCCACTGTTTATCCCTCCCGCCTATCCGACGTCTTCACTCCCCTTTCAGAATAGCTAATCACTGCTGTCAAGTCTTACGGTGATACCATTATATTTGTACGTTGATAAAGACTGACCTCACCACCCTGATAATTCTTTAGAATTTTATGCCTAAAAATTCACCTAAGGAATCAACAAACTGAACCAACATCCTCTGTAACAGGACAGAATGCATGACCTTCCACCTTTTCATGCCACCACACTGTGATGGAACATCAATTAACTCAACTACGCAGTCATGGCCTCTCAGCCCAACAGTTCTCACCTTATACAAATGCCTCTAGCCAACTCAGCACCACTAACTACACCCTGTAATGCGAGGCATTTCCTGCCAGCCACAACCAGCAGAATGATGCATTTCAGTATGTAGCTTTTTGGCATTGTCACACAAGTGCAATGATAAAGGTACATGACTGATGAACTCCATAGGCTGCTCCTAGCAGCATGCAGACGGTGCTGTGTTTACAGAGAGGCTTGTTTGCTTTCGTCTAAGAATCCGTGCCCCAGACGGCACAGTCTGTTTACGTCTGGGGGAGAATCAAAGTCAGATCGGCTGACACTCCGTCTGGATCGATGGCGTTTTTGAGCAGGACAAAGAGGAAGGAGAGGATGAGCATGTGGCCATGTCCCCAACATCGGAGAGCATGAGTGCGTGCACGCACTCACGGTAACCTTTCTGTTTTGGCTCTGGCTGTTGTTTGTACTTACATCAACGTAATTTGCATTAATGTAATCCGAGTTCTGTTCCCCCTCCAGGGCCTGGAGCCTGACACGGGAATGATCGTCTGGAAAAATGAGGGATAAAAAAGAAATGAAGAATTAATAATATTAATGAGAGGGGAAACCACAGGCAGCCTGATGTCACAGCGCATCTCCAAACTACAGAGGACTCCCAGAGGTGAGCTCGCTAACTCGACCTGCGGACTGCACTAACTTGACTTGCGGACTGCGCTAACTCAATACTAAAACAACTGACAAGTTTTTTGTAAGCTGTTCTACACTTCAGAACATACTATGTGTACAATGTACTGCCACAATATGTTCCAAATTGTGTAAACGTTTTTATGTATGTTCACACATAGTGGTGCTCTTATTGCAAACCTAATTCCATGGCAGTAATGCTTGTTACTTAATAATAAAACTGTTGCGATCAAGGAATTATGAATTAGAGGTAAGGTGCTGATAGTGATTTAATGGGAAGACTTCATCTTCACTATCTACAACACAGAGCAATGAAAATCATTTCCACAAGAGGTAATACCAAATATGGACTGGGAGAAACGGATCCATTCATTCCTGATTTTCCTCTCATTATCTATGTAATAAGAGAGACTAACTCAGCATGAATGATTTATCTATTATAATTAATATATAATATATAATATAATAGGCCCCAGTAGAGCCTACCCGGGCAGAAAATACTCTCATGCCTGGTACACCTTGCAGTCTTGCAGCTCATTGGCCAGCACATTGGATGCTGACCTGTGATTGGCCTTGTTAATTGCTGTGTGTTGTTTTTTAAGCCACATGGCACAGATATCAGGGGTATATCATTACCTTCCTGTGGGGAGAATGGTGTGTGCACGTGTGTGTATATGTGTATGCGTGTGTATGTGTGTACATGTTGTGTTCAGACTGGGGGGTGGGGGCTGTTGGTCAAAGGCTATGAATGGAGATATGACCCCTAGGGCCTTCTTATGTCTTAGTGCTCATCATCATAATTACCACAGGAATTACCATAAGAACATACACTGTATATGGACATGAATGCATTTTGATTGAGGCTCACAGCCATGGGCCTAATTTTGCAAAGATAAATCTAATTAAAAGTGTAATTTCAAAAATGCTCATGACAAACACCCTGAGGACTTGAAATGGTTGGTAGCCACTGCAAACCTCAGTATCATATGCAGTAGTTGAATATTCCATAACCAACTAAAAGGAGATGGCTCTGCATGCTAGAAATGCTACTATATAGAAATGCTTTTTTTTATTTTATTTATTTTTTATTAGGGACATAGTTGCTTAGTTTTACACATGTCTACTTGTTTATGTATTGTATTAGGCTTAGGCATTATTTTCTGCATTGATTGCTTTATTGCTACCTTTGAATTGTGGCTACAGATTTACCTACAGGGTCCTAGTTGAACTATGTGGTTGCTCCTAGCACCCAGGAACTGTACGTCCCACTAGGGTGGCTTTCAGCTAAACTGTTCTTGACTACGGTTAACACTTTGTTGTACGTCGCTCTGGATAAGAGCGTCTGCCAAATGCCTGTAATGTAATGTAATGTCATATAATACAATAACATCAATAATATTCAAAATAAAACAATCAAAATAACAAAGTACCCTGTCCACACTATATAACTGAATTAGACAACAGTGTTCAAAAACAGTTTTCAGAGAATTGGTATACCACGGTTAATCGGTTGGAAATCGTGATTTATGTTTGAAAATGCTACATTCAAGAACAGTATCCCGCAGTACTTACACAAAGCAGGACGTGTACATAAAAAATACTGAAACTAGCAGGAATTATTTGTGTGTAGCAATGCTTTTATTTCCTTTTAGTGTGAGTGGTCATCAATGATGCAAGGACTGCAATATTGACATAAGATCATTTCATTTCTGAAACCACCTCCAGAGCAAGGTTCAAATCTCCATGTGTGACCTTTGGTGGGTGTGAACACGAACAGAGTTACGTTTATAAAATGCTAGTGTGGACAAGGCCATACAGTCTCTGGAACATAGATGAGAAAACACAAGCCACGGCCTTAAGAAATTCAGCAAGCGTAAAAGAGTTCACCACTGAGGACACAGCTGACTTTACAAAGAGAAACGGACTTGTCTGTACACACATGCAATGATATTCCCGTATCGGTTCTTCATTCTGTTTTCGTCTTTCTTGGCGGAGTCCCACGGCGCCGACTGTCCTTCGAAAAAACTCTGAGAAGAGAAAGAGAAAGCAGCCATGAAGTTGGGTGTCACACGTCAGCTCTGTAAATGATAACCAAGTTAAAGAACAGAATCCCCTTTCCTGTTCACGCATAAAAAGGAAACATAATAAAACAATATATCCACATAATTACTGGACATCAAACGGCATGGGAATGGATCGCTGGGAGCGGTGTCAAACGGGGAGCCCATTAGGACATTGGCGGCTTGCTCGAACCCCCCCCCTCGTTTGAAGGACTCAGCTCAAGGAAAATAAAATCTAAAATCAAGCCGGTGGCAGATCAAACCCTCGCCGCTCTGCTTACACTCATGAAATAATAATCATGTATGCTCGAGTTCACCATCCTGATCTCGCATGGAGCACAATTAGGACTAATTATGAAAATAAACCTCAACTGGCGCAATGCTACTGTTCAAGGGGGCGGTGGTTCACAAGCAGGCTGGTATGTGCTTGCGGGCTAACGCCTGGTGCCAGCTGCCACGTTCCTCCTTTTAAAAAAATATGGCAAAACGTATAAATAGATCATAATGATGCATTATCATCCGGAGCGGATCATGTTCTTCCGATACCCCACAACAGTTTCTTCAAGAAATGCTCAGAAAATTGATATGATTACGCATGATTGCATACTACTCTGTCTCTTCAGTCTATTCTTCCCCCCTCACTGAAGGAAACACTGTGACATGGAATTAATCTAGAGTACAAGAAAGCCTTGATTAATCTCCACATAGCTAATGCCATCCCATTCTTATGGGCCAGCTTCACACAGATGACTCTCAAGCACCAACAATGCCAAGTCCCTGGTGACAACAGGGCCAGCAGCTTGGATAAATAGTTCTGGCAGTCATTTGAACAAGGAAAGTGAAAATTCTGGATAAGTGACAACCGAGGCTTTACAAAAACATACTGTCTCCTGGGATTCTGGCTGAAATGGAGGCTGTTAGGTGTGTGTGATGGGGGATTTAACTTAATGAGGAATTGGAAAAAAATATTTTCCTAGAGACATGCAAGGCTTGGGGGGTGTGGGAGAGGGTGGCAAATATGCAAACCAAACAACAGCTATGGAGCAATGATATACACTCAGTAGCCACTTTATTAGGTATACCTTTGCCCCCGGAAAAGCCTGAATTCTTTGTAGCATGGATTCAACAAGGTGATGGAAACATTCCTCAGAGATTCTGGTCCATGTTGACATGATAGCATCACACAGTTGCTGCAGATTTGTCGGCTGCACACTCATGTTGCAAATCTCCCGTTCCACCACATCATGTTTGTCTGAACAACAACTGAACCTCTTGACCATGTCTGCGTGCTTTTATGCATTGAGTTGCTGCCACACGATTGGCTGATTTGATCATTGCATTAACGAGCAGGTGTACAGGCGCACCTAATAAAGTGGCCACTGAGTGTAAATGCATATCGCAGCAGGATTAAAATATGGGCCTTATCATATGACATTTCTCCATCTACACTGGTGCTCGTGAAAACATAGCAACTGAGGCCTTGTAAACTGTCACCACAAGGGACACTTTGAAGGGCAGACGTATTTTAATGTAGATTGCTTTTCCTTCAAAGACGTCAGAACTGGCTGTGAAAGACATTAAACACCATTTAATACATATTGGCGATGTTGGATGCTTTTAAAAAAAAATGTGGTTTCGAGTTTCAAAGCAGACTTGGTTTGTTATTCATCATTGACTAGTGTCTTTCAAGGCACTGCTACCTTCATGTCGTCTGAGTGACATGGAGCTGACAAGCTCAGGAAATTCAGTAACGAGCACCTTTCATATGTTTAACACTTTCATACTGATAAATGAGATTCACAGACCAATAAACAGCCACCAGGGGTTAGGATAATGAGGGAATATTAAACAGGTTTTAGGCAAGCTTTATAGCAGGCTAGCTGGGAGTGTTCAACTGTCAGATTTTAATATTCAAGCAAAGTTTGCTCCTCCACACATGTTTAGCATGCAATAAAAAACTGAACAAATATACATTGCATTTGGTTTTCTGTTCCTTTCACGTTTGCCTATTATATGCACATTAAATACATTCACATGGTAGAACCTCAATGTCCCAGGTTTAGGGAAAATGGTCAAAGATGAAGACCATTTAGAAAATGGTCAAAGATAACACTGGATAATCTAGTTCATGATTGATCAAAAAAGGCACTAAGCTGAGTCCTACATACACAGTTACTTCTACAAATTGCATTAAAAAGACAACAAAGATTTACTGAATGAAAATGTGCAAAATTAAAAGCACATGTACAAAGTAAACAGCCTGATACCACAATATTGTTTTGCTTCTTTCCTGGCAAATCTTTTGATCCTTTTTATTTTAGTCCATATAATATGCTACATGCATACAGCACTTTCTTCTTCCCACTGATGTTAAGAGTTATGTTAAAATAAATAGTCATTTACAGTGTTGCCACAGATTTTTGGAAGAAAACTTGTGCTTTCTTGCACATTTTCATTGTCACACATTAGAGAAGCTATGGAACGTTTAGGATGTTACAGTATCTGCCATTACACTGTTGAATGACCTCTCAATGCCCTTATGCACTTACTGTCTTAGCCTATACTGGCTATCAAATTTTACTGCAATTCCTGTGCAGCACAGTAAATACGCTTTGAAAATGTAAGCATCCTGCTCATTGAAAAATAACAACACCACAAATGGAATATCAGTGCACACAAAAAGGGTGGGGCCGGTGCAGTACTGCAGTGAACGCAGTGCTTATTTAGTTTGTAACGGGTACTAAGTCTGGTCAGGGTGATCTGCACTTCATTGTGCTGTTATTAGTTGGCACCTGGTTGTTCGACGGCATCCTGAAAATCCTGGCATGACTACCCATGATCACCGCTACGAGATGGCAGGAAGTGTGGCACACAGTGGACCTGTGACACTGAGCGGACACCACACAGAACGGAAAGTGGATATTCTATTGGGCAGGCATCCTAGCCCTCAGCCAGCAGCAGACTGGATGCAACCAGGCCTGACTGACAGGACTCGAACAATCAGTTCTGGTTCCTCTGGTCCATGACATCTCCAAGGCAACATTCACGCTTTTCATTTTACAAAGTAACTGCATCCATTTCCCCTCTCGTGAGCCCCTCTAAACAAAAGTGGTCTCTTATGCAAAACTAATCTGAACACCATGGAATTCATAGATCTAAAAATTCAAAGCAGGCCCCTGATGAGGATGTAAGATTCTGTATTTCACTCAGGCGTGATGCAAATGCCTTTGATTTCAGACCATTGCAACTTATCCATCGCAAAAAACACTTTGAAGATGCTCTTCTTCACCCATCGCGCAATGCAGAAAACACTTCGCAATTAGTTCCACAGCTACAGCACTATAGCTATATTTACCTTTTCACAATACCTGCAAGGTGATTCGGTGACACTTAGCCTGGAATAAGCAAAAGAAGAGGCATTCCAGCAATCAATGCTCAGATCTCTACATATCTGTTGATCTGGGCAGCAAGCAAGTTTTTTGACTTCAAAAATTAAAACAGATTCAGTTGCTGCCTTTCAGGTTTACTTGGACTGGGGCTCTCAATTCAATATTGTTCTTTATACTAAACCTTTAACATAACTACAGGAGCAGTAGCTGGTATTGCAGGAAGATAACTGCTTAATATACATATATAATATAAAAAAATTTATGGGTAAAATCCTGGAATGATTTCTGGTCAAGGAATTGATACGTTACGAAACAGTGAAACAGAGACAAACAAACATTCGGGTGAACTATTTGATAGAAATATGCACACTTCATAATTAGCCATCTCTAAAGTAATATTACCAATACAATCGGAATGTAAAGATCAACTGTCTCCTTGTGACTGAGGGGAAATCCTTGCAAATTATGCTGAATGTGTAATTATTATATATTTGTGAAAGGCGTTGGTCTCGGCAGCTAATCAGGGCAATTAGTGGCAGAGCAGCCGGCGCACACACCAGTCCAAGGTTTGGGAATTACACCTGTGTGCTTAAAACTGCTCTGCTCTCTTCAGTAGGTGGCTGGACGCCAGGGAGGAGAAGGCATGAGAGACCGCGGAGAGAGAGCGAGAAAGAAAGAAAGAAAGAAATAAAAGAAAAGTAAACGGGAACTGTAAAGGTTAGTTTATAATAGTTTGTTTTTTGTTTTCGAGTTTATTGTTTTGTGTCCCGAACCCGTGAGGGCGACGGACTAATTCGTTTTTGTTTTAGTTAAACCTCCCGGTCTCATTCTCTGCCCGTGTCGGGGACCAGAGAACTTCCCTGATTAAAATAAAAATCCGGTCCACGGACCGGGAAAATCCACTCCGTCTCCAGACTGCTCTGTTCCCATCCAGGGATTGTCACGTGGCGTGTGACAATATTTTTTATGCTTTTCCCCCTTTTTTCTTCCAATTTGGAATGCCCAATCATATCCTAACCAGCGCTCGCCACTCCCCTTTCACATCACAGTCTCCAAGTTATGTTTGCACAGACAAAAGTTGGAGAAAGACACTTCATGCACATATTTAGCCTGGCAGATAGTGGGTGTCCAATTTACCAGTGGAGGTCACTGGTGTGCAACAAGACAAGCACAACCCAGCCGACTGGATCCCTCCCCACCTGAGCGATGTTGCCGTCAGTTATACATTACAATGGCGGGCTGCTGGCCACAGTGGGCACAGGCACGGTCTGGATTTGATACCAGACTATGGAGCTCATCCACACACAAGAATAGTGCCTTACCAGGATGAGCCACCCAGCAGTATTACACTCAATTTAAACAATAACAAATTCTAAGATTTTTTTAAATATTTTGTAGTATATTTGTCAGAAAACACAGCACTACAGAGAATGTATGACAACAAGATTTGTTGAAGGCGCAGATATCCGTTAAAGTGATTTATTATCCGCATACAGTTAAACGTTATGCTGCATTTATGCTAACAGTAAAGTAATACCCTTTACTGTTTTTTTACACAAGTTGTATATCAAGTTCACACTCGGATAGAAATACACCATAAGAATACTTAATTGTGAGAACAGGTCATTTGGCCCATCAAGATTAGTCACCTGCCTGCAGTCTAGAGAGCATCCAGCACTGCATCTTGGACTTCAATACCCCAAGTGTCTCATGACCTGGCAAGCTATTTCTACACATTAACAACTCTGTGTAAAAAAACTTTACCTTGAACTAATTTACACCTTGTTCTGCTGACTGAAATCAATCTTAAAATCTTAGCAAGTAGGTAGTCTTAGGTAGTTCACTTTATTAATCCCCATTATGAATTAAAATCCTCAATCAAATCCTCCTTTAGTCTCCTTTCACTAAACGTGAATAGATTAAGTGTCTTTCATCTTAACTTTTACCTTTCATACAAGAAACTAATTTAGTTGCCCTTATTTGTATTTTTTCAAGAGCTTCTATATCTTTATTAAAGTGTGGTGCCCAACAATATGCTGAAACTTAAATGGTAAAATACACATTTAAAAAAATGACATACACCCCCGTCAAGTCTGTGCTGAAAATCAATTTTCCTTATGATGGGCTTATAAAAGCAGACATCAATTAATGTGGGTGCATCTGTATCAGATCCCTGAACCAGATCTCTGAATCATATCCCTGTATCAGATCTATGAATCAGATCCCTGTATCGGATCTCTGAATCAAAATAGAAACAGCAATGAACTAACAACACAAAATAAACATGAGCCAACATCTAGTATTCAACTGACTGTAAGAAACCAAACCGAAATCAAAAATGAAATGGACTTAAATATTGAGAGCTGGAGCGGCTTGCATCAGCAACCTGATGATATGACTCAGGTCAGGGCTGCCAGTATTCTTTCACAGCATCAGAAAAATAATATTAATCTATATTTCATAATTAAAAAATATTTTACTTTGTCCCCCCAGTTTGGAATCATCAATTCTGCTTCTCAAGCCCCCGCGGTTTCACCCACCCATGCAAAGAGAATTGAAATTCCAACCGGCGGTCTCTGGGCTATGGTGCCTATTTATTTGTTTGTTTCTAAATGTACATTTGACACTTATTTCATAACTGACTCTTTAAATGCTGGTATGTAGAAATATTTTAAAACCTGGGTAGGCTTAAATAGTGGTCTGTTAGCAGTTGGACCAAATCACCATCAAATAATAATCCAGTTGAAAACGCATTGACCTTGCTCAAGAACAACTTGACTGGCATGTCAAGGCTACATATTCAAGTACATAAATATCAACATATGTCACCGGTGTAATGAGCTGACACAGAGGAACATGCATTTGTTCAATATAAAGTCTAATTTATGTGTTCAGTCTCTGCCGGCTGATACTACAGTGTGCAATATGCGGACCGCCCTTGGTACTGGGAGCCACTCCCCCGCCCCCAATAGATTTCCAGTTCTCTTTAATCAACCACTAAAATCATTGCACAGTATGCCTTACTTGTACTTTACCTCCAAAAACTCACAGTTTATCACCATTCAAGACAAAATTCAAAAACCACATTTTTACAGCCCTTGAGATGACCACATATGCATTACAAATACAGCTATCCTAACTGACAAGAACACCTGAATCAAAGCAAAGTCATTCAAACAGTGGCTGGATAAAGTGTGGAATGCCAGTGGCCTGCTGGGAGCAGGACTGGACACCTTGGGTGTGGAGGGACTTCATGCTTAGCGAGTCATGAGACCAGAACAACAGTCCGTTGCAGAAAAAGCCCTTCCATTTCAAATCGATTTAGCTTCTGAGTTTCAGCTGCAGAAGGCAGCAAGGCAAAATCAAATTCCATTTTTACAGGACGTGAGAATCGTGCAATTGATATCGTTATCTTTTCGGAAATGCTCCCGCCGTTAACCTTACATGTTCACAAACCTCATTCACCTTTCACAGACCATTCCGTGATACTTCAAACTGGGATACAAGCATTACTTTAAAAAAACAACAACAACCGCTACAGTTCTAAGATAGGTAGGCCTACGATTCCTATTTGATGACTACATTTCTAACAGTGTACAGTTACACCAAAGGTTTCCGCTTACCTCGCTTATCTCGCTTATCTTTTCCATAGTTAATGTACAGAAATAGAAGAAGCATGGATCAGAGAGAGATAAGCGAATAGTTTAGCAGTGTGCCTGACTTGTGCGTTTGTCAGGTTTAAAGGTCATCGACCTGAGACAGGGTGGCAAAACGGCAACGGGACACACAAACATACACAGGCAGACAAGCCCGCAGATGGTGCCTTCGGAAAGTATTCAGGCCCCTTCAACTTTTCCCACACTATGTTGTGTTATAGATTTAATTTAAAATGTATTAAATCAAAAAAAAATTGCCATCAATCTACACACAATGTCTCATAATCACAAAGCGAAATCACGTTTTTAGAAATAGTTGCAAATCTATTACAAATAAAAAATGGAAACATGTCATTTACATAAGTAATCAGGCCCTTTGCTATGACACTCCAAATTGAGCTCAGATACATCCTGTTCCCTTTGATCAACCTTGAGATGTCTCTAGGACTTGACTGTAGTCCACCTGTGGCAAACTTAATTGATTGGACAGGATTTAGAAAGGCACACACCTGTCCATATAAGGTCCCACAGTTCACAGTGCATGTCAGAGCAAAAACCAAGCCATGAAGTCCAAGGAACTCTCCAAAGCCCTCCGAGATAGAACTGTGTCATGGCATGTGATTTCGCTTTGTCATTATGTGATATTGTGTGTAGATTGATGGCAAAAGAAATCAATTGAATCCATTTTGGTGTGTAAAAAGTGAAGGAGCCTGAATACTTTCCGAAGCCACTGTATATACAGGCACATACACAGACTCACACGCATACATACACAGACAAATGCGTACACACACACACAGACACGCACACAGACGCAGTTAAGCACACAAACACACGCACACACACACAAACACGTAGACACGCATACACACACGCATACACAGGGCTCTCTTTATATAACGGCTCTCCATTTACATTTTAGTTTACAGGTTTCCTAAACAGAGGGAAAAGAGTAAGAGATGCACTCTGAAAGGGGACATCAATTATTTTGCATGCTGTATTTTTAACTGGCGATATTATTGCAATGCAGCTGCACGAGCCTTAAAAATCTCTATCCATAATGAATTACGCCCTCAGGGCAGCCCCAAACCGCAAGCTCAGGTCTGCCTGCACAGGGAACTCTGGGAAGCTCCATTATTTATTAAATTCCTGTGTTTTTCAATGGTGAATAACATTGTGTGATTGTGTGTGTGTGTGTGTGTGTGTGTGTGTGTGTGTGTGTGTGTGTGTGTGTGTGTGTGGGGGCGGGGGGGCTTCAGTACAGGTGAATGTCTCCAGTACAGACACTTGCAACCAGGCAGCACTTCTGAAGACACAAGAGTTCACAAGATGAGTGAACAGTGGTCCACACCACACACCGACTGCTGAGAAGGGCCAAAGGGCATGGAATGCTGCGTGACCGAACACTCATTTGTTTAATGAAAAGAATCCACTGTTCGAATTTAGCCATGCTGGGCGGTGGCAAAATCACTCGCTTGTATCGATGCAGTGGGCCAGGCAGGGAGGGTGTCCGATTAAACTCGATTCGGACGCAGAGTAAAAATAAAATGCAGGAATTACCACAGAATACAGCCACGGCGTTCCCCTGCTGTGTGTGTTGGGAGACTTTCAGATTTAGGGAGCTAATTTTCACACCATGACGGCTTATGATTGTTAAGTAGTAGGACACATGGCCACCAGCTAAAGGCCATTACCCTTTGAGCAGTGTGGCGTACACTTATCACTGTGGGAGCACAAACACGAAGCACGTGGAATCCAGAGACAACGTACAGTACAGTACATACCGACTATGAGACACGGGAGACACGGGTGCATCGTCGCTTACATCTCAACTGTGCATTAGAAGTGCATCTTATAAAAACCATTGATGTATAACCACATACTGATGTGCAAATACCATACAAGAAGTGTCTGGGAAATAGAAGGGATGAAACAAAATAAATTATGAAAAGAGAAAAGAAAGAAATAAAGAAAAAATGAAAGAGGGAAAAAAATCTACTTGGGTCGGCTGCCGGGGGGTCCGAAAAAGCGACCGTTTTGTGGTGGTGGTGGCGAGGCGTGCGGGGACGGACGCCCGGTCCTCACCTCGTACTCCTCCTTGAAGCCGTAGCCCTCGGCGCACTTCATCTGGGTGATGTGCTGGAGCAGATCCGCCACCCGGATGGCAGGGTGCAGCTGGCCCGTCTGGTAGGGCACGTCCACCGCCTCCCTCTTCTTGTAAGAGTGCGTGTGGGACTGCACCAGGCTGCTGGTGTCGCTGGTCATGGTGTGGTTCTCGTCTACAACACAGTAAAGTGCGGGGGACAAACGTGGTCAGGCCCCGCCGGCTCCCAACACTGACCAGTGCAAGTGAAGGCAGAGGCAACAGTGATGGACGACGGCTTGTAATTAATGGGTGGGCACAGCACAACACAACTGAGTTACTGGATGGCAAAACATGAAGTGATGAGTTATATTAAAATGCGCTCATTACTACCATTTGACTATACTTGCTGTGATGGAACATTCACTATGTGCAGGTAGTAATTCTTTCTACACGACTAACACAAACAGATGAACTTGCATACGGTTCAATGGCAAAGTGGTCAAAACAGAATCATACTGACATAACGGTGCAGAAAACACATTTGCACTGAAAGACTGAGGGGGAAAAAGACTCAAGTTATCATTATAGGTTCTAAAAATAATTTTCCAATATGCTACCCATAGCTTATCTACAAAACAACTAGATTAATTCTCTCTGCACTGAATTAATAACTCTTGTGACTGAGTTCTGAGTGGAAACCATCTTTCACATTAATGGCAAAATGAGGTTGCACAAATACTGTAATGGCCACAGATGAAATCGGCGCACAGGAAATGGTGGGTGGACTGGGGTTAGCTACCATGACAACGTCTGATGAGACGCCCTCGGAACGTAGCGAAGGTTTACAATTGGTCTTTAAAAAGATGCGACAAAATCCACATACGCATGGGGTAATGCTCCGATGGGTCACTCAACTTGCCATGCTAGCTAATGGCTTCACGGTGGACACAGGGGGCGTGAAATGCTACATGTCAACTGCCATGCAAGTCAAGACACATCAGAAGCAGCCCAAATGGCAACCTTCTGCATGAAGCACACAATCTCCTCCCCCAACAGGGCACACTGGGAACTTACCATTAATGGGCACTTTTTAAGAAGATACATAACAGGTTAATATGAAGAAAAAGAAGGAGGAGAGAAAGGAAACAGGGTATAAGCAACAATATAGCATGAGCACCTGTACAATTTCCTAAGTGAATTATCCTCGGGAAGATCTCCTGCCTTCTGGGCCCTTATTTACAATCTCTACTCAGTCACAGGATGCCCAACAGACTGCCCGTTCTGGGAAAATTCACTCGGGGTATTTCAAGTTACTGAAATAACCTTCGGTTTGGATGTTAGCAAACGTTACTGACAAAAAGCAAACAAAAAAACATTTTCTGGGTAAAAATATATAATTTCCTTACCATACTTTTACCAATATTTTTTTATTAACAGTTTTTGACAGTTCTAAAACAGTAAAAGACAAATGAACACTGGTTCATAATCAAATCTATCTGCAAAGCTACTGCATAGAACTTGATCCATATTGTAAAAAGTGCTGATTAGCCATCTTCAGTGGCAGGTGTTGGATGCTCTGTCTATGCTCAATACTGCTCCTCCTGTGAGCACACAACACGCACTTCTAGCATAACAACTTCAATAGCATGTCATGCTTCTTAAAGCTACTGCAGTAATGTGTACTTAGGGTAGCCATATATTACAAATGCAAAGAGCCTTGCATTTGTTATTTTCACTATGTATTCTTGTAATCAAGGTGATATTTTTGTGTGGGGAAATACTACCTGCTGCATTGTGTTGCCATTAAAAGACAGTGATGTTTATATGAAAAAAGGTAGATTGCTCTAATTGTATTATAGGAAAACACTGCCAAAACAAAAACAAGAATAAGCTACCAGTAATCGGCCAAAGGCCAGGGCCATGTCATAAAGAATAATAAAAGATAATTCTTTTTTTGGAAAGAAAAACAGTGAAGAATGAGAGGAATTCTGCCAAACTGTTTTCTTTGTGTGCCTGATCACTCCCTCTCACCGAGGCCTCAGAGAGCAATTACGGTCTTCCTATGTCCTCTCCATTAGTGTTGTTTTCATTTATTTAGTATTTTTTCGGGGGCAAATGGTCCGCGCGGTCGTAAGCGATGGCAATGGGCAAGTTGCTGCACCACTCTGTCACTCCTCCTCATCCTCTCCACATCGTCTGTCCACGCATATGAGAGGTCATAGACATACGTGACATCACACGCACGACACGGAATGCGGATGGGATGGAGTGAAGCCAGCCTCAGTAAAAAAACCCTGGTCTCACAGAGAACTAAAGCAGGCAGGTATGGAAGTGAAGAAGCCATCCTCAGTAACAGAGCCAACCAAAAAAACTAATCAACTCCCCACCCCCTCCCAGCCACACCACCCCCTTCCCTACAACAGATACAGTCTCTATCTCGCATTCGATTTAGCAGAAAGAGATGCGTAGAGTGGAAAGAAGAATGATTTCTCACCTAAGATAGCAGTTGGCACGAATGGATCTGCCCATACCCCAAAACCAGTGCAGAGTTGGAAGTTTTCAAAGAAAAAGAACATGGTAGTAAATAAGTGGACAGGATCATAGCAAAGCAGTGGTTGGCATCACAGTTAGTCATTAGGAAAAAGATCAAAACAGCCACACAGGAAGGATGGAGGCCTGCCTGGAAGAATCCCACATTCAACATCTTTTAATCAATTATACAACTAAACACATTTGGGTCAGATTACCTATGAGTGAAATGCACCAGTATTTAATGAATGTCATAAATCAATCAAAAATATTCACCTGGATTCAATGAACAAGTGTCCTTAACTTTGACTGAAAAAGAAATTCAAGCGTAACATTATTTTTCCAAATAGATGGATTGAATGAAGGCCGCTGTATTGTATAGCTCATAAATATAGAGCAGGGTTCTTCCAGATGGGCAGACTAAATAAGCTCCAGGCAAAGCTAAAGAGCATTTACAACTGCAGGTGTCGTAAACAACCTCACATTCTCATCAGAAACATACCATTAGTTACAGCCACAAAAAAAGCTCCCACCAATCTCCACATAATGACATGCACCAAGTCT
Source organism: Aldrovandia affinis (assembly GCA_029706075.1). Taxonomy (NCBI): domain Eukaryota; kingdom Metazoa; phylum Chordata; class Actinopteri; order Notacanthiformes; family Halosauridae; genus Aldrovandia; species Aldrovandia affinis. The sequence continues at coordinate 11,769,577 of JAINUG010000001.1, forward strand.
CCCTCAATCAACAGGAAAATACATTCTGGAAAAAAATATGGGCTGGGATTGAATCAAAATTTGGACCAACTGGCTGATCAAACAGAAAAAAAGAAAGAAAAAAGAGCACAGAGAAATATTGACTGGTTAAGTTCAATTTTAGTTCAAAGGCAACTGAAATGGTAGTGATACACCAGTAAACACAGTAGGCCAAAGTTTTGATCTGTTCAATCCCCCTCTTATGTGCCCAGAAAAATAGCAAGGTAAGAGGTGAGGTCGTTACCTGGGTAGTAGGAGTTGGGAACGGATGTGCTGAGCGTGTTAGTCTTCATGGTGAATGACGATGGTGAAGACACAGCTTTGAGCAAAAACAGAGCAAGCAGAGAACAGTTCAGATACGAGTGGGGGAGAGGGAGTTTACAGAACAGTTCAGATAGGAGTGGGGGAGAGGGAGTTTGCAGAACAGTTCAGATAGGAGAGGGGAGAGGGAGTTTACAGAACAGTTCAGATAGGAGGGAGAGGGAGTTTACAGAACAGTTCAGATAGGAGAGGGGGAGAGGGAGTTTGCAGAGCAGTTCAGATAGGAGAGGGGGAGAGGGAGTTTACAGAGCAGTTCAGATAGGAGTGGGGGAGAGGGAGTTTGCAGAGCAGTTCAGATAGGAGAGGGGGAGAGGGAGTTTACAGAACAGTTCGGATGAGTGGGGAGAGGAGTTTGCAGAGCAGTTCAGATAGGGAGTTTGCAGAGCAGTTCAGATAGGAGAGGGGGAGAGGGAGTTTACAGAACAGCTCAGATATGAGTGGGGGAGAGGGAGTTTACAGAGCAGTTCAGATAGGAGTGGGGGAGAGGGAGTTTGCAGAGCAGTTCAGAGTTTACCAGTGGGGGAGAGGAAGTTTGAAGAACAGTTCAGATACAAGTGGGGGAGAGAGGGGTTTACAGAGCAGTTCAGATAGGAGTGGGGGAGAGGGAGTTTACAGAACAGTTCAGATACGAGTGGGGAGAGAGGGAGTTTGCAGAACAGTTCAGATACAAGTGGGAGAGAGGAGTTTACAGAGCAGTTCAGATACAAGTGGGAGAGAGTGAGGTTTTTCCCCCTGTCTCGGCTGCAGAGTGACCTTTGTTTCATAAGAGGATTTCATATTTATTTTCTTTCCTAATATGAAAGGAGGACAGGTGCACAGGCATGATCTGCCTCACGTAAAGTGCATTTTGGAAAATAAGACTCGTTAGTATTCAGCAGAATGTTTAAATTAGGTATGTAGAGCACATTCTAAAATAAGTAGAACGAAATGCATCAAGTAGAATTCAATATATCAATATTCTCACAGAAGCTCCAATAATAATGTGAATATCAATCTTTCCACCTGTAGAGGTCTCCAACTTAAAACACTTCAGCCTTATGGCTGCTCGCATGCTTCATAGTATGCTTTGCACCACAGAAATTGGGACAACTCTGACCTCATGAGTAATCTAACCTTCCACAAGATGAAACTATGAAAAAATAGATACAGTCACCACTTGTGTGACCAGGGCCGGTATTCACAAAGCATTTTAAGGGTAAAAGTTGGTCCTAACTCGGCAATTTAGGAGCAACTCCGAAAAATAATGGGCGTGTCACTCATAAATGTAGGACTCATACATTTTGGGGATAAGAGTGTTTCACAAAGGGTTTGAGAGCTAAAAACAGCTCCTAAGTCCAGGAGAAGTTGGAAGCAGTCAAGAGGACTTCTAAGTCGCTAAAGACCTACTCACAGCGATCCGAAAATCTGCTCTGCCGGCAATCGTCCTCGCAATCGCGTAAACACTTTGGAGATATTGAATGATACAGAGCTCATAAAAAGGTACCGCCTCAATCTCAGGGTATATATAGGCCTATATATATATATAGCTAGATACCCGCTGATTGTTTACGAGATGCAGACATGTAACCAATTGACTAGTCAGTAATCTTGGTTTCATGTTAAATCAGTGACACGTAGCCTACATTTGTATTTTAGAATCTTTATTAGAATATAATAGGGGTGCAACGGATCACAAAACTCACGGATCGGATAATTTTTCGGATCAGTAAAAAATAAAAATAAACGGAGACAAGGCGCGTTTCCACCAAAAATTACCAGGAACTATTCTCAAGGAATTGAATGAATGATCATTTCAGTTTTTCATTTTAAGTTATTTCACCAAATCTTTATTTGAAAATTTCATTAAAAATATTAATAAAAAATTAAAAGATCACTAATGTTTAAATTTTATTTAATTCGGTCGCGTTTCTAAAAACCTGCCTCCCAGAAAGGCATTTACTATGAAAAACAAAGCAAACCAAAACATACATTGTTGTCTATCTCTTCACTGTAACTCTGCATCGAGATTTAGGGAATTGTTACTTTAAAACGTAACAGCGGCAGAAAAACTGTATTTCTCTATGATGGTTCAATTTAGCTATTAATCCGCGGATCATATGCGTGCCGGACCGTGGGGGTTGATCCGTACGGATCTCGGATCAACTGCGATCCGTTACGCCACTAGAATATAACAGGAACAGGTAGGCCTACATACTCCTTTACAGTAGCATATAATTTATTTGCTAGGTTGAAATCGCGGGCAGAGACCCATCCCCTATATCAGCCAATCACTGTGGGCATTCTGAGTAAGCTCGTTCATGAGACACAACGTCATCCATAGCAACGACGTCAACCCCGCCCTCACTCTTAGCTTGAAAATTCTCCGACTTCTTTAGTATGAGTTTGTCTTTGCAGCTTTGTGAATATGTTTTAAGAGGGGACTCCCAGCTAAAATGTTTTAGTGCGATTTAGGAGTACTCCTAGTGGTAAGATAAAATGCTTTGTGAATACCGGCCCAGAGCCCCCATTTCAGAAATCATATTTCAGAAATACTGGTTACCCTGCTCCTGTCGAATGGCTGATGGTAGCCAGGGGTGGGATTGTTTAGTACTTGGATGGGAGACCTCCTAGGAAAATGTAGTTGCTGCTGGAAGTGGTGTTGTTGGAACAGTAGGGGGCGGTCTTCCCTCTGTGACGAGGACGCTGTTTTTCTTAATGAGACGTTATAAACCAAGGTCCTGACTCACTGTGGTCATTAAAGATTCCATGGCATTTATCTCAGAGAGTATGGGGTTCCCTGGTGTCCTAGACAAATTCCTAACATGGCTCTTTCAATCTGCCACCTAATCATCCCCTAGTTTAATAAACTGAATAATTCCCTCCCTCTCCACCTCAGCTGATGTGTGGTGAGCGTACTGGCACAAAATGGCTGCCATGTATCACCCAGGTGGGTGCTACACATTGGTGGTGGTTGAGGTGAGTTTCCCCTCTTTACTGTAAAGAGCTTTGGGTTCTTGAAAGGTGCTATATAAATTAAATCAATGATTAATTATTATTATTATTACCATTAATTAATAGCATAACCAAATGACAGGCATCTGTCAGTAAGTTTAATATGGTTCAAGTTATAGTTGATAAAGGGTATGATAAAAACAGACAATTGGATTCTTGGCATCAACCGCATACAAAATATTTGATGTGACATGCAGTTTGAACATACTGCAATGATTATATATCAGTATGTCATTAATTAAGAAAACAAAAGGCATCATATAAACTGCCTTTCGGACTAATACATTGAGTGCAGGGCCCCATCTGAGGGCCTGTCTGTTGGAAGCCAGGATGTCTGGCTGTCAGTTAAAATTCTGTCTGACAGCCAGCGGGATAAGGTCACATGTGAAACGGTCTGTCATAAACAGCCGTTCCGCTGTACACTGGAGAGCATGTTTACTTATTTATTCTGTTCCTGGCCACTTTGGCTTATATGACATCAACTCTTTCAGCCATAAATAACAACTCCTGCAATATTTAAAAACAGACAGATTATCAAGGAAAACCTTTCCTTTCCACACCAATTCTTGTTCTTCGACAAACACAGACAAGCCAGCAAGAAATACTACGCATTTAAACTTTTCCTTTTAAGGAAACCCAAACTTTGTTTCAATTTTTTTCCAAAAAATGTCAAACGGAACTGAAATACAACCTAGAAAAGTGAACAAAAATAAACAGTATTCAAATTGCTTGTGTTGCCTTATTCAGTGTTTATGTTCTCACTGTGATGATTTCTTGCTGAATATTAAGACCAGGGGTCTCTTGTTTGGAAGCCAAGGGTGGGCAGATGGTGGTGCTGGCCAGGCCCTGCTGACCCAGCACACTGACTGAGACATAGCTGTAATCACTCCTCCAGGCAGATTAATGGGTTTGTTCCAGACCTATTCTGCTGTCCCAAAGGTGTGTGTGTGTGTGTGTGTGTGCGGGCGAGGGGGGGGGGGGGGGGCTGGTTCTGCTAACCTGGCCCACTGAAGAAAAAAAGGTCCGGTTGGAGGATTGACCAACACAAAGAAGGAACAGAGCCCAGAAAACACTGACCACATTATCCACATTACGCAAGCCACTGAACATGTCCAAGACAGAGAAGAAATTAGGGAACACGCTGAAGCGGGCACAGTAAAACCTGATCAATCAACTGGAAAGTATTCGACTGACATGGCTGCTGTAAGCCTGAAGCACGGGTGGAAAAAAAGATGCCCAATTTCACATTATGATGTGCTTCTTTGTCAAGAACTGACATACAGTATTAATAAAGAAAAGTATGTTATTAGACAGCAATCATCCAATCACTCAATTGCAACTGAACTCAGGTTTTGGAATAGACTGTGGACTCATCACCGCCACTGTTCTGTAGTGCATGAGTTTATGAGGTTCCACCCAGCACTCAGAAACTCACTTCTGCCGTTGAGGTTGTGTGTGTCCATGAAGGAGATGGCCTCATCACAGTTGGTCCCCTGCTCGGTGTAGCTCTTGTCCATGGAGTTCACCATCACTGTCATCTCCTGCCGGGTGCTGCTCAACGTTTCCTTGCGCTTCTTCGCCAATTTCCTTCATTCACCACAAAAACAAAACAAGACAACAGAAGCATTAAGCCTGAATGTTCATTCCTTGTTTTGTTTGAAGAACAAGAGCAGTGATATTTTTATCATACATTTTAATCAATCAAGCATTTGAAAAAGCATTAATCTTAAGATTAAGTCATGCATTTTGGATCCACTCAGAAAAGCATTTATTGGGACAGGGATGGGAGACTTAAGTTAATGATTACAGACAAAAGCATAATAGGGCTAAAATGAAATTAAGCTTCCAGTCTTACAGTATACAGTGTTGTCCCATAACTACACACACGTGTATATGTGCACGCAGGACAGCCTCATCTCTAACAGGCAATTAGAACAACACTCCTCATGTGGCACACATGACTGAGGACACACACTCCCTGCTGGGGGACAGGGCAAATGTCACAAACGTTCTTAACGTGGTGTCATGCACCGCTGCAAGAAAAATGTCAGGAGACAAGGACACTCCCGAACGTCTGAGCTGGCAGGCGGCTTGATCCAACTAATGTGCTCTCTGGGGACCACGTGTCAGAGGGAGGAGCGACAGACACGACCCGCTTCCCAAAAGCGTGAATACGCTGATGAAGGATAAAGTCCCCAGAAAGGTTTTTTGCCTGCAGCAACATGACGTTACGGAGAGTTGCCTGACTATGCCCTGTGCAAGCCGCTCAAAGGTGGCACGTATCGTCCCGTTCCTTTGCTGCCATGGCGCCACTCCAGACGATAATTAAAAGTGTCAAGGAAGGAACCTGCTGTGTCTCATGCGGCACTGCCAAAGGATGTTAATGTAAAGCGAGTTTAATTCCAGGATACTACAGGATGTTTAGGAGACAGCATCATGTGCTAAAGATGAGCAGGAAAGAAAAGGAAACAGCTGGAAAGATTATTTTTGTGTAAAACCTAAATCAGATGTTTAACCATATTCCATGCTTGCCTAAAATCAGTCTGCACTTCCTTTAAGACCAAATGGGAAGAGAAAGAATTTGCCCCCACTATAAAACCCTCCCTTGGCCTTTGTAAAATGCCACTATTCTTTTCAAAATGGATTACACTTTTCACCTTCAAAAGTGAATACACTGTATTTTACTTCTTGAATACCTACTACCATTACTTAGGTTACATTTCAAAAGGTCTAATGGTGAGAGGGTATGTGGTTGGCCTACACAATGGCAAGCTGATGGTGCATGGAACAGTGTGGAGGAGGGGTGTCATAATGGCTGCCCCTTCTCCACGGGCCCTATATTTTTGGCCTCTGTGAACAGTGTTCCTTTGTGCCGAGTGGACCATATGGCCCTTCACGGTGCCAGGGAACTGATGAATGGGTGCCGTGTCTGTGGCACACTTTGCAGCCCCTGCAGCCTAAAGTGGACCTATGCCAGGCCTGTGTGGGTGGCCCTGCCACTGAGCACCATGGCATGAGACAGTGCCGCTCCCTGCCCTGCAGTAAGCCCCTACCCTGCGCCGACAAGCCCATCCTTAACATTCCACAGCAGACACCGGCTGCGAGACAAAAAGCATAGCAAAGATTCCTTGAACCTGCCCTTTCTGATTAGTAGGTGTTTGAAAGTTCCATCCAAAACTCTGTGCAAGAGGTTTTTTAGCCTCCGTTTCCAAGGGTTTCCGCCCCTTCATACTGAACGGCAACACATCAGCAAGTCATAATGACATCTAACTGCCTCCCTCTGTCCCCCCGAGGTGCCCCTGGGGCAGGAGGGGGACAAAAAAAGAGATGGCCATCACTAATGGAGCAACTCGCTGACTCCCACTATAGTGAATGCCATGCAGGGTAAAGTGGTCTGAAACAGGGAGCGGCACTCGGACCAACCAGCTCACAGGCTGAGCATTAAACATAAATATATTAAAGTCATCTCTCCTCTTCCATCATCGTTTCAGTCACTGAAGGTCAAAGTCACTCTTGCTTTCCAAATGGAAAAAAAGGGGCTCTGCCCAACTGAGATCTTATCTGAATACATTGCGTGAGCATTTCCATGGACAAGTATGTTGGCCTCGTATAGAACTGTGGTTCCAGTAGAAATCCTTAAGAAAATTCCAGTGTTCCCTTGCTGTGAGAATGTTTTTGCTTTCCAATGGAAAAAGCAGCTGTTCTAAAAATATATATTCTACTCTTTTCTACATTAAATCACAGAATCGTCATCCCATGCCCTTGCAGAGAATAGGACATCATGGTTTACAAGGGTTTTGTGGACCAACACGTTGAAAAGGCTGCTGGATTTCATCCTACCATCGTCTCTCTGTACCACACATAGGCGCCATTAGAAAAACAGCTCAAAATAATTTCCCCCTGTCTGGGCGTATTTCATCACTCACATCCACTCGCTTCACAGGTGGCTTAATGAAAGCCCCCTTCTAGAGTAGCTGAAGGAAACCGCTGCTCTCCAAAGGTGAAGACAGACAGGACTTCTATCACCATGGCTTTGAACTCAATACCTCCATTGCAAAGAACTGACCTTACAATAGCCTATTTTTAGTGAGTTTCAATGGTGGGGTAAATGGCCTGACTAATATTGAAGACAACCTGATAGTCTTGCTGGAAAATTTTTCCTTTCAATTTTGTTTTCCCCAGACTAGGCCGTTATTAACCTTTAGGCTTTTATTAATGTTATTTTTCAAATATTCTCCCCATTATACAATTACTTGTATATGGATTCCTATTCAGTTGTAGGTTCAATATTTCAGAACCATACTAGCATGTGTTCCCAAGCCGACTCATATTCAGTGAAGCAAGAAATATTTATTTTAAAAATTAGGCCGACATAAAGCAATCCCACAATATTCAATTTCATGCAAAATAGCCCAATCTGTTTCTCTGTGCAGATTGGAATTCAAACACAAATCGTGTATGTTTTTGTGTCTTATACAAGCAGTATTTGAAGTGAATGCAAACTCATATTTGAAATTAATAGAATCTGATTTACTGGTAATAAATATAAAAATATTTCAAAGGTAATAAAACATCAAAGTGGAAATATCCCCCTTAAATGCAAAACCCTAATCTAGACATGCCATTTGCAAATGCCGGCTTAAATTTATATTATCATCAAAATCTGTTTTTGTTTCAATTCAGATCTAAGCTTCAGTTTGAGATCTGTCACAGAATCATTCTTCCTTTACTCTTAAAAACAAATGAAAGTGCCAGCTAAAGCCTTTTACAATTACGGTTAGTGCTATAATCACAATCACAGAATTGCTCTTACGGAGTTCAGCTCGTTTTAAGTATTCACATACAGTTCATTTCTTAGAAGTTGAAGACAAAGAAGTAATACAAAAATACAACACCGGAGCACATGACCACTTTATATTCAGCTGCTACACACGGATCATAAAAAAACAATAGAACTGGAATGAAAGGTAAAAAAACATTTCTAGAGACTATCGTAGGGAAAAGAAAATACTCGCTTACGGTGCTGAATATCATCGTTATCATTATGGATGGTTCTTTTAATCTTGCAACACGGAATGTAATATTCACCAGCAGATAACAGCTTGAGTACGTACCCACCTCTAACTGGTGCGCTACCTGCCTGAGGGAGACAGAGCAGGGAATAATTGTATCGCTCTCCGTCTTCACAATGGTAAACAGTGCTACTCTGTGGAAGCGGTTTGTGACCCCTGAATACATTTGAATACACTTTGTGCTAATGGACAGCTATAAGCTAATGAAGCTCTCCTGCCGCTGCCTTTTCCAAATCAATCTTGTTTATTCAATTTCGCAGCGCTCCTGTTCCATATGGCATTGAGCTCCTGCTGCCTTCAAACAGTCATTTCAACTGAAGCCCCAACAGGAAGCTAATAGTTTAACTGCTTCTCCAATTTGCTTGACAAAAGTGACATTTAATGTGCTCCGCTATATTGTATGTAATCTGCAATTTACCACAAGTAGACAAAGCGAGCTCGTTCCACTTCTCCTGTCTTGCAGTGTGAACAAAGATGAACAATGCCATGCCAAGATGAAGGACTTTGTTCTGAGCCGTAATCTGAGATTGAGGTAATTGGCACAAATTAGTGTACAATATCAGTGAGACTCCTTCCCATGAGACCGGTATTTCGCTTGTTTTTTTTCCCCCAGCGTCTTTTATTCCTCAGGTTTTAATGCCAGCAGCTAATCTGGGATGTCAAGTTAATGATCTGGAAAACACCAATCCAGTTATTTATGTTTTCAAGACTGCGGGAGACAGTGGGATAGGGAAGCTCGCTTTTCTGGTGCTACATTAAAGATTAACTAGCGTTAACTGCTATCCACATCCCGTTGCACAGGAGGAAAAGCAGGGATGGAGTGGTGGTCACAGCTGGGAGGCCAATCCAGTGGTGGTCACAGCTGAGAGGCCAATCCAGCGGTGGTCACAGCTGAGAGGACAAATCAGTTCTGTGCGATGTAGGGGTAATTTAGTCGTACCGACTCTTAAGTATGGCAGGCAGGAACACAGTGATCAGTGAACGAGACATTGAATGACACCTGCCTCTTCTGTGTAGGCAACGTTTTCTTAATAGAATAGAACTGTGGGTCTGTGAAGGTGTTGCGCTAAGATTAATGTGCATGATACAGGTCTACCTGCTAAGTGAAAGCATTGTTTATCATTATGTTTATTTTTTCTGTTTACAATTTACAGTCCCAAATAAAAGAACCGTTAAAGTGTAAAATGTTTACAGCCATTAGTGCCCCTGTTGTAGTAGCTGGAGATAACCCCACTGTGAACACTGCTGCAAAGCCTGCATCCACCCGTTACATTCAGCAGAATAAAAAACGAGACAAAAATGTACAGGAGATACTCGAGGTGTCAGTTTTTTATCCCGTGCATTTCTTACTGTCTGCAGATTTGCTCTACTGAGAGACCCCTCAGGTAAACTGCTACCAAAACAATAATACAAACCTCTGCTGCATGCAAAACAATGCTGTCAGTCCTCCAAAAGCCAATGCCAGAAAAGCCAAGGCTTCCTTTCAAGAGCAATTCTTACACATACACATATTCCAGCTTGTGTTAGAATGCCAAAAGCAGCAGGGATGATGTATACAACAGGATTGGTAGTTAATGCAGTACCTTGAGCTGCCGAATTCTAGTCTGAAAACAAAATTGTTCTGTTCTGATACAAGTACAGCTAGGAGTGTTGCTGTGCTGCAATATTAATCTCATGTGTCATAATTTAATTTGGACTGTCCATGCACAATATTATTATAGAAAATTAGATCTCTCTCCTCTCTCATTTAATCGGGTTGTCAACAAATTTTAAAAAGTTTATTTTCTATATTTTTCAACGTTTTCGTTACAGCTAGGGGTGCAGCTATTAATCAGATAAGAGTCAAAATTTGCCATTTTTAGGCAAAAAATTGCTATTTTCAGCAAATGGCTACTTTCCATAATGGCCGTGACACTTCTCAATGTGATCTAAGCAAGGCTGTGGTCTGTACCATAGAAATAATGTACCCACATAAACATAAGATATTTTATTTTATTTTTGGTTGTTAAAAAAAGAGCTATTTTATATTATTTCCATTAAATAGTAGCCCATCTCATGAGAAACCATTTATTTTCTTAAGCGCTTCCCCAGAGCAAGAGTAGGAGCTTGGCATCAAGGTAGAGCTTCTACCTCCCTGTCTGAGCTTGTAGTATTCACTTGGGAGCAGGGGCGATTGAAACCCATCCCCAACAACTGCAAGGATTTGACAAAGCCCAACCAGCCCATTTCCTTGCAAATGTCAGGACTCGACAGGGGACCGAGCGCAGGGAAAATGGAAAATAAATGTGAAAGTGTTCTTCTGAGGTTCCCAATCAAAATGTGTCATGGAGGGTGTGGCCCAACCCTCACTGCATACGTTGGGAGAGCACTGGTGCAAGAAGGTAGCGGTCGTCGTGTTTAAGAGGTTAATGCCAATATACAGGTCTGAAATTACAAGCACCGAAAGTAAACAAAAATGTCTGAATGCGTAACCGTTAGCCAGTGAACAGCCTTTCTCTTATCGATTACTGAAAGAAAAAAACTGAAAAAAACAACTCAATTCTGAAACGTGAAAGAAAAACTGTCTGTTCACAAGCTGTTGTGAATTCAGAATTGCTTTTGTTTTACACTAAAATGTACGCTTGAAATCTTTACACGCACTGAGAGCTTTAAAATAGTTGCTGTAATTACTGTTCAACAGAGCCACTAGACATTAACTCACAACATCCTATTCCCCTGTCACCGTTCTCCTAAGGACAACACTAATCAGATCACTGTTCACTGCCACACAAATTCAAGCATGTTTATGTATCATTCCACCAGCATGTTTGTTGTCGTGGAATTGCTGCTCAATGCACCGTAGAGCTCAGTGTGACGGAATGAGTTAACGCTGGGGATGGGAATGACAACTGAAGGGACTGGGTCGACTTTGTGACGGAGCTTTTTCTTTATTAGGGGTGTGCCCGTTACTGGAAGCAGTGTGTGTGCGAAGTAGCCATGCTGCGCAGCTGAAGGAGGGTAAATGTCTGACTCAAATGAAGGATAGTCTTTGTGGAGGTTTTTGGCAGTGCCTTCCTCAGGCTGAGACATCTGGCTGTGGGTGATCAGAAATGGCCCGTTCAGTGTGGTCCAATGTCCCACCACTTGCGTAAATTATTATTCTTTCTTTTTAACAATGTGTGTGTGTTTATTTTATTTATTTATTTACTTTTTTGGGGGGGTTATCTCCTTAAGGAATCACTATAGCTATATCGCTTTTAAATGAGATGGCATTTTAGAATAATAACCTTGTAATTTTACACATTAAGATCATGAGTTTCTGGTCTTAGACTGCCAGTTTTTAAGTGTGAAAAGTGAGTATAACTTAGATGTAGCACTGAAACTCTTAAATACGTTTCAGATATTTTTTTTCTCCTTGCACAATCAAGAGCAGTAACAGGGGTAGTACAAAGGCAACTTAATCTATACAAGAGGTCGATCCCATTCCGTTGTGACCTCACCACGTGCATCCACTGCCCATGCATACCTAATGTGCAAGGCTGCTTTTTCCCCCTTTGCGCCAGTATAGCCATTTGGAAATGCTTGAACTGTAACCTGAACCAGGTGAACATATTAAAGTCAAATTAAGAAGTCCTTCATAGAAGGAACAGAATTTCTCTCTTGTTGCAACAACACACACATAAAAGTTGGAGCCCAGCGCTGTGCTGCTGGGAGCCATGATGGCTCAAACCTCCAGAGAAGCAGCTGATGTACCCTTGAGCGAGGCACTGTCCAGACTGCCGCCACATAAACCCATTTTATTTATCATTTACCAATATAAATCTTGATGTTTTGCAGGAGCACTGACGCAAACCTGAGGCGAGGGCTGGTCTGGACACTTTGTGAGCCTGAAATCAGAGGGAAGCAGTTCCGTTTTTGAAAAAAAAGAAAGAAAAAGACACAGTGTTTGACCTTTGAGGCTGATGGCTACTCATAACAATTATTCAGAATTAATTAGTTAAAAGGATGCGATTTTGTGACAAAGAATCAAAAACAGACTACATCTCTGCTCATCTCTTAGCCCTAAAGATTTGTTGCCATTTATCACAATGTTCTGTTTAAAATCTAGTTCACAAACAGTATATTTTCGAGCACAAAACTCATCTAATAATAGTTTCAATACCTCTTTAAGAGATAATGGTTGGCAAAAGGATGAAAATAAAAGCTAAAAATAAATTATTTGACTGTTGATTCAAAGACAGAGTATGATTGAATCCTCAGCAGCCTGCCCAGTGGTGAGTATATTGTAAGTAGACCAACAATACCATAGCAGGTATCAAAGCATTGTGTGTTGGAAGACTTTCCAGTGCATAGGCCAAGATAATGGTGAAGGTACTTTTGTGAACATCCTGTCTTTTTTGGCTTTTGGCAACCATTACTCTGACTTAAAACATAGTTTTTTGGATGCAATGTGCTCTTTGCATCCCAAATCTACAAATCCAGTTGTTTTATCCTTAACCATGAATACTTGATATTTATTTTATTTTCAACTAGCAAATCAAAACTGCACGGAAGAGAGGAACAAAAACATTCCCTCTCAACTGTGGTTTCTGAACTGGCTGAATACATTGCATTGCTCTTCCTGCAAATACAACATATTGGATATAAATATTTAATTGTGCGTACAAAACTCCTATAAGCACCCTTATGTTCACCAAATCAAAATCACAGAATCCATACATACTAAATGATCAGTGAAAACGTTAAGACAAGTTTTCCAGTCTTTACCAACTTTCTTCAAACCCGACCTGCACCCTTCCTGTGAAGCCCATTACAATAGAAGGTATCACAAATGCAACATTTAGTGATAGCAAGGGGAGGTTTCAGGGTCTACAATTAAAACTAGTCCTCCAAGGAGCAAAGGCCCTCGCATTTTAAATGGAGTCTCTACAGCTTAAAAAAAAAAGAAGTGGAAAAGTCAGGAAAAGCCATCATCATTGTGGCTCCAAGAATACTTTCAGGTTAGCACTGCACAGCGACAACAGCATTTTTTTTTTTTTTTTGCTAGAGGAGCAAAAAACATCCCCGTGGTTCACTGAATCTCTGCAGAAATTAAATGATCTCAGCTATATACAGTACAGCATGATTCTGCACCTTTACCTAATTAAGAGTCAGGAGAAACCATGAGGAATGGTGCATTGCTTGTACTTAAGGTTACGGTTTTCTCATGGAGGTCATGGACAGCGAAATTAAGAGTTGCCTGTGAAATATACAATACAAAGTGAGGGAGGAGAAAACAAACAGACAATGCTCATTTCAATTTGAATGTATGGAGAAAACACAATAATAATAACATGTTTACATCCTTCAGTGAGGAGCATACTGCTGTGAAAAAGAGGTTTGTGCTTAACTGCTTAGCTAGTAAGATTTCTTGTAATTTACTTTTGGAATCTACAGTGAGGACAGTCCACAGCTTCTGATGAGAAGGAAAAATGTCTGAGCCCAGTGGGGGCAATGTGGCACACACTATTGCTACAGACAATAGTTACGAATACACAAAGGGAACATCTAAAAAATGTTTTTTTAAAGTGACAGACTTTGGTTTTGTCCTGCATGCGATGTTCCTAAAAATTACAATTGAAAAGCAAGTTGGGACAAACACCTTGAGAAACACCTTCTTTGCATAAACATAAGGCAAAAGGACTGGGGCCAACAGAAGGCAAGCAATTGAAAGTAAAAGACAAAGAAAATGGATGTATCGCAAAAACATTTCACAAGCCTTCTGACAAAGGCTTCATGTGCAGCGAACATTCCACAGAAAATTGTAGACAACCATGTTATCAAAAAGTGTCTGCAGTTCTCTGGCGAAAACATTGTGTTATCCCTTCCTCAGATAGTCTGTGAAAACACACAGTCCTCGGCTTGGTGTCTAAAGCTATCCCGTGCGCCACATTAAGTGCCCTGACATTTTGGTGCAACCTGACGACTCACTTTCTGGCTGTAATAGCTCTGAGGTGTTTACCTCTCAGTCAGCCAGGAAAGTGTGGATTTGGAGAGAGATTTTCTCTCTTTCCAAAGATACCTTGAGAGAAGACAGGTGCTCAATCAAATATAACTTTCCTTTCTGATTGAGGCAATCAGCTAGCTGAAGGCAGATCGATTATTTTGTTGGAAAATGGAAACATGAAAAACAGAGGACGTACATGGTTTGTACATGCCCTGCTTCATGATTTAGGGCAATTATGATTTTATTTTATAGTAGGATATAACATGTCAGGAACTGTAGCTCAGTAGTTAATTATTAAAAACATTGCTCTACTGAATGAACTATGCATTTTATTAATTGTTGAATACCATACAAAGATCCATCTTACTGAGTCAAAAAATCTTAATTTTGTTACATTTTTTGATCTTAAGAGTGACAAGAACAGAAGTATCAGAACAATTAATGACGAAAGCAGTGCATTTGAAGAAACGTGGTCATCGAGCAGTTGCTATGGAAATTAAGCTGACAATGCCTTTGTCTTGTTCTTTGATGGACAATTGGAGGTATTACAAATGTAAGATTGTCAAGTACTGTAAAGAAGATGGACTACCTCCTACGTTGTTTACTACAAAATGCATTTGCATATTCAGTTCCACAGGAAGCATGCACATGAATAACTCCTGTTTGCAGAGATAACCATAGCATCAGTGTTCATACACACAGAGTATAAACAAAGGCACAATAGATTGTTGTGACTGAGTGTGACTGTGCTCATAATGCACAATGCAGGGGCAAGTGCTTGAGTCACAGTCTATATGAAAGTGTATGAAGGCAATTGATACATCTCCAAACAGTTCAGTTGGATCTGACAATGTTTTGAATTTCAAATTCCATCAGCTACTTAAATTTAAATCTTTCACAATCATTTCACATTGATTTAGCATCTCAGAATGAAACCAATAGCAGATGTAAGAGAGAGAAATGGAGCGGTGCTAATTACACACATGACATTTAAACTGAAGGGTAATTATCTTGAGTGATACAGCCTTTATTCCGGGTAAATAGAAGCTCTCTGTGACCCTTGTTTTTAACAGCCAGCCACCCCTGGCCCTCCATTGCAGAGTACGGTTTCATTAATTTGAAATGATCCATACAAAAGGAGGACTGGACAAATGCTCCCTGACCCCTGCTCTGTAGAAAGCCATGTTCAGTGTCAGCTGCTGAAATGAACACTAGCTGGGCCAGTGTACGCCTTAGTGCATCTGGAAACCAGAAGGGTGCTCTGTGGAATGGCGTGCTAAGAGTGAATGATTTGGTAATGCAGTCAAATGCTTTTCTTTCTCTGTGCACCGGTGAAGCCATGGCCATGTTACATGGGCTGACATTATCTTTTTATCAAAACAGTTCTTCTGCCATACTGTAATAAGGACAAGATCTACCAAACTAACAGAAGTGCAATTTCCATCATACAATAAAAAATAATGTGAGTGGAACATACAGTATCTGGAGTTGTTAACCCTGATCAGAAAATAGTGAAGCAAAGTTATGAGACTTCTACAAAGCAGGCCTACAGTTCTCACATCACTCATCTCGTGTTCCTTTTTCAGCTGAGGCTTTTCCATCCAAGCAATAACCAGACCAAAGTTCTGCTCAACTGTGGACGAGGTCACAGAAGATGGACTGAAAGCCCTTTAAGCAAAAATCTGTTCCTAAATGAATGAATGAACTCCACCCAATCTGTGCATGTACAGTAACATGCATGGGTGTAAGTTCATAGGAACAATTACAACTTTGAGTATGCTTTGAGTCTTCAATTTTGTAAGTATCACAGATTATTAGTGCTCTGATATCAAATGATGTTACCTACTAGGAGGTCATATAAAGGAAACACTTGAGTAAATGGAGAGTTATGGCAACTGTGTTGTGGTGTTGGGTGTATTTTCCTGCCATGATTTAGGTCCACTCCGCTCCTTAGAGGGCAAGATAAGTGCCAATAAGTACAAAGCAATTCTGAGTGATCACTGCATCCCTCCAGTAGAGTTCCAGATACTTGTAGAATCTATGCCAAGGTGCATTGAAGCTGTTGTGATGGCCCAACACCGTATTAAGACACTATGTTGGGGTTTCTTTTATTTTGGCAGTTACCTGTATTTATTTAGAGGCAGTTTGGCTGGTAGGGACTTGTGTAGGTTACGCCTCTATTTTATTGTGACATGAGCTCTGTGACCCCTTGATTCATAATCAATTGATAGGATGGCTCTACCACAGTTCACAAATTCCATTTCCTCTGGCAGGTTGTTAACAGCTATAAATTCTCTTGATCTCCTTTCCACAGCTGCCTCGGCCACCCTCAATTATACTGCCTCCTAATTACAGAGCATAATACTTAGCAAAGCAGACAAAATGAAATATTGTGAAAAAAAATAGCCATGGTTCATTCCTTAGATTGGAATCTCGTGCTTATCCATCCTGTGTGTACAACCAGTAAACAACAGCATCGAGGAGAGAGTCGCCGACAACGACCTGCCATGCCGATGAAAGGCATCTGTGCAAGTACCACCCCCCCGCCGCCGTCAAAACCACCACCTCCACTCCACTAAGACGAACACAATTGCCTTTTCCTCTTTTCCTCTCCCTTCCTCCTCCTCTTCTTCTTCTTCTTCTTCAAAATGCAGAAGCTGTCAGTGAGACAAATGTGCGTCCCTTGTTGCAATTAATTTGATTCTTGTTCTGTGTGAGCCTTGCTTGTAGGATTTAATTAAGGCTTTCACGCACTCGGCACACTCTGTTAAAAGCCCACAGTTAAATGGGCCTGTCTTTTTTTCCCCCTGGAAGCGCTCGAAAATGATGAAGTTTATGACTTGTGTTTGAGAGGAAAGGCAGAGGGGGCTTCGGTCTCCGCTCATCTCTTATCCAGGCAGTTATTCCTTTCTTGTTTTATCGAGATGTTTTATGTTGCCTTTTACGGGTCCATCTAAAGCCGTGTGTGAAATTGATGAGGAACCCAGGGAGCATCGCAGTTTTCAAGTTGGCAGGGAATGATAGTGTACCTGATCACTGCAGAGCGGGAGAAATATCCCTATTTCTCAGCTGTGCGTTTGAGTTCATCAGCAAAATTTTGAATGAATGCTACTCGATGTCCTACCAGATTGCCTTTGAATATTTTCTGCATATTTTCTACAGAAGACAAGAGCTCTACTTATTGTATGATCACGTCTTTAAAACGTCACAAAAGATGGCAGACATTTCCAATTATCAGCAGTATAGTCCACATCGGGGCCACAACCACTAGAATAGGATAGGGGCCACAAATGGATCATATCTTCAGGCCAATGCAGACAGGGCTGAATATAGGTGATCGGATGGCTGGCTAAGAAAAGCTGGTCACAAAAACATTTGTCCCCAAATTTGAAAGAATCTTGATGGCCATCAGAAAAAAGCGTTTAACTGTTAAACCAATCAAAGAGCAGGACCACGGACCACTTGAGCTTCAACATGCAATAAACAACAAGGGAAAAATGGGTCAGGTTGCACTATCTGCATTCACTATTCTGGCATAAAGGGAAGCAACTGATAACTTTTCTTATCATTCAAAGCAACCTTAAAAATGGCAGTGCTTATATGCACAGACGCTCAAATACAAAAACGTGCTTAGGCTAATATTCTTTTCACAGCCCTCAAAATGGCAAGAGTCAAAACATTGGGTGGCAGGCAATGTGAAATAAAGATTTAAAAATGCTGAGGCAATGTAAATGGAAATAAAGAAGATTTAAAAATGACTCAAATGGACGAAGTTTGAGCCTGTATTGTGAGGATGCCAATTCCCTGACATCAACAGTGTTGATTACGTCATGCTCACATTCAGATTTGCAGTAAATTCAGAGAATCCACCCTTTCTTGTACATTAATAGCACGGTTAACAGTCTTCAAGAATCACCAATCTGGGTGCATCGGGGGGCGTTGGGTTGTGAGGAAGCCTTTAGTGCTTGACGATTTCAGGCTGCTCTCCTTACTTTGCATGAGAGGAAGGATCTTCCCCCCCTTATGTTTGCCTCCCCCTCCCCCAACCATCTCCAGCCTCCAGCTAGATCAAAGATGCACATTCAATTTTTCATTAAACCACTCACACATGTAACAGACCAATTTGCGACTGATGCTAAACATGAACTCGTGCAGTGGCAGCCTTCGAGACCCAAGCAGTGCAATCTTGAGCAATTCGCCACATTACTACTTAAATAATCAGCCTCAGTGTGTCTGAGCGCACAACAGCAGCAGCAGCAGCAGCAGCGCCCTTGACTAAGTTTAGGGAACCAACTTTCTCTCTCAGGAGAAGACTACAGAGGCATTCAACAAAAAAGTAAACATTTTCTCATTCATTTAAAAAATAAAATTAAAATAAACTCAGTTGAGGGCAAATGCAAAATTGGAAACATTTGATGCTATCAAATAAAAGACTATCCCGCCACCCAATGAAAAAGACTGGTCCGTTGTACCCAGGATTTAAGGAAAATATATAAACATTCATCCTCAAGAGGTCTCAAGTTTCGGCTTTCCTCCTCCCCCAACCCCCGCAATTAAACAGTCTCTATTTGGCAGTCAACATGAAGCAAGACAGTTTTACGACTTTATATTACTCAGATTATTCAACTGCAATTACTCTATGCCACACTTTCTCCTTTCCTAGAGAAAACAGAAAAACTGCCTACTTTATGCAGAGTTACCCATCAGAACTCCCATCTAACGTAACCATTACGAGTGAAACTACACTGAAAATAAAAACATTATAGGCCTACATCTTAAAGAACTGCAGCCAAATAGCATGGTAATATAAGCAGGATTCCATTGATATTTATCAAAGGGGCACTTGAACACATATCCACATTTGTAGAAATACCTGGATTTCTTCCATGAATGAATTACACAGCTCATTCTGTGCTTGCGTCTAGTCGAAGTGTGGCTTGTATCCCTGTCACAGTTCTTTAAATCAGAAGATTCTACCGACAGTTGTTGTGGAATTCCTGCTGCACTCTATGCAGTATACGGCATACAGAGGCAAGTGGAGGTAGTGCTAAATAAACAACATTAACAAGATAAAACTCTTCTCTCTTTAAGTGGCATACATATAGAGAGAAATAAGATCATATCCTAGACAGAGACAGAGCTGTCTGTTCCACTGGAGCGAATCTGGCGACAGGCTGCTTTTAGCACTGTCGTATGGCGTATGGACTGGGGGTTCACATGCTGCTGGCATGACCATGCAAAAATAATTGATCTAAAAAAAAAGTGAAAGAAAAGCGGAAACATGAGCTCAGAGATGAACACTTACGGCTTCACACTAGAAACAAGGACAGGAGTGGCAGTGGGTTTGATGGGTGGAGGTAATGGGTGGGGTTAGGCAGAGGAGAAGGAAAATAGATTTTTTTCCTCCCTCTCTCATGCCATCATTGTTTGGTGCTCTTGAATGGATGGGGTGGGGGTTTACTGTATAGTCATTCCTATGGATCAATGATGTCACAAAAGCGCTGATTTTCTCTTGCCATTAAAAATAAAGCAAATGGGAGAAGGTTGACACTGGGTGCTCTATCCAATTTCTACAAGGGGGGTGAAGGGGTACCTTCAAGTACCTAAAATAACATGTTTATATATTTTATGCAACAAATAAAAATATAGTAAATCAAACATTGTTTTCAGCTTTCATTAGATTTCATTAGTATTCTTTGTAGTGGATTTTTTGAAAGCATTACCCAGTTTAATGGGTTCTGCAATTCAAATGGTATAAGCCATTACATTAAATGTTTTTTTTAAATGCATGTGAATACATAATTTCCTTATTAGAAGATCACACAAGAAACACTATGCCGTCTGTTCCATACTTGCAGAAGTCAAATGGGAAATGGACTGGTTTTATTGGAACTTTGTGGGTAGGTAGCTCACTAATACTGAACAGAATCTCATTCTCAGTTTGAAAGGGGAGGAAGTCACTGGGTTCATGCATGAAAAGGCGTGGCGGAAAGCATGGCACTAACGTTCACAAAGTGGTTACTTACAGGTAGTAAGTGTAGGAGTGATAGGTTCTTCTGCCAAGTGGGGTGGTGGTAGGATTTAAGCAGTGGTGGGGGGAAAATGGAATGAAAGGAAAGAAAAGTAAAATATTAATGTTTGAAAATATAAATGAACAAAAACCAGATATGGTGGCATAAGTGAAGGTTACTTGTGACCGTGAGGGCAAGGTGATTGCTGGGAGTATGTCATGCTTGAGGGGCCCACAACATCTAAACTGTCGCTATTGGGAGTTGTTACACTGCAACAGAGATCTGCAGGCTAGATTGGCGTTGCAAGAAAGAATTGTGAGTAAGGTTATCACGGCAAAGGTCAGGATCAGTTGTTCAGACAAAAGGGGTGCCACATTAGATATCAGGATTCAAAGAACAGGAGAGAAATGGCTATTTGGGAGTGTTAGAGAGAGTTGATTAGAGAGAAACAGTGAAAAGGTTATTTGATGAATGCATTAAAAGAATTTGCTTTTGATCTTGAAAAAGGCTTATTTAAATAATTTAGATTTGAATTTATTTATTTTATTTAAACCGTTGCTGCATTACTAAAAGGCTGGCATGATACATTGATGTCTTTCCAGCAAATTCCATTGAAAAAAATACAATTTCATACCTTGTGGAATTTAACACAGACAATTCAATTCCTCACAATGGTTCCGGCTCCAAATAAATGTATGTAAATTAGACCAAATACAAGAAATAACCTCATTTAGATATTTTCATTGAATGGAGGTGTGGATAAAGTCATTATGCACAATTAATTAATCTCATCTTTAACTAAAATGGCTGATTTGTTTTCCAGCTGTACATACAAAAAAATGGATTCCACACGAGGAAAGCAAAACACCAATAACATACACCCATTGGGATCGGTTTGACGGAAGTGTCATGTTCCTTCAACAGAACATGAATTTGGTGGGAAAAGAAATGTTTAAAACCATTGTTTGCTCTATGAATATCCCCATTAAATATCACACTGTCACATTTTAAAGAGCACAGTATTGTACCTCATAGTAATCTACAGCAAACTTAGAGAAGACTCATATTGTGTTATTGCTTCCCTGTGTACAAAAGAAGTTTGATATTTGCACAGTGTTGGTTCCTGAGGCAGGTGTTTGGAATATAGAGGTCTTTCTCTGGCATGGGACTAAAGCTAATGTAAACTTGCCTGCAGCTACATGCCCAAGGCCTCTCTTTGAAAAAAATGCGCTTTCATCAATTTTTCCTTCTTATCTCACACTTTGTTTTCATAAGATAAGCCTCAGAAATATTTTCCTATCCCCATTCGCGGGTCATTAAAATAGCGGCGTTTGTTTGAGCCTGGCATAGTGTGGAATTAATATTTAATCACGCACTGTACAGTATATATGCTATAAACAGTTTAATGGAGCTTATCAATGTAATCAAATAAATTATTTAATGCTCAATTGCCAATGCGCCAGTTTCAAGGTGAAAAGAAAATCATTGTCGATTAAATGAAACTCTTTCCTATAATTATACACACACTCCCCAAACCCACAAAAATGTGTTTTGTGATAGATCATTTAAACAAAAAAATGCATTTAAACAAGAAAATCTCATTTCAGAGTCATTTAAGTATTTATATTCATTTCTGCTCAGTTGGCAAAGAGATATATTCTCATTTAACACTGAAGGTAACAGAAAAGCTAGTCTAAGCAGACACATGACAACAAAATCTATCGCAAATTTGACTTTAGTTTACTTGATCACCCAGTAAAATTCAATGGACTTGACATGTATGTACACAGACTCTTCCAGGAAATGACCACCTACAGTGCATTCTGGGATATAATCGCAGTGCTAGGACAGCCCTGGGCGAGTGCGTCTTACCTTTTCTTCATGACCAGCACCACGCCTAGGAAGATGATGACGAAGAGCAGGATGCCAGCGATGACTCCTGCGATTTTCACCGTGTGGTCAGTCTGTTTCTCTGGCTCCACGGCATCGGGCTTCCGAGTGGCAGCCCCTGTGGTCAACAGCAGGTCAGACAGAATCTGGCATGAGCCCCTAATTTAGAATGCAGCAGCATTACGCTTTTCGTTTTCAGAATGATTTAATTATATTGAACGCAGTCTTCATCTGTACTGATACAGAAAAGAGAATATGATTTTGAAAAAAATACGCTTATTCTTGCCAACACAAGATACAAGAGTTGGGTAACTCCAAAAATAAAGGAAACACTTGAGTAAATGAGGGATACAAAGTATATTGAAAGAAGGTAGAGTTAATTACATCAAAAGAAACCTACAGGCCTTGAGTGCTTGTTTCCCAGAGTGAAGGGGTCTGGTGGCTCTGTTATGGTGTGGGGTGCATTTTCCTGGCATGGTTTAGGTTTAGGTGATCAGCTTCATCCTATGGTGAAGCATTTCTATCCTAATGGGAGTGGTCTCTTCCAGGATGTCAATGTCCCCATCCACAGGGCATGAGTGGTCACTGAATGGTTTGATGTGCATGAAAACAATATAAACCATATGCCATGGCTGAGAGTGCCCACTGCGGCCAGGGTTCGATCCCCGACTGCACCAGCCAGGCTCTGGGTAGGAGTCCTGCTCAAGGGGGGGGATTGGCTGTCCACCCCAGGGGGAGAGAAAGCCAACACAAGCTCGTGAGCACAGAAAGCTCTGAAGGAAGCGGTTCATTGCTGGCCCCGGGATAGTGGCTGGTCCCGTAGTTGTGAGCGGTGGGCCCATGGAGGAGGGTGAATTGAAGAAAGAGAGGGTACAATTGGCCACAAAATTGGGGAAAAAATAGCAAAAAATACTCTTGTGATACTTGTGATAGTCCAAGACAACTTATCCACACTGCAGGCACACTTCCAATGACAGGGATGTGTTTGGGGTCTGCCCCCAGCCCAGCTAACCACAGGCCACACTTACAGAGGGTAAAAAAACCCCAACCCTTTTGCAGCCTTAAGTGGAAAAATATAAGCATGTCTTATCCCAGGCTTTGTTGAACGATGCGCTTAATCAAAATCTTTCCCCTCCCCCTCTCTTTATCAAAACAGTTTCGGTAGAACAGTGCGTTCCCCCACTCTTGTGAGGCAGCGGCTGAGCAGCGCCATCGTCCTTTGTGCTCTGCAGACACACCGAGGTCCAGTCACACAATGACTGTCCTTTTTAGCCCTTCTTCAGTTCTGACCTTTTTAAGCAATTCATTCTCTTTTTTTCATTTCCCCATAAATGAAGCAGTCATTTCTCCTCCAAGGAGCCTCTGCACCTGAGAAGGGGAGATAAACTCATTTGCTATGCATTTCAACACCAATTGTTTTTCATGAGCACAATAAGTACTTCTTTTTGCCTTTGGATATTCAAATCTGGGTCACCAATGGTGAACAACAGAGGGGGTGGGGGGGTGGATGGGACTGCTTCACTGCAATTTATTCACAAAGTAGGCAGTGACGGGTGATCACACCACGGGCACACACATTTAATATCTGTTCAAATGAGATAACCAACACCTAGCAGCGAGCAGTATTTTAGCAGCGCCGGGCTTCCCTCGTTGAAGAGAACTTCGCTCGGGCTGTTTACTGTATAATGTGATGGGACGTCAACCCGCCGCCCGATGAAATATCCATTTCCTCGCACTAAATGAGTTTGGGATGAAAAATAGTCGGGACACACTGTTCAATTCACCCGACCGAATCTATTCCTCCTGCCACCGCCACTTTTTCAATCACGGTGTGACAACATCCATCACGTCGGGCGCTCCGCTATCGTTTACCGCCGTGACGGATGGTGTCGGGAGCTGGTCTCATTTCGAAAATTTGTATTTCACTCCCGGTGACACGCATAAGTACAGGGCGCAGGCGGGCGGAGAGCCCTGCTGATGGGAAACCAATTCAGTCTTATGTGCTGAACACGGCGACCGAGCACCCCGTGTCTGCTGGAGGTACCGCTCAGCCCGCCAAACTGCCACGAGGAAGCATAGGCGGAGCGCACTGCCGGCGTCAAGTGGCAAGGGGTTCGAACAAGCCGCAGTAGTGTTGGTCTGGATCTACCTGTGTGGAGGCCAACCTGCGAGAGAATCTAGATGGGCTGAGCACATCTAATGAGACAGCAATGCACTGCTGGGGCTTCACCAGATGCCGGCAATTGCAATATATATCGGAGTGCAGTGACCTGGGATACAAACACGCACAAAAAAAAAACCTGTTTGTTCCTGGCCTTGTGTGTTTTTCCATTTTAAAACAGAATGTTTTGGGGAGCAATTTTTCCTACTCACTGCTGCTCTTCTCACACCTTGGGGAAGGTGGTAAACTGGTGAGGGATTGCGATATGCCACATCAATGTATGCCGAAAATCCCCGTCAACTTTGTAGCTTTATTCACAGAAAGCCTCCCCTTTTCGAGACGCTTGCCTTTGAAGCTGGTTTGAATATGAAACAGCGGGGCTCAAGGTGATAGGTAGCCTCCGAGGCATTGTGTGGAGGAGTTGCTGCACTGGGCAGTCAGCTACAGACAACAGATGCTGCGCTGGCAAAGAGATGTTCCTTCCCTCACTTCGTTCTCATTTCCATGGCAAAAGAGCCTCAAGGTAAAAGATGCTGTTTGCTAAACACTGAAGCTTAATCTGTGACATGGGCATGTGACAATTTGCATCTGTTGGTTTCAATACCAAAGACATGGATATGCTTCTCCAAAAAAAACAGCTGTCTCTTTTCCAAAGTTTTAGAAAAAGTTACACAAAGCTATCAGAGTTACATACTTTAAAAATTCTGTATACAAGTTATTTAGCTCACTAAAGTAGCCTGTTTAGGACAGGCAATGGTCAAGGCTCCCAAAACTTTCAAATACACCTAAAATACTCCAGGTGTAATTTATTTACCCTCAACTCCAGTCCCACAATACATTAAACTTGAAAAATAAAAATTTTTTTGCAGCCTGAAATGCTTAATAGATCAAAGCAAGTCTGCAAGCATCTGGGAAATAATCTATGAAAATATCCATTCGACTGAAATACCCTATAATTGAGCTTTGAGTATAAAACTAGGAGAGAAAAGAAACAAACTAACAAAAAGAGTCCAACCCTGAGATGTTTTCTGAATTCACAACACAAAGAATTCTCTGAAACATGTGATGCACCTAATATTTCCTCTCTGTTCAGAATTATAGATGGGACTGCCAATAGTAAAGTGACAAATGTATCACACATAAAGCGAACCAAAATATGCAATAAATCACAGATGACAAAACAGGTCATTAAATGCATTCAGTTGGTGTTGCAGGAGCTCAAAACTTCTCTCCTGACTTTCTGTGTAGCCCAGGCAAAATTGAGATGAATTAAGCCATCTTTGCAAACCCCAAACATAAACAAAAAGGGATATTTTGAACAGGACATTGAAGGGAGAAGCATCATTCAAATAGATGAGTCCTTATTTCACTGTTTATCTCTTCTAAATGAGATACAAAATAGAGCAGTCATTTCATAAACACTGGAATTAAAGCCATTTCACTGTGAACATATGACCAAATCATTACATTGGGCCACCTGCACATTCCGAATCAGTGAAATGGTAAGCTGCATTGGGCAAATAGATTTATTGATGGACTTACATGGAATATATTTGAGGAATTGTTGTGTTTTTTGTTCATCAAGCAGATGTGTAGCATGTGTAGTATATTCAGAAAGATAGTCAAATAAAACAGAATCTAGAACAAAATGATGTCAAGGTACAATGTTGTTACAACCTTACTGAAATGTTGAGAGAGAGTAAGTTGTAAGTTGGAAATAAAAAATGTGAGTCATGGTGGTTCGGTGTATTCATCATCAACTCATTTGTTTGAAACATTTGTGCGAAAAATGAAACTAATTTATTGAGATGTTGCTCAAGGACTGCAGGTGAAAACTAGTCCTTTAGCCAAATATGCCACTCTTACATAGCTGGATCTGTGGAAATTATTATTTTGCATGTCCCTGTCAAATAAACATAAATAATAAAGGTAGCTTGCTACTCCCGCAGTTACTCGTTAGCTTGCCAACCAATGTGGTTAATCCCTTGATTTATTTCAAACATCCTAAAAATTCTTAAATACTGCCTAATAATAGACAATATTCTGAGAAAGTGAGGAAATTAATTTGGCTTCTTGTATAAACAGCCAGTAAAGTCTTCACCTCTCCTTTGACGAGTGGTACTGTACAGTAAATATGTCAATGTCATTTTCTGACACCCTGCTGAGCATGGCGACTTTATCATGCATGCCTAAGTGTTGTGGTTTTCTGTTTCATGCTGTTTTGGAAGGCTATATTGATTTTTTCACTTTCTGCAAGAAACCGTACATCAGCATTGAATAACAATGCAGGCATTTCATGATTTTATGGATCATGTTATTGCAGATCCCAAATCCCACATAACACCACTGACAATTTTACGCCAATTTGACCTTAATGTTTTATAAATACAAACTGAATTGCATTATTGAAATCGTGAAATCAAAGCCTCACAACTCAAATCACAACTCAATATCCGCTCGCAGTGAAAAACAAGCTCCAATTCATTTGCTGGACAAGACAGAAGGTCGCACACTCTGTACATCAAATGAGAACATGCAAGTGGGATAAACAAGCTTAGAGCTACCGGCTCGGAGAGAGACCACCACACCTGGGAACAGACTCAGGCACGGACACATACACACAAACGTATGACAAACAAAAAATAACACAAAGACACTTCAGGTACACGCACAAAACAGCCGACTGAATGCAGACTTAAACAATCACACGTGCGCACGAGCACACGCGCCCGCATAAGCGCACACATACACAGACATATCCTTCGAGCTTCCGGAGGTCTCCAGGCAGACGGTAGTTCAGAAACAGACAGAGAGAGAGATACACATACATACATAAATACATAACAGACAGACCCACGGAATGGGAGGAGGACGGATGCTGGGCAGCTGAATGTCTGACCTGTTAGTTGGTTGTCACCAGCCGCCGGGGCAATACGAATGTAGGGCGTTGTGAGCTGAGTCACAATTATGGCGGCTAAGGCAAAGGAAGAGTTCCAGGCCAGCATGCAAAAGGAGAGAGAAAGCCAGACTGAAGCGGAAGACTCGACACATAAGAACATCTTAGTCACAGTGCAACAAATAAAGGAAGGAGGAGAGAAACCTTGCCTTTCACCAAACGTGCAGTTTGAGAGCAAGGCACCAGTGCTTGAGTGTGCTGATTCCATTAGTCTGATCATCACCAAGAAGCTGTGCACATTAGCCAGTGTGTGTGTGGTGTGTGTGTGTGTGTGTGTGTGTGTGTGTGTGTGTGTGTGTGTGTGTGTGTGTGTGTGTGAGAGAGAAAAGGCAGTAACCTAATCGGGCCATAACACATAACACATTGGATCCATTATTAGTAAATCAGAGACGTCTTCAAAATTATTTTACATTTCAGTTCAACATCAGGCTCTTTCTGTTATTATCACCCCAGTTAAGGCAGGCAAAATGGCCCCTCGGGAGCTGTGATTGGATGTTGTGAGCATATCTGGCAGGTCTGTTGTCTGATTTCAATACAAACGCACACACACACACACACACACACACACACACATACATATACATATATATATATAGTTGAAACAAAAGTTAAAACAGTTATTTAAATATCAACAGTGGTGAAAATAGAATGGGAAAAAAGTGTAACATCAGCCGTGAAAAGCAGAGCTGAAAACAAAAGCTTTGGAATTAAACATCTCTCATTTGCATAGAACAGCCTGGGCACCATTAGGAAGATGGCATGTACTACGGAAAATAGATTATCTACCATCTGTGCTAAATTAAATTCAACACTGCGACTGCGTGCTATCTGAGAGGAGCTCTGCTATGGTGCCGAGAGCCTGCCCTTTGTGTGACTGCTCCCTGGTGAGCTACAGATTCCACAGTGGGTCTGAACCCTCCTGCTCCCTGATGAGCCACTATTCCACAGTGGGTCTGAACCCTCCTGCTCCCTGATGAGCCACTATCCCACCAGTGGGTCTGAACCCTCCTGCTCCCTGATGAGCCACTATCCCACAGTGGGTCTGAACTCCCCTGCGCAATGATGAGCCGCTATCCCACAGTGGGTCTGAACCCTCCTCCCCCCTGATGAGCCACTATCCCACAGTGGGTCTGAACCCTCCTGCTCCCTGATGAGCCACTATCCCACAGTGGGTCTGAACTCCCCTGCTCAATGATGAGTTACTATCCCACAGTGGGTCTGAACCCTCCTGCTCCCTGGTGAGCTACTACCCACTTCAGAGATTCTAGGCAGATAAACATGGTGCACTGGGAGAATAAAATGTGCAATTAACTGCTGTATTTACAACTAACAACACTGTTGACATTATTATTATAGCTATTATTATCATTATTGTAATTATTGCAATTATTATTATTATTGTTGTTGTTATTATTGTTGCTATTATTGACATCGGCGTCGTCATTGTTATCATCATCATCATCATCCTCATTATTTGCAGACACATGATGCATCACTTAATTAAGCATCAAGCCAGAGCTACAATAATAAAAATATTATATAATCAATGCATAATGAAAAGAAGTTTAAAAGTTGTTTGATTTCAGGATAAAGAAAAGTTCTGTCATTCAAACCGTATATGAATGTGCTAACAGTGCTCTCAGCCTTTGAGCCTAAGCTTTTAATGATGAGTCCTTTCAAATCAGTTTCAATATAATTGAAAATGGGTATTCCAATTTCCAGATGAAAACAACTCAATAACACATTCATTGGAGGCTAGGACATTTGTTAATTGAGCTCTTGCCTTTCAGGACTGCATAGCAATGTGGCGTGCTCACCATGGGCTTGAATGCAAGGCCCACCGATGTAGCCATTTGAGCATCCAAATAAACACTTTCTATGAGTTTCATTTTCAAATGCTTTTTCAACAAAATTTGATATTGCTCCAATTTTACATACACTTTCAATGAGAATGCTAAAGTATACAAGTTATTCTTAAGCCTTATGTGGATAACCTTATGTGACTTAAGGTGCACTAAGGAAATGGTATTAGTCAGAAAAAGATGAAAACCCCAGATTTCAGGCCCTGCATTACAGTTTGTATTTGCTCTGTCATTGTTCTGATGAAGATCCAAAAAGGGGCCGAAACGTTAACCAACCTGCAAGGTTAAATAAACCACTGCACTACTTTTTTGAAGCATCTAATAAGTGTGTGATTCTTATTCTTTAAATTCACAGTTCCACATAGTCATAATTTATGCAATCAATAGGAGAGGGCAGTGTAATGGTTACATTTCTGGCACATTATTCATCAGTCAATCTGCTGGAGCCGTTAGTGATTATTTCTTCCTAAATGGGGCATAACTAAAAGATATTGAATTGGGGAAGCAAGACTCAAGCACAAAGTGCCCCTCCAAGACCGCTTTTGGAAAAAGTTATTTGCTCTGATGTTTCCCAAGTGAGGAGAGTCATAGGGTTAGTAAAATAAAATAAAGATTGCTGCTTTCAACGGACCATAAGATGTGGACTGTGGACCGTGTCAGGTACAAAAGCATACCATGTCTCATGTCTCGCTACACAAATACAACAGGACATGTATTAAGGGATACAGTGAAAGGCAAGGAGCAAATATCATTGAAGAGCAGATATTAGTGCTTTTTAAAGCATGTATACAGAAGGTGTTAAGAAAAGGCAACGTATATTCCTGCCAAGCTTTGTGACATGTAGGCTTTAATATTGCTTTCAGAGACTCCTACCTTTGGTGGCCACTCGAACGCAATCAATTTTGGTCTCCTGTGTTAAAAACAGAGGAAAAAAGAAAGGAGAGAGGGGGAGAAAAAAAAATCATGTTATTGATTGGATGTGGGAAATGGCAACATGTAACAGAGCTGTGTGATGGAGTCATGGGTGTTTGGTAACCGCTATCTCTCAGTCAAAAAAACGCTCTCCTCTCCCAATCTGTTCAACCCACCGACCGTAAAATGTAATAGACTTGGCACTGAGGAGAGACTGCTTGGATCAATGGATTCACTGGCATTTACCTGCAAGCTGACAGAGGGCTGTCTCAAATGCTGTGTGTGGCCTCTCACTGAATGAAAACTCAATGACCTTGAGTCTCATCTCCCCCCCTCCCCTCCCCGAATCCCCTGACCCCCCACTCCCATTTCTAGAACGGTGATAGCTCTAAACACCATGTTGGGCATTACAAACTTGGGATGGTGCATTTGGGCTTGGCACAGACGACGCACACTGAAATCCAGGGCTGTAATCGCTGTTGGCACAGACGCGCCTTAGCTTGTCAGAGGCAGCCAGCACAAGAAGGGGATGAGGAGAGACGAGCCCCTGCAATCCGGCCGCAGAGGAAACGGAAAACAATTCGCGGAAGCGCCGTGTGAAATGAGATCTGCCGTGTCCCTTTGGACAGCCTCAGTTTAGCGTTATCCCACTGCTTTCTCGGTGAAAAATAAAAACATTTTGGAAAAAAACCTGCTCACAAAACAGACTAGGGACCAGAGAATTGCAACAGGAAGCAAAAATGCCTATATTTCTTGTCTTACAAATGGGGAACAAACAATAGTTTAAGAAAACAATAATCATATGCATATTCAGGAGGCCGCAAGTAACTTGGGGTTTAGTTTAAGTTTTAAATCCCAGCAGCTCCAATACAATAAAATGCACTTGTGTGTGTGGTGCATTATTTAAAAAATGACAAATTAAAATATGGAGTTGCTAAATTATTCAAGCTAAATTCAGTGTGACTCAGGTAAAGTAAGAGCAACTCTGCATATGCAATTGGAAATGAAACGTTGTTGCTCCTGTGTATAAATAAAACGAATCCATTCCATTTCGTGTATTCTGTTCTATAACCAATCAAATCTATCTATGATCAATTCCATATCAACTAAATGGAAAATGAGATTACACTCTTCCCTCTGAAGCTCCAGTAACAATGCACAAAACACTCATTTTTGGTTTTCTTGGCTGCTCTCAAATGCTAGTTGTGCTTTTTTTTGCATAATGAACAATCTAATTCTCCTCATTTGTAGGATACTTAGGGTTCCAGCATATTGTCTCTAAAATCACTCGTCAATCTTCAGTGACAGCCAGAATGAGGAAGACTACTACAGATCAAACATGTCGTCCATGTGTTAATGGTGCTGTAGTCACCTGTATCAATAAACAGGGAGTCGGAGTGACTGGCTTTGGCTAAATTAGTTGCATGTTGCACGTATGGGATTCAGCCCATAGCCATGACAACTTTAAATCGCATTTGGGAAAATTAGGACATTTACAAAAATGCTTTGCTACGCATTTAATCCTTCCTGTCACAAAGTATCGAATGTGTACTTTAGTTCTATATATTGTTTAAAGATAGAAAGGCAACACATAGGCGTCACTGTTTATGTTGGCTGTCATGACTGAGTTCAGATTCGTGAGGAATTTTGTGCTAAGAAAGATATTGCCATTTGTAAGAGTGGCTTTGCAGCTTTTTTACATCACCCAGCAAAATATAAACTAAAGAATGGGAAATAATAAAACTGTATGACCATTACTTGATTTATGGGTAATTTTCCAATTTTAAGGCCAACTACTGCATGGTTTTTGCATTATGCAGATGAGAGAGAGAGGGAAATGCATTATGGGAGATTGTAGTTTCAGTAAGGGAAGTATCTTGAAGAGATAATTAATTTTAGTTTGAATAATTCTGCAAAGAAATATATACTGTTACAATAGTAAAACAATAATGACAAAGGAGAGCATACAAAAAACTTGAATATGGGTAAAATTCTTCAAATGTACAAAGTCAATTTACAGAGTATCAGGGTAATCAGTGGTATTTGAGTGTTTTTGTGTAATACTACAAGGGAGGCAACATGAGGCAGTTAACTGGAGCTGGTGAAATGGATTAAGCTTTGCATGACTATTTTGTATTGTGAGGCAACTTGCATCAAAGGTATCTTTCACAATAAAAGGTTTATGAAAGTATGTGCCATGTTTAAGGTTTGAAAAGGTTAACCTAGCCTTTGATTTAAAAACTATTTCAGAATTGCAGAATTGCTTTTCTATATAAACGGATTAAGATTGCTTCAAGGAGTTAATGTTTTTTTAGGTTGCTGAATATTAAATTTATCCAGCAGCATGCCATGATGTATATTATTATTATTATTATTATTATTATTATGACAACTAGCAAAAATCATTGCCTGAACTTTGGAAGTAACTTAGAAGTTGCATACCAAAAATTGGCTGATTTCAAGAAATGACCCATACTTTTAAAACTTGAACTTTGTATTCATAGAATACGTCATTTTTAAATTTTGACCTTTGGCCCCATTTTTTCAGAGCCAATCTCTCACTCACACACACAGGCACACGCACACGCCATATTGATTTAGAATTTTGCCCGCATTACAATTTCATAACTTATATGTGTTACCACTGCCGACTTGTTACTATGACTTTAATTTCGAAATATTTTAAGTTGGTTAAAGTTGTTTTTCTGGAGACCCCCTTCATGTCCTTTGGGTTCCCAAGACCCTTGCCCCAAATCATTGAGCAGAGTTGGTTAATGAGCCATTGCCATTTCTCACAGGAACCCTGGCTGTTAACGATCGAAGGACTGTTGTTTGTTTTCTGCCCACCCCCACTTTGCTGGATTGAGCTGCCCTCTGGTATAGGATGTTGACCTGAACCTTCCGCGCGATGGGGGCAAACCTGTCTCCATCTTAAAGGTCGGCAGATTGGCTGTGGCATTTGGGGAAAAGATGGTGGTGTGCTCACGGGCAGGCCGTGGTCCTCCTGCCCCCACAGCACCCTATTAGAGCTGGAACCAGAGGCTCGGAACACCCGTTCAACTGAGAGGGCCTCCATTAGGGAATGCCCACGTCGCCGAAGGTGAGCCGCGAGAACGCACCTAGGCTGGGTCTAATTTAAGCCCCTGCACTTCGGTTGGAACGCCTTCTCGCTCAGGCCAGAGCATCCAATTAGATACGGAAAATAATAGTTATTTAATCGTTATTAAATAATTGTTTGAACGACACATTGGAAAATTAAGTATGTGCTTTCCATTAAGACCAATTTGCATATAAAAAAGGAGATTGCGAATATTCCTAATTTACATTTAATCTGTGTGTTAATAATGCCTTTGAAAATGGGTTCCTGGTACCTCAGCGTTAAAAATGTAAAACCCATGCATCCTTGAAGCTGGCCCTTGCATTGGTAAAACATTACAAGACCTATTCTATTTCAGCTGGCGTTCACCTGATGTGACATCTGAATGTGCAATACCATACATAAGGCATTACTCTGCAACCTTGCAGTAATGTTGGGACAAACTAGACTCTTTAGGGCTTGTTTGACAAAAAAACACGAATATCCAACCTATTCCTGTTGTCACAGCAAAACCAACAATGAAATTAAATCAACGTTAAAGATGTTTTTTCTACCATTATTCGACAGCATAAAAGGAACCCAATCTTCTTTCACCTCAGTCTTTTTTACAGCCTCTTTTGTCCAATCAACAGATAGGACCATACTGAACAACATGCCTGATTGGCTGATTCAGAGATGACTGGCCTGCAGCGGGCTCAGGTAGACCCATCTGGAGAGAGTCAATTCTAAGGAGAAGTCAAAACGTGGGCTAATGGGAACAAGTGCTGTCGTCCAGCCACTCTGCGCAGCCTAACTAATGCCACACTTCTCACAATTGATCGTAAGAGCCCTGATGGCTACACACAGTGTAATGATGCTTCCTTATTTGGGTGGTTTAAAAACAAGTGGCATTTGGAGGAATGATTCTTTCAACAAACTCTTGTTTAGGGAACAATCAAAATAGTGGATTCTTTTACAGAGGGTCAAATGTAATAAATTATTTGCAAATTGGGGTTTCTATCCATGTTTTAAGGCAGTAACAGATTTCAGGAATAAATGCTCAACTGTGAGGCAGCAGTTGAACGTTTATTTCTGAATTCACTGTAACTAATAAAAGGAGAGAAATCCACGCAGCCACAACATTTACAGCAGTTTCCGTGGTGATCAACAGCTGTTTAGGAAGCAGTCCTTGCATCTACCCACCCCATTGGCCGTGCTGACAGCCTGATAGTAGATGCTGTAGCTCTTGTGTGGCAGGAGCGGGGCGTTCCAGTAGCCGCTGTAGGTCTTGTTGTCCCCGATGCTGAAAGGCTGGGCTGCCTGTATACCCGCGGCAGGGAACTCTGCGGTGAAGTAGTACTGCGAGTTGAGCAGAGTGGCATTCTGGAAATGGATGGGCACGGGGTAGCAGCGGAGAATCTCTGCCGCCCCTCTCGCCCGACGGGGGCGTTCCTCTTCCACCACCACCTGGTACACACTGCAGAAAGGGGGGGAGAGCAAGAGAGCCTCATTCAAACAGTGAATCTGCTATATGCTTATGAGTTATTGCCTCAATTCTCAAAATTCCTCATTGTCATTCTTGACATCAGGATGGCAAATTGTACCAACATTGAAACATACATGTGTGTGTGTGTGTGTGTGTATATATATCACGTGTGTGTGTGTATATATAATGTACACTAGGTGTGTATATACAGTACCCTCAAATTCCAATCTTTTGAGCATGCATTATAGCCCATGACCTGTATTGTTTATTTTATACAACCTTCTTTGCTCATCTTTATCAAGGGTGTGAATATGGTACTGTATGTGTGTGTGTGTGTGTGTGTGTGTGTGTGTGTGTGTGTGTGTGTGTGTGTGTGTGCGCGCGTGTGTGTACATGTGTGTGTATAACCTGTTACTGGAATATACTTTCTGTTGCTAGTTTGGTCTCTTGTCAAGGAAATGTGATGGTGGCTAACGTTGACTTCAGATACCATTCAGATCAAAATAATACCAGCAAATTGGTCAGAACCCCACTCAGCTGCCATTGAGTGTGGACATTAGCTTACATACAGCACATTTATGTTGGTCTGTCAATGTCTGTGTGAGAATATGATTAGAGAATATTATATCTGATATTATAATATTATACTACATATTTTACTCATGTCTGTATCACATATATCACCACTGTGTCTACATTATACAGAAGACCAATGCAAAATAACACTTAACCTAGTTCATCAGAGGGGGCATGCACTATCCGATTGCTACTGAGTTTTGCATGTGCATACTGATGCATTAATATGTACCATATTATGTGGAAGTGAACATGTTTGGAAACTGTAAACAAAAAGGGCAAAGCATAAACCCAAGCCAATTTGCACCTGAGTAAAATGGCAGTGATGCAGTGACATGGTTTTATATTGGCCAAGGGTCTCCTGCAGCATGAGCCCAGACAGGTTTAATTAACTTGGTAAAGCCTGGAGCCTGAGCTTGAATTCGGCTCAAAGAAAGAGACCGCTATCTAATTTATTGTGAGATAGCAGGAGAGCAATATCCCATCTATATGGGATTTAAATGGCACGAAATAAAGGCTTTCTTATGAAATTCCAGGCTTCCCTCATCCCCCATTTCAGGATATTACAACACTGAACCCTGACACCCTGAAGATATATATGTTTGTATGGCTGTGACCAAAATAATGATGACAAAAAAAACCTGTCTGTGGCAGTTTGGAAGAAAGTTTAATAATATATATATATATTTTTAAAAGGTTAGCAGTGAAATTGACCACTTATTTTTTTTTTATTTAGCTTAAAAAACCTTCAAATTGTATACAAAAGGGGAAAACGTTAATTAATTAATGTGTGGTGGATCAATTAAGCCCCGGACAAGATGTATTTTCTTTTCAGTGCAATACAGAGGATATGTGCAAGTGTAAAGAAAGACAGAAATAGAACTGTGGCGAAATACAGAGTGGAGTAGAACAGATCACTAGCGCATGTAAAATAAGATTCCTTTTCTGCCCTCTGAGCAGTACGAGACAAATTAGGTTTGCTAGTACCCAGACCTCTACTCTATTTGCTGTTTAAAAATTTAAACACCTAAAGGTCAAATAGCTCTTTTCATTTCCCCTTTATCAAAGTCCTTTTGTAACCCCCTTTTAAAGTTACTGTGTGTGGCTCCCATCAGACAGGTTGCAGGTTGGGTGTACACCGCATTTACGATAAGACGTTGCGGCCAGTGCCGTAAACTGCAATTTCGCAGCAGTGTTTCAATTCAAACCCTGGCATGGGTTTCCCTGGAGGAGCTGCTCGGAGCGGAGTCTACAGTTTGCCTTGATCAAAGTGCTCTCATTAATCTCAATTTCATGATTAGGAAGGAAGGGGTGTTACATTAAATAATTTCTATGGGAATCTGCTCTACGCTTAAAGTCAGATAATAAAAAACTCCATATAAAAGAAAGAAACGGTGCCACTATGTCCCTCAAAAATAAGATCTATACGTTTAGTTTGAAGTTCCATCAATTCAATCAACCGAACATGGGCCTAGCTTAGCCGAATACATACAAGTGGACATCTATTACAGGCTTTTGAACCTACAGATCAAGATCAGACATCGATGCTGAAATTCAAGGTGTGCAATCAATATTGGAACCCAAACACTGAAAATGTACATGCTAGTGAAAAGCAGCAATCACACCAACTACATTCCTATTTAAAGAGCATAATTGCAGTATTAATTTAATGTGGAATTTCCACAACACTATATACATTTATATTTTTACATCTATGTTCATGCATTCATTACTTTTTAATAGGATGTACCTACATTACAAGTACATTTTCCAATAAATATTACATATATAGAGAATAAACCATTCACTTCATGATGTATAATACACTGCCTGGTCAAAAAAAAAGTCACCACCTGGATTTAACTAAGCAAATAGGTAAGAGCCTTCCATTGGATAATTACTGCAGTGATTAATATGTTTTAGCTGGCAACAAGTTATTTAACCCTAACTGATGCAGTGAGTAGCTTCTCATTTCTTAAACAACCATGTCAGAAGACATATCCTGTGGTCGTGGAAAAGATGTTAATCTGTTTCAGAAGGGTCAAATTATTGGCCTGCATCAAGCAAAGAAAACAACTAAGGAGATTGCTTAAACTACAAAAATTAGGTTAAGAACTGTCCAACGCATTATTAAAACCTGGAAGGACAGTGGTGGACCATCATCTTCGAGGAAGAAATGTGGTCAGAAAAAAATCTTGAATGATCGTGATCGGCAATCACTTAAACGTTTGGTGAAATCATATCGTAAAAAATCAACAGTAGAACTCACGGCTATGTTTAATAGTGAAAGTAAGAGCATTTCCACACGCACAATGCGAAGGGAACTCAAGGGATTGGGACTAAACAGCTGTGTAGCCTTAAGAAAACCACTTGTCAGTGAGGCTAATCAGAAAAAAAGGCTTCACTTTGCTAGGGAGCATAAAGATTGGACTCTGGAGCAATGGAAGAAGGTCATGTGGTCTGATGAGTCCAGATTTACCCTGTTCCAGAGTGATGGGCGCATCAGGGTAAGAAGAGAGGTGGATGAAGTGATGCACCCATCATGCCTAGTGCCTACTGTACAAGCCTGTGGGGGCAGTGTTATGATCTGGGGTTGCTGCAGTTGGTCAGGTCTAGGTTCAGCAACATTATATGCCCAAAGAATGAGGTCAGCTGACTACCTGAATATACTGAATGACCAGGTTTTTCCATCAATGGATTTTTTTCTTCCCTGGTGGCACTGGCATATTCCAAGATGACAATGCCACGATTCATCGGGCTCAAATTGTGAAAGAGTGGTTCAGGGAGCATGAGACATCATTTTCACACATGGATTGGCCACCACAGAGTCCAGACCTTAACCCCATTTAGAATCTTTGGGATGTGCTGGAGAAGACTTTGCGCAGCGGTCCGACTCTCCCATCATCAATACAAGATCTTGGCGAAAAATGTATGCAACTCTGCAGAATCTTATCGAAACAATGCCACGGCGAATGCGTGCCGTAATCAAAGCTAAAGGCGGTCCAACGAAATATTAGAGTGTGTGACTTTTTTTGGGGACGGGCAGTGTATAATAGAAGCATATTATATATTTTGACGTTTAGAATAAGCACATTTTATTTTTGTATTTATCCTTGTACTAGACTATAAAAACAATCTAATTCCACAGCACAGTCCATCCATCCATCCATCTTCTACCGCTTTTCCTGGTCGGGTCGCGGGGGCAGCGTCCTAAGCAGGGAGACCCAGACTTCCCTCTCCCGGCCACTTCTTCCAGCTCTTCCGGGGAATCCCGAGGCGTTCCCAGGCCAGCCCATCTCACATAGTCTCTCCAGCGTGTCCTGGGTCTTCCCCGGGCCTCCTCCCGGTGGGACGTGTGAACACCTCACCAGGGAGGCGTCCAGGAGGCATCCTAACCAGATGCCCGAGCCACCTCATCTGGCTCCTCTCGGCCTGGAGGAGCAGCGGCTCTACTCTGAGCCCCTCCCGGATGACCGAGCTCCTCACCCTATCTCTAAGGGAGAGCCCAGACACCCTGCGGAGGAAACTCATTTCAGCCGCTTGTGCCCGCGATCTCGTTCTTTCGGTCACTACCCACAACTCGTGACCATAGGTGAGGGTAGGAACATAGATCGACTGGTAAATCGAGAGCTTTGCCTTTAGGCTCAGCTCCCTCTTTACCACGACAGACCGATGCAGCGTCTGCATCACTGCCGACCAGGACGAAAACCACATTGCTCCTCTTGCTCCCCGGGCCTGGCTCCAGGGGGGGGCCCCGGTGACCCGCGTCCGGGCGAGGGAAACGTATTTCCATTTTTGTTTGTCGTCATGGGGGGTCTTGTGAGCCACGCTTTGTCTGGTCCCTCACCCAGGACCTGTTTGCCTTGGGTGACCCTACCAGGGGCATGAAGCCCCCGACAACTTAGCTCCTGGGATCATTGGGACACGCAAACCCCTCCACCACGGTAAGGTGGCGGCTCAAGGAGGAGTCCACAGCACAGTAACAATCATTATTTTCATAATTTTATACTCACTTGGGCAAATCTCTAAAGTAAAATTATACTGCCATTCAAACAAAAGCTGTGTTTAACTTGGAGCACAAATTTGTGCAACAACACGATGTTCAGACACTTTTCATTAAGGTAGCTCAATCAAAGCAAAAATGTATTCAGCTGAATTGGAAGCGATTTCAAGATCCAACTGAGAAGACAAATGTTGACTAGGATTAATCTGTCTTTTGGACACAAAAATCTGTAATACCATCATCTCCCTTCGCCTGAATGCAATTGCGATGAATATGGTTATAATAGAGTCCAGTTTGTATTTTTTTAATAAAGATTTTGTTTTGGATTTTTCCCTTTTTTCTCCTGCTTTAGTAGCCAATTATACCCTCTTTTCATGCCAACTATCCCCCCTCGTATTGTGAGCTCGCTGCCGCAGTGATGTACTGCCTCCTCCAAGCCGGAACTCACCAAGCTCTCAACTGCGACTCCGGTACACAGAGAGCCACTCTTATACGCAGAGAGCTCATATTGGCTTCCCTCCCCCTCCCTGGGACGGACAGCCAATTTCCACCCCCTAGTGGCACTCCCGGCCAAAGCCGAACTGGTGTGGGAGTCCAGCTTTTTACTACAAGAATGTACTTCATAAATTTCATAATCTAGTCACCATTTTGTAGACCATAGCTACCACCAATACCTTTGAAGCAAACTCCATATGTCTAAAACTTCGACCATTTAAAAAACGGGTGTAGGATATCATAAATAGATGGGCTGCAAGAAATATTCAATATGTTTTAATTCAATTTTCCTCATCCCCTATCCTTTGGAGATTAGATCTCTCATAAACTGCTTTGGAATATTGGGCAGATTCCATGAATGCATTTTGTGTTCTTTCAGCCGTAACTCATTACGAGGAACTTCCCCAGCATCAATAAGTCCCTCTTGCCCTTTCGTGTGTGGCTCAATACCACGCCACACTGCTATTTAGTGATAAAATCTGATGTAATAAAATATTAATTACAGCTGAGAGGCTGGTGAGAAATATGAAGTTAATTACCATTCCGTACTGGGAACAAAGGGCAGGATGGGAACTGAGCCGGTGCAAGAGGTTCTCTGTGCCTATTGGAGGAATAGGAGGCCAGAACATTTACACCAGATTTAGAGCCCACTTAAAGGCCACCCATAACTTAAAGGGACGGTCAGGGGTGAATTATGGCTCACGTATTCCAGGTGAAGTGTGCAGCTCAGTGGGATAACTTCTCTCATATCACATGGCTTCTTTTTGAATAAATATGAGGGTATGTAGTCTGTTTGTGTGACCCCCCCCCCCTTCTGTAAACATCAATGATGCAGTTCTGCGCAAGTAAGAACATACTCACTGTAGATATTGATTCAAGAATCTCATTCCAGTACAAACTGTGAAAATAAATTATTACACAAATGCAGACATTTGGGGAATATTAGAAAATTATTCTGCTTTAAAATAAATAAAAAATTCACCCAGGTGGACTTTTTTAACTGAGCAGAAAAAGTAACGCTTTACGTACTGATGGATTTAACTCAATGATAGTTAGTTAGAGGCCTTATGGCAGAGCTGCATATTATTCAATACATCATACAAACAAATCCCAAACAACTGCTCTTCGGGAACCTGCAAGTCTGGAGCTAAAAAACGGATTTAACTAAATAAATCAGTTCTTTGTGATACCCCTGAATATGGTGGGAAATGTCCTGAGAAATGGTAGGAAATCAGTATGCAGCAAATCAACTGGGCCTCAAATGTAGATTTTTTTCATAACTGCAATAGTGCAAAAAAAATAAAATCATAGAAAATATCTTTTGGCTATTAATTCGCAACTCTTGCTATTAGCACTTGGTATTCAGCAAGAGATTTGGGGAAAGATTGACCCTAATATCGATCCTTCTTTAATAACGTGAATGATATGAATATGATTGCTTATTTTTTCCTTCAGGCAAGAAAGCGAGGGCTGACGGAAAAGGAGCTCCCGGCTGTCACAGAGGGGTCTGATTATTATTACCCAGGCCCCAGTCAACCCCCCTAAAATTAGCAAAAGGTCCACAAGTAAAGTTTTAAATCACTTTTCAACTGTACATTCAAAAATGTGTCTTATTCTACAAAACAAAACAAAACAACCACGACTTGGGTTAAAACATAATCCTGGGTATTGTTCAAAACAATCTGTAGCGAAATACTCCAAATAGATTCGGATCCCTCACCAACAACTTACCTACTCATGATGCATTTCACCCCATTTTCCCCATGTTTTCCTTCTCTTCTCATTATTGATGGGGGACCTGTGGACACTATTTTCCTATTTTCCTTACTTGGCACATTAGAGCAGCCAGCCAACACACATCTACAAACTATTTTAATAGTATTTTATACAACTCCTCTCTCCATCTTACCCAATTCGGTAATTCCCAATCAGTTGTCATGTGAATACACCTATGGTCTCAACCAGAGATCCACGGATTTCCAGTTCTCATTCCAGCTCTTGTCAGACTTATTTCAACGGGGCCATGTATTGGAGGGGAACTTGAACACTGTTATTCCTGGTGTCAGTCAGCTGCTGTTGACTGTGGCACCCAAGGCCCAGGGGCAGACGGAATCGGTACAGCTGTCACGCACATTCAGGTACAGCTTTGTAGGTCTGGAAAATGCTGGGAGTTGTCACAGAGGCACAACCTGAAATTGAACACGTCTTCTCCCACACTGTGGAACTAATGCTGTAATTCACATTTTGAAATTTACATCTAGTTTCCGCCCAGACTAAAGCCACACCGAGAAGGGGCACGATTGAAAAGCCCAGATGAGAGACATACATCAAGGCTCCACTGATGCGAAAGACACACCAAGAAGGGCCAAAGTAGATCACCCCAGATATGGCGCTCAGTCTTCCCGGTCTTTTTGTTCTCCCCTCACAATGACAAACAGCAACATTCCTTTATAAAAATCAAAGATGTGCCAGAACCTCAACAACAAAAACATATCCAGAGGATGTGTATGTGTTTGTTTTGGGAAGCCCCCCAGTCAGCACATATGTTCCTGTCTGCCACTAACAAAACTTTGAAATATTCTCTCATTCTGTCTCTCACGTTCATTTGTCATTAAATACACGTAGGAATAAAGTTGAATACATTCATCATTTCATGACTAACTTACGGGTAACAACTACCATCACCTGCAATTTTGTGGTTATATATAAAACTTTATTTTTTTCTTCTTTTTTTTCTGAATCCTTCTAACCTTTTCATACTGATGTTTACAGTCCTTTCAGCTGCTTGCATCTTGTCACTTCACGCTGGGCTCAAAATGCAAAACATAAAGTGATTTGATAGACCTGAGCAGCCATGCGCTTAATTTAGCACGCCTTGAGCTTTGACACAAAATAAATAAAGAAATAAATAATCAGTAGGGTTTTTTTTTACCCTAAACAGGTCGCTATGCAGAGCGCCTACATTATTTTCAACACTGTATTGGATTCATTTCCCCTTCAAATGCACATTTTCCCCAAGGAGACATCCTTTCCCAGTTTAAACTAGTTAAGCTTTCATGTCGATTGACTCCCCCTTGAATAATTAATTGACATGATCCATTTTCTTGTCAAATATGTTCCAACTGTTGTTGACACTCAGTTTAAATTTTGCATGAACTGAAAGTTCCCTAATTTAGACTACAGATTTTTTTTGGTCATTTTATTTCGTAAATAAAATTGATTGAATTGTTAATCCCCGGGGTGGTCCGAGCTGGCTTGAAAGCTGAGGAGGGAATGAGGTGCAGCCAGTCGGTAACGGATTCCAAGGTGATGGTGCATTCTGAGAAAAGCTGCTCTCTCCTCACTTCAGGGATTCCTTGGTGTGTTTTGTATCTTCTGGGAACTGGGATTTCCTGTATGGGGGCCTCTTATGCTAGTGTGAATGGACACGGTAATAACAAAACACTTCCACGCATTTGTATCTGTCATTACTGTGAGAATCTCTCTTTTTCTGCACATTCTGGCAAGACTTTCCATCCACAACAATCAATGAGACTTCTTGAAGAGTAAATTGGAGCCATTAACTGCCTGCTATGTTGCTGCCCAGGGAAATAAGTTTTACAGTAATTCGAATAAGGCCAGTGAATTCTCCTATCAGATAATTGGCTGACAGTGTTCCTATAGGAGCTGGTGACCTCTGAGTGGTCGAGTGGCTCGGCTCTTCTCTACAGCACAGCACCTCACCCATGACAGGAATACATCAGCTCTCTTCCATAGAGTGCTGAACCACACTGGGCCTCCCTGCTGCCTGAATTGCATGCATCCAGCCTTTACTTTCCTGCCCCTCATTTTGGTTAGTCCCTGACCGTAACTACAGTATATGGCTAAACATTGTCTCTGTGCATGGACACAAACGGCTGGAATTCATACGAAGCCTTTTTTTTTGTCAGAGCAGAAAAAAAAGAAGAAATAAAAGGAGGGCACCGCACACAATCTGTCATTTTAAAGTCAAGGTGGAACTGAGCCGTTTAAAAGAAGAGTGTGGAGTGTGAAGAGAGAGAAAAAATCAGATAAGCTATTAAAAAGAGGGCAGCAGTAGGGGCCAACAAGCCAAACCCGTGTTCCTGTAGAACTCCAGCAACCTGAGCTGACACCAATTAGGCCTCCGCGCAGTGAGCTGCCAGATAGATTTCAGAGCGGGCATCACGTGACACCAACCAATTACTGCAGTTTGACTTGGCATTAGCTGAATTGTGACCTGAAACCCAGATTTATTTTTCATGCTTTCTGATAGGTGGGGGGATGGGGATCCTCGGCTCCCCCGTGTTGGCCGGCTGAGGGTGCCGCACGAGGAGCATTTAAATCTCGTTTGTCGGTCTTTTAATGCTAATCGTTTCACCTCGGGGGCATCTGTGCTATCAATCGACGGGACTAGGGCAGCCCAGCTCCCTGGGA
Source organism: Aldrovandia affinis (assembly GCA_029706075.1). NCBI lineage: Eukaryota > Metazoa > Chordata > Actinopteri > Notacanthiformes > Halosauridae > Aldrovandia > Aldrovandia affinis. Next base: position 11,813,806 of record JAINUG010000001.1, read on the forward strand.
GCGCCTTGGTGGCCCGGTATCTGCCTGATTTAGAGTGGCTGTAAAGGCCTGTGTCTCCTGACCCAGCATCTCAGCTCAGCTGCTCCCTGCTCCCGTTTGCCCTTATTTATTCCCCCCTCCATAAACCAAACCTGGAGTATACAAATGAAGGAAAATGGAAAAGATTAAATGTCAGTTAAATCTTAAAAAACGTGCTGAGATTGTGGGAACGCTTCTGGGCTGAAAATGATCAAAACTAGGGGACAAAGTGGGTGTGGGGGGAAATGGAAGCGCCTGTGTGGCAGCACGTAATATTTAGCAGTAATAAGTGTGACGTTATAATAAACTGCAATCCTGTCGAAAGTGCTGCTGAAGCACTTTGTAGGCATGAGTGCATTTGAAGAGTAACATCATGTCACAGGTATGCTGGTGGTGGTGGGCAGGGGGTATTGGGGGGGTCTTTATCCACCCTAGTGTACTTATCTTTTTTCTTTGTTCAGGCATTATTGGCGGTTTCGCCAAGAGCCAGGAATCAAGGACAACTTGGGCTCCCTGATTACTGTAATCATGTCTCTAAAGGCTCACCTCACTCACTCGTATTGCATGGCACCACGCAGATGATACCGCTTATTGTAGCAGGCAACATCAAAGGGAACCGCTCTCTGTGTGGTTGTGATTTCAGGGGTGCGCTGTTAACTTTAGTTTCTCTACAGTTATCCCCATTTTCATAAAGAATAACATACAACAATGATTTTGAAGTCATTTTCACTCCGCTTCTAATCCATGAAAGATGGACTTAACTTGTCACCGGCTTCTAGAGTGTATGCGACAGCTACTGTGATTGGGGTGGTCCATAGTTAAGTCCACAGGGATGGCTGGAGATTGAAGTTGGGCCTTGGCGAGCCATTGTCATTACGCCCCGTCTCCGCAATTTGGCACCCTAAAACAGCACCGAACCATGGTCCTCCAAGCAAGGTGTCCTGCTATCCTCAGGACGACAAATCCAAGATCGTGCTACTCAGGAGATGATAAAAGGAGGAGCTGAAAGAGGTTATCTCTGCCAGAACTTTAAAGTAGCATGCTTGTTCATGTTTTCGTGTAGCCCTAGCTCTTGGTGTGGGGGCGAAAAACACAGAGAAAGAATTTGCTTTATTTAATGGCTGGATTGATGCTGGGGAGAGCATCCCAAATCATCTTTCTCCATAGCTCCATGTAAACGCTTGTCTTGGCACGGGCCGCGAAGAAGGGGATTCTGGCTGTGATGGTGGATCTATTCAACTGCTGGCGCAGCCCAACGTGACTGACAGACGGATCGCTAATCCCTTTAACGGAACAGCATCCCCCCCGGTCAACACCATTGTCAAAAACGTAAGTTGTCCTGCCAGACTAGCCTTCAAATTAAGTTCCTCATTATGCAACATCGCTGAGTGACTATGTACAAATATATAAAGACAGTCACATTGAACACTGACAAAGCTTGGCAAATATAGCCTACACATTCCGATGTTAAATTAAGGCAAAACATTTTTTTCCCAAATCCTACACATTCTAATTTAGGCAAAAATGCCTTTTCTCATGCTGATCCAATCTTTTTGATGGTTTTATTCTATCTAATGTTATCACGGCAAAACATCTGTTATTTCAAACTCAAATATCTGGAAATACATTTTCGCACAAATCCGATCAGTGTAGAAGACTGTTTCATTATGTCAGGCTTCACGCTACAGTAGCCCGGTTCTGCTGCATTCCAAATTCACATTTTATTCAGCAGTTAAATGCACCTCATGTAATTGGGAGCATTTCTGGCCAATAAATAACAGCAACATAAATTTAAATGGTACAAAGTGCCATGTATTAGTTAGACATGCCATGAGTTAAACAGTCATAACAGAATCAATATTATCTCAAACTGAGATAGAAATTGACACTCACATAAACATATTTTGGGAGCTGTTAAGCCCCAGGAATTTTTAACGCATTGTCCTAGTTTGCTATATGAATACAAACCCACCACACTGCTAGAGAAGACAGTTGCTACATCACAATTCATATGTGCGGAAGCAGTTGCTGAACCCTTGTGGTAATAAGGGCTGCTTTGCTGCGTTTCTTAACTGACTGTCATGCTGTCATCCATTGCTTGGGTGAAATAAGCATACTTTCTTTCAGAGAAAGAAGCTCTGAATTTCATCTAATATTTTATCCACCCCCCCCCCCACACTTTCTCTTTCTCACTACCTTCACAGGTGTGCCATCTCTACCTTACTTAACACGGGTAGGTTAATATTTTTTTGTGAAAGCAACACTAATTTTAGTCTGTTGTAAAAAATACCAGATTCAAACTGTATGTGTCCCTCCTCTTTAGAATCATGGGTGTTATGAAAGGACTAAGTTGAAACACTTTCAGCTTCCTTCATCTGTTTTTCACAAAACATCACCGCAGCAAATGTATAGTCTCAAAACATTGTGTGTCACTACAGCACTACATACCATAAATGAATTTCGGAAGATGCATTACATGTCCACACATGAAACCTATTCTCAAAACTAGGTACACATCTTGATGTTCAGGTGCAGTTCCCAAGAAATTACTTAATTTACTTTAACAGTTACATTTATAACCACCTTAGTCTTCTATTACTGCGCAATATTTTACATCATTATTGCCGTAAGAATTCAAATCTCCAAAAAGATTGTATTTGTTCTGGGTCTCAACACCATGGAATCATCATTATTCCAATATCAATAAGAGGAAATAATTTTTTTTTACATTTGTTGGTTTTGTTTGAATATATTTTCTTGTTAAATATGATAATACAATCATGCAATTATTATATAAATTGCATTATAATTGTATAATAGATTATATACTAATCTAAAGTGGATTAAACCACAGCTAATATCTTAAAAGCCAAATCCTCTCTTTAATCTGCAATAGAGTGCGTCTCCAAGTAAACAAAACATTGCCTTATGAGGAAATGAATGACAGCTTTGTTTAATACCAGTGTGTTAATTGATTGACCACAATTGGCCTGCTGGAAGACTGACAACAAGCATCAACATTGCGGAATTGTACCTGCACTACATTAAAGTAGATCTGACAGATTTAAAAAATAAAAATAAATCTTGCCTACAGCATCACCTGAAAACACATTTTAGCATGTTAGAAAACACATCAGATGTGCCACACAAATCAAAGCATTCTGGACATTTGATGCATTGCACATTTCACAGTTTCCTACATTTTCCGCTCAGAGCACAGCGTTAACCTCCCGAATGGCTCCCAGAGGACAAAGGACAGGAAAAGGACAATTTCTTGTTGTGTTATATTTTAATAATTATGCAAGGCAGAGCCGAGTCTTGATACTTGTCTTTTGTCGTACTGTTATGCCTTCCATTAAAAGAGGGCCAGATAAGAGTGGATTTCATGAATGACATTAAATTCTTCATGACAACTCAAAATGCAGAAGTATGGGGTGGTTTATTCATTTCAAAACGGGTTGTGAAATGTTTTCCTTTCCTTTTAAGTGAGCGGCAGTTGCTGGAGCGAATGACGGGAAAGCTCATAATATCTCCATACAGCGCAGACTGGGCAGATGTGAACATAACCTACATTTACAGCCCTACCTGAGGTAAATATTTAGCTTCCCCTCCTTTTTGGTCAAGTGACATAGTTTATCCATCTCTTTCTGTGGAGTTGGTGCGACTGCCTGCAGAGTACATAGCTTGTCAGTTGAGGTTGGGCTGGCACTGAATCATTAATACAGTTAATCACTTATTTCTGTTCACCGGCTCCTTTGAGCACATGAAGCTCTATGAATGATTAAAGGAGTGTTGGGCTTGTGATCACTTAACTGTCACTTTAATGCGATGCGGGGACCACTTTGGGACCAATGAACCCAGGGAGCGCCAACACAGCGCCAAGAATAAGGGAACAGTTATGTTGCTATGAGCAGACCACTTTTGTGCCTCCTGCGCATACTTTATGCATTAAAGACTGCCAGTAGAGACAGGACAGACCTGCAAAGTCAGCCATCACCTACCAACGACAAATAAAAAGCTCTCCGAAATGGCAAATCAATGACCAATAAAAGCACAGTGATAATTTGGACCACGGTATCGACTGGTCCTTGTCCAATATAACCAATAATTCAGAGCACACATATTTTTGGTGGTTTTTGGTTTTCGACAGGTAACATTTGAATTCACATTTCTGAAATAGAAAGTCCATTCAACATCGAGAACACTCTGTATGTGGCACCAAAATGTACCGTACGGACATAGTGGCTGGCTCTGAGTGCCCTGAAAGAGATGCAATAGCATGCTGTTATGCGCTCTGGCTTTGTTCTCATATTCAAAGGCCAAGTCCCTCTCACTCAGATCCAACAAGCAATCTACAAATTGGGGAAAAATGATAGAAACAAACACTGGACCACAGCGCTTACGATTTGAGACAGGGCTTCAGATGTTCACGGTCACTGAGGATGCCTTCCTCTCGCTGTCGGAGAGAAGGTGACAGAGAAACGTGAGGGGCAGGGGGGCGGCAGGGGGACAAAGTGTTGTCAGGTGTGAAATCGCCTACCTGACAGGTGCCCCTCGGCTCTGCGCTGGCTTGAGGAGGACTGTCACCGTGCTGTCGGTCTGATTCAGAGGGGTCTCCTGATCATAGCCGGGCATGTGGGGGGCTGCAGAACAGGAACAGAGCCGGTGATCGTCTACACCCACATGCTGTGTATCACACAGTCTGGCCTGTCCTGAATCTCCCACACATTTTCACTGGCTGACAAACACTGGCTGCTTTGTGTACAAGGATGTTTCAAAATTAGGAGCAGGGCATGGAATCAAACACGTACACAGGGGCACGGAATCAAACGTGTATACTGATCAATTGTGAATCCAGTGCAAAAACAGTGCATCCCCACACGTTTATATTTTATATTATATGAACCTCATAAAACAACATCTCCCTATAAGGTCAGCACACATCATCACATTGTTTGAGATGACAACCAATACTTGGGCTGCGTTTATATGGATGTTTCATTGCTCAATAACGGTAGGAAAGTTAGGGCATTGGTAAGTGTAGACATGTTATGTTGTCCTCACCTGAAATCTTGGTGGTGAACTGGGTGATGACTGGCGGCCCAAAGCCTTTTACGGTGCTGGCTCTGACGGTGAAGGAGTAGGTGCTACCAGGATAGAGGCCCACGAACATGTGTGAGGTCTCGTTGCTGTGCTTGAAAACCTTCCCGCTTTGATTGGAGAGGTCAAACTCTGGGTCAAAAGAGCTGACTGCCTTGTAGGATATCTGCCAGGCAAAGACAAGTCTGATTAACAATATGAGCTCTATGTATTTATTAATGTCATAACCATAGGTGGTAAATATAAAGAAATAAAGCGAGGCTCCAGCTTGTGTGCCCCCTACATGGAATGGTGTTAAGGTTGTCTCAGGTCTCTCTGAATGTAAATGCTCTCAAAATGGGGTCCCCAAACAGGCCATGGCTCTGAGCCCATCATATCAGTGCAGGAAAAGGCTGCAGATGAGCCTCTTTCAGTGCTGTCACTTTTAAGAGCAGAAAGCTTTTTTTGTTGTTTTATTTGATTCCTTTCTCACTTCACTTGAGCGCGAGATTAGAGGCAGGGAATTCTGAAAAGGAAAAGCACTGAAGCAGCGATGTGTTCCTCCCTTAATATAACTTTATCAGCCTTCTAAAAAGCTTAATTTAAATAAATCAGTCTGCTCGTAATGAAAGCCTCCATTATTATTCCATTCTGATTCCAATTAAAGAATACAAAGGGAGTTTGAGTGTGGCACAATTTGTATCCATCAGGTGTGAAACGCTTAAGGCCTTCTCTATTAGTCTCCATCTGAGTAATGCATCTATGCAATTTCAAAATGCTATATCATAACATTTCGGAGAGCGGCAGAAGGAAATGGAATCTACAGTATTTGGTACATTTGGCCATGTTTCCATCATTAACAAGACATGGAGTACTAACGGAGCTGAATAGGGAAAGAAGGCTATCCATTCAGCTCCGTAACATAAAGACACTTGATTGGTGCTAACATATTATAAAAATGCAACCTATTGTGTCCTGATAATGGAAAGTGATCAGTATGAATATGTATGAAATAATATATGACTATATAATATACCATTGTTAAATTGCAGGATATCCATCATTTCATTATGGAACTGAGAAGACCTCCCTGATTGCAGCCTAATGTTGGGAGGCCCACACATGCAATTGTACAGCAAAATACATTCACTCGCATAAATGTATGCCACACACAAAACTAGAGGCAATCGGTCTATTGAAAAATTACAGAAATTCAAATGAAGATATACAAACTCAAGACATTTCAGGGGGAAAGGCGCTTCAAAGAATAAAGGACATTTCAGAATAGCATTAATATGTTAAAAACTAATGGTGAGAATAAATCTTTAATGGCCTAATGAGGCAGAAAACCTTTGATTCGTCCATTCTTTAAAAGACAGCTTATCAGACTTCTGGAACAAAGTTAAAAGGGACAAGATGACAGAATGTAATTTTATAATGTGAATGTTTGACAGCTTAATTGGTGAATTTTTATAAATTAGGTTCTGGTACAATGATTCTTTTGACTGCGTGAAGTTCTGACATTGTATTGGGGGGAGTTCTGAAATGTACGTCAAATATAAATCAAATGCTCCAACAGATAGAGACACTTTGTTTTCCATATAAAACCATGAGACTTGAAGTCAAAAGATTCTGGCTTAAAAACTGTCTGAAGACCTGGTCAGATGGAAAAGCTACAATTGAATACTTTTCTGATATCGGAGGCTGCCAGATGTTTGACCATTTTACTTTTCAACTGAAAAATCTATTTGTGGACTCATCTACTCATTTATATTTTATTTTTGTAACACGTTTTTTTAATATGCAATGTTGCATGAAAGTCATTTACACTGCGACTACCAATGAAAAACAGCTTCTTGGCTAAGGTGGGCTGTAACATGTCTCTGGCAAATAAATAAATAAAATTAATACATTTTCCTAATTGTATTAAAAAGTAATTTCAACATATCTATTGTGACCCTATTGCTTGTTGCTATGAACAGCAACAAAGCTCAAAGTCAAAAAGCACTTGTGGAAACACATTAGTCTTGTTGAGATATCTTCATGTTACTTCACTTAAAGGTGTCTGTGATTGTGTCCCCTAAAGGCCAATCTAAACGGCATGTGACACAGCAGCAGCGCAGCGAGCCATACTAATTAAAATGGCTGTGGATGGGGTAATCTACAAAACAAAGGAACGCGGCATATCACAGGTATGTTGCTGAAGCAGCACAGCTTCATCTTTCACGTCTATTCTAGATTTTTCCTTGCAGCAAAATTAAGTGTTTACGGATGGATTGTTAAAATCAAATTATTTGATTTGATGTAATAACTGCATGCATTTACCATCCCTGCACTTGTGGAGAATAGCAGATATTTTAGTATTTAGGACCTAAAGATAAAGTAGAATCAAATAATTGCAATTCCTCCATGGAGGGGCCAGGGTGATTTTAAAACACACAACAGATGCGAAGTGAATCATCTGGTAGAGAATTTTAGTTGGACAAAATCAAAATCAAAATTTAACATTTGAATCCCTCAAACACAGATAAAAGATCAAATAATTAAACAATCTGTCAAAGATTAGCTCAATCTGAGATTTTCTATCAGCTAGCTAGCTAACAATAGCAAATGTGTCCTGTCAGTCTGAACTTAACATTAACGTTACATAGCTAGGTCATTTGCTAGCTAGCAAGCTAACATGGGCAAGGGGAGAGGATGGGGGAATCAACCGTGCATAACTACCACTGTGCAGGATAACTGAACGTGAGAAGGATGGACAAGATCATGAATAACTTGAGGAACAAGCAACAGTAAAATGCATTTTCTATCAGTTAACATATAGATTAAATGAAAGGAGCAACACTCGGTCATAGGAAAATACATCATTAAAAAGTGCATTTAGGCTGCCCTTGCTTTCATCAGATAACATGAACATACATTTCCTTTCAAGAGAGTGCTGCTCCTTTCATTAGATTCACACCCAGCATTATTTTGGTAGTACCTCATCTCGTTTGCTTGAGCAGACTTTCCAATTTCCACATTCTGGTCTTCATAGACAGGAATGTGTGCCCCTGAAAATGAACCAGGCTTGGTGTGTTTCCAACCATAGCTTACCTCATACAATGTTATTATGCCATACGTCTGTGCTGGTTCTCGCCACGTGAGGGCGATCTTTTCCTCATAGGTGCTTCCCAGAATGGACTCCAGAGGCACCGCCCCTGGCACTAATGAAAGCAAACATCAAAAATGTCAGACAACACTTCCTGTTGTTGCAGCTTTAGAGGAAGTGATTAATACAACTTCCTGGAGCCTGAAAAAGGTGTTGTTTGCACACAGCATATTTTTGAATCATAACAAAAGCACCCAGATGGTAACACAAATATATTCCTTTTCAAAAACCAGCAGTCATTATACAAACAAAAATAGCCTGAATTAATATCCTGAGAGAGATGTTAGACTTTTCAGTTCGGATGTTAACTTGAACTAGGTGGTTGTCACTAAACTTCAAACCTAATATAGATTTATTTTATTCTATGAAATAAACTAATTGTTTTGCATGATTTTCAGTGATGCAGCTTCGGAAAATTATTTTCCTCTCCCCCAGGATGGTAACACACACTCATTCCCACCTGTGTGGAACTTTCAGCATTTTCACCAAGAAGTAGATTTGTCAACACTGCTGTTTTTTTAGTTACAGTTGAACCTTGGAGATACAAACGCATCAAGAATGGAGGTTTTTGGAACTATGAAATGTTCAGAACTTTGAAAGAGACATAAAAATACATAAATTAACCTTTTGTAGTGTAGGCTACAGTCTGAAAATTAATATCAGTACTTGGTTAGTGAGTTTTATTATTAGTATTTTTTTTTAACATATATATTTTTTTTAAGGCGACAAAAGAATGTTTGATTTGACAGCTGGTCTAACACTCTGTTTGTGATTTTTGAGGACAACTGACAGGTTTATAGCAGAGACATGCTCAGATACTGGCTTCAAAGGAATTGTCAGAAGCATGAAAAAATAAAAATAAAATAATAATAATAATAAAATAAAAAAATCTAAACTTCTGCCTGCAATGCTGCCGGTGTCTTTTTGATAATACTTCAGTAAGAGAAATGCAGCTGTGATAGTGAAATGAACTAGCTAGCTACGGTTATTTGATAAATTGTAAATCCAACCTTTGGTGTCAAGTTAGCTATATTGCTGGTAATAAGGGACCATTTTCACTATAATGGTAAACTAGCTTATTTCTAAACAGTATGTCTGTCCAAATGTTTATCATTTTGCAGATCAAATTGCAATCACAATATTGAGCAAAAATAATCGCAATATGATTTTTTGTCCATGTTGTGCAGACCTAGACAGCGTACTAGTTTAGTCTTATATTAACTAAAGCTTCTATATTTGGTGACAATTAGGTGGTAACTGAGATAACTAATCATGTGCAACTTCAAAACATATCCATTAAACATTAAAACATTAGAATGTAATTTTACTAGGCTAACACCAGAAGCCCATGTATGACCTTATGAGCCACAATGTCATTGGTCCCAGTGGAATCTCTGGGTAGCCTAGTCAGGGATAATGGCCATGCGTTCTGTGAAAACTCACCATCCTCATCAGTCAGCACATCCAGCTCCTCGCTCTCCTTGACCCCCTCAGGATTACGCAGGACGAGCATGACGCTGACGTTGGTGTAAGGCGACAAGTTGCGGATGGTGTGCTGGGGGACAACGCTCAGGGTGTCGAAGCACACCTCCTCGCGGGTCTCCTCCTTGGAGCCGGCCCGATAGCGGTACTGCACCGTGAGGTTGTAGCTGTGGCAGCGGGTGACATTGTATCCAAAGGGCTCCCAGCGCACAGTGATCTGCTTGGACTTGATATCCACCACCTCCAACCTCCTGGGCCCGTGCATGGGGTCTGAAAGAGGAGACATCGCAGAGCAGACCGTTAATCACAAAAAGTATGGAGAAACGTGAAAGTACGTCTTACAGGACTGCATATGTATACTCATTAAAGAGTCTCAATTCTGACAGACCCGGTACTGATCCAGGAGGAACCAGTCTGACCAGGCTACTGACGCAGGCATTCACTCCCATCAGGTCTAAACAGAAAGCCTTGCTGTATCCACATCCCCGTGGGGGAGGAGAGTAGCCAGAACACACAGTAATAGGATTCATTCCCATCCCAGGTTCAATTCGCAGTCAATTTTTCTGGAACTTGCACCTTTCCACTTACTGCATGCAGCTATAAGGCGTCTGTGAGAGACCCAGAGGGGTCTCCATTCGCTAGACCCTGGGAGACACCAACAGGAAACCTGAGACACCAGCAGAGCTGGATAGCATTGTAATAGAGGACAGGAAACAGACCTGTTGGGTTTTTCATTTTGTTTTACCACCTCACCACCTCTTCTCAGCAGAAATCACAAGTAAGTGTAACCCTGTTGATGAACAAATTGTGGCTTCAAAATATCAGTCTTTTTTCTGAAATAATCTGAGCGTGCAACCCTGAGGTTCACATTCAGATTAAGTGACGTTGAAATGAGCGGTTTCCATTCTTTTTCCTTATCCACAATCAACACAAAGAGGAAACTCTAAACACCTTGGTTAGTGATGGGAATGGCTGGGGCATGTACGTGACCGATCTCAGGGAGTCCCACAACCATGCAATTTCTCATGGCTTGGGAAACAGCTTAATCAAATATGACGAGTATGCATCCTATCTATTACCATCTTTATTCATATACATGGCATGTGGAATAGAAGATTAAAAGTAGGTTAAGATGTGGTTTTCGGTAAGGCATTAGTTGTAATAAAAATCGTTGCATTAATCACAAAAAAGTATGATGTTCCATACATCAAGAAGGTCTTTGGAAGTAGTGTTTATAACCTGAACCGATTTAACCGATCTTTGTTCAACATTAGTTACATTAAAATAGCAATGATAAATAACTGATGCACAAATCAAAGTTCACCACAGGGTAAAAGGTGCAAAAGACCCACAAATAATTAAACAAAAAAACTAAAAAAAAAAAAAGATCACGCTTTGTAAAAATATAAATTTTTGATCTGACCCAGAATTGACCTTTGGATCGAGTAGCTATCAAATCTCTGTTGTACAATCTTCTCACTTTGTTGTGTAAACGTGGCGAAGGGGAGTGTATCGCCCTATCACATCACATAGGAACGCTGCCACTGCTCCTCTCGATTGGTCTGTGCTAGTTTCCCACGCTGTACACTTAAATCCCATATTGCATGGTACTTTCCAAACAGTTGCGATTAGCAAGCAAAAGACCCGTTTCAGTTTCTGCAGCTTCCAAAGTAAAGAATCTGAATGAGAAATAACCTCAAAAATCTTAAAACTGTGTTTAGATAAAGGTTTAGATAAATCTGTATACTTAAGCTCCAGGAAATAAGATTTGTTTTCAGCAAAGCCATTGGGTACCGAAAATCCAATCTGAGCTTTGTCTGATGGTCTAGTCACAAAACATAACCATATGTTCATAATATAGTTATACAAATAGCTGTCTCAAGAGAGCTCATAATTAATTAAAAAACATTATTTTGCATTATAAAATATATATATATTTGTTTATATATCATGTATACGGTTGCATTAAGACACATCTTTTCCCAAACAACACTTTTGGAAGGTTATTCTATAAGTAAATTATTGCATATAGGTTGTATTCATTTTTCAAAAGAAGGCAATGCAAAAGTAAATGAACATTGCATGATCAAGTAACCTGCTTTTAAATCAAATGTTAATGAAATTAAATGCTGTCAAGTTATCAGCAACGGGTACTGTATGTCCTGAAACAGAGAGCAGTATTCAAATAACACTGGGAGACATTTTCCTACATGTTTTTGTATACTACCCTGATGTTTCCAGTCATATACAATGACACAGAACACTAGAGAGTGCCTCGGCTTGTGAAAACAAGACTAAAGCACACCACTGGGTCACTGTAGCCTCCATTACGGCACTAAAATTGATAAAGCATGGGAATATTTGTCGAACAGGTGTGCGATGCAAAAATGCAAACAATGGTCTTTCTATTCCTGTCTCCTTTGAAGCATTTCCAGTGGGCCTATGAAATTAGTCAGCAGCCGAACGTGTAGTGCTTCGGTTGGCGAAAGTGCTGAGTTGTGTGTGGTGCTCCCTGGCCTCGGCACTGTGATATTGCGGAGCGGACAGCTCCGCTGCTGCTGCTGCTGGGACGGCACTTTCCCATTCAATTCCCACATCTGTCGGTTGGGACATAAAGCTAACCTGCGACTGACCAGCAAAACTCACTCAAGCCCTTGTCCTCCCCCTCTCCGCTGCAGCCGATCTCATGCTGCGACAACTGGACCGAAATGGGACTGATGACGGCTCGCTGAAAGGGCTTTGAAAGGGCAAGCAACTCATTTATCTCTCCTTTATGACCATAAATTCTGCATAATCTCTTCAATTTGCAGATTCTCCTCGCTGGTTCCTTGGAAGTAGTGGCATGTGCCGACATGTCCATTAGCAAGACATCCAAGAACTGTGGGTATTTACACCAACAGCCTCAAGAACTGAAGACTTCAACGACCTTACCCCAGCACCTGCACTCATCCTGTGTTGTGTGAATTGTCCCCTCGCCCAATGTGTGAGCAGGAACATCTTTGATAGAATGAGAGCACAACTAACTGATTTACTCAGCTCGGTCACTGAGCTGCTTACACAGATCCCTGAGGCTGCAGAACAAGAAGTATGTGATGCCAACCTGCAACCTTAAAGTACATTAACAACCTTCCAAATATCCATACAGGCAACACACCTGTATGCATAGAAAATGGTCAATATGACAAAAGGTTCTTGTTCAGGTGAATTGTTCTCTACAAGCACTACTTATTTTTATATATCTAAGAGAAACACATATCATTGGAATAAGGCTGATATACTTAGTTTCTCCCTGACAAGCTAGCTTTCATTCTTAACCAGAGTATACTTCGGTAGGACACCATTGAACATATTCCTTGCACAAGTCTGAAAGTAGTTCACTTTCAAATAATGTTTTTTTCAAGCAACAAATAATTTAAGTAATATGGTTAAACTGATCAAAGCACACAAGGATAAATCACACTCAGATAAAAGCTTTTCTCCCTTCCCAGGTGCCCGACAAATGTCGTCACTGAATATGACTGAACTGCAGTGGGGATAAGAGGGGCACAATCTGTGCAAAGAAAGGAAAAAATAAGGGGGAGAAAAACAAGACTTCAGGAATCAAAAGGTAACATCGACACTTGATCTTCTTGTGCTTTAATAAAGATGATTAAAAAGATGTGAGGGCCCAAAGAACACTGCCAGCCATCAGCAGATTAAGTGGCTGCCCAGAGTGTTTGCGCTCGGCAGCGAAGAAGCGCTGTGGTGCATCCCACCTGACTGAGGCCTTGTAGGCAGGCAAGGTCACAGCTGTTTATTCAACACCCTCTTCCCCTATCTGCTATACACACACTTACCTGATGTAGTGGAAAAAGTACCGGAAAGTCAGCTGTAAATTCAGAAATTGGAGGCAGAATAAATGAAGCAATGTTGCTGACATGTTTATGGTATTGCGTTTTTTAAATTTTTTATTTGTTTATTTTTAGTATATTTAAGTTAATTATTTGACATTTATAAATCAGGTACATAAATATCACATAAACTGATCAATACCCTCTGTAAGACAATGGAAGACCTCAGCCACAACTTTTGAAAAGCTCTGTAAAGCCCCAGTGTGACATTTCCTGGTCTAGAAATACACGCGCTGCCATAACCTTGGACACGAGGTCAGAAACTACAGTCCATTCCACAAGAGAGCGAGAGTAATTACAGCATGAGCGTTACTCAAAAGGACAGGAAAAACCCACAGCTCCATACACGTACTGCCATAAATCACAGACCCCAGGTACTTACAACTTCATTAGTCCCTCACCAAACAACTGTTGTATATATATTGTTGTATATATATTTATCTCCAGTTGAAAGGCAATTTGTTTTTCCCCCCCTCCTTCAGAAATTCCCAAAGCTTTGAGAAACAGGAAAACAATTATTTATTGTGTCCTTTAGATTCACCTTTGACCTTCCCACAGCAGAGGAGGTAAATAAGTGCTGCTGAACTCCATTAAATATTGAGAGTGACAATAATTGGCTGTATTTCAGAGCAAGATCAATGTCTAAATCAAACCAAGGACTCATTCGGATGCCACACGCAAGGGGCTCCTTACGGCCTTCTGCAAACGGTCGATTCTAGACTTTAGGACAAACACAACTGGAGGGTGACTTAGGGTTGCAAAGGGGTGGAAGGTTTCCAGGAATTTTCCCCATCAAGAAAATAATAGAAAATCATATTTGTTCTCTTTTTTTTCCTGGTCACACTAGGGGCCAGATTTACTAAGATAGTCGCAGCACAAAGACGGTCGCTATTTTGTTGTGGCTATTTTACGGTCGCAAATAGCGACACATTAACGACAAATCTTCTAAGACTGGTTGTAATTACACAATAAAAGAAATGAAATGCCCTCATTTGCAATTTGCGGTAGGATAGACCAATCAAAAGGGTCCGAAACAACATAACATGCTCACATGTCCACATCACACCAATAAATGGATACTGAGCAACCAGGCACATGTAGCGAGGGAACAAGAAAAAGAAAACATAAACTAACAGAACAGGAAATAGAGGTATTGGTCAAGAGGTACAGCGTCACAATGCTGTATTATAGCACAGGAAAACAACACCAATGGAGAAGAAAACAATTTGGAGTGACATCACAAAATAAATTAATTCATTAGGAATAACAAAACAAACTGTAGATGATGTAAAGAAAATATGACATGATGTTAGGCAGCATCCAAAATAAAAACTTTTCTATAACATAATGCTGGGGAAAAAGACACCAGCAGTGGTTCAATCGAGGAAAGAATAATAGAATAAGAATAAAGAATAGAAACGGCTAAACTTGTGATGGGAGAATGCCACAGAGCATCTGAAAGTAAAACTCTATTCACGATTCATTACTCATCAAGCTAATCGCTAATTCGCATGTGAACATTTTTAGTTATAACAAAGCTGCCTTGCTTTGCTACTGAAACTTCAGGCTAAACCAACTCTAAATGAATTTTAATTCATTCTCATACCCCCCCCCACGTATTACAGATGAAGTCAATCTTATTTGTAAAGTGCAAATTTATTTATTGGTTGCCTCCTCACTTTTTATTCCCTTGGCCTAATAATTGTACAGAAATTCAGTAATTTCTTGTACACTTTATGGAAAATAACTCAATAAAAATACAGAAATTACCTATTAGTTTGCATTTCCAAGCAATGAGCTTACAATTAATCATGAAATTTACAGATCTCCAGAACGGTAAACATAAAAAATGATATACTATGGCCTGTTGTGAATTTCCCAAGTGTACACTGCTATAATGGGAATAAGCTACATAGAGGATGCTTTCCAGGGTGATTTCAATAGGATGGAACCAATGCTTTGGTGTCACTGGCAGTTAAAACAGCTGGCCTGCTGTATATAATCCCTCCCGTGTGATATAATCTCACCTCAAAGCACCAATCCCCCCTCCCTCCTCCCTCAGGAACCATTCGCCCTTCAGACTTCACAGGCTCGCAATACCACTGTCTAGATGGATACCTGGGTTTCATTTCAACACATTGATTTTTCCACCTTTACCTCACGGTAATTCATGGTAAGAAAGCAAAAAGCCTGCTAACAATCTATTGATTAGCCTCCCAAAAAAAAAGAGGAAAAAAAACCCTCTACTAGACAAATCACTGTTGATTGATGCAGATAATCCATTGCTGAGAGTGAGCTAGAAAAACAAATTCAATGTTCCCTACCTCTGATAGGAGGACGAGGCACTGATAAACAACATTCCCAATATTACAAGTACCAGTACAGAGCTGGTCTATAAACAAATAACCCAGGCCAGACTGCAAAGACTGAGATAAGAAACCAAACTTCTTCTGGGGGAAGGGAGGTGACAAGATCAAAATAAATAATGTCTACACTGGCTCACCCGACCATTGAAGATAACTCCACTGTGTCGTCCCTTTGTGCGTGCATGCGTGTGTGTGTGTGTGTGTGTGCTCAAATCCTACCCACTGGTTCCATCATAGACATTCAATCTCACTTCAGTGGTGTTGATTTTCAATCATTTCAGATTCAAAAGGTTTCACTGCAGGATTTCCGAAAGATTCAATGAGAGATGATGTTGTAAGGTGGACTGTAAATAACCTTGATACGCAGAAGAAATTCTTTCACAGAGGTAAACCGTGACAGATCCTAGTTAGTTTTTTTGTCTTTACATTTTTTTTGTTTGTTTGTTTTCTCTCTCATCACAAACTTTCAAACATTACTGTATATATATATATATGTGTGTGTTACAGGGTAAAAATATGGAAAAAAGAATTAGTGAAGGTGCAAAAAAAAAAACATGAAAGTTACTCAAGTAGGTAAGTGGAATCAGGTGGGTAATATAATTGGGTCCCAAGTTAACCAATCAAAGATCAGATCTTTAGGAAAGGGTTTGGGTGGCACTCTCATACAGGTCAGTTCTCAAGTCAGTTCGGTGTTGCCCATACAGGTGACTGCAAAACACACCATGCCGGGATCTAAGGAGACCTCAGAGGACCTCAGGAAGAGAGAAGTGAGTGCACATCAGTCTGGAGAAGGATATCAAATCATATCAAAAAGACTTGGGCTCCATCAGTCTACTGTGAGACAAATAATATCTAAATGGAGAGCGTTAACACGACAGTGACTCTGCCTAGAAGTGGGTGTCCTTCTAAAATATCACCAACAGCGAGAAGAAAAATAATAAATCAAGTAAAAAGCAACCCAAGAATAACATCCAGGGATCTACAAGCCTCCCTCACTACACCTGATGCCATTGTGCATCCAGTAAACAATAAGAAGAATGCTGAATAGAACTGCCATGCAAGGGTAGCCAGGAAGAAGCCTCTGCTGTCTAAGAACCAAGCTGCCTGTCTTAAGTTTGCCAGAAACAAACCTGAAGATTTCTGTAAGGCTGTTCTCTGTACGGATGAGTCCAAGATCAACCTTTTAGGTCACAATCAAAAATGCCATGTCTGGTGAAATCCCAACACTGCCCACACCAAAATAACGTTATCCCTGTCGTTAAGCATGGTGGTGGGAGTGTCATGATCTGGGCTGCTTTTCTTCCTCTGGGCCTGGACAACCCGACATCATTAAGGGAACCATGAATTCTGAGGGATATCAGATAATTATTTAACAGAATGTCAAGCCATCAGTCCGAGAGCTAAAACTTGGCCGAAAGTGGGTGTTCCAACAAGACAATGATCTGAAGCATTCAAGCAAATCTACCAAAGAATGGCTCAGGAAAAATAAGTTTTGTGTGGATTGGCCAAAGTCAAAGTCCTGACCTTAATCTAATTGAGGTGCTGTGGCAGGACCTGAAATGGGCTGTTTATGCCAGACAGCCCTCAAACCTCACTGAGTTGTCTGGGTTCTGTAAGGAGAGTGAGAATCCCTCAAAGAAGATGCCAGAGTCTGATAAGTGGCTATAGGAGACGTTTTCGTCAAGTCATCGCTGCTAAAGGAGGTGCCACAAGTTACTGATTGAAGGGGTTCACATATTTTTGCACACACAAGATTTTGGGGGAGGTCTGTCAAGCATCATCTCCGCTTTTATTTTTTCTTCTTTCACTAGTGCCATCCAGAATTGTTTTTTTAAAACCCTTTATTTGTGGAACTATCTGTTGGCTGCACTCAATCATTACACTAAAAGCACAGAGAATTGCAGGGGTGGCCAAGCACAGGAATCAAATTGGACCGGCCACTCTTGAAGTGACACATGCGCTATGGCGGGAATTTATACCAGCCGAGCAAGATGCGCTGGGAGAAAGTTACATTTCTGGAGCGTTCAGGGAAATGCCATAGTCTAAACAGTGTTGGATGGAGGAGGATTGCGTTCAGGGCACCTCGAGTGTCAAGCCCTGGTGTGATGCACAAGGGCAAACGACTTTATCACTGGGTCATAATACCTTCCTCTTAGGGAAAATGAAAGCGCTCACAGGCCGTATGGAGACTGGAACTGTTCCTATTTTACGCCACAGACACACAGTATGTCACAAAATACCACAGGGGGAATGGAATTATAATGAGGTCATAGATTGATGTGAGGAGTATGGCCTGTCATCATCTGTTTAACATGCATGAATCAGAGAAGAATGCTGAAACAGGTGCAAAAATACATAGTTAGAAGCTGGTGTGTTTCAACTTACAAAAAGGACAGACCTCTATACTTCACTGGAGAAAGGGGTTCAGGGTCTGGAGGTGTGCATGTGTGTGTACGAGAGAGAGAGAGGGAGAGATATACAACACTGAGTCTGTGTGTGTGTGTGTGTGTGTGTGTTAGTGAGAGAGAGGGAGAGATATAAAACACTGTGTGTGTGTGTGTGTGTGTATGCATGTATGAGAGAGAGGAAGAGATATACAGCACTGTGTGTGTGTGTGTGTGAGTGAGAGAGAGAGAGAGAGAGAGAGAGAGAGAGAGAGGGAGATGAGAGAGAGTATATATGTGTGTGTGGCTGGAGTTGGGGGTGGGCACTCTCCATTAAGAGTAGTAACTTCCTCTTATGACACAGATTGTGATGCCCCTCACTCATGGAAATTGAGGGTTGAGGGTCAAGGTTGAATTTGAAGAAAAGAAAAATGAATTTAATTTCCTGTTCGGTTCAGTTAAGGGTTTTTGCATTGAGCAGCCAATACCTGCAATAAATTCTGGATCAGAGTGAGAAAAAACCTGCCATTTAAATGGGAAGGTGGACATTGTGTATGACATTGAATGGCTTTTTAAGCTATTACTCAAGGCTTGAAGTGACGGGTCATTAATGCCGCACATATTGTAAAATTGTATTCTCCACACACGTCCAGGCTGGTAAAACCTCAATAAAAAGCATACATTAAGAGAGGAAATGGGCTTCATGTTGACCTCCAAGAAAGTCTTCAGCAATGCGTGGACATGTGGTACATTATTTAGTTCTCACACCATGTTGCAGCTATGCCGTTTGTTTGTCAACCTTCTTTGTGATGGCTTCTGCAAGGGTGAATAAAGGACCCTGTGGATGAAGCTTTTTAAGGGGAAAAAATGACAAATTCTTTCGCATGAATTTTTAAAGCTATCAGGAGAGGCAGTGGGGGAACCAGACAATGTGATGAGGGCCTCTGAGACATGTTCTTTGAAATATGAGCAATAAGCTGAAAGGAATAAGCAAGAAATGGGTATGGTAATGCGTGAGCCAGATCAGCAGGTAGGAGTGTTCCCTTTTGTGCTGATGAAATTAGAGTCTGGGCTTCACTCTCGCACGAGAACTCAGGTAGGGACATGCTAACGAGGACAAAATTGGTATTCCTGGCAGAAGTTGAATTATCACCTTCCCCCACTCCTGCCAATGTAATTAAATAATTTTAATGTGACATTTAGATAGAACTATTAAGAGGTTTATATCATTACTGCTTGACATTTAAATAATGTTTCTCAATTATTGGCACATTATTGCCTTCTGTTAATTCTAATGGGTTGCACATCTAACCTTTATCATACAATTAGACAACAGAATTATCCAAAGTGCAGAACGCCGAAGTAAACTCTAATAATCCACAGAGCGCTGTGGCCATTGTCGCTTTCAACAATAGATGCACGAATAATCCACGGAGCACTGTAGCCATTGTGACTTTCAACAGATGCAGATCCATGTAAATAAGAGCATACCCACAACCTTGCTCCCTCTACCTGAGAGGCCTCTCAGTATTAGTCTCCAGCAGACCTCGCTCAACGCATTCAATTTGATGGAAAGAGAATAAAGGTCTTAATCCCGGGTGAGGTGTAACAAATCTTCCGTGTCTCCGGCAGACGCTCTTTCTCCGATGAAAGGGCGAAAGCAGGGCTCCCAAGACGGAGAGGTCAGCACCTTGCCGCCCGCTTCGGCGAACGAGAGATCAGCAGTGGGCTGGTCCGGTTGCAGGTCTTTACTTGGAAGACCATTTTTAAAACCAGGGCAGCCAAAGGCAGAGCTATGTCTATCAACACACTTGTTTCCTCTCTCGATAACCAGGACTGAAGACACATAGTGCTAGAAGCCACAACACAAAGGGGGTATATGTTCACGTGGTAGAAGTGTACACCTAAACTGCTTTTGCATGTCAGTAGACCGACAGCAGGTTTGAGCGATGGGGCAGATCCTGTGGACAGCTGTTACCATGAACACCGGCACAGAGCTCCGCAAACAAGATATCAACAACAATAAAAACTGTGTTCCGGTTGAGAGTGTCTTTCATGTTCACGCTGGAGCCCGGGCAGCCGGCCTGATCTTCCTGTCACTCATCTCTATTACCGCGCCATTCACTCAACTCCCGACACAGCTGAATAACATCGGTGGATTGCAGAGCGTCGTCGTATTCGTTTATTGTTTTTGAAACCTTCGAAAAAGGATTTCTGCAATATCAACACGGCCATCTGCGTAATGACAGGCCTTTCATCCTTATCAAAGCCTTTTCATATCTGACGGAAGCAGCCAATAATGATAGCTTTTGACAACTGACAATCAAAACTCAATTACTCTCCCAGAGTGCTCTCCTGTACAACAGATGATCTAGCAAAGATGCTTTCTCCCCCTCAAACCCTGCATGCTGCACCCCCTCCAAATGTGGGAGATAAACACCGCCTGAGCTGGAGAAATGCACTACACCCTTCATTTGCAGCTGGGTTCATCCTTTTTACCACACCATGGGTGTCTACTGTTCTATGTAAGTGATGCCTTTCCTTTTGCACATTGCATCACCTGCAGAACAACACTTTGATGAGGACAATGGCATCATTGTCCATTGTCCCCACACACACACACACACACACACACACACACACACACACACACACACACACACACACACACACACACACACACACACACACACACACACACACACACACACACACACACACACACACACACACACACACACACACACACACACACACACACACGCGACAGGTGATCATTTTAGGTTGAATGTGTGTCCAAGAATGCTAGAGCTCACCAGAAACGTTTGCACTGAAATTCAAATTCACAACCTTCTTATTGTAGAAATTTGACTGACAGGATAATGCATTCCACATTATGGGGATTATTTCTGTGCCAGTTGGGTTTTTATTGGTTGATAATGATGCAAGCCAAGGGGATTGGTCAAGGAGACGAGGTGCCTTATTGGCCGAGATTCTCACCCCAAGCTTTTGACCAGTTGGAGCCTTCACTCCATTGTGACCACCTTGGTGTGCCAGGAACACCTTGGCGAGTCTTGCGCAGGATGCATGATTAATGGGAGTGTCACACCACGTGGAAAGGAGGGTTGATGCCCAGAATAGCGCAGTGAGCCATGAGTGTGATCCCAAAGCGGTGGCCTCTTCTGGCTTACCCCCTGAAGCTGAGAGGGTTGGGAGGAAGAGAACTCCACTGAGACTTTGGCCATACCTGGGGTAACCTGGGGGGTCCTCACATATTCACACACCCTCATGTGTATTACAAAAATGTACTTATGACTCTTGTTACCTTCTTTTAATCTGCAGAAATGCACTAACCTATATTATAACTTGACAATGTACTAACTTAAAATAATAAAAACAAGACCAAAACAAACACACACAAAAAAATAAATAAAAATAAAAAAAAATCTAAGTAGTTGCAAAACAGCATGTGAAACATTACAGAATATTTTCAGAACAGTCCCACCCAGATCGTTATCGTTATCTGAAACGTGAGTGTGGGGGGGAAAAAAATAAATAAATTGACATCTCATCAGGTGAAGATGCCCACAGCAAATAACATTTCCTGGGAGAAGTGAACAACGTAGCTCGGCTCGTTGACCAAAGATTTAGCTGCCCTTAAAACATCTGGGGAGAAACCAAATCCCACATCAGAGTAAAGGGCGAAAGCTTTAAGTGCGCACCTGTAACATTCCATACTTTTGATGATCACGAGGGGTAAACATAACCACCTAATTCGGCAGGCTGATGCACACTCTCCACACCAATTACTCCCCATCTTACCGCGGTTGCCGCCTGGGGCAGTTTTGCTGTTTGTAGTAAGGTAGGGGAGAGCTCTGGGGTAATGGCCTACTTCAGGGATAAAAGGCAGGTTTATTTTATTTACTGGGTTCCTTGTGTATGATGAATTATAGAAATCCATTCAAATATGTACGCACTAACCGCCGAAATGGAAGTTGATTTTATTCCGTGATGCATTCTCTCCCGGCTGGAACGTTTCAAACTGAAGTAAACGGTTCCAAAGCCGAGACATTGGGTGCTTCTCTTCCTTTGCCAAGCGAGATATGGTTCCATTTGCATGGTTCTAAAGTCACATTGCCGTGTGTTTGTACGCATCGTGGGATGTGATAATGGAACCCGCTATTAAAAGGGTGATGCACAAGTGTCAATGCATCCATTTGCCATCGTACACCACCGGAAGCAAATAATCAGTCTATGACTGATGTATAAAATACTTCAATCTTAAAAATACATTAAAATATCAGAAGATTAATGAAGAATATTTGTGTATAATAAAATAAGCATCTTTCACCATCTCTCTCTCGTATGGCAAAAGCCCAGCATTGGCCATATTGTATTTCCTTTTTTAATTTATGACAGCAACCTGAGGAAGGGCTCATGGTCTCTTCTGTAGGAAGGCTGCAATAGCAGACGCTCACATTGGCCTGCGGGCAAAGATCTCTGAACATGCTGCATATTGGAGATTGTTGCTAGGCCAAGCCTCCCTGCCTCATGGAATATTGACCGGAACATCAGGGGCCCACTCCGCGCCTACAACCACAGTTGTGATGGAGAACAGGATAGTAATTAATCAAGCCGCTGAAACCTTGTGTCTGTGTGAAATGTTATTGGCATATGGAGGTGTGAAATTTGGTTGGGAAGGATATCTGCCTCTGTGCAAGCAAGCAACTCCATGCTTGGACATGGTTTTAAGCGAATGTTGCTGATACATTCGACTAAGGGAATGAACCGGCTATAGAAACCAATCGTTCATTTCTTTAGTGCAATGACTTCTAAAAATAATGACATAGCATTCTACAAGAAAGTTGAGAAGATGAGTTTGTCAGCTTTCATTTACCTTGGTATAACAGCCATTGTAGAACATATACAGAAGACCGAGGGAGGAGGAGATATTGGGGGGGAAAGAACAGGAAATTGCATTGCTTTTTCAATAGGCCAATGAGATTAAACGGGAAAAATTACCATAGAAATGATCTTTCAAGCTGAAAACTGAAGCCCCTTCAAAACCCAAACTCTGATTGTGCACTGTGTAAAGATATGCTCTGAACAGAACAATAAGATCTGTTTCTTTTTTTTTTTGTTACATTAATGAAATGAAATGCATAGCTAAAGAAACAAATTTGAAAGCCTTCATCCAATTGGATTAGTGACACCATTCCCTCTTCTGCCAAATGAATAGTGTCTGACACAGGCAAGCTAGTCAGGGAGTAAGGATTGTTACACTAATAATGGGCATAAAACCTAAAAAGAGAGGCAAATGCATTCAGTTTACAAATAAATATTGTGATCTGAAATCAGATACTGTATATTAGAGTCTGTTGCTGGGGAAAATCTTTTCTTCAGAATTCTTTCTTCTGAAGAAATATGAATATCAGAACAAATGAAATATAACAGCAAAATTGAATTCCGAAACAACAAAACTGAACTTAAAAATTTTAATGAAGTTTCTCAATCGTTTTTTTCCTCACACCACAAATGGTGGCCAAACTACGTGGAGACGGAGAAGCGCAAGAACAAGAGCAGGACTGATTAATAAATAAACTCAAAGATAAAAAACATCTCTGTGCCTAGCTCATAATGTAATGTTTATGTTAAAAGAGTACTATGAGAGTATATTTCTCTGCATGGAAGTGGCGACTTGGGTGTAAAGACAAGAATATTCCATCAGCAGGCCTAGTCTGTTTTGACAGTGTTTGACATTATGGCTCCCACTTCTTGTTCCAGAAAAGGGTCCAACTTTCATGCTTTTCCAGTGATATGCACCAGTCCGTTACCACTAAAAAAAGCATGAAAGTTGGACCCTTTTCTGGAACAAGAAGTGGGAGCCATAACTTCAAACATTTCAAAGTGCAACTGGACAACTATTTTAAAATAATTAACAGAAAAGGTTTGAAATGAAGATGCTACTACTGAAGTGAAATCTATTGCTATTGAAAGTTTATGTATCATTAATGGAATTAGATGGAAATATTGCAAACAATGACAAGAAAGTGGTCTTCTCTCATCTTGTTACTTTCAATAAGGTAGTAATGTAATGAATACAAATACAAATAAACAAAAACTTACACAGCATCGTACATTACTATAGGGATTTTAATAAACATTGTTGCACCACGCAGTGACCCAGTAGAAATGCTTTAACACCGGGAAACAATCAAATTGAAATATGTTTGTTACATAGTGTGGTTTCTATGTGGAACCTCCTACTACCAATGTAGCATAATTTGAATTTTGTTTATTTATTTTATATCACTAAATGCTGATTTGAATAGTAAGCCAACTTCCCATTCATATCACATATACATATTCATTTCAAACCCATTTCAAAACTGTATTTTAACGTGTTACTCTTACAAAGTAGGGGTAACGGTACACATATTCGTACTAAACCGTTTGGTACAGGACTTTCGGTTCGGTACGCGATGTGAACCAAATTAATGCAATCTTGCTTTAACCACTAACCCACACGCGGAATGTTTTTTGTGTGCGGAACTTAATTCAAAACTCTGAGTCCAAATCGGACGAAAGTAGTGTGCCGGCATTGTTCAACTGAGATCGGGTATGTCGCTGGCAGTACATTGAACTTGATAACTAATTTGAGACGGCATCACCCGAATGTGGATATCACTGTACAAGGAATAAACAGAGTGGAGTGCAAACCCAGCTCCCCATGGCATTTAAGCAGCCTCTGGCTGATAATTCAGACTGGAGTCAGACCGTATGTGTTTTTATAGCAGCGGATCTGCGACCATACTCCACTGTTGAGAACACGGGTTTTAAACACATGTTGAATGTGATTGAGCCCCGTTATGAAGTTCCCTCTCATCCGCATTTCAGTAAATTATGGCCAATTAGCCAATGTTTACAAATTTCATCATAAATGAAATGCAATTTTATGTTTTGCATTTATTTTTTCCACCGCTATACCGAAAATGTACCGAACCATGATTTTTGTGTACCGTTACACCCCTTTTACAAAGTGTTGGAAAGTGGTGACTCATGTTAAGCTTCCTTGTCGTATCATTCTGTAGAAGCTTTCCCCTGGTTTTCCATGCAGACCCAATGCTGACCAACTCAACAACTAATTGCTTCCTTGTAAAATAGTTCAAGAATCAACAAAAATAAAAATAACATGTGCCTTTCAAAATGTGAGGGGTTAAGCTATACCCACAGGTGAGTAGAGGGATAAGGAAAACAGTGTGTGCCAAGCCTACATCAGCAACTGTACAATAATGGAGTAAGAAGCCTTGTGGATGCCTTCATAAAAGGGAGCAAATGTTTTAAGAAATCAATATTCAATATTTCTCAGTCTCATGGTTAATTCGATGGTAGGGCTTAACAACAATTAACAACAGATGCAGTGAGTGAATGTGTGCAAGATGCTGTAGTAAAACAACTGTAGGTTCACTTAGATTATTTAGAACAGTAGATAAATAATTGGAAACAGCTAAGAAAATAGTTGCATTCTCTAATCTAATCTACTAGTTTACATCAAGTTCTATTTACAACCAAGAGAAAAATATGATCACAAAAATCTATACATTGCCTCAACCCAAAATAAATAAATACCTATTATGACGGCAATCTGGGTGGGGGGGGCAGAACACTGTTCCTCATGTTCCACTAATGAAACTTTGAGAAAATAGTGTGTTGCCCATGGCCACAGAAACACCAGGTGCTCTTTTTTTGTCTCCTCTGAAATAACAGCCTGGAATCGCTGCAAACCAGAGAATGCAATCTATACATCTTCCCCAATGAAGACAGTCACTTCCAGCAGGCCAATCCAATAGCCCAGTCACCAGTGTAATCTCTGCCACCACACATGGGTATTAAATGAAATGGATAGAGAAAGAAAGCAGGGGTTTGGGGGGTGGGGGTGTGCAGCAAACAGCAATTTTTCATTTGTCTAGAAATGTGCTATCTGTCAGCGGACTGTTCCCTCAGGCAGTGGCTGGGGTCAGTGTGTTGCGGGAGCGACACAGCGCATTCAGTCTTGTGTATGAATCTGACGCCCTTCGCTGTGCTCTGACGGGTCCGGCGGCAGCTGTTCCAACAAAACAGAAGGAACATGAATTTATTGAGAGGAGACAATCTGTTTTGGCTCAGTGGGGGTGATCAAAACGACTTTTCAACGCGCGAAACCTCGCCTGAACTTGCAGAAATGAAATGTGACGGACAGTGACAAGCGAATCAGGTCTCTCCCTCTCCTCCTCCCTCCCGTTCGGTGGCAACACTTGACTAACGGAGCATATGAATGAGACTCTATAATTGACAAATTTCGATGGCTGCGGAGCGGCGCTCCCCGGACGCCTCGCGGGGGCCGATGGGTCCCTACTCGTGACATGTGTTTTTCTGCCGCAGCCGAGGAGCCTGTGACAGGATGGCCTGACTGGCTCTCGGATTCTCTGCGCGCAAACATCCCGGCGCGGCTCCCCGCACTCCCATTATGACCTTTCCCCAGCCCCGGCGCATCCTGCAGCTCCACACCATACAGAAAGCACTTTTTAATATTTACAGCGAGCTTCCCTGGAAACGCACTCACACCTCCTCTTTCAGCAATTTATGGCACTAAGGCTGGAAGCACTTACACCATGTCAGAGAGACACGCAGGCCCGCATTGAGGCAGTGCAATTGCTGATAAGAGCATGTGACTTGTGGCTGGGCTAACAGATAGGAAAGGAAGATACAGATTCCTCCACTGTTTTCTTACTTTTATCATTTCTCTTCTGTAAAGAAAGATGTCATTTTGAAGGTGACTTTCAAGATTGTGTTTTTTTCGTTCTCCCTCCCAGTCTAGCCTGTACGAGATTTAGTATTTCATTTCCAGTGGGATCAACGCATTTAATTTGCCTGCTGGGAGGAACGAAGCACAGAGGAGGGGAGCAACGTTCCCGAGGCTGCAGAGTGAGCTCCTCACAGAATTCAAACAGAGAAGGTCCTGGTTTTCAAATCTCCTCCTGTAGTAGGCCGTGGCCACAGCCTCTCTGTTCCTTCCTTGGCTATTGTTTGGAGCCGCCCATTCAATAGAGTTCGAATGCGGTTTGAAGTATAAACAGTTTTCGAGAAATGATAACAAACAGCTTGCCGGTGTCTCACGGTCACGTCTGAGGAAGAACAATATTTGACTTGAAATGATTAAATGTTTTTACTTTGAACCTCTTGTGTGGAGAATTGTTCATTAATGTGTGTTCATTTTTGCTTTAACGAGTCAACAGGAATACAGAGAATTCTGCTCACAAATTCCTGTCTAGGGAAGACTTCTGTCTCACCAGGGAAACCAAAAGTGGAACCAGTACAACGCCAATGACGACAGGGGAGACAGAGGAACAAGAAAGAGTAAAATGGTTTCAGGAGAATAGAGCGTGAAAATCAGATGTGTAAAGAAAAGAGGATGTATGAGCAAAGGGGGAAATAAAGAATGCATAGCCAGAAATTAATAGAATGGACGTCAAATTGCTGAAATGTAAGTAAAGGGGCAGTGGAGAGCGAAAAGTACATCAGTGAGGGAACACGGAAAAACCCAAGAGAATGTGGAAAGTACCTTTTAAAGTGTACGCTTTAGTTAGAAATGCGACTGAATATGTACTAGTTTTTCTGTCATTGCAGATTCGAATGACACCAAAACATGTGACTCACACACAGCTAAAAGACAAAGGGAATGTGAATAACAGTGAATAACAGTGCAGTCAGGAAACTATGCCATTTCCCTCAGGGCCCAGAACCACCATGCCAAGACAAAATGGAAAAGGTCCCAGAATCCTTTTCATTTCTGTACTGTGCTCGCACTCAGTGTGTGTGGGTAATAGCTTTGAGTCCCTAGAGTATAATTAGATTATGGGGGAAAAAGTGTCCAAATGTGTCTTTATAAGCATAAATATTTGTTAGGTGGAGCAATTTATATTATACTTCTAAAATAGATCAATTTCCATTAACATTTCGTAAAGTTTTGAAACATCTTCATTGGCATGGCCATTTTGTTTCCTTGGGGGGGGAAAAAATGTTATAACAAATCCTTGGATTCCTTGTTTAAAATCACCACAAGTATTCACCATTGCGCTTGTTATCAGTCTGTGCCTGAAAATGCTTTGGAAGCATCCCAGTCAGACAGGTCTGACAAGGAAGCGTGGTGAGAACACTTTTGATCAGACTTGTGATGTAATTCCTAGATATAACTGGGTGTGCGGGCTAAACAAAATATATGCTGATAAAAGATGAATCTGCTGAAGTAGGCAAAAAAACAAAAAAAAAAAAAAAATGAAAGAGTTTACTCTACGTGTCTGTCGAGTAAACTCATTAGTTGCGTCTCACTGCATATTGACACAC
This sequence comes from Aldrovandia affinis, assembly GCA_029706075.1. Taxonomy (NCBI): domain Eukaryota; kingdom Metazoa; phylum Chordata; class Actinopteri; order Notacanthiformes; family Halosauridae; genus Aldrovandia; species Aldrovandia affinis. Next base: position 11,842,559 of record JAINUG010000001.1, read on the forward strand.
GTTTATGGAAGTAAAATAAGTGTAAGCGCTTGACATACAGGGACTCAATTGGGAGGCTGTTCAGCAGAGGGACAGAAGACCTGAACGTGAGGTCAAAAGTACAGGGGTTTAGGCACCGCTGCACAGCTAGAGCTCAAACACGAAGAGCGGGGTAGAGCACCTGTGGACCAAGGGGACTGTGAGCTGGAATGCCTGGATACTTTGATGTGCTGTACATTTTGACCTTGCCTACCACTAGGATCTGCTGTGTTTGGGAGGCAATATTTCAGCACTACAAGCCAAACAAACAAACATTAGCATGGTCATTAGCGCAGTCAAAGAAAGAAGGAAAGGTGGTCAACAAGAATTGAATTAAATGACTGTATATGCTTGTATCACTGTTTGGGTATTAATTCCCTTCCCTTCAGGGATAACCAATACATTTCCCAGGATGTTACATTTGTCACTTGAGAACACATAGACAAACAGTATTTAAAGTAGAATTGTGGCTAGAAAAAAATCATTTAATATGCTTGTAGTTCAGGACCATTCCAGATCGCCATATGGTGAACTTCATGATGGAAATGCTGTCAAACCGCAGCTTCATCTTACGGACCAGCGATGGTCAGCGAAGCAGGCTCAGAAGATTGAGGAATGGAGTCCTCAGGGCTCTGTCCTTTCCCGATGCTGTTTAACATCTACATCTACGACCTACCGGAGACAGCATCGAGGAAATATGGGTACGCAGATGACCTGGCCATTATGCTGCGACAACCAACCTGGAAGGCGATGGAGGATGGTCTTAACCAGGACATGGGAATCTTGGTTACCTACCTCCGCAGGTGGCGCCTGCAGCTCAGTACAGGAAGACGGTGTCGGCGGCATACCACCTCTACAACCGAGAGGCAAAAGGGAAATGAATGTGTGTGTTGACAACAAGCGCCTGGAGTTCCAGCAAGCCCCAAAATACCTCGGGGTACGCTTGGACAGAACACTGTCCTTCAACCAACACCTTGAAGACGTGAAGGCCAAGGTGACATCAAGGGTCTCACTCATCCGACGTCTTGCTGGTACGACCTGGGGAGCATCTGAAAACACACTACGAATTTCCACCCAAGCCCTGGTCTTCTCTGCAGCTGAATACTGCGCCCCAGCCTGGTGTAGGAGCCCGCATGTCAAAAAGGTAGACACCGTAATTAACAACTCTCTCCGGACCATAACTGGCTGCCTGAAGCCCACTCCAGTGTCCTACCTCCCAGTCTTGGCAGGAATTGCCCCGGCCAGCCTCCGACGAGAGGCTGCAACCCTCAAGCTAGCAAGGAAAGCCCAGATACACGACTGGCATATCCTGCACAACGCTACAGTGGATACAAAGCCCCCAAACAGACTTAAGTCCCGCCACCCTTACAACAAGGCGGCACAAGAGATGCTCCGCTCCATCCCGGAGGACTTGTCCACAAACGCATGGCTGGCAGCATCTTGGAAGCAGGAGTGGGAGTCTGCTGGGCCCTCCCGTATCCACCGCTACATCTGGGACCCGGGAGAAGGCGTTGAAGGAGAGGACCTACCACGCCGGCAATGGACCCTACTAAACCGCCTGCGCACTGGAGTCGGCTGCTTCAAATCAGCCATGATGAAGTGGGGCTTGGCAGACAGTGCAGCATGCGAGTGCGGCGAGCATGAGCAGTCTGCAGAGCACATCATTAACACCTGCCCCCTGTACAGACCACCTTCGGAGGCCAGCCTCTTCCAAGTGGGACCAGAGACAAGGGCGTGGCTACACGATACTGAGTTGGACATTTGAGGATGATACACGAAAAGAAGAAGAAAAAAAGAAGAAGAAGAAGAAGAAGTAGTTCAGTATGTTTCTTGGAATTGGAATACAAACATTGTAGACTTAAATCATTTTTAATAATTCATCAAACAAATGTTGAATTAAAAACATATATTCAAAACACTGCTTTAATATCTTTATGAAAGTATTACTTGCTCAAGAAAAGCACTGCAAAGTGGATTGGCTTCTCTAGTGCCATATGTAAGAAAAAAATTCAACTTGCTAAATACGTAGCTAGCTTCGACTTACGCTCACTGGCCATTTCATCCATATCCTCTACTGGAATAGCTCTGACAAAAACAGGAAGATGGAATGAATGCATCGCATTGTGTCTTCGTATCAATGAGAGCCTGTGACAATACATTCAGTCATACGAGTGGTGACATATTTTAGGGACTAATGTACATCATGTACTTAATGTTCTATGCACTGATGTAAGCGTTATTAGCTAATGTCAATTGATGGCTAAACATCACCTTCCACTGGCATAACTATAAAACTAACGAAGCTAGAAAAACCATATATGTGACAGCACATTTGTGCAAACTAGCTATCCAACAAACAAATTAAAAAAGCCAAGCAGGAGCAGATGATAAAGTTATACTATAGCAAGCTGTAGCAATGTTTTTATTTCTTGTAATGAAAGTTGTATGAATGTTTTAGACTTATAAAGTGTTAATTTCACACAGTCTTTCTAAAAAGAAAAAGAAAAGTATTTCTGATGTTTTCTGTGACCAACCTCACTCTTCATGGTCTGTCTTTTGTACATAACAACATAACACATATCAATCTTTTGTTATGTTGCCTTGGCCACGGCCTTTTATTCTGGGTTATTTGTATTTGTGTTATCTGTAGCAAACAATACCACATAGTGATGAAAAGGTCTAATTAAGGTCTAAGAGTTTCGGAATAAAGCGCCAAACCCACATTCAACTGACACAAATCATTCAGGTTCAAAAAGGAGTCATCATCTTGAGAAGCAATGACTTCCTTTTGTTACCTGCAATGCTATTTTTTCTTGTTTACTTCAACAGGGAACAGTATGATCACTGTTGTGTACCGTCCTTAGCTTGGGAATGTGGCGTTCACACAGCAAAAGCGGTCGAACATGCAGATGCACACATACACATATACATACACACGCACACACACACACACACACACACACACATACACATACACATACACACATACACATACACATACACACATACAGTTTTTGACAGTTGACCTTGGGAAAAACACAATACGCCACTTCACTTTCAACTTAAATAATGGGCTAAATAGATTTTAAAAAACACTCAGACAACCTTCCCCTGCAAAGTACTAAATTCAATTTATTTGGTTTCCTCAGAATGCCACAAAGGCGCAGAATACATCTCTAATTCAACGCGGGGGGTATTTTATCGACTAGCTGGTGTGGACCGCACGGGGCATGTGACACTGCTGCGCATGACCATTAGTGACAGAGCGTCGTTATTTAGTGGGGTGTACACAAAGGCTTTCGGTTCATAACTCAAATCGCCGATGCCATTAATTGTAAAAGTAGCTGAGCAATTTCCCTCCCCTCTTGACATGGTCCTGATGGATTGCTTCGGCATAACCTTGGTTGACAAGGTGCATGGGTGGCAGATAACAGCACAAAAGAGGAGACCTTGGGGAAGGGAAGAAACACTGGCCTGGGAGATGGATCTGGAAATATGAATTCGGGAGACATGAAACAAGAGAGACCCATCACTCCGGCAGAATGCTCATCAGTAAGCAGGCCTATGCTGTCCCTCTGATTTCCTTTTGTAGTAAGGCTGGTGGTCAGTCTCAGACTCCCAGCTCCCGGTTTGCAGGGCTGAGGCTCTCTGATGGTGGGAAATTTCTCCCTCGGAATAATGGTGCTCTTGGGGCAGCTGAGAGGGTGACAGAGATCCCTCTGAGATTAAACCACACTTTGTTTTTCCACATGAAAACCAATCACAGGTGTGAAATCTGACCAGCGTGAGTGCAGCAGACCAAATAATTGTGTCCACAAAATGACAAGCCCAGCAGTTTCACTAGCAAATTCACAAAGTATCCGTGAGCCTTGTTTGACACACGTACGGTCTTCGGTGGGCTCGACCTTTGATAATCTGTTTAATTTAATGGCAAATCTGCACTGTCCCACAAAGAGCGGGGAAACACTCTAGACCAGGGGTGCCCAAGTTCGGTCCTGGAGAGCTACTGGGTGTGCAGGCTTTTGTTCCAGCCCTTCACTAACACACCTGATTCCACTAATCAACTGCTCGTCAAGGCAATGAATGTTCAAATCAGGTGTGTTAGTGAAGGGCTGGAACAAAAGCCTGCACACCCAGTAGCTCTCCAGGACCGAACTTGGGCACCCCTGCTCTAGACTAATTCAGACTGCAGGGCCTGCAAGTCTATATTTCAAAGCTAATAATAAATCTTCAGACAGGCAAATGGCACATCAGGAAGCCACAGTCTGACAATCAGAGAACAGAAACCGATTGTTCACTTTCCACTGTCACATGCCCAGCGCAGCACAGAACAGAACAGCTGCCGGTCGACGAACATCTACGCACCTAGAGGAACTGAGAGCACTCTCATAATTAGATATAGGTGCTTCGTTATAAATATTAGGCTGTGTGGAGTTGGGTATAATTATAGCTGTTGCTATACCTGCAATTAACATTTTCAGATGAGTGTCTCAATGGAAACCATTCTTCGAATGTGCTGTGTTCATCCTCACTGCCATCAGACAATTACACTAGTCTAAAAACTCCTAGAGCACTTTTCACATTGCAATGGACGGAGAGCTTCTGCCGGCTTTGAAGATCCCCCGAGCAGGTCACAGTTCAGAGGTAGCATGTTTGACATATAACGTGGTTAAAAGGGCCAGCGGGGGCCATGGGGTGGAGCAGCAGGTATGTGCACTGGTATGTGCGCCATCCAAGCGTGCCCAGTTAAAAGCATGCGCTGGGCTGTGAACTGTGCATTCCCGTTAGCTGCCCAAGGCAGCTAAGGCCTTGACATGCAGCATATTCCACCTGCTGTCACAGCCGTTCCCTCGTGTCCAAATGGACTCCCTGGCAAAGGGATCAGAGCGCCGTGTGTGTATATTCCTACGCATTTAATGGTCACCTTCTGTATAGAGAAATACACGATGGGCACACATTTTTGATTCATTAATATTGGGAGGAATGTTGGCTATCTGAGCAGAAAGAAGAGGATAAAATGAAGGATATCTTCACATGAACTGCACTCCCTCTGTGGGCCCCTAGCTCACTGGTGACATGGCACCATGTTACATGCTAATGATTGGTTAAATGGGTTAGGAGATGCTGACGGACTAATGGCAAAGCAATTAGCAAGCGTAGGAGGAGAGTGTGGCTATCCTTGGCGGTACAGGTCGGGACTAATAACAACAGTCATTTAAAAGAAGAGTCATTGCACCTGTTTAATTACTGTGATAATTGTGTGCCGTTTGTTTGTAGCCCAGGGGTCCGACGGCGAGTTCTAAATGTGACAGCGGCTTCACTTCGTATCTAACGACACTGATGTTCCAATATGCCATTAGGAAGAGGCATTCTCACCCCAGGTGGAAGCGTCCACTACCTCATGTTAGGTGAAGCCTCCATTTCTGCTTACCGAGTGCTGATGGAATTTATGGGGTAAACAACATCAAACAGTAATGGATTTGCCTAATGAGCACACCGAAATGAAACTACAGCTGTTAAAGGGTACCTCGCATTGCCCCCAACAAAAGCGTACACCCAAGAAAAAAAAGAAGAAAAAAAAAAAAAGGTTTCTGGGGGAACCATCGGTTCTTCTCAAAGTATCGATTTTGGCAGAAGGTTGGGGGCAGTCTGGAGTTAGGAGCTGATCATCTGTATGTCTGCCCAAGAAGATGCAGTGTATCCAGGCCCAAGTGTTCCGTTTTTTTTTTAAGGTTTGACAGTACTATGGGCTGTAGAATATCTAAAGCTTAGGCGTTTTGAGTGGGGGGGATATGTCCCCCAATATTCAAAACAGTCATATCTGTCCCCCCCAAAAATGTGTAGATATAAAACATTCCCTTTCCTTATGTCGTCCCCAATATTTAATATGTGGTTACACCCTTGATCTAAAGGGAAATAAGCAAATAAATCATTAATGAGAAGGTAACAAATAATTGACAAAAAGCCTGACAGAGTCCGTGTGGAGGCGAAAGCAAACTCAAAGATGCAAAGCTTTCCCCTGAACAGGAAAATGTTTTACTTTCAAGAGAGTCCCTTATATTCCCTTCTATGGCACAGTAAGAGCCAACGCTCCTCAATTGCAATTGTGATCTATTGCACTGTACAGTTAGGGCTTCAACTGATCAATTACAAAAGAGTAGGGAGCTCATTCGCCCACTGAGGACACCGAGCCGAGTGCTGAAAACAAGATCAGGCGCGCCTCTCCGAACACGCCTCGCGAGTCGGTGCCATCAATCTCCCGGGCGGGTATGTCAGGAGCCTTCCACTCTGTGCAAGGGAGCCTGCTCGGAGGCTAAACGGCTAACGTCATCAATCAACATCAATGCCCCCCCCCACCCCCCCCACACAGCATTGAGAAATCTGGGAAACCTTCAATGGCAGGTCAGTGCAAGGTGTTCACAATCACAAAAGAGCCAGGACATCCGTCTGCACTACTGACGCGCGGCCATTTCTCCCCTGATCTACAGTCGGTTAGGCCGCGATTCCATCATCCGTATCTATTGCTATGGATTCAACCCCGGGGCTGGCGCTAACAGAGTGCAAGAAGCAATCGGCTCATTAGTGTGCATTCAGTACACGCACAAATGCGTGATGTGGTCGGGAGAATGGGTGTTCAGCACAACCCACAACTGCATAATCACATGGAGCAAATGTGATGACATGGATGAAAAGTGGTAACATTTCTTTCAATTAGGGCCCCTCGGATGGCACAAATGGTAAAAGGCGTTCGGCCGGAGTGCGTCCGGGGTGCGATTCCAACCACGGCCCTGGCCAGGAGTCTGGCTCAGGGGCGGTGATTAGCCGTCTGCCCCAGGGGGAGGGGGCAGGAAAGCTGGCATGAGCTCGCCACATGCACAGAAAGCTTCCCTGTGGCTGTGTATGGTTATCACAGAGTACAGCTAGGCAAGTTCCACCTCAAAGGAGGCGGTTTGCCACTATCGTCCTTGCCAGTCCCAATGTAGTGGGCTGGTTCCATAGTTGTAGGTGGCGGGCTCATGGGGGGGGGGTACTGAATCAATAGACAGTACAGTTGGCCACCAAATTGGGATAAAAATGTGGGGGATAAAAATGTGGGGGATAAAAATGGGGATAAAAATAAATAAAAATAAATAAAAATAAATAAAAATAAATAAAAATAAATAAAAATAAATAAAAATAAATAAAAATAAATAAAAATAAATCATTTAATTACCCATTGAATTCAAGGTGCGATAACAAGGTATTTGACATCATATTGAACACCCTATATTAGTATTGACAGGTCTGGGATTCATGTAACCCCGGGCCTGCAGGTGAGCTGTGCATGAAAACATGGAGGGGAAAGGGAAGGGGACTCACCGGCACATTTAGTCTTTGCCCGAAGAGGGGGTCCAGGGGCACCCGTGCCTCCTTCCAGAGGCCTGGTGAGAAGGACGCTGATCTCGTACTCGGTGTCGGGGTCCAGGTGGCCAATCTTGTGGGTGGTCTTGTCCACAGGCTGGTTGTCAATGAGGCTCCCAGACACGGTGCGGTATTCCACCTCTCTCTCCATGATGGGGCCATCCCCATTGATGGAATTTGCGTTGAGCTGGATCCACAGATAGGTGGCTCCCACTGCCGTGAGCTGTGGGGGTGCGATGGGGACTGGGGGCTCTAAATGACAAAAGGAATAGTGGGAGAGGCAGCTAAAGGTCAAACCTTCCATACAGCCTTCAAAATAACAGTCGTTGCATATAAAAACACAATAATTGAATAGCGTGAATGTTTGCTTGAGGGCAAACTCGAATAATATCTTTGCCAAAATGTATTGCGTTAGGCCAGCAGTTCTTTTACTGAAAACAAAGCAGCAAAGCACCAAGCAAAATTGGTAGCCAATTACCGCTATTCTCAGGTCAATCCCTCCCTTGTAGTTCGCTGCTGTAGCCCTGTGACCAGCAGTGACAAGTATCGTCACAGTGACAAGTATCGAAGCATCGTCTCCTCTGAGACGGCACTCGTCATGCTGTCGACCGTAACTCCGGCACCCCAGAGCCACTCCTGTGCACAGCGAACGTCTTGTCGGCTTCCCTCCCCCTCCCTGGGGCGGACAGCCAATTGCCGCCCCTGGTGGCGCTCCCGGACAGAGCCAGCAAAGCTCATGCATGATTAATCTCAATGACCTTGCAAATAATAAACCAGGGAATTTAATTAAATGGGAACTTCATGCTTTCCTTATAGTACCCATCCATATCGGTAAAGTACATATCCATATTCACAATCTCTCAGTGACTGTAATAACTAAGCTTTCTTTGTGGTTCTCTTTCTTTCAGGCTAACAATTACCAAACATTTAATTAACTGTGTAAAAGCTACAACGTACGTCATACTCTGTCTTACGGTCTTGAATTATAATCTATACCCGTTGTGTTAGTGCACAATCCATGTGTGAACAGAAAGGTGGAATGACCAGCTTCACAGCACATGCAACAGGAACAGGAGAAGGACACGAATAAAGCATGATTAAACTCAACAAAACTCTGATATTTCTTGAACTTTTTGTTGGAGTAATCTTTCAATAAAAAGGGAATTAATTAAATGGTTCAGGACAGTGACCCGTCACCTGAAAAACATGACTTGTAGCAGGGCAGGACAAATGTTTGCCAATACATTAGAGAGGGGGAATTGTATTTGCCAGTGTTAGTGCAGTAAAACCTGCCCCTTGATTTTCTTTATGGATGCCATACCTACTAATCTGTAATTTAATGAACAAAATATCAGGTTTTAGATTAAGTTACTTTTTAATACATGGCTCTCTCTATTAGTCTTCTATCAAACGATGTAATGAAATACAATGAGACTTGAATCTTGCTCAATAAACTGCATTACATTTTATCTGATGGTATCGGGGCTCTAATCGTAACTCGAATCGTAGCAATTGCGTGTCCAAGCTTTGCGCAGATACGGGCCCTTTTCTGAGATGGACGCACATGTTATGGGGGAGAACTTTGAGGTAACGAGTTAAACCAATTAATTTGTCAGGCCCACTCTGATTTGAAATTGCCTTCAATTTATTGCTCTTCACCCCTACGGTCTTGCTCCATTTCTCCGGTGACCCATTTACACAATCCTGTTACACTGAGCTCTTTGTCTGTGAACAAAAATGTGTGATTACAACCCATTAGAGCAAAATTACATTTCTATTCAAAAGTGAAATAACAATAAAACCAATTCCATCCATTATGTAAAAAAAATATTAATTCAAATCTATATTTTTGTTATGTTATGACCTTTTCTTCTATGTGTGGTAATATCAATGTGCCTGCTATCTTACAGCAGGAATCTAATTATAATCTAATTATACTAATTACAACACAATTTTGTGCTATTCTTTGCAAATGACTCCCATTATGAAGTGTGCTATACCAAAAAGAAACTGATTGAATGATTGATCTCAATTACATGTTTTGTTTGTCAATCTTTTTTGTATTTTGTGAACACCTGGACGACACTACCAGGGATATAATTCTCATTCTGATCCATGCAACTGTCTGATCCAACTGAAACAAAGAGGGCCTTAACATCAACCAGGGAAAAATAAAGTGCAGAACTACTGAGGTGGCAGTATAGTGTTGCTACAGGAGCTAGGCTTATAATTCAGAGGTTGCACCTTTGATCAAAATAACTGAAGCTCCTTCAGTACACATGCAGCTGAATAAATAGATAATGAAATAGATGGAAGTTTAAGTTGACATCCAGAAGATCAGTATGGAAGTTCAATGTATTATTGATTGTTATTTATTGTTTATTTATCTCTGGCCGAAGTGAACGATTAAGAAAATGATCTGTTGCTGAGACAGACATTACATAGTTTGTTCTCTTGGTATGACGGGAAAACAATTGAGAATTTTCAGCAAAAATACAACAGGATGGTAGGTGGCATGGGAATCTCTAGGCCCCAAATGTCATGTTTCTAGCAGGCTTTTATTACTAATTGTTAATTAGCAATTGATAAAAACGGGCCCTTTGACATCTTATTCACATAATGACATCAGGTAGTTTAGATCTAAGGTGTAAAGGACACAAGGACTTGCACTCACTGACAGCCTTGGGAGGATAAGACTTTACTGGCACTGTGTCAACACAAAATATTGATCTGAACTACAAACAACACCAATTATGAATGCAGTTATAGAATATTTTTCACAGTGGCATCTGTGCGGGGTGAAAACAAATTCATAGGAAATGTCATTTTTATCAAAATGACAGGAACAGTGTATGTGTTTTTAGATCGCTACCTCTGTCTCCACCTGTCCTCAAAGCATCCAGTCTGTACCTCATTTCACACCAAATGTGGCAGAGTGAATCCTAAAATCTTATATACTTGGCTTGATAGTGGCAAATGGACACGTGTTAAAAGCACAAATATATATGAATTCATTGCCCTTGCCTGCCTGGAATCTTTAATTGGGTCCCAATGGAAAGTCATTAAGTTGGATTCAAGTCAGCGGCTGTCTAAAACGAAGCTTATCCTTCCCCAGAATGGTTACAGAAGTTGGCGATGGCGGTCTTAGCTCTGACCTCAACCACCAGCCTTAACAGCCAACTAATCCCAGCTTCGGCCGAGTAAATGCAATGTTTCCTGCCCTGAACGGTTTAATCCAATTCTCCTTGCCGGCATACCCATACTGTGATTCTGTCTAAATGGGCCTTGGAAAAATGGCAGCTCAGAACTAAAATGCTGCATACTAAACCAGCCACCCAAATCCCTCTCCTCTATTCCTAAGGAGACCTCGCACAGGGCCTTACACAACAGTAGCAGACCAACATAAAAAGTCTATCGTCTTAATAATGGTGGAGTCTGACTCGCATCATCCACTGGGTTGGATTAATGTGAGACTGAGGGCTGAAAGATTTAAAAGCAGGCTTGTAAAGTTTTATCTGATGAGTCAAAGAGTCCATTCAGGTCCATATCATCTCTGTGGCTCTGCTGGGGAGAAAGACAAACGCTTTGGTTCAAAAGGTTTTGGGGCCGACTCAATCGATCATCTCTGCTCTTGCTGCAGCTGCTGGTGCATAAAATGATGTGACAACAGACGTGGTGGTGTTTCGTCAAACGCTGAGTGACATGCCATGTTTGACTTGTTACTTGCCCAGGGATATTGACAACAACATAATGACCTAAACTGTTCAAGTGGATGGCCCTATGTTCTTGAGTCAATTTATAATATACGCAATTTAGCAGCCGCTTTTTTTTTTATAGGAGAAGTGGAAGCTGGGAATCTGTACAGAATACTAAACATATTTACCCACATGTTGGTGACATTGTGGCAATTCATTTTAATGATACTGTTCATACAAAATTCACAATTGCTCAATGAGTGCATGTCATCTTTTCAATGCATTGCTATAAAAAGTGGCACCGGTCTACAGTTGCAAATAAGCTGGTGCTTTACCTTTCTTGAGGGTATTTCTAAAGAACATGACCTCCTAATGAGTAATTCTGGATTAAAAACAAATTGAAGTAATTCAATCAATCAATCTCTTTTTGTCTTTTGAAATGTGCAACAATAAACAATTGTATTCTCTTTCGAGTGTACGTGCATAAAAAGCTATATTATATAGTAGAACCAGGTATGAATGCATCAGAAATGGAAGTGGTTTGGAACTTAAAAATATATAAAAATATATATATTTATTTTACATTTTTTAAATTGTTTTATCCTGTTTTTCTCCCAATTTGGTAGCCAATTACACCCGCTATTTTTAGGTCAATCCCTCCCTCATAGTTTTCTGCTGTAGCCCTGCAACCAACGGCAACGAAGGCAAAGTATCGTCTCCTCCGAGACGGCACTCGCCAAGCCGACAACCATAACTCCGGCACCCCAGAGCCACTCCTGTGCACAACGAGCATCTTGTTGGCTTCCCTCCCCCCTCCCTGGGGCGGACAGCCAATTGCCCGGCCAGAGCAGACTCTGGTGCGGCCGGGGTAAAAATGTTTGGAACTTTGATATGTTACATGAAAATAAAGAGGTAATGAATAATTCACCAATAATAAAATCAATCGTAATCTAATTAGTACATTAATTTATAGAATTTTTATGTGTACAGTAGACTCCGTTTTTTTCACATCCTTGATAAAGATGACAAAAGAGCTTGTATAAAATAAACGCTATAAGTAATGAGGTATATTTTATGCTCAAAAAATGCAGAAAATTCTAATACAATTGTTCAGAAAAACATATTTTGTTTTATTAATAATATTTTTTTCAAGAAAACATCTGGATCAAAATTATTCATATCCCTAACTATTCTTTTAAATTGAATCCAACAAAAACAAATCTTCATAAATATACAATTTATTTGAAGTAAATTGGAAGGTTATGTAACTATACAGTAGGCTACAATAGTTTCCTGTTTCCCTGAGGTATAAAAAGGAGGGAATACACATTTGAAATACTGTGGTCAACCAACATCATAGTGAAAGGCAAAGAACTCCCTGAAAGCATAAGACAAATGTTATTGACCTCTACAGATCAGGAGATGGCTACAAAAAAAAACCCACTAAAAAGTTAAAGATACCACTTTCCACTGTTGTGTCAATTATTAGGAAGTTTAAGGCCACTAGAACAGTGGCTAACCTGCCAAGTAGAGGACACAAGTCTATCTTGCCTCCACGTGTAGTGAGACGGATGGTTCGAGAGGCAAAAACAAGTCCAGGGGGCACAGTTCAAGATCTCCAAAACACCCTGGCATCTTGGGGTTACAAGGTGTCTAAAGCTACCATTCAACAACGGCAACATGACAATGGCCTTTATGGCAGAGTTGCAAGAAGGAAGCCTCTTTTGTAGACAATTCGCCGAAAAAGGCACCTTGAATTCGCATGAAACTACATCTGAACTACAATTAGAACCATGTCTTGTGGTCAGATGAAACAAAGATCGAGCTGTTTGGCGTCCAAAGAATGCAAGTTGAAAAGCACCTCATGCCTACGATGAAACATGGTGGTGGATCTTTAATGCTTTGGGGTTGTTTTGCCCTGTTGTTTTGTTGAAAGGCCCTGGGGCCCTTATTAAATTAGATGGAACAATAAACTACAGCATGCACCAAGACATTTTGTTTAAAACCCTTGTTCCCTCTGCCAGGAAGCTACACCTTGGCTGCAGATGGACCTTCCAACAAGACAATTATCCCAAACATACATCCAAAGCAACTAAGAAATGGTTGACAGAGCGCAAGATCAATGTCCTGACATGGCCATCTCAGTCTCCAGACCAGAATCCAATTGAACATTTGTGGTTTGAACTCAAAAAGCAGTCCACATGTCCCTGTGTATTAGTCTTGAGCCCTCACTGCAACAGCATGTCCTTGTGTATTACTCTCACTGTAGTCAAGGGCACAGCACTGGGCCTATGATGTCTCATAAAGGCATTCAAGGCAGCGCTGCTGGGGCGGGTGCCGGGCACAGGGTTACAGCGTTACAGCTCAGCTGTTGCCCCAGTGCTGACCTAGCAGTTAGCCGAACGATAGAGCGCGCACAGCTGTCCCCCTTGCTCTGCTGCTGCACCTGCTGGCCACGCCCTGATGGCCAAACCCAGGAAATTTCCAGATATATTTAGTGTGGCAGTTTCCATACACTGCCGGCACTGTGACCTGTAGGCCCTCTTGTTAACACGAACAACTTCTCCGTGTTGCGGTCTTCTTCTTCCTCTCTTCTTACCGAGACATTCTGCTCCTTATTTAAGAGGGGGGTAAGAAGTGCCCGCGATGGCTCTCCTTTGATCTTTCGATGAGCTTTCCCATTAGCGCCGATGCTAACATTCCTCCCAGGGAGTTCAGAATGACTTCAGGTGACTGTGAGAGGCACAGGGAGGGACAGAGAAGTAATAACATGGAGTAATTATCATTTTAAAGGGGCTGCTGGCCTTTGGTAGAGCGTGTGAGCCTGTGATGTGGAAGTGCGTTTGTGCTCTGGAGGATTCAGAGGACTGCATTTCAAACGCACTGGAACACAAACACAACGCTGTAATGAAGGTCCTAGGTAATCTAGCATTCGTGGTATTCACATAAATCTTCCAGAGAGGTTATAAATGTTAATGGAGAGTAGAGTTTCTTTGTAAGACCATCAAAAATGTATCGGTTTGTGCCTTTGCACCACGTCGGGCTGAGGCCACTGTTCGTATACTTTTGAAACCAACATGATGCAAGGTTTGATAAGCCTTTAAAATGTATTGTAAAAAGTTATGATGAATCTACAATATATTCCCCATTGTGTAACACCCTACTGCTGTGTTCTAATGGCTCTCTCCAGGACTAAACAGACTATCTGGTTCCTAACAAAAGAGTTTGAATGATTTAGAAAGGACACTCTTTCTTGGAAGGATGGGGGTGACCCTTATTAACCTGCAGGCATGCTCCTGGAGACCGGAGTTCTGCTTTTTGGATCACCGTCTCTGCACCAGCACATCCTCATCCACACCATGATGTGATTCTAAACCTTGTAGCCACAAAGATGCATCTCTCTGCTAACAGAAGTGGCTTCTGTGAAACGGCAGAAAATCGCAATTAGATTTTGTAAGGAAAGTGCTCCGAAGCACACGCGGACAGCTGCAAAAATGAAAAACAAATTGCTTCTGAGGCGTAATCTTTTATTTGAAGAATAAAAAGAGCGCAAATGAAAAGTCGAGCCAGCCCAATTTAACCGGAAAAGGGGAATTAGTGTGCTGCTGAAATACAGTCCAATTACTGCTTTTCAAACTGCACTCTCTCTTAATGGTATTTAAGTTATGATGCATAATCTTACATGGGGGGGGGAGGTTCAGCCCTTTTGAGCTTTTCCAGTTCCATGGGAAGATTTGATATTGTGCACTTCAACGTGCCAGATAAAACTAATTTCCATAGACAGGCCTGATATATATACTGCATTAGGATGGTGATTGGCTGAGGGCTATGTGAAGGATGCGACAGTGGTGCACAGGGGCTGAAAGCGTTAATGTCTGCTGGGGGACCGGCACCACGCTCTTTCCACAGTGATTGACAGACCTCTATCTGGCCAGCCAGGATTAAACCTATCAATCATACAAAGCTGTAAGACAAAAACAGCATACAGTAAATGCAGCTCTGCAGCAGTGGGGAAAATAGAGGAACAGAAAGAATTTAAAAATAACAGCCTTGCAGTAAACACCCCGCGTGGTAAACAGGCCCAATCACTCTTAGGGAAAACGGAAGAGACTTAAAATGAGCACCACTTACGTTTTACCGTCAAATCGGCGTAATTCGACACCCCGATTCCTTTGTCGGAATGAACAATGCAGCGGTACCGCCCGGAGTCGCCCTTGGTGGTGTTCTCCACGTCAAAGGTGGCGATAAAACGCCTGACGTTCACAGGTTTAGTGGTCTTCATGGGGGCCTCCCGACCACCAATGCCCTGTAGACAACAGCCCAAACAAAACAAATGTTTCCCTCAAATAATAGGACACATAATATCAACCACCGATTAAAATGGAACCGGAACAAAGTCTAACATTTTATGTTTGCCATTCCTTTCTAAAACAACATGCATGATCAGTGTGTATACACCGGTCTCTCTATATACATCAATTTGTGTGTGACTTCATCCCTTTATCCTGCCTCGGTGTGGCAAACAATCTCTCTCCTCATCGGTTTATAACAAGGAGCAACAGTTCCTGTCAGCATGTATGAGCTGTTTACTTATCTCCTCGTGGGCGGGCGGACACACACATAAACACACACACATAGACGCACCAGATTCACCACAGCTGTCATGCCACACAGCAGGCAGATGGGGAACATTTGTTCATTATAAATATTTCTTCATTACAGTCATCAGGGGATTTCCCTTAATGTTTGTTTTTTATCTCCGCTGCTAATGAGGACATGTTCGTTAAAATGAAAAACTATCTCGCCAACGACCTTTTCCAAATGTGTCATTCTGCTGATCGTGATCCCTACAGCGTGTGGAGCACCTCTGCTCACCAGCCATGCCACCCGTTCTCCTTTGAGCAGAGTCTCATTAAGCCGTGGCTTCATAGTGTCTCCTAGGCACATTAATTCATGGAAATGCTTTTTTTAAGGTTGGTTGTGATGGCACATAATAGCCAAAAGGTTAAAAGGTTAGATATACACGAGGACCTATCCCATAACATGCAGCCTGAGCAGTGGACCCAATTTGTGAAACTCTCACTCAATGTGTCACTCAATCACAAAATATGATACAATGTGTCCCATTAGTTTCTGATAATGATTAGTGATATAAAAGAAATGTGGAGGAGTTTACCTGTAGCCAGAGGTTATAGCTGTCCTGGGGTCGCCCGTTGACGGTGCACTGGAAAGTAGCAGTTTGTCTGGCATTGACCTCCACGTCCTTTATATGCAGAAAGTGTGGGGTACTCACTGCAAAATGGATGAAAAAATAAATATTTACAAAAACGATAAAAAATTCACAACATATTGTAAACTTGTTTGGGAAGTCAGCTAAAAATACAAAACAGCATCAGCATCAGCCACAGCCAAACGTCGCCCCCGATCGGGGCTAACAGCCAGGGCCGGTCTGGCAGAGACAGGTTTTCGAACTTCAAACTGCGTCTGATAGGCAGCGCACACTCATATCGGACAAGCTAAGATACAGGTGCGTTAGACCGCTACACTATCCGCCGCCCCGTATATTAAGTTTAACAAATCGTTGATACAAAGGGGCACATTTACAAAACGTCAGCGGGGGGTTTCGTATCTGCAAAACCATCGTCTTGTGCCGTAAAGCATGAAAGTATTAGCGCAAGAGCAACAGCGTGCATTAAGGGCAAGGAAAGTGGGGACTGATGCTTTTTGCGGGTTAGCCTTAAAACAAATGGATTTTTGAGAGCTCCAGAGTGAGACCACACAGTTGTTGGAAGAGCAAGTGTAATAAATTATTGATAAATGCCTAAAGCCATTTATTGAGGCTGGTGATAATTGTGGGATAAGTTATTGCATGTGCATTTGGACACCTGGGGGAAACGTGTAAACTCTGGGTCAGGCACAGTACCACATATACTTGGTGCAATTCACTATACCCATGCTATATCGATCCCCCCATTACTCAATGAACATGTGCACTGAATCTAAAAGCACACTCACCCCTGTGAATATATCACGATTTACTAAATTTCATTCGATTTTGAACGTAAATATGTGCACATTTTCACAGTATAGGGCACAGTAAACTGTAGCTTCCAATACCGCAGATGTGAATGTCATCCTATCCTAGGACCCATCTCATAAAAGTTTTTTATGGGAGAATCAAGACATCCGCACCACTTAGCTTGCTTCTTCGATTGCAGCCATTTCCTATACACGCAGATTATGATTTGAGATGCACTCACTGGCTCGCTAAATGTCACCCCATCATGTGTGCCACATGTTCTCCAAAATGGGAGGCAAGCAAGCCTGATGACAGGGCACTAAGATTCCCATCATCTCCACTTTCCATGTCACGCTACAAACAGCTATTTCTGCAACCCCTTCCCAGTGACATTTCATGTCACACTCCACTCACATATTGGCAATTCAGCTGGGAGGAAAAAAACAAAAACATACATGTACAAATATGGGAAGGTATTTGATCCTACATGTCAATCGTATAGCTGTGTATGTATGCATGTCATTTGCTTCATTTATCTAAAACGTTCTACCAATACCAAAATTTGAATTTAATCTGGTCTGTGTGACTTGAGTATGGCATCACATGACATGACTTCAGTACAACCAATCATATTTTAATCCCACAAATCAAATCAAATTTATTTTTCTGCATCAGAGAACCTCTGTCTGACACAGACAATCACAAAATGGATCCTTACAATCGTTTTCTTCCCTAAGAGTCTCCAGGCAGTGTTTTCAATTAGGAAATGACAGCGAAGGGTCAGAAGGCAATACCGCAAGCCCTCGTGAAATGTTTTAGTTTCGACGTACGACCTGTCAACCTCAAACTGAAGTTCAATGTCATAAAAGAAAGTTTGACTCGCGTAGAAAAGAAGTTCAGCAAAGTTATGCATTATAAATTATTCAAAATAAACATGAATTGAATTTAATTCACATAAATCTTCCTCCAAAAAGCGTCTAAATGGTCACAAAAATAAGCAAATGAGGCTACATAACTTTAACAATCTGAGATTGTCCACAATCAGCATAATACAACAAAGACATATATGAACATATATAAATCTAGGTCAATCCACATTTATAATAGAAGGTAGGATCACTGTTCAGGATGAAAGTCCATGCTAATCAAATTATGGAAAGTAGTTTCTAATTAGTTTCCACATTTCTTGCAAAAGCAGGCCAGCGTGACCTTGATTCTGACACCAGAGATACATTTCATGCTACTGAGCTACATACAATCTTTTTCTCATGACTCACAATCTTTCACCTTTTATTAGAAGGATACTTTTATTACTGATTGTTCCAGCCCACTGAAATCCACAGAATACTTTTTAGGGGACAAAATTATGTGTTCTTTTATTTTTATAACTCAGAGTTCAATCCCCAGGTGGGGGGCACTGTCATTGCACGTTTGACCAAGGTACTTAAACCTGAATTGCTTCAGTAAAAATACCCAGCTGTATAAGTGGATTGTATGTAGAGAAATGTAAACTATGTACATCGCTCTGGATAAGAGCGTCTGCTAAATGCCTAAAACGTCAAAATGTCAAATGTGTTCCTCTGAGCATTTTCATATTAAGAAAATATCATGGCGCCATGTCTGTGCATGTTCAACACATTGGGCTCTAGTTTGGGGAGAGCAAAGCAGTTAAAAGTATTTAAGCTTTGCACTTGCAGGGAGTGGTACAATGCACTTGAATGAGAGACTGTCTCTACACCCTTTAAATTCTACAAGATAAGTGTTAAAAATGTTTTTAAAAGTATGTCCAATGGTTTTTGTTATGTTATATATTAAACATTCACAACAATAAAATGAAGTACATAATTGGACAGCATTTCACGCACCAATACCGTGAGTGGCAGCTGAGCGCAGGGGGGGCTTAGATGAAAATACTCAAACTAAACTAAAGTTCCTCATCCTGGACAACTACAGTAGGCTGGAAGGTTATTACTGAGAAAATAAACTGATACACGTGCACATTAGTATTAGGGTGATCGGATTCACACAAATGCAGGACATTGAGGGACGGGAAAGGTGGACTAGAAAAGTATGGAAGCAAACACTGATGCTGTTGTTGAGCTGTGGGTGGGGGTCATATTCGTATCCATATCCGTAAAACTTAAAATGTGGTTATCACAAGAAGGAAATCTGAAAGACTTATTGAAGGATCAAAATGTGGGACACCTGGTCAGCCTTGTTAGTTTAGTTTAGTATAATATGCCGTCCAATTATGTACTCATTTTTTTTTTTTTGACAGAAAGTCTCATAACTTACTCTTTGCAAGCCAAGCATGGTGCTTGCTCTTCGTCAGACATGACAACATCGCCAGTTCACTATAGCAACGGTGTTAAAGGGGAAAAAGCTGATGATCTGATTGGCCATTCTGAACCAAACCCTCACCACACCCACAGATAATGTATTCCTCTTTTACAACTGCGTCACAGGTGTACTGTAGAACAGAATTTAATTACAGAAAACTAACAAAGTGCATACAAGGCCATGTAAAGTGCCTGAATGCCTGAAAACTTGAGGACCACGTGACCAGTGAACTTTCCCAGTGGGGGAGAGGCCATGAATCTTACAGAGAGGAGGAACTGAAGAGATGATGGGCTTTGGCTATGGCGGGACCCGGAGACAATAAAACAAGTTAGTCTCCTCATTAACGAGGGAGGGAAGGGGACATCAGTCATCCTCCACTGCTCTACATCTCATCGTGCAGTCTGTCTCCTGTCCAAATTAAACGCTCTGAATAAATGAGGCGCAGAGCATGCCAAAACAGGATCGGGAGAGAGAGAGAGAGAGAGAGAGAGAGAGAGAGAAAGAGAGAATCCTTCAGTTTGAGAGCATTATGGCAATCTAATCCTTATTTACTGGTCAGGGAAAGCGTCATCCAGACAAAGTGGCTTTCTTTATTTTAGCCGGCTTAAAAGGGTGAGGGATACCTGAAATTTAAGCACTAAAGTAGCCTCTCCTTGTGTGGCTAATCACACACAACTGCATTAGGCATGGCAGATGCACAGTGAGATGAAGCCAAAAACAGCGGACCTTAAAAACATTTGCATCGTTTCCCATATATACCAGTGTTGCCAACTAGGTGTTTTTTTAACCACCACATGCAGATCATTTTACAAGTATGCTAAACAATGTTTACCGATACGAGGCTAGATTTTACTTTTTCTTTATAGAGAAATGAAAAAAAGCATGCACGCATGCTAAATGTCCATCTTGATAACTTCTGTCGACAAAAGTGTATTAATGAAAGTAGCCTGACCCTTTTTCTTTTCCTCAGAAGAGCTGGAAACGCAGTTGCAAACATGTAAAACACGTACACACGTAAGCACGGTGCAGTGTAAATCTACGCTAGTTAGCATTGCTCGCTAAACAAATCTGGCATGTTTTTGGAGTCCCTCTTGTAGAGTGATGGTGGATTACTATAAAGAAGTCTCCGTTTCTGACTCTCTCAAAAAGACAGATTTTGCAGGTGTCTGTAGTTGTATTGAGGCTTTATGTCCACTGCAGCAATAAATATCCTGCAGGGGGATATTGTGACACGTGCTGAGAGGCGACTGTTTGTGCCATGGCAGATATACACAATTCTATTATGAGGTGTGAGGAAAAGGACAAGGAGGCCTTTGACACCACCTTTGAGTGGCTGATGATACACTTTTGTGTGGGCGCAGATGGACTTACTGCATTGATGACCCTGGAGTATCACATCCTTGATGGCCAGGAGGCCACGTTGTCCTGAGGTCACCACTTCGAACACGATCTGCAGGGGGAAGGGGGAGAAAGAGAAGACGGATGAGGAGGGGAGATGGCGGAGAGGAAGCCCAACATGATGGTGAGAAATGTGTGTGGGCTTAAACAATGCCATCTGTAGTGACATGTTTCCTGTGTCAAAGAGAGGCCCACGGTCTATAGCTCAATTCCATTTCCTACAGAAGTCAGGCATTCGGGGGGTTGTTGCTCTCTTTTTCTCGGTTATGGATAAGCGATGGGGCCGAAGCGAAGGGCTATTTGAGGTTAAGGGGCCCTTAGTCTGGGTTCAAACATGCGTAGCTCGAGCACTGTGAGTACTTTAGAAGAACCCTTGGATGTGTCTGTGAATGGCAAGACTATTCGTTCATCATATGATAAGACCGTACCTCATCACACGGTCTGCAAAAAAAGAAAAGAAAAAAAGAACAGCACAGAAAATTGTAAAAAAAGAGGACAAAACAAAATTGTCAATATTTATAGTAAAACTTTGCCACTGCCATTTGAACAGACTGTGATTTTACTCTATGTACGTACACTACTCTAAAGAAAGGGAGTTACAGTTATACAATCTCCACCTATCTAGTCACAATGCTCTGGAAGACCTTGAACAAAAGCATATTCAGTACAAAATGTTGTTCTTTTTAAGGTACTCTCAGCCCTGTTTTGTGGAAATGCACTCCTGAGAGTTGGAGACAAAGACAACATCTTTCCATTACAGTGCGTTTAAAACACTGCACCTGTTAAAATGCGTAGGATTCACTCCTTCCGCAGATAGAATGGGGTGAATGAGTTCTCACACTCTGACCTACCAGAGCTTCAGAGGAAAATAACAGTCAGGCTCTTATCTGACAGGAAATAACTGGTTAAATGGCAGGGGGGGGCTCCTTTCCTCCCTAGACAGATTTTGGTGGCCTGCCACAATGCACGGGGCTCCATGGCGAGCAGGAAATGGATCAGCAGCTTCTGCGCCCCCCTCCTGTGATCCTCCTCTTCCTGTGTGGGATGACCTCAGTCAAGAAGCGGGACAGAGATGAAGACACTGAGCCCGGTGCTCATGGATCATATGCCATAGCCATAGTGGCAGTGAGCTACAACCACAATGATGAACCAAACAAAACAAAAATAATATACATATATACATATATATATATATATATATATATATATTTGAAAAAACTGGGCTTGTAACTCATGTTACAATGATGTTGCAGGTTAGATTCCCAGGTGGCACAGTGCTGTTGTACCATTGAGCAAGGTACTTAACCTGAATTTCTTCTGTAAATATCCAGATTAGGTCACTAGGGATAAGACTGCCTGGAAACACCTAAATGCCTAGGAAACGCCTAAATGTATGTGTCATTGTCATAGGTCTGGTAGACTTATGCGGCCCTTTGTGCGATGCACTATTGGCCCAAATGCGTTAGATGCACATTGATTAGAATCATGAAAATGCACAGAATGCACAGAAAAGGGACACTACGCACGCATGGCACTATTTCCCACACAGAACAGATTTCTGGGGGGCATGTGAGCGAGTCCTGGGAGCACACTGATGCAAATAGAAAAGAACGTCCGCCGTCCCCAAAAGAGAGGGCGTGGTGCTCAAATTTGTCTGATTCTCCCAACATACTGAAGTGGGGTTTTTTTGCGTGCGTCATTTCCTCAACACGTTTATCTGCTGTATAGCTTCAGTCTTTGGTGATGAAAGGCAATGGCCACATTCAGAGTTTCCTGCCAACTAATTCATCCTTCGCCTACTATGAATTCCCAAGCTAAGCTGCATGTGTTTCCTGGCAAGGCCTTGACGTACCGGTCCTAGTGCACCTCACATAAAGAGCAACACAATGAGTCATTAGGACGAGATCACCCTGTTATAGGGGACAAGAGAGGCGCCTTTATTAGACCAATCGAACAAGATTTCATAGATGTTTTTCTCATGCAAATTACCTGGATGCTAATTACTGTGTTATGAGAGCCCCATTCTGAAGAAATTAAAAGCCAACCTTGCATTGTGACATGTCACATTGTGTGTGAGGGTGCTTGCCTGGGTTGTTAGTCCACCCAGCTCACCGCACCACCACAACATAACTCTGATCTCATTATTTCAAAAGAAAACACATTTTCATCACACTTAGTGTGCTATATACGTATATATACACACACATATATATATACATATATATTTATACATACACTGCCCGTCAAAAACAAAAGTCACACTCTAATATTTCGTTGGACCGCCTTTAGCTTTGATTACGGCACGCATTCGCCGTGGCATCGTTTCGATAAGCTTCTGCAATTTCACAACATTTATTTCTGTCCAGAGATGCATACATTTTTCGCCAAGATCTTGTATTGATGATGGGAGAGTCGGACCGCTGCGTAAAGTCTTCTCCAGCACATCCCAAAGATTCTCAATGGGGTTAAGGTCTGGACTCTGTGGTGGCCAATCCATGTGTGAAAATGATGTCTCATGCTCCCTGAACCACTCTTTCACAATTTGAGCCCAATGAATCGTGGCATTGTCATCTTGGAATATGCCCATGCCATCAGGGAAGAAAAAATCCATTGATGGAAAAACCTGGTCATTCAGTATATTCAGGTAGTCAGCTGACCTCATTCTTTGGGCACATAATGTTGCTGAACCTAGACCTGACCAACTCCAGCAACTCCAGATCATAACACTGCCCCCACAGGCTTGTACGTTAGGCACTAGGCATGATGGGTGCATCACTTCATTCGCCTCTCTTCTTATCCTGATGTGCCCATCATTCTGGAACAGGGTAAATCTGGACTCATCAGACCACATGACCTTCTTCCATTGCTCCAGAGTCCAATCTTTATGCTCCCTAGCAAATTGAAGCCTTTTTTTCCGATTAGCCTCACTGACAAGTGGTTTTCTTAAGGCTACACAGCTGTTTAGTCCCAATCCCTTGAGTTCCCTTCGCATTGTGCGTGTGGAAATGCTCTTACTTTCACTATTAAACATAGCCGTGAGTTCTACTGTTGATTTTTTACGATATGATTTCACCAAACGTTTAAGTGATCGCCGATCACGATCATTCAAGATTTGTTTCCGACCACATTTCTTCCTCGAAGATGATGGTTCACCACTATCCTTCCAGGTTTTAATAATGCGTTGGAGAGTTCTTAAGCCAATTTTAGTAGTTTCAGCAATCTCCTTAGTTGTTTTCTTTGCTTGATGCAGGCCAATAATTTGACCCTTCTGAAACAGATTAACATCTTTTCCACAACCACAGGATATGTCTTCCGACATGTTGTTTAAGAAATGAGAAGCCACTCACTGCATCAGTTAGGGTTAAATAACTTGTTGCCAGCTAAAACATATTAATCACTGCAGTAATTATCCAATGGAAGGCTCATACCTATTTGCTTAGTTAAATCCAGGTGGTGACTTTTTTTTTGACCAGGCAGTGTATATATAGCACACTAAGTGTATGATGAAAATGTGTTTTCTATATAGACATTCATTCTTACACTAGAATTTCACTGATATACACATACTTTTACCTGGCTCATGTCAGAAAGTAAGTCAATTGAAAAGCTGAGAAGTCATATACTTTTCTTTTACAAAAACAGTCCTG
Organism: Aldrovandia affinis; assembly: GCA_029706075.1. Lineage (NCBI taxonomy): Eukaryota > Metazoa > Chordata > Actinopteri > Notacanthiformes > Halosauridae > Aldrovandia > Aldrovandia affinis. The sequence goes on from JAINUG010000001.1 coordinate 11,867,077, forward strand.
CTCTTCAGAACATCACTGTTTTAGCACTCATAATCAACTGTTAGTAATGGAAATATCAAAGCTAAAGGAGGTCAAATTTACATATTGAATTACACTAATATATTATACATTCAAAACTGACAAGATGTTTAAGTAGATGTCCCGACCCTCATTTCATTTAAAAACTAGTCATGCACTTGTTTATGTCACTTCATTCACAAAGCACAACTGCTTATAATGATTTTACCTGTGAATCTGATTGTGAAGCTATGCATAGAAACCAAACACAAAGGTTCAGAGATAAACAATATGACAAATTTGAAGTTCACAGGGCACAGATTTGAAAAATTGATCACATTCAAATTGCACAGCATGAGCAATTAAAAGTTTTTGGAGGTGACCCAATGTAATTACCACTTGCTTTCAGACACAATAAGAGAGAGAAGAAAAAAGACTACCCTGTAATTACAAAATAAAAGACAATGTGTGTACCAGGTGGTTTCATTTTGACAAATACTTAGGATACTGTGCAATTACCGATACCTATAATTACTTCTACATTGCTAATTAGTTATAGTTTTGAAGATTGCAGTATCTATTGTTAATCTTCCAGAGTACGAAAAAGTCACAACTGCTGTGCAAATTATGTTCGGATGCACTGTGCGGATGGAGCTCAGGATCTCAGGAAATGGATGCTACTTCTGTGTGGCTTGTGCGACAACAGATGGTGGTCATTTCTCCAAACACGTTGAGACGTATTTATCATTTTCGGCTGCCTTCGGAGAGCTCTGCGCTTGTGAGGAGCATGTCTAACTACCGCGGCTCTGAATAGCCCAAGTGGCACTGCTGAAAAGAGGCAATTAAAGCAACTTCTGCTGCAATCCAAAGGCTATGATGAACACGCACTATCCCCCTTCCCCGCACCCCCTGGAGTTGAGCCTTTATGTACATCACGCGCTATGGTTATCGCATATAGATTTCTCTCAGGCATGCCAACCATACTGAACTGTGAGTAGTCAACATAACGTTAGGCCTACGTGGTAATCGCCAGAAAGGAATCCAGTGATGACTGTGTGTGTCTCCCTTGATAAATGTGATTTCAGCCATGCTGTCCCCAGATCATCTCAGGAACCAACCACTGTATTTTGATAAACATACAGCAGCGCATCACTGTCAATTTAGAACATTTGAGCCCAACAGCACCTCTTCCCAACTTTTTCTGTCATCTATCACTGGCCTATACAAAAATGGCTACTGTATCAATGGGTGCCTTTCAGCCGATTTCTCCATCTTTCAAAGTAACTCATAGCTCGTCCTTTTTCTTTAGTCCTTATTTTACACATTTAAATGCACTATATAACACTTTGTTTTGGAAGTCACTCTGTGTAAGAGTGTCTACTAAATTAATGTAATTTAATTCATCCTCACTCTCATCACCATGAACACGATTGTCCAAAACAATTGAATATGTCTATAAAACTTGAGTCTACAAAAGATCAACATCACCTCAAAAATAACTCCGTTTCCATAATAAGTCAGCGACTATTGAAAAAAATCAAGCGAAGCTTGACAAAACTGAAAGTATAATCTTAGAACACACGGCACAACATTATCCTATTTAACAAATGTAGCTTCTGGAAATTTGTGTGTGTACACTGAAATTGTGCATCAGCTTAACAGCATAGATCTTGTAGTATGTCAGAGCTGAGGTGCTTATGAACCATGACAATTGCTTTTGCAAGCACCTAAAAGCAGGGATTACATTTCTGGCAGGTCAGATAATTTTGACAGAATCACTTTCAGTGTCGGGTTTCATGAGCCCAGATGTCACAGCACAAATGTCTGATTTGCTCCTCTAACTTGGACATTCAACAGAGTAAAGTAATTAGATTAGCTTGTAATTTAAAAGAACATGAATTTTTCTGCAGTATAATTCTTTTTATGAATAGTGATAAGCATCTGTTAAATGGCAGGACAATTTTTGTTATGATAATGATGAGGTGATTATTATATTAATATTAATAACAATGGGCCTGCCAAGCAGGAAACCGAGTCAATAATAATAACAATAGTAATGACAGTGATGCTGATGATGAATGATGACAATACCGACTCCGGATTATAGCTTTTACCCGTTATTACTTAAAACATTTTTTTTTTTTTTTACATTTATTAAATATTGTTTGCCAAATGCCATTATCCAGAGTGACTTACAGGAAACCTAGCTAATAGTAATGGTCATAATAATGATTATGACAATAATAATAATGCTGTCCATTAAAATACAAATGCAGCTGACTAAGACAAGCAAATACTCTAGAGGGACATAGGCCTCCATCAATGAATCATTAGAGCTTGAACAGCAAAAAGTATTCCGTACAAAATTCAAACATGTTCATACAAAACATACCATCATTTCAAAGAGCAATGCTTTTAGGAAGTCAATTGCCATTCAAATAACAAGTAAAATCAGAGGCACTATTCAGTCTAAAGTTGAGCCCAGTGGTGCACAGCAGCAAATTGCACCAATTTATTGTTCCCTTAATTACCTTATGTTCCAACTTCACTCCCTGACCTTTTTTGTGTTTATTAGGTAGATGGATGAGAGTTATTTGCGGTAAAGGGGGTCTTACAGCAGTACTCTTTTACTCTACGGCAATGTGCAGTGTTGGGTCTCTTTTCAAAGCCCATGCTAGCCCCGAATCCACTCATTCTCGTGCAGGGTTGATAACTTTATCTGTGGCTCACAGGGGCCCATTTTTATCGTTAACTTGGACTTTGTTCACAGTCAGGATGATGACTGAATACAGAGGCTTGAATACGGTTATGTTGTTGAATAAGTGATCTTTCTGAAAAGCCTTGTTTTACTATGTCAAGTGTGAATGAGTATTTATAACAGATGCTAACAAGGGGTAAACTGTCCACCTCATCCAAGTGACATTTTGGAGAGATATAAGATGTTCACGACGAGATGTTAAGAAAGGAAATCATGCATTTTCCACCGCTCTAATGTAAAACAACTGTAATCTCCACTAATGTGTGGACCACATTACTCTATTATCATTACTGTCACTGTCGCACTGAATAATATGCCAAATATGTCGTACATTCACGAACCAAAATAGCTAGATGCACCCAGCCATCTTAGGCTCTCCTACTTCATTTCCAGTCTTTGATTCTGTTTATGCAAACTGCAGATGGTGTGGATGCTCTTACCTGGTAGAAGTTTGGCCAGAAGGTGCTGATGGCAAGCTCCACTTGGCCCCAGGACTGAGTAGCCAGCCCAGAGGCGTTCCACACTGGAATTCCTAGGGGACTGTTGTTCTCCTTGACGTAGACGTTGAGCTGTCCTGGGTTGGACCCTTCCTGGCCTGACACAAAGTACCGGAACACAACACAGTGGGTGTCGTTCTCCTTCAGCTGCGGCATGAGGAGCTGGGCCCTCTGTCCGGCAAACCTGCCAGATGTGTTCACCATCATGAAGGCCGAACCTGGAGACAGAGGCCACACAACACTCAATACCTCCTCATCAGTACTTTTTCCATATGCACTAGAGGTTTTATATCTTCTGTGAATTTAGTTTGCTCATACATTACATTATGTGTATCTTTATATGTATTACTTCATAAAACCTTCATAAAGCATACATAACACCATCATGAGTATGTCATTACCACTTTATAAATGGTTATAAGCTAATATTGCCTTTTTTTTTTTTTTTTTAGGAGACTTTGATAAGATTACTGGTCACGTTGTAGATCTCATGTGGAAAGCTATAAATAGCAATATTGTGCATTTGTTATGTTTTGTAACAGGTGACTCAATCCATTACTCGTTCACAAGAAAGTTTGTGGTTAAGGAGAGCTTTGAGAGCTTTAAAGCTCATGGGAGTTAAATAGCAGGGGTGCACCGATCCATCGGCCATGACTCGAAATCGGCGGATCTCAGCCGGAAAATGGCAAGCCCTGGCCAAAAACGTGTAGAAATACATTTACCCACATAAGTATAAGATTCCATACTACAACCTACTACTAACAACCATTTTAAATATTTATACTTCCTAGCTTGCCCTGATAATATTTATTATGATTTACGATTTGTATGTACAAAACATGCATAAAAAATACAATTAAAGTGACTTTTGAAATATCCAATTGAAGAACCATTATAAAAATGACCAGTTCTTAATATGTCCTTTGTTGCCAATTTGGTCATTTACAAGTAATATAATAAATCAGCACAGCTCATAAAAAGCCAGATGGGTGCAGCGCTAAAAATAGCTGGTTCTTCATATTCATATACATATACACACTTGAATGAACTACTTGCTTGAGGCTGATGCCTGTGGCACCACTGGCATAGGATTCAAGATATGGAAGATTATCCCTGTCACAAGATCATCAATGAATAAGCATACTATGATTTTCAAACAGCCTCAAATGTCCCAGATATTGATTCTGGATCTTACAATTGACACTATTCTGAAAGCTACATCCAATTCAGTTGATTTAAGTACTGTATCCTCACTATTTTAATACAACTGATGACATGTGCATGTGCTTGTTTTACTGTGCAAGCACGCAGATACAGGGACATAGCAGATCCGGCTCAAACAGACTGCTTCTGTAAAATCAGTTGCAAATTGAGAAACAATCAATGTCATCTAGTAAAATGGCACCATTTATCATTTTTCCCTCACTTCATTTGACAGTAAATTGATAGTAATAGTTACGATAGTGATAGTAATTTGATAGTAATTTCATTTGATAGTAAATTTTCATCCAATTTTCTCTCCACCTGCCTATAAAAAAACTGAAAGACCAAAATTACACAAAACACCTGCCATGAATCTTTAAACAAATGGGTTGGGAGCACGCAAGGGTGGATAACATGGCAATAAATATTCAATCAGAATTAATCACAGAGCTTTATGAATATGGAAAAAGTCAAAAGCCAGACTGCCTCACTGCATCTTGGTTAATAGTTCAGACTATGGCCAATCCAATGAAGTACACATACATTTCCTCGTATGCCTCACTTAAGACAGGTACAGGTACTGTGTCAGTCAAATTCATTATTTAGGCTACATGAAATGGCATGTGATCAAACAATTGACAAATGAAACTGAAGCTTTACTCTCTAGGCCATTCTTGGGCCAATTATAAGCTGCCCCAGGGCACTGCTGGTCACAGTCAGTATTGGCAGTCAGGATTCGATATCAGACCATGGGTACATCACTGCACTGAAAGCAATGTTTAAACGGGAGACATTTTCTGGAGAAATCAGGACGAAGAACTTTACACGTGTTTCGCTTCAAGTCACAGAGGTCCTGTGTACACAAATGAGTCTCTCGCGCTCCTGAGTGTAAGGCTGCTGTGCAGAAAGGAAACACAAGCAACACCTGAGGCCCCCTGCGCACGGCCTCACAGTCGCGCGCGCTCTTTGTGAAAACCCACCACTCTTTGTGACAGACCAGCAACTGTGGGGAAACCCGCTCCTCTCAGGGAAAAGCTGTGTAATTCTCCCCGATTACATCTGTCTTCAGTCACAGATAACGAGTGAGAGATCTGTCATGTTTACAGAATTAAACGAGAATGAAACTGTTTGCGCAAGGGAGAGCAATGAAGTGCTGGGCTGTGATGACAGGGAGATAGGCATTTGGTCGAGCCATCTCTGCCCACGTCTGTCATGCTCTCACAAACTCCCTCCCCCCCACCCCACCGGTCTAAAGCTTTAGCCCTGAAATCTCTATTTGAGCCCGGTGCTCAGGCTGCCTCTCATCGATCCCAGTAATAAGAGCGTTTGTTCGAACAGACACGTGTCATGACATGTCTTAAAAGCCTGGACGGCAAACACAAAGGTCGCAGAAAAGCACATCCTGTCGACCCTGAAACAGCAAATTAATGTGATTGTGTTCGGTCTCCAGGTCCTCGTTTTCTTCTTTAAATCCAAGGCAAGCTGTTCCATGGCAACTTCAAGCGTGGCTGAAGGCTTTGTTTGACTAAGGGAAACATCTCAATACTTTTTTAAAGGGTAGACAATGGAGAAGGGGGAAATTATCAAAACTATCTCTAGATTGTGAACCCTACGCCTGTTTGAATGAGGCCATAGCACTTTTTGGTTGCTAGTAGTAACTTGTTCCTGATACAAGTGCAACCTTTATGATGACCCATATTGCATGTACAGCACATCCATTTGGTGCAATGAACTGTATGTCCTTTGCAAAAATATTATGTAATTCAGAAGGTGAAATGCCAATCTGGTACTTTCTGGTCTTTGCTGACTAGAATCGTGCAAACCGTGGAAACTGAGATTTCTGGAAATAGCGAGTTATTACCTTGTCAAACCTTTGATCATCCTATGCACAGGACAGAAAAGTCGGATTCTGACTTCCTGTGCTTTAGATGAGGTGCAAGCTTAGGCGGTGAAACACAGCCAGTACTACTACAATCTGAGCGAACCACTAAAACGCACACCACTGAGAACCTCGAATAGCGTAGCGGTCTAACTAACTCGCATTGACTGGTGCTTTGCGAGTGTGAGCTACCTATTGCAGTCGCGGTTCGAAACCCTACTGCGTCAGTCCGACTCTGGCCAGAAGCCCCAATTGGGGGTGGCATTTGGCTGTCCACCCCGGGGGTTGGGGGGAGGGGAAGTCGCCATGACCTCGCAGAGGGGCGAGTTCCTAAAGAGCAGGTGGGCTAAATTCCGTCTCGGAGGAGGCGTATCATTGCCGGCCTCAGTGTATTAGCTTAACCCGGAGGATGGGCAGCAAGGTCATGAGGTGAGGAGAGGGCAAATAAATAGAGAGTTGAATTGGCTACTAAATTGGGGGAAAACAGGGGGTGGGGAATTCGAACAAATTTTAGACAATAAAGCGCATACCATGGGACAAATTGTGATCAATCTAATCTCAAATCAATGACCCCAAGAAATAAGCAGTAGAGATTGCCCTCTATGAGAAAATTAATTGCTCAGTATTGTAAAGAGTTACTGTACGTCTGTGGCTTGCATGTGTTTCTGCAGCACCCTTGTGTTTGCTTCAGATGTAATTACCAGAGAAATAAGCTCCAAGAGTTTTTCATCTCCAAGCATCCAGCTGAAATATGAATAAAACAATGGGTACCCTCAAGTGACATGTCCGGTCTTGTGTATTAAAGCTTTCCTAATCTAGATTAAATTGCAGAGCGCAGTATTACAGTGTTCCTCTCTACTCATTTCCAACGCAACTTCACTGTTGATCTCCTTTAGCCTGCAGCGCGGTGCAGTAATTTGATCATTCATAATAATAATGGTTTTGTTTGAGGACTTCAGACAACTCAGACAGACTCTGGGATTGTTTTTAAGAATGATTAAGCTATGGTGTAGCACACTGGCTTGATTTCTAATACCCTTAGTCTATGCTTTACATCTCATCATTGGCCTGAGTTCCAAACTCTTTATTTTATTTTTTTTATGAACTCCCACATTACCAAGTGTCTTTCATGTTTTATTGGCCAAGCTGTTCACTAGTATGACAGAAATTGGTTCCAAAGAATTGAGAGGACAGTTTTCTGAAATTAGCAAACTGCCTCTGTAGGGTCACTCAAAGAACAGGAGTGACAAGAGCCAGCTCTCAGAGAAAGGGCGAAGCCAGTCTTCTACTGCGGAATGTGGTGGTTACCACCCCTGCAGGAATTGTTTGCAGAATTTTAAATAATGCCGGCCAATTCACAAGTTGTGTGGAACGTACAACCCTTTGGAAAAATAATCATCTCTGGATAAAAGAAACAGCCAAACAAGACCACTGCTGAGGAACACAAAATCACTTCATAAAGCAGAACTACGCTTCAACTTTCATTCCCTGATGGTACCCAAATCCTCTTGTGCCAAGGAATATCAAGAATATCAATCTCTTTCTTTTAAGAAAAGAAATGCATGTAGTCACAGCAATGCCCAGTCTAAGTGAATATTTTATTTACACTGCTATAACAATAAAAGAGCATGCAGAGAGAGCTCACCGTTTTGGGGGTTCACAAGTGCTAAGAATATACAGTATCTATAACATTTTGAAGGATAGTAAGATCCTGCTTAGTTCCCCACACCAAAGTTAGTCCTGATTTTCTAACATCTACTTATGCCACGCCCTTATTAATGTACTTCGAAAGTATCCTGACTGACCAAGCACTGTCCTGATTACTATCTTTATCCAGGTAAGCTGAAGTCAACATATCTTGCAATACAATGTAGTAATCAGAGTATGTTACTTCAACACCAACACTCTTTGGAGCCCTGTAGTTCACTTCCGATATATGAATGAGATTTGGTGCAGTTGATTTTTCACAGTGACATTTTTCCCTTATTGCTTTTCGACTGACAAAAAAAAGTGCACATAACTTTCAAGGACTCTCTCACTTCCTTTCACCCTTTCTTTTCCCTTCATCCATTTTTAACATTTTCTGTGCTTTCATACGAAAATAGATGACATATTCAACCATCTGACTTTCATAGTACAACTGGTGTCATTGTGGCAATGAGAATGGGAAGAAGAAGAAAGAACACAAGGTCACAGCAATGGTACTTGACCCATGACCAGAAATTTTAATTGCAACCTCTGAATTGTAACTAGCTGTTAATTGATCTCAGACACTTTTAGTTTCTATTAAAGCATGGTTTGCCCTCTTAAGGCCACATTATGTCAGAAATAAGCTATGCATACCATGAACAATAAATGTCCCATATTCACATCCCAAGACTTTAAATCAGTCAGGACCGACTAATTCAGTAGCGTGCCAATGCTCTATAATGACACATGACTCTTTTAGAAAGAGGTTACCTTTTTTCAATTGATTCAATTATAGGATGGCAAGTGAAATCAGTGGGGGCCTAACTTGAATGTGTGGGCACCTGGTGACTAAAAGGAAACCATTTGTGGAAAATCAGAGCAAGCCCAACCTGCGCTGTGTTAAAATAGGTTTAAGGAAAAAATGACAGTTGAACTTACACACGTTTTCAACATATAGTTGATCTCTTGATCAATTAACAACAAAAAACAGCATACACAGTGGGTCCCCAGGACCGAGGTTGGGAACCAGAACCACTGTCTTATGTGATTCAACCAACGTCTCCAGCGCTTTGGTAAATTATGTCAGGCAAGCTACGACTTTTAAACGGTCAATGCATAAGTGCTACGGGTAGCTGTATGGTCTCTAATTGGCTCAGGCAGAAACAATGCACCATGGGACTTGTAGTATCGTCATGTACCACACATTATTTTTGATAAGCAGAAATGTTGCATCATTAATATCGATCAATCATATACACGTACACTATATATTTATATTAGATATATAATTTAATAATGTGTATTTTTTCATCCACAGGGTGGCAGTGTCCCCCTCAAACAATTTAAGTTTGAAATGCTCCCAAAAAGTAGAAATTTTAGGTCGTTTCCTATTGTTGTGTGCTTGCTCTACCATCTTCACAATTATGATGAGTCTTCGATGATGAAAATTCTAATCAATGATTTTTTTTTGTAGTCAACAAAATCTAATATTTTGAATAATCCTTGATACCAAGTTTCGTAGATCTCAAGACTTTTTTCTTGATTTTTCAAGATGCACTTGCGTCCTCTACCAGGCAGGTTCACCACTTGAATGGCTTTAAACTTAATTGAGCGAATAGTGGAAATTGGTATGTTTCGAATTTTGATTTGTTTGTAACCATCTCCCGATTTGTGAAGGTCAAGAACCCTGTTTTCTTGCCTTTGTTTCCCAGAGTTCTTTGCCTTTCCACATGGTGATGGAACAAATGTGTGTAACCTCAATGTGTGTTGCCTCATTTTGTATACCCCAGTGAAGCAGAAAGCCATGGGAGGCCACAACACAGTTCTGTAGGATTTTATTTGAAATAATAATTAGGGGTGTGAATAATTGTGACATATGTTTTAGGGCACATCGTCTTTCCACATTTTTTGAGTATACAATATACCTCATTACCTGCGTGGTTTAATTTGTACAGCATTCTTTGTTCATCTTTATTGAGGGTGTAAATAATGTTGGAGGGTACTCTACTTATATTATGGAAGTTTACCATGTAACCTGTTGGCAAATATGTAAATACTGTAGATACCCACAAGGTAGCACACAATGTCAAAGAACAAAGATGAGAAAATATTCGCAAACCATCAAATTCTTTCTTCTCGTTGCTGTGAGATACAGAAAGAGAGTGGACTGTAAATGTGCTCTCCATAATCTCTCAGATGCACATGAGAAGCATTAGCACCAGACATGTGAAGAATGCAAAAAAGGCTTGGCTTTCTAAAAAGGCAATTAAGCCTGCATCCAAAATAATGGAGTTGGCACCTAAAGCACATTACACACCTGGCATGTGCCAATTTTGTACCTCATTATACTAACAAAATCATGTTTTTTTTTCTTTTCCCACTCCTGAAATAAAGAAAGCAATCTGTTGGTGATTTGTCAGCTACAACTATCCCGTCACTGGTTCCTCTACACATCAGCAGTTTCAGTACTTGATGACAATGCTAATAAACTAGAAGAGTTTACCCTAGGTGATCAAGGAATAGAACAAGAATATTTTCTGTCACTTGCTTACATAGGTTTTATTCTATGACTGCCACTGCTGTGTTTGTTTTGAAACAGGTTTTTTTTTTTTCCTAGATAGCTACCACATTAAAGGCTCATGGAATGAAACATTTCTGAGGTGGCTCCACTGTGGCCTTACTACAGGAAGTGAGACAGTGGAACTCATGTTCTGCTTATGTATCTGCTGAGGGTTTATCAACCGCAACAGAAAAGGTCTGTGCTCTTATGTGTCACAATGACACAGGTCCATATTGTACTTTGCAACATAAAACTATAACACTGACAAAGTCCCCCCACCCTCTACAGAATTTACTTAAGCACATTCAATATTTGCATTGTTCCTGCATGTACCCAGTTATTAAGTAGAAACATTTGTCAAAACCCGGAAACAACTTCAAAATTCAGTCACTTAAACAATGCAGTAAACCTCAATTTAACAACAGATTCTTGATTCCCATTATTGAAAGTGTACGTAAAAATATGTTTTTAAATTTGTTAAAATGCTTGTGGGTGGGAAATGGGAGTACTCCCTCTAAGCAAAGACATTCTGATAATTGGGTTGAAGGGTACGTGATTCCACTCTGAAGGGCTGAGTTCATATGGGTTTTCACAAATTTAGTCCTGGAATAACAGGTGATTTGAGCCTTAAGCCAAAAAATACTTTCAAGCAATTCAGAGATGGAATGAAGAGGTTGAAATATCCCAACCGTCGAGGACCGGAATTACCTACCCAATACCCTGATTATGATAATGGCAAATTAATGTAGGAGAATGTCATCGGGTTTTCAGTGTAATCTGCTTCCCATCTCACCTGGCATCCGTGAAGCAGCTGTGCAAGGTTGACCACTGCAAGCACCCATAGCAACCCTACATTTGAAGACACTGAGCTGACCATCCTGGCCCCTGTCCACAACTTGAGGACAATATCGTTAGGCAACCAAATTAGAATAATAATACAGCCATTTGCTGAGCATTACCTCACCTTTGCCCCACCTCCCACCACCTGTTTCCTCATCCATCCTACACCATGCTCACCAACTGTCAGTTACCCTCCTTTCATCTTGCATAATGTGACCACAGAATGCACCTCTGCCACCGGAGTGTAATTACCAAACTATTTTAAAGGCAAATTATAATGGCATTGTTTTAGTGGTTATAAATGCGCTTAGCACAAAAAAAGGTTTTTTTAAGCAATACTGCAGCGTTCAGGACCAATTAGGACAAGAAAGCTTTAAAAGCAACCAGAGGGCCGCTTGTACATTTCCATAAAGGGCACTGCTCTACAATCATGTAAAGGGCTTTGAAAAATTGTCTGTATTATCTGCAAATATAAAAATAGAGGAAGACAAAGGCCATATTCAGGCCCGGTTATGAAGAGATAGACCTTGGAAGTAGTCCTTAAATTCAATGCAATGCAGCTATAAAAAATAGACAAAGATACAGATGCAAGCAGTTAACGGGGGTGACACTGACAATGAGGACAAGAACAAAAGGTAGAACATACCTCTGGTGGGTTTCTCAGTGAAGGCCACAAATGGACACAATTTCAAGTGTTGACAGTCTTTCCCTGATTGCGAGAAATTAACTGTATAGTGTGCCACAAAAGTACATGTGCTTTGCTGCACAGTAAGCTGCAACAACAACAAGTGCATAAGAAGGGATTTCTGTAGTCCAGAAAAACACAGCTCAAACAGAAGTTTTAAAAGCCAATGTGAAAGTGTGTTGAGCCAGTGCTCTCAAACAGAATTCCTCTGTGTACTCTCGCGTTTCAAAAATGAGCATTAGGAATGATCGGATATCTGGTTAAATGGGTTACGAGAGCATGAAGGGCTGTTAGGATCGACGAGAGGGGCATGGCTGATACCATCAGTGGCACGCTGTACAATTGTCTTGTTGGTTCCATTCCAGCGGACTTGTTATGCCATGTAAACACCTCCGCACAAGCCAGTGAGAGGGGTAATGAGATTTTTCTACTTGGGAGAAGACATCAGCTTTCACTTAGTGAATGGATCAATGCTTCACCGGGAGGGCAGAGGATTAGGGGAACGAGTATTTTAATCGTTATCATTTTCCTGCGCAGCTGTCAGCGCACCACCTACATCATAAAACAGAGAAATAAACGAAAGGTGTATTTTAATTAAGCTGTGAACAGAGGAAGGCGCACCACGGCAGACAGCTCATGAAATCAGCGTACCTCTCTATGCCGCAGATTGAGGAATGGAATAACGCGGCGTCTCCATTTGAATGGTTCCCACCCCTGGATTCATCCCCTGGGGATGCGGGTTAGTTTCCACTATGACACGGACGAAAACAACACCCATAACTAACCTTTGGGAACAGAGGTGGATGAGTGAAAAGCTCTGACCTTGAGAACACCTTGGTTTGTCTCGTTGTTGTCTTTTTCCAGCTCAAGGGTGTGGAAGGTCCACCATCACTGCACTTTCCTCTGCATGGCTGACACCTTTTTCAAGAGGGTCTTACATAATTACACATTTTACACAAAGTATCCATTTACACTGCTAGGTATTTACCATCGCAACTGAAGTGGAATATTTTTGCTCAGAGTTGTAACAGCTGTCCCACCCCACGACTCAAACCTCCAAAATTTTAGCCACTACTCTCCTCTTGAATGAGCATGTACAGAGAGTCAGGCACGGCCTCCTTGTAAGTAGTTCAACCAGTCAGTTACCAGGGAAGAATTCCCACTTCTTTTTTTGTATGAAGTTTAAAAATGTAAGAAGATCCTAAGTATAAATCAGTTTAATCAGTAACGGGTACAGTGAGCACCATAATTCATTGGACAGTGAATTTTTATTTTATTTTGGTTCTGTACTCTAGCACTTTGAGTTTGAAAGTGCAGACTGTCAGCTTTAATTTGAGCTTCATCCATATCGGATTAACCGTTTAGAAATGATAGAACCTTTTGTACATAGTCCCCCCCCATTTTCAGGCACCATCATTCATTGGACAGTTTAAAATAATGTAAAATACCATTTTTAGTATTTGGTCACAATCTTTGCATGCAATGACTGCTTGAAGTCTGCGATGCATAGACATCACCAGATGCTGGGTATCTTCCCTGGTGATGCTCTGCCAGGCCTGTACAGCAGCCATCTTCAGTTCCTGCTTGTTTTGGGGACTTTTTGCCTTCAGCATGTAAAATGCATGTTCAATTGGATTCAGATCTGGTGATTGACTCGGCCGGTCAAGGATTTTCCACTTTTTGGCCATCAAAAAACCCCTTCGTTGCTCTAGCAGTATGTTTCGGGTCATTGTCTTGTTGCATGGTGAAGTGCCGTCTAATGAGTTTGGTTTTGAATTGAATTGAACTGAACATTGGATTTATATAGCGCTTTTCAAGGAACCCAAAGCGCTTTATAATGATAGGAGCAACTCACCTCAACCACCACCAATGTGCAGCACCCACCTGGGTGAACGCGACGGCAGCCATAGTGCACCAGTACAAACTCATCACACATCAGATACACAGTGGAGAGGCGAGGAGGGAGGGAATTAATTGTATATATATTGCCTGGGTTGGGAATTTGGCCAGGACACCAGGTTAACACCCTACTCTTTTCGAGAAGTGCCATGGGATCTTTTATGACCACAGAGTCAGGACCTCGGTTTTTACCGTCCCATCCGAACGACGGACATGTAGTCCCGTGGGATCTAACCCACAACCTTGGCAATGCCAGTGCCATGCTCTACCAACTGAGCTACAGAACTACAATTTTATCTGAGCAGATAAAATATTTCTGTAGACTTCAGAATTCGTTGTTCTACTTCTGTCTGCAGTCACATCATCGATGAAGACAAGTGAGCCCGTCCCACTGGCAGCCAAACAGGCCCAAGCCATAACACCCCCTCCACCATGTTTCATGGATGAGGTGGTATACAGTGCCTATAGAAAGTCATCATACCCTTTTGAAATAGTCAATTTTTTTGTCTTACAGCCTGAAATAAAAGTACATAAAATCCATCTTTTTCCAGCTTTACACATTTTGCCTCACAACATTCAAGAGAAAAAAAGGGCACAATTTCTGATAATTAATTTAAAAAAGAAAAACTAGAATAACAGGGTTGGAAAAGTTATCAGTCCCCTGATTTAATACTTTGTATAGGCACCTTTTGCTTTAATTACAGCCATCAGTCTGTTTGGATATGTCACTACCAGCTTTGCGCACCTAGATTGGGAAATATTTGCCCATTCTTCCTTGCAGAACTGTTCCAGTTCAGTCAAATTCCATGGTGAGCGGCGATGGACTGCACTCTTCAAGTCCATCCACAGATGTTCTATCGGATTTAGGTCAGGGCTCTGACTAGGCCACTCAAGGACATTCACCTTCCTGTCCTTTAGCCACTGCGTTGTTTTTTTGGCTGTGTTTTGGGTCGTTGTCGTGCTGGAAGATGAACCACCTACCCATCTTCAGCTGTCTAGCAGAGGGCTGCAAGTTTTCCTCAAGAATTTGGGTGTACTTGGCAGCATCCATTTTCCCTTCAATCCTGACCAATTGCCCAGTCCCCGCTGAAGAGAAACACCCCCACAACATAATGCTGCTTCACTGTAGGTATGGTGTGTTTTGGGTGGTGTGCTGCGTTTGGTTTCCACCAAACATAGTGCTTGGAGTTCAGTCCAAAAAGTTCAATCTTAGTCTCATCTGACCATATGACCTTTTGCCACATGGCATCAGAATCTTCTGTGTTTCTTCGCAAAACGTAAACGAGACTCAGTGTGACACTTTTTCAGAAGAGGCTTCTTTCTTGCCACCCTGCCATACACGCCAGCTTTGTGTAAAGCTTGTGAGATTGTTGTCACATGCACAGATCGCCCAATCTCTGCCATTAAGACTTGTAACTCCTTCAAGGTTGCCATTAGCCTCTTGGTAGCTTCCCTGATCAATCTTTTCCTGTCTCGGTCATCCAGTTTGGAGGGACGGCCCGATCTTGGCAAGGTGTGGGTGGTGCCATATGCCTTCCACTTCTTAATAATACTCTGAACGGTACTCAGGGGGATAGTTAAAGCCTTTGAAATCTTTTTATATCCTTCTCCTAACTTGTGCCTATCCACAACTTTATCCCGGAGTCCTTTTGAAAGCACCTTTCCAGCCATGGTGAATTATTTGCATTACCATGCACTACTAGGAGTGGAATCCTCAAGGAACAGTTGATTTTATTGTGAAATAATCAAAACCACTACAATTGATGTCAGGTGGAGGCCAATTAGTTTGGTGTGTGATCTGGAAGGTGATTGGTTATACAAGTTGGTTATGAGCAAGTTTATAATGGTTATTCTAAGGGGACTGATCACTTTTCCAACCCTGTTATTGTGCCCTTTTTTTCACTTGAGTGTTGTAAGGCAAAATGTGTAAATAAAGCTGGAAAAAGATGGATTTTATGTACTTTCATTTCAGGCTGTAAGACAAAAAAAAGTGACTATTTCAAAAGGGTACTTTCTATAGGCACTGTATGCTTTGGATCATGGGCATTTCCTTTTTTTCTCCACACTTTCCTCTTTCCATCACTCTGGTACTGGTTAATCTTTGTCTCATCTATGCACAAGACTTTGTTCCAGAACTCTTGGGGCTCTTTTAGGTGCTTTTTAGCAAACTGTAATCTCGCCTTTCTGTTCTTCAGGCTTATCAGTGGTTTGCATCTTGTAGTGTACCCTCTGTAGTCCTGATGGTGTAGTCTTCTACGTATGGTAGACTGACACATCTACACCTGCATCCAGTAGAGTGTTTTTGATCTGTTGGGCCGTTGTCAGGGGGGTTTTCTTCACCATAGATAGTATTTTCCAGTCATCCACCACAGTGGTCTTCCTCGGTCTACCGGGTCTTTTGACATAATTGAGTTCACCAGTAGTTTTTTTCTTGTTAATGATGAACCAAACTCTTGACTTGGGCATGCCCAGGGTTTTTGCAATGTTCCTGGTTGATTGATTTTCATTTCTGAGCCTTATGACGGCCAGCTTAATTTGCATCGACACCGCTGTCTTCCTCATGTTGTCACACCCCAACAACAATCTCCAAAGGCAATTGCAAAGAGTAGAATCAAGACTAGACATCAACAAATACTTGTAGTACCTTAAAATGGGGGGACCAGGCCTCCCGCGTGGTCCAGTGGTTAAAATGTTCGACACTGACCACGGAGACCGGGGTTCGATTCCCCGTCCCACCAGAGTCGGCTCTGGCCAGGAGTGGCACCAGGGGGCGGTGATTGGCTGTCCACCCCAGGGAGGGGGTTGGGAAGCCCACAGGACATTTGTTGCGCATAAGAGTGGCCCTGTAGTACCGGGTTACGGTCGACGGCCTGGTGAGTGCCGTCTCCGAGACGTTGCTTCGCCTTCGTCACTACCGGTTGCAGGACTACGGCAGCGAACTCACATTACTAGGGAGGGATTGACATAAAAATGGGATAAAATCAGAAACAAAATCTTAAAAAAAAAAAAAATGGGGCGACCATGCACAAAAGGTGCTGTCATTTCTAAACGGTTCATTCGATATGGATGAAAATACCCTCAAATTAAAGCTGACAGTCTGCACTTCAACCTCTGTCATTGTATCCTTTCAAACTCAAAGTGCTAGAGTACAGAACCAAAATAACAAAAAATGTGTCACTGTCCAATAAATTATGGTGCTCACTGTATAGCAAAGGAAAGCATCTCTTAGGGCAGTAGTGTAGTGTAATGGTGAGGGAACTGGGCTTCTAACTCAGAGGTTGCTGGTTCGATTCACCAGGTGGCGCACTGCGGTTGTACCCTTGAGCAAGGTACTTAACCTGAATTGCTTCAGTAAAATATCCAGCTGTGTAAATTGATTGTGTGTAAATAAATGTAAAACTGTGTAAGTTGCTCTGGATAAGAGCGTCTGCTAAATGCCTAAATGTAACGTCTTTGCAGCCATTAGTTTCTCAAGATGCATGTATTTTCTCAGAAATAGACTGGACGGAGACTTCTTTACATTAACGTCGTTCTTGGACTTTTAACGATTACGGCAAAATATGACAGCAGAATCTCGGTACTCTTGTAACTGGGCTGTGTTGTCGGCACTTATTGATTAACCTTCACATGCAAAGTACTTTGCAAATTGAAGATGGCTTATTGGAAATGGGATATATGTAAGACCCAATGATGAATCACAGCCATGCACTGGGAGAGATGAGGGGAGATGTTTGCCAAGATGTAGGCCTGATAATTGAGTTTACACTCCTCATTTCAATACAAACCCGTGTGCAAATACAGACAGCAGTGCACACATTCCATAATACTCAGTGCCTCTACGCGATGGGAATGGACACCGAGCATAAAACTCCACAACATTTATGACCTTTAAAATGTCACATGATCTGGTGTTAAATCTGCCATGAGCTATGCGAGACAGAAGTTAGAATCAGCCTATTTATTGGTTATTCCAACTGGAGTAAGGATGAATATATCAATTAATAAATTATAACATAATATAAGGCCATAATGCCTTAACTGAGAATATTGACCAATATGACTGATAATTCTCTTTGAATCAATCAATTGACTTAATTTCCACCAGCCCTAATTGGCTGTTATCATGTTTTAAAACTTCATCCATAATAGTAAATTCAGGGATTTAAAAGCAGTGCAGGTGTGGCACATGCCAAAAGAAACCTACAGGCCTGAGTGCTTGTTTCCCCATGGTGAAGGGTTCTTTCCACTCTGTTATGGTGTGGGGTGCATTTGTCTTGCATGGTTTAGGTCCACTCAACCTTTTAGAGGGCAGTGTATACACCAATAAGAAGGTTGTGGCCAATAAATACAAAGACATCCTGAGTGACCACCTTATGGTGAAGAATTTCTATTCTGATGGGAGTGATGTCTTCCAGAATTACAATGCCCCTATCCACAAGGTACGAGTGGTCACTGAATGGTTTTATGAACCTGAAAACAATATGTTTACATATGTCATGGCCATCTCAGTCACCAGATCTCAACCCAATATGGGAAAGCCTGAACCTGAGACAGCATTTCCAACCACCATCAACCAAACACCAAATTATGGGATTTCTCATGGAAGAATGGTGTTGCATCCCTCAAACAGAGTTCCAGACACTTGTAGAATCTATGCGAAGGTGCACTGAAACTATTTTGGAGGCTCGTGGTGGCCCAACGCCCTTATAAGACACTATGTTGGCATTTCCTCTATTTTAACATTTACCTATACATACACACGCATATAAATGTACACACGCACACACACAAACCATATATATATCTGGCTATAACCCAAGCAGAGCTCCACCAGCTCTCTATCCTGGTCACTGGTGCTTACTCTCTTGTAAGGCAAACCGAAAAGAAAATAATAACAACAGATTTAAACGTATTTCAATACCATTAAACCGAATTATAACATCCAACATCCACTTGACAGTTAAACAAGTCTGATATCTATCAATATAAGCACAATATCATGAGGAGCTGCCTCAAATGAAAAATGTGCATGGGAATGACAGGAGTAGCAGAGGAGATTCCAAGCTGCTGATTGGAGAGTGAGCCTCTGGGCTTCACTTCAAGACTTCCCAAACTCCCTCTCGTCTGTGGCCCTACTGAATTCTGGGATGGCTCCGAAGGCTGGCAACTCTCCAGGTCTTACAGACAATTTAAACCCGACACCTATGGCACAAGGCCTTCACCAGCAGGGGGCCGCTATAAACTTTACCCGAAACAGATGCCAACCATGCTAACTGTGCCAGGTTTCATTGGGATACCATTTACAGGCATAGTTTATTATGGATCCAGTAGTCATCTCCCTGAAATCTCTGCAGCCAAACAGCACGACTTCCCTACTGACACATTTCCTCGCAAAGAGCTGCCAACAATACAATAGTACAATAGCACCACTGGAGGTTGTGGTCACCATTCAATTTGTTATTAGTTCTAAAACGTAGCAGGTGACCTTGCCCCAATTATACAGCTGAGATCTACAGTCATCATAAAAAGGGCACAGCTCCTGAGACTGGACCCAGGTCCACAGTCTTAAGTGCTCACCCTCCTGTCCCACTTCTGCACGCACAATAGCAGCATTTCCCGTAAGGACGCAGGTTTCGATTGACGGAAGGAAGCACGAAGCAGGGCATGTGCAGCAGGCCCATGATATTGTCTCAAACATTTCCTGCATCTGCCCCTATAAAGCACAGCAGCCCATTTCAGAGAACAATAAAAGGCAGAAGAGATTTTTCACAGCCAAAGATTTACTGAGAACAATAGTACACTTTATAGGACATCATAGCGCACTTTACTCGTAGTAATATTGTGCAGCAAAGTGCAAAAATATGTAAACCAAATAGAAACCAGTTTTGTATTCCTTCTCACTTCAGACCCAGACACACAGCACAGATGTTCAGATACTCTGGAATCAATGTCTTATAGATCTTTAGACTAATTAGAAGGAAGTTTAGACTAAGTAGACGAACTGAAACCATTGTTTAGCTTGGAATATTTATTTATGGACCCATTACATTTCCCAGATGATAATGTAGCCGAGTCTCTAAAATGAACATCGATTTTTAATTTTTTTATACATAGCACATCTTCCATGGTCCTGGAAAGAAATCTACATGTTGACCCATCCACAAATCACAAGTATTGGTGTTAATTAGCATTCGACCAATGTGGGTTTTTCAACGGCTGATGCTGATATTTAGAGAGAAGGGTTCTCTGGTTCACTGGTTCTCCAACCTAAAGCTGCTGTGGAATAAAATTCTTAAAAAATTATTTTGCATTGAGCAATAAATCAAATAGAAAATTTTTCTTGAAATCTTAAATTGTGAAATATACATATATTATCTGTACAGAAAATTAAAAATAATTTAAAAAAAAATTCTACTGACAATTGAGTCTGGCATTAAAGACAATGACATGTTTAACTTATTTTGGCTATGGACATTGAGTGATCTAAATTGTGAACATAAATTAGACATTTTGGCAGCAATGTGCCATTTTAGAAGATTTGAATCAGAATTGGCGCATTGCTAACTTACCACTGAGCTTGGTACATAACCGGAATTATTTGGATATCGGAAAGCCTGGTAAATATCAAATTATTTAGCAGTCTTCATAATGGGATCATGAAACTGAGTCCTGTTACTTAGCAAAATGCATTTCTATGAAAGGTAATATCCTAACATAGAAATTAGAATCCATTTCATCCCACGTTTCCATTTCCAGGGAGCCTTGGAATTTTAAACATGTCTGAACACAATTGGTTCATATATCTAACAAAATACTGCATTCAAGAAAAAAGATCTCTCCCATTTTTATAAAGTATAAACTAATTTGGTTCACGGGGACATACGAAAGTGTGGCACTAACCAAAGCCCATAGGTTGGGGGTATTTCAGAATTCTAAGTTGAATGAGGGCCTCGGTGCTGAATGTAATTTGCAGTAATGACTAGACCGCTCATTATTTCTACCCCGTTCAGGTCCTGAACTTTGAAATCATTACCACGGTGGAAATCAGCGTGAAGGGCCGCTCTTTAAACCCAAACCCTTGCCTTCATTCTGTGGAGGTCACTCACTCTCATTCGCTAATAAAATTCACAGGGGTCACACTGAAAGTAGTGAGAGGCTACATCTCTAAAATGTCAATGAAGATGGGCAGTTATTGCTTGGCGTTACCGTGGGAGTAACACACAAAAAAGGAAGCTGAGGATAAGTTTGTTAAATATGATATGCTTTAAACTAAGTTAATCCAAGGCGCTCCAGAACTAAAAAAAAAAAAAAAAACAATTTCAACACAGGAAAATAACATTGTCCTGCATTCTGAAGAGGTTGATGCCCTGAGATTAGAGTCCTCATCTGATTCCACCCAACCCTTCTGCTTCTGTTCTGGGCTTCAACACACAATCAAGTGCACTCACATGATAATAGATTCAATCACTGCTTGAAAGGTTCTCAAATATGTTGCCATATGTATTATTACATTTGATTGATTTGTGTACATGGGTTGAGTCATGTGAATGTTTCTCATCCGACTCAATGCAACTGGCAAATGTCTGGATTAATCAAGGTCTCGAGCTCAGCAGTGAAACCGTGTTGAACCGTATTGACACAGTGTTGAACTTCATCAACAGCCACACTATACAACTATGCAACTGTCAAAATGCAGGCGAACAAACCATGGAATATTTACAGGGCTAGCACAGCGGCTCCTGCTATGTGTGGAAGTGTGTAAAAGGGCTTTTCAGCCTCTATGCGGCAAGTAACAACATAACTCAGCAAGTAAAAACAAACAAAAAAATCAATATTATTCATGTGCAGGGCAGGAAAAAAATAATGTTATGGCATTCACACATGAGAAAACGCTGTTCGTGTTAATTATTACTTGGACAGGCAGTAGGAATTCAGTCTTTTCCCAATATCCATCCATAAGGAGGTGCAATTGTTCTGAAGCATGCCATCACCTAATTTTGTCTTGCACTCAACAGCTTACACTGACATTAAGCAACCATTTGCCAGTGTGTGGAACAGTAGCATTAGAAATGAGAGGCTCCTTCAAGGCAAAAACATAAGGAGGAAAAAGTACTACAGAACGGATAATATTATGTGTGTTACTTTGATGGCAGCGTGTTCACCTCGCGTGTAAACAGGAAGCGGCAGATGTCCTCTACCAGAGGCGGTCTATCACCACACAATCTACACATTGCATTTCTGCAAAGCTGAGGATTTTCTGTCACGATTTAATTGTCCCGATGACAGAACTTTTAGTTCAACAATTTAGGGACAGTCCACCATCTTGGCTAATTTATTTACAATTCTCTTCACCATCTTCTCCAGAAGTGCAATGTGTTGACAACATCAGCCGTATCTCAGGGAGGGTTTTTT
Source organism: Aldrovandia affinis (assembly GCA_029706075.1). Taxonomy (NCBI): domain Eukaryota; kingdom Metazoa; phylum Chordata; class Actinopteri; order Notacanthiformes; family Halosauridae; genus Aldrovandia; species Aldrovandia affinis. The sequence continues at coordinate 11,889,496 of JAINUG010000001.1, forward strand.
TCTGCGACAAAGCAGCTATATGAGCTTGGTATGACACTGTAGACTAAGGGCACAATATTATCCTGTCAAACCTCCCTCATGTTTTTTACTTCCTTCTTTGAGCCCTGCAGTTAGGCGTGTGTGTGTGTGTGTGTGTGTGTGTGTGTGTGTGTGTGTGTGTGTGTGTGTGTGTGGTGCAGCAGGTCAAGGGCCAGAACAGATGTTTTCTTTTCCAGGAACAGGAATGAAAACTCAAGCTTCTTTGTCTCAAGCTTTTTGTTATGACAGCTTATCAATAATTTAATCAGTGGTTTTAACACTATAGCCGAATACGTGAAAGGCATTTCCAAATTACAGCTGGGTTGATGAAACTTTCCCATTAGCACCAGAAGGGACTTTGTAACGAACATCATTCATTAATGTTTTTCCCTTCTGAAAAACCTCTGCCAACAGTTTTTTTTCTGGACCTCACCTATACATCGCCTCCACGAAAATCTAAATCAATATCCAAACAATTACATTTATTCTTAATCCCATAAAAGCGTTTCTTCCTCACCTTACGTCTTCTCGGTCTAGCACGAGGCCAAACCATAGAAGGGCCAGTTTCACATGAAACCAAATAACATTAGCTTATTTTCACCTTCAGATTCTTATCCCCCATGGAAATCTCATCTTTTGGTGATTTGATTTAAATTTTGAAATTCGATTTCTGACGTCCTTCTGCAAGGCTGCCATCTCCTCTCTTCTCCTCTTGCAGGCTAAGTGGATCACTTCTGGGCTGTCAGGCCTGTTCTCCCAGCTGCTTGATCGTAAACCACTTCTCTCCTTCGTACTAGCCGATGCATCCAGGTGTGTGTCGAGAAGGGAGGAGGGGGAGCAGATAAATGAGAGTTCTTCTTCTTTTATCTGTTGGGTATTCTTCGGATTCGTTCAATTTAGACTTGCAATAACGATATATTTCCCAGCAGCAATGTCCCTAGATTTGACGAATAACCTTAAGAGTTGAGGGGTTTTTTTTCCATTTTTTTGGCGGCTAAGCTTGCTTTGAACTTCCTGGCTTCGAACTGTCATTGCCCTCTTAAGTGCAAAAGAGATGAAATAATCAGTAGTAATTGCAGCATCGAATCTCAGCTTGGCCTACGTTGTCAACAGGCAGGCTGAGCCCAAGCAAGTTGCCTATAGAGACATCTTATTGCTAAGCAGTGATGAAAGACGTTCTTTGCAAGGTGCACTTACTACCATTAAAAAATAACCCATCCACAAAGATATTCAGACTGTTCATAAATAATGCTCTTCGGTTCCTCTCTTTTCATAAGCAGGTTACATTTTAAAATTGAATCTGAAGCAAAGGGAAAACAAAAGCCGATCAGTTGGGCTTCTTTCGCTTGTCGACTGAGTGAGGACAATTATGAGCAGTAGACTTTGGAATGTTTGTTTGAATAGAAATAGACCATTTGAATTCAAGCGTAGGGCTGTTTCCACTTCCAGAGATATTCAATGAGCGAGCTGGCTCACACACACACACAAGCACACGCACACAAATCCAATCCGCAAAATGGATGTACAACTGCTCACGCTCCCACACACAAAAATGACCCACTACATGAACCAGCACTGGGCAAGCTGTTTTGGGTAGAAGTTGAGTGAATTTCTCACAAAACATTTAACCTCAGGCACAAGCTGCGGTTCCCCTCTGTAAAGCACAGTCCTGCTGACTTGCGCATACGGGACATTCAGATTTATGGGACGTGACCCTGCAACAAATCATGTCCAAAGGAGAAGCTGAATTTGCAGGACTGCGCACCAGTGCCCTGTAAACTGCCTCGCTCCTTTACCCTCGTCGTGGGCAATCCAATTTTACGGGCTGAATTTCAAGCAGAAATACCTATTAAAGCATAATGCGTTGGGAAAGTGAGGCGCTCGCCGTTATCTTGTTTGCGCTCATTGTGATGCTGGCTTGGAGATAGGGGAAATAACCCATTCAGCTGGGGCATAAATTGATATTCTAATTAATATAGTACAAAAAGGGAAAATAGCACCTCGGCCGAAGAGCTTCATTCTCCCCGTCTAGCGCACTATTTTAGGCAATAATTCTGAGAGAAAAGCCAGCGAGCGAGTGGAATTGAACAGCGTACTGCTGGCAAGCCCGATTTACTCATCAGAGGGGAATCAACTGGATGCCTGCACTGGAAAGCCAGACGCATTTAAAAGTGCTTGCAGGCCCCCGCCCCCAAAGAATGGAGGAAGCACACAGAAAAATAAATGGTTTAAGTTTTTGTTTTGTTTTTGTTTATACTGTAAACACGGTAATAAACAAAATCATTTAGAAAAAATACCCTTCTGAATGTACTGCGAAAAGACATGGAGAGAAAAACATACAACATATGCAAAGAATGAAATGATATACCATTTAAACGGTGTTACACCATGTTCTTCCTAATCAAAAGGCTTGCGAGGGCCTTGGTTTGGCCTGGCACATTTCCTCTCACAGCTTTGCCTGCCTCCTTACATATCACAGTTCAGTTTGGTGCGAACCGACACAGAGGGACCATTTCTAGTTCTGGAATCAATGCCGGTGACAAAGCCCTTGTTTGATGCCGTGTGCGAAACTGAGCTGAAAACTCTGGGGAGTGCTGGCAGGCTCTCTCTGTGTCCGCCCTCTTCAGCAAAGTGGAAACATCTGGAGGGACAAACGGGAGGGTGTGCACTGAGGCCTTGAGCTGGCTTCTCCCTGCGTCGGCCGACTCGTCGAACCGGGGAGTTTAAAGGCCATGCTGAAACGACGCTGCCAGCGGAGTCTCTGGGCCGGATCATTTTTCAGCCAGCGCAGCCTCTCATTTTCATTCTCCCACTGTAATAACAGCACTGTGTTCTGTTCACGCTGGCCGACAACATGGCCAGTGCGACACAAGTTTGCCTTATATTTTCGCTCCGCAGCCAACCAGCAACCGGTTTGCACAAATGGAAAACGTCACCGTGTGAACGTATATGTGTATGCATGCGCGCGCGCACACTTCACAAATTAAGTAACTATCCGTCTGTAACCACTGTGGTTGTTTGGAGAATCTAATATCGGTAGACAATGTAAACACGTGGTCAGTTTGGTCAGGATGTGTGTACATGCCTCTCTCTCCCTTCCTCACGCTTTACCCTCTCTCATTCTCGCTCGTTACCCTTCCCCCTTTCCTTGTTCTGCGGCACAGCTCACCCCAAGGCCCAGATCAAATCAAAACTTTGACCCACCCTGCTGATCTCGAATTACAAGCACAGTGCTCAGTGAAATCAAAAGCACAAATCCTCCATCATCAGCAGGTTTTTGTGGTTTATTACTGTGGGGGAGGGGGAGGGGGAGTCACGGACTTGGGGGTCTCACCAGGGAGGCGAATCTACAACAGGATGGGCGGGTACAATAAAAAAAAAAGGCTTTGAAGAAATGTGTAGAAACAGATGCACCATTAACAGAAAGGGGGGAAAAAACTGCCATAATGAACTTGTATTTGACAGACACCAAAGAAATGGGCGATGAGTCCGTGACGAACGATGCCAGGCAGGGAGAGAGTCCCAGCAGGGCTTTCATTGCATTATCTGTGTTTGTTTGTGTGGAATTAGTGGGATGGATTTTAATTACTGCAGCATATGCGCTGATAGGTGGTTTTGTAATCAAAGCCAGTCCCAGTGGTGGCAGTGTGAATTAATTGCCCCCACCCCCCACCAACCTCCCCACCTCCCCCTCCTCCCAACGGACAGTTGGTTTGAAAGGGCTGTCATGAAAACTATGCTCACGCTCGCATGTCAACGTTGATACATTTCTTTTAGCCTGGAAAATTAACTTCGAGCTTAATGCCTCCAGCAAATGATAATTTCCCATTGCTGACATTTCATTTTCGGAGTTTTGTTGCTAGAATGTCAGGCAGCGACTCCTGTTGTTGGGCCCACTGCATTCCCCCAGCAAGTCTCCATCAGCGGTTCAAATCATACCTCATCTCCCAATACACCTTCCAGCTGAGATACCTGTGGAGGACTGGAATCTACATGCTCATGTATTTCCCTCTTCCCAGACTCCAGCTCATGGGCACATTCTCTGGGTCAATCTGGTTCTGGTTAAATTAGTCCATCTGATTAGATCTGAATGTGCCCAATGTACAAAAGAGTAGAAGCACACCTTCACCATGCTGAGGATGAACTTTTGAGGTCCATGACCCTTGTCATGGGTGGTGCTCGGCAAGTTAAACCAGGCTCGGATTCTAAAATGCAACGGGCTTGCCCACTGACGGGGATGCTGTGAGGGCCAGCTCTGGCTCCAGCTGCATAATTAAGGCACTGGGGCGGGTGTCCGTGCATCCAGTGTGGCAAAATAGCCCAAATGAGCCAAGCATGCAATCAGACCAGGGCAGAGGAATAAACAAGGCTGTTTCCTTCCCCAACGTAGCAATTAAGCTAGGAGCTTCAGGAAAAACATTCATAAACAGTGACGTGATCACTTCGGTTTGGGTTCATATTTCCACGTTTCGTAGGAGTACTGCGCCCTGCTCCTTGTGCTTTCTATTTTCGCCTTCAAACCCTTTCATTTCCTCCAGGCCAATGGACTGCAGCAAACGTGCATCTCCACTATCGTGGGCGGTTGATCAGAAATAGCCCCCAATGACAGCCAGCTCGGTAGAGCAGATGGTTTAGGGACGGCTTACACAATGGACCTTTCCAAAAGCCATCAAACACTTCCACGGATATTGGCACATTTCCCCGGAGTGGGACTGGGATATCTGAACGACTGGCTCCCCCCTCAATTCCTAATTAATGAGACAACCGGAGAGCTGATATATTATCCGAGACCACTACTTCTGCATCTGGATAATAAGATCATTTCAATTCAGGCAGTTATCCGTAGGCCAAGTCTGACCATTTGGAGAGAATAAAAGAGGGTAATGAAAAACAATAGCTCAGTCTGTGGGCGCCAGCAAAGATGAATCTAGAGCTTAATTTATACAGGAACAAGCTCTGAATGTGGAGCTTAATTTATACAGAAACCAGGTCTGAATCTAGACCTTAATTTATACAGAAACAAGCTCTGAATCTAGACCTTCATTTACACAGAAACAAGCTCTGAATGTAGACCTTCATTTATACAGAAACAAGCTCTGTCCTCTCTTGTGAAATGAGCTTGTCTGGAAAAAAATGTGCAGACCAAAATATCCGGACTGGTGAACCCACATCAGAAGCCCACACCAAGGCTGCAAGCACTGGTTCAGTTCATTAACTGTCACAAATACGCAATTTTCCTCCTGTATGTACGCAAGCGTAAAAAAAGCTTTTTTTAATGCTGGGTGCAGTGCCTACCCTGAACTGCTGTAATGTAATAAAGTCATTTTTATTCACAAGCTAGTCCCAATTACTCCCCTCATCCCCGCCTGGGTATCATGTCATCTCTCCCTGGGGGCTCCTCTAGCCGACCCTCTCCTTTTTCTCCTGCCGCTCCTCCTAATGTGAACTGAAACCTTGCCAGGGGTTATGATATTACTTTGACAAACATTGTTCTTGCAATTAGCTGTCGACTGTGGCATGTATGAGGAAACAAAGCCAACAGGGTACCAAACCTGCAGGGGTGGTGGTGGTGGTTGGAGGCGCAGGGAGGGGGTCGTGGTGCACAGGGCGGACATGTGTCCAAAACCAAAGTTTGCAGATGAGGATTCCTTTACAAAAAAAGGGACATTTATTTATTTCACCATGTACAGTGTTTTGTTGAAACATTCTAATTTAGAAGGGGACGTTGTCTGGTGAGGCGGCTGTAATAGGTTGATTCCTGCCACACCTACCCTGTAAACAATCTTCCAAAAAGGACCGCTGAATATCGATTGCGGTAAAAGCAGTAGCCAAGATATACTCCATTCAAGGGAAATACCCTCAGGTCATGCGTTTCATTCCAGAGTTCATCTTCCGTTGTCATAGTCCACAATTTCTGCTTTCTTAACAAAATAGACAATTACAATAATTGAGGGAAGAAAATAAAACAAGAAAGAGTACAAAATAAAGGCTGTTTAATGACAGATTACGAATAAGGTTAATGACAAAGCACACCTGACCAAATCATGAGTCTTGATTTAAAAGAATTCAGGATGCAATACTGGGACACAAATACAACAATAGATGTCAAATTTATAACTTCTGGGAAAAATGCTTTGTCTGACAGTCAACCATGGGATTTTCTCCAGTTGTACTGGATGACGCATACAAAAGAACGTGTTTATTTTTAAAGAAATAATGGTGCCATTGATGTACAGATCATTTGGACTAATGTAACTGTTTAGTGGACAGAGAACGTAACTCCCTGTTTGAAGCTCTCGCGTTTGCATTAGCCTGATGTATCCAAAAGGTCACTCAGACTTTGAAATAGCTTTGTGAACATTAGAGGTGGCACAGAGACACAGACCCCATGCATAGCTGATGAACTGAAACTTTGATTTTATTTATCCGGGAGCAATTGTATTTGCCCTGGTAACATGGCATATTTGAAATATTAATAAACTTGGACTCCCATTGAGTGGTCATATTCTGAAGACACTCAAATATTAGTCATTCTAATGCATTCTTGTCTCCTGGCCTGAGACCGTAACTATGCCTCAGTGCCACCTTTTACTTCCTGATTGAACTAAATTACATTTATGAACTGAACAAATTGCTTGGATTTAAAGCATTAAAGTTTTCCAACTGCCATAAAACTAATTTATTATACAAGTGCCACAGATATACACTGCTTCCAACAAGCTCATGAAACAATTCAGAGAAGATCGCTTGTTATTCCAGAGTTGGTACGTTTGAATAATGACTGCCTTTTCATGTACCTTATGTTATGGTACAGACTGCCAGTGCGTTCATTTCATATTTGAATACACAAATTGCAGTAAAAACGTTCCCTTTTTTCTTCATCGATGGCAAAAACCAGATCAAGCCCAAATTGTAGTCTTATGTAGTTAATTTTTTCATTCACTGAACTCCTTTAACCATAAAACATAATTAACATAGGGTTTCTTTTGAGTGTTTATGGCAATACTGGAGCTACTGTTTCCATAGAAATAATTACTTTAAAACACACAGAAGCGTAAACATAACCAAAAGTAATTACATAAAACGCTGAGAAAGAATGGTAACTATTCTTTGACCACATGTCTTTTCAGCATTAATTTGTGGTTTGTGTTTATTGACAGTGTGCCCACAGCAGTGCTGGTAATACCCTGCCAAAGCTTTAGCTGTTGTGTGCAGAAAGCAGGAGCTGTTCTTTTCGCCGTTTCAGGAAAAGGTATTAAAGACAGATTATTGTTTTTCATGGGTTTAGAGAGGAAAAACACATTCTCTCACAATTAGATAGGAAGTGGCGGGAGTGGGACTTACTGGCTGAACGTGCTCATGTTGGATCTGCCAGCCAATCAGAGCAACAGAGCCTTTCCAACATCTTTTCCACAGCAATAAGCAGCTCTGACAACTGGCCTGTTTGGTTAAATTAATATTGACTGCATTTTATTTTATTGAAAGGAGGACTTTTTTTTGTCCTTCAGCTACTTGTTTGAGAGAAATCTTCACGATTTAATAGCTCGTCGGCACAATATGGGAGACATAATTGGAATTATTGCATGATTTGGTACCCTTTATGAAATGGAATAAAAAGCGTGGACTAAAAAGCAGAATTCAGTATGAACTGAGTTCAGTGAGTTTTTAAAAAGCTCATTTGTAACAACAGGGAATTCATAATGAAAGGGAAACAGACAACTACATCATACCCTATTTTAGACCGGGGAAAATGTTATCTGAATTATGCAACGACATTTGGATATAATTTGTTTTTCGGTGTATTCAGGCTCAATTCTGTCCCCCTCTGCACACTGCATGGGAAAATGTGTAAAAACACAACAGATGAGCTAGTCATGAAGTGCTATTATTGCACTTTCTGTCTATTATAGCTATTATATATCACTCTCTGTAAGTTGCCTTGGATGAAAGTGTCTGCAAAATGATTGTATTGTATTGTATTGCCACAAAGCTGGTGAGAAGTTCTTGTACAGATGAGACAAGCAGCCTTGACGAGATGGTCAACTGTTTGATGGAGTAAGCCTCTTTTATCTGACCTCTGCATAATTCTAGAGACAACAAGTTAGTCACACGCTACAGAGAGGTTTCTTTCATTTGAATTACAAAAGCATGCGCTCATATGACTTCCATGAGAAAAATCTTATCGTGCACACAAAAGGCATTTGATTTCGGGCATCTCTGCTGGGGTTTGCACTGCTTCCTCCAGCTTCGACTGATGGATAACGACGGAGCTCTTGTTTCCTCTCGCTAATAATCACATTTCAAACTCTCTCTTTTTCCTGCAAAGTGATACTTGTCAGCTTAATGCAGGAAAGGGGATTATTAAGGAGACGTGAATGTCTATGCGGTACCCACTTGACTTTCCTTCTGGTAGCGCTGTCCCCAGTGCCATGGGCATAAAGACACGCACACCTATACTTATTTGTCACCGAAAAGCATTTGTTTGTGATTATATTGAGACATTTGATTATTTCAGAACAGCTTTTTTCCCTTTTGGCATTCAAACAGGTGACTCTCTTCAAAAAGCCTTTCAATGCACTGCTGTGCACTGAGGGAGAGGCAGTTTTTTCTGTTCCTGTTAAAACGTAGCTCACAATACCCTAACCAATGTTACCTTTATTGCCACGTCAATACCAGTAGGCAGATAAACTGCAAGTTTCATCGAAGATTAATTGCACGCATGAACGTCGTAATGCGTTTAAAATCACGCCGTCTAGACAGGGACAATAAAAGTCCCCACAACTTATCCAGTCCCTTGGGTAACTTGACAATATTACAACCTTATTAAGTAGAGCTGAGAGTCAACTTCTCCTTTTCTCCGGAGTAAATAAAGCATTTGAATTTATAGCCCTGTTACCAATCAGCTCTTATGAGACTGAAAGGGTGCCAAAAATAGAACAGTAACCGCCACAATTAAGATTATCCTGCACTTCCACATACAGCATTGGAATTAAAAAGTAAACAAGGTGATGGGAGATCACACCTAGTTCGATCAAGAAGCTGGAAAAAGTGAATGTTTAAAATGTAGGACCCTGTACTTATTATGTATTCTGGAAACGCATCCTTTCACTTTGCCTTTCGGACTCAAAGAAGTGGAATTCCCCTGCAGAAGAGTGCTCAATCGATCGCTAAAGAAATTCCTCATGGTAAAGCTCTAAACAGACAAGAAGGGACCAGAGGTGGCACTGGCTGCACGCCAACACAGGTTTGCAGAGTCTCGAACTTAATCCATACACAAGGCATGAAAAGCGTTGTGGAGGGAGACCGGAGCTTGCACTGGCAGCCGAACAGTTAAAACTCACTTTTAATCAGAACACACATTTCAAAACCACCGGCCCACTTGGGACATGGTACAACAAGGGAGAGATTAGAACAGGGTCACATACAGGTAACTGCCAAAATAAAAGAAACACTTCAGTAATCGAAGGGCTCTGGCTGCTCTGATGTGGGGTGCATTTTTCTGCCATGGTTTAGGTCCACTCAACCCCTTAGGCTATGTTCACATGGCAGGACTTGATTCCCAGTTCCAATTTTTTGTCTAAATCGAAATTTTTGGACTGCCTGTTTGCATCTACTTTTACTCATATCTGATAACAGTGTTTGTTTACACTCAACCCGCATGCATACACAAGTGTTTGGTTACTGATACAGATACAACAACCACACCGGAACAGCCATATCGCCATCTGCAATGGATGCAAACATGACAGAAATAATCATTCAAGCTATTGCATTCCCAAGCATCTTTAAATGAAACCTTACACGTGCAAATCGCAATGACAGGGAAATTCCAATCTGTGCGTTTAGATGACAGTCACATTGGCAGATATCAGATTCCTATCTGATTTATTTCCACATATGAATGTGGCTCAAAACGGATCTGAAAATATCCAATTCCATGTGCTTTTTTCCTGTTTACACATTCATAATACATATCTGATATGTGCCGCATGTAAGCAAAATATTGGAATTGGGTCACTACGGTTATCAGACGGTGTAAACGTAGCCTTAGAGGGCAAGGCAAATGCCAATAAATAGAAAGCCATTCTGAGTGATCACCTCCATCCTATGGTGAAGCCTTTCTATCCTGATGGGAGTGGTCTCTTCCAGGATGACAATGCCCCATCCACAGGGCAAATCGTCACTGAATTCTTCGATGAGCATGAGAACGGGCATGAAAATGATGCAAACCATATGCCACGGCTGTCTCAGTCACCAGATCTCAACCCAATTGAGCACTTATGAGAGATTCCGGAGTGGCACCACCATCAACAAAACACCACTGATGGAATTTATTGTAGAAGAATGGATTTCTCAGCTCTGTTCCTTTATTTGGGCAGTCACCTGTACCTTGTTAATGTTGCACGCAGAACGGTTGTGATCAATGAACTAACACTAACTAATTGCGCTCAGTCCTCTGTGTGCTTGTCTGCCCCATCAAAATCAAATAATAAATAATAATAATAACAACAGAAAAGAAGCAAACGCACGGCATCAGCTAATCAGCTATATCGGATAGATTTGAATATTTGGCTAAGGATTAAGTGTGGAGTTAAGGGGTGAGAAAACACGCTGGCTGAAAATGTTCTCGCATTCAGACCTAGAATGTTAATGCGTACAAGAAAAGAGAAAAGGCTTGACCACTGAACAGTTTAAACATTTTGGACTAATTCACACATTCCTAGTTTTAAATTAAGATGAATGCCATCTAAATCTGCATGACCCTTCGTCACACAAATACAAGCTTTTAGCACACGCGACAACCAATCACATTTTAATATTGCGCTTCCACTGCTCGTCGAGGACAGCATTAGGTTTTGGACTGCAGTTGTTCTTAAAAGGAATACAATTACTAAAATGTTTCAGCAATCTTGACATGCCTTCATTTCACAGGCATAAACTGCAGCACGAATAATGAGTCAGAGGAAGTGTAATAAGTAAAAAATAGAAAAAAAATTAAAAAGGCAGAAAGACTAATTGCCACAAATTCTGGCAATCAGAAGGAAACCTGCTCCCCACCCAACAGGGCACTCCAGGGAGAAACCAATATTACTTTCTAATGCAAATGCAGGTCTTTAGGCAGACACATTCGCGTGCAGACATAAATTAAACGAGCAGGCTGAATGTGTAGGTCAAAGCCTGCAGTCGAGCTGCGCTTTAACCTTCCGTGGCCTCCTGGTGTACCGACATAAATCAATTCCAAAGGAAAAGTAAACATTTCTTTTTTTCCCCCCCCCACATTGTCAGGCAATTTCTCTGAGCTGTGCACGCAACAAGCACGCCGGTGCGGGCGGCCTGAAATGAACGAGGCCTCCCCTAATTAATTCTGCCCTCGTCAATGGGGCTTACTGCAATCCACGGGTGATGCGGCTCGCGCGTGATTAAACGTCAGATTCCAAAACAATAGCGGTTACTCTAAAGCATTAGCTTTGCTGTAATGTGAAAAGGTCTGTCCAATTATTTTGCCGCCGATGACCCCAGAGTGCCGATATTGCTTCATTTTAAATGAGAAGTCATCAATGGGACAACCTAGACATTTTAAATTGCACTTGAATACCCGAGTAACGGAGATAGTTCATTAATTAAAGAGGGTTGTGCATCGAATGCATGTCATTCCCATTACTTTTGTTTGCCACTGAGGATTTGAAATGCAGATGCTTGAGTTTGAATGAAAAACCTGACAGCATTTCTGCAGCCGTGTGGAACCCACCATTGCAATGAACATGGGTGTTTTAAACACTGTAGGCACCAAATGCACTTTTGTATTGTTTTGGTCATCTTTACACATAGAACCATATGCCTTTTGCATGTGACAGAAATATGAGTCTCTTTTGACTCCTCTGTGATGTTATCAGTATGGTTCTCTTATTGTATATTATCAATAGTAACAATATACAGCAGGACTACATAAAAATACAGTCCCAGTCATAACTTTAGTATTATGGTTCTCTAAATATCAAACATCTTTTTGAACACCAATGCAAATACAAGTGTGATCAGTCTATAAGTCTTCATAATACAATTTTAGAAACCATTGTATGCTTACTGTATTTCAAGTTCTGTCATCATTTATTTTTTTGTGATTCAAATATGTAAGTCAACTACAATTCTAAGAAACAGCTTTTTCCATTAGAACATTCATATAATTAATGCTAATTAATTCATTAGTGCTTTAACGTTACGGTTTTATTGAACTCGGCGCAGTATTAAACATGATCAATTAATAATTATCCATGGACACACTGAAAGTCTCCTTAACACAACATGTCCTGTCCTACCTCTGCCTTAGAGTGTGCCTGCTATTTCCAATACAAAGTAACACACCCCGGTGATGAATATATGGAAGAGATTTGAGAGGGTCCTTGACTGTTGCCATAATGACTACATTTCCCAGCTCTGTTCAGCAAATGGTAACACATTCATTGAGATGCAACGAATTGAGTTGCTAACAAAAGGGAAGCAATGACATGGGGTCTCCACTGAGAGAGTCTTCCGGAATGCAGAGTGGTAAAGAATCTGCACAGCCTGCTGCTGCTGGGGTTGCTGCGTTATCTCAAACACTCTGCATTCCGGCAGAAATTCCTCCTGGAGCTGCCTTCCTATTATAATGTAGACCAGTGTATAAGACAGTGTTCAGCGCATGATTGGGTCATCCATCAATAAGTGGAAAGGGGGAGGGTGGTTGGGGAAGAAAAAAAAAAAAAAAAAAAAAAGTCATGTCAAACCTGTGGGCATCCAAGGATCCGAGGATGGCCTCTCTTTGGTGTTGGCCTGCTCCCACTCAAGGTCATCGTCTTTGCCTTGGCTGTACCCACACGTCGTGTAGGACTTCTCAAAGTTGCAGTCGCCTGCGAAAAGAGACAAAGTTATAGCACTGGCTGCAGACTTTCCATTCACACCCGTGTAAACGGCTTAGAACAGAAAGCGTTCTGAAGTGACACGCACCGGAGTGCGTGTAGGCACCAATATTTATGTTGGTCTTCACAGCGAGATGTAAAAGCGATGCAGACAAAGCAAAGGATTATTATAATGGACTGCAACACCACATTTATCATCATCTACGGCGGCATGTACGTCCAGCATCGCTGCAGTAAATACGAACAGACTAAACTCCATCATCGTAAAGCATTACATTTTGCCATCAACCATAAATTAGATTCCCTCACAACAAGCGGTTCAGCTAATGTGCTCCTCGCAGTTTAGTGCACACTCACTGTAATCTTTCTTCAGGCCTTTAGTCTGCAAGTGACAGCATGTGGGTGAGAGGCAAACCTGCCATCATGACAACATCACTCTTTCAGAAACTAAACAGGAGCCTAATCAGATTAAGTAGGACCTACGCTCCAATAGAAAACTACAAATCTGGGTTTTTTTATGCTTCCAACCGGCATCTGAGATATAGAATCAGCACTGTTTGAGTGTCATTTGTGATAAGGAGGTTGGTTAAAGTTGACTGAATTTAGGTCAGTTTCCTTGCATCCAAATAAAAAAAGGATATGTATTCAATGTAGCACCACAGACAAATCTTCCTTTCTGTAAACAACTTAAGCTACCTACAGCCGTCAGACTTAAACGCTAACCGTCTTTAGTACTGAATATGGAAAACCAGAATATTTGAGAAAATGAATATCAAAATTGACCCATTTTGGATGCAGTAACAGCATTTCACTATGCATTGTATAAAATCACAGAAGCATCCTCTCCCTGGAGCATACCTGCCACTGTTGGATACAATTCAATTCCCTCCTAATAAGCAAGAAAGATATTTAGAGACATAACACACTATTTGACACCTTGTCACAGTTCACATGTAATGACTGAAAATGCATGTCATTTAAGCATTCCTATTTGCATGGAATAAAAGTATCTGTCATCGCCTACAAGCCAGAAGCAACAGCGACATGTAAAGGCTCTTAACGGTGCTTATAGTTGGACAGTAGTGCGACTCATTTCTGCAATGCCATTGACATAAACTAATACTTCAAGGCATCACACCATACACAACTGCTGTAGAAGTTATGTCAACTTGAGCTCCCTGAAAATAAACGAGGCTAATTAATATGCATTTAGCTTGGGTATTCGTGATGATTATTTGCACTTGGGTCTAGTGATCACTCGACGAACATCGTTCGCATTGCATAAAATAAAGAGCAGTGATTATACTACAATGCCTGCAAAAGCACCGTCTTTCCTGAGATTTTTCAATCAGCCACTCGTTGCTGTACACCTCTTCTCCAGGTGTGATTGGCTGGTTACAGAGATGCACATCCCTTTAAGAGGACAGAGATTCAGCTAAGAAGACCAAGTCTTTAGAAAGACTCACCCTCAACCCGCTCCGGCACCGTTTTCCATACAAGAGTCTGCTGTACAGCTACGTGCCAAGTGACAGGCAGGCCTCGTAGCCACACAGTAATTACAATGAACGAAATTTGATTGCATGCCAAACAAACCTGGAAATGAGTGGCAGTGTAAAGCTCTTGGGCAATTCACAATTTCCGCTTGGGTAGCAACGCTCTCAGCTATGACCTGTCGAAACGAAAGCCCTCGACAGTGGTGGACACGTTCTGCCGCCCAACAGTGTCGGTTCTGCCAACGGACAGGTAAATGTATCCGCACTGAATGCTCCAATCAGTGCACTCTCCCTGACAGATACACTCGTCAAAAGAATTCTAACAAAAACTTGATGGATGCACTTTTTTTATTTATTTTTTAATTACATTGAAATAACATCAACTATGCTTGATTTAATTTTGAATTGAATACAGATTTTTTTAAATTAGGGTTTAGACCGAATATTCGATTATTCTATTTGACGATTAACTCACAAATCTATTTACTTGGATTAAATGCATGCTAATTAACCAAAGAAAGAAAGAAAAGGCCAGAGATGTGTTATTTCTCATCATTATTCACAAAGGAGAGCCTAAGAATCTTCCAGAAGATAACAGATCTCAGTAAGACTATTCATTTTCCTGCCCAGCAGAGTGAGTGAATGCCAATCTCTTTGCAGCAAGTCATCATTTACACAGAACTGGAGTTCCATATCATAATGGGGCAAAAATATTAGAATATTCCATATTAAGAGCCATAGACATAGCCAGAGCCATAAATTGTTCAAAATGCACCATCCGTAGTTTAAACAAAAAAGGCAATCTTTCACACAAGACAAATAAAATCCAGACATTTAACTGAACTCCATTAGAAACAAGCAGGGTCCCACGTTAATTTCTGGGAAGATCATCAATCTAACTATGTCATTCAGTCCCAAGACATTTGCTGAGCAGCAATGAACAGCTGTCTAAAAACCTTATAATAGCAAAACAAAGCTATTGAGGTGGGTGAGGTTAGGGAGCTACCCTGGGACTGTAAAACACTTCCAAATCTTTGGAAGAACGTCTCTATAATGTAAAATAATCATATAAATAATGTAAACAATTGAATTTCCTTTAACCCTCATGCTTATACACTATACATTGGCTTAGTTCTGCTTAGCTTGTTTTTTTTGCGTCTGATTCAAGTTCACTGCTGTTCCATTCCACCTTTGGCCAACCACTGTCCTATCAACTGTACCCTAAACCAAATTCTACCTCAGGTTCTCTCTGAGAGCACAGCCATGGCATGAACATCTGAAAATGCATACAAGCCTCAAGAAATATGAATAAAATGTGCAAATCTGAAACCCACACCCAGTCGTTTGCGTACAAAGTAGACGCTAAAACATAGTCCTAAAACTTTTTGGGGCTACTTTACAATGAAAAACATTGAAATCTATATGAACCATTGGCTGTGACTTGTCATCCAAAGCAAGGCATTAATGGAACAATGACGAGAAGATATAAAGACTGAAATAATGGGAGGAGTGCATGCAAAGCCTTCACATAAAAAAACATAAAAATAACCTCAAAATGGCCAGTGTACATTTTACCATATTAACTTGGGCTTTTCAGCTTTCAGCCCTGTACAGCACTGTTTATGTCTTATGAAGCAAAGTAGACTATTACTTAATTGAATTTCACACCTTGGCTTTTTTCCACCTTTTCATTTCACATCAAGCACCAACCGCCGTTTAGTTCTGAAAAGGTCTAAGCAAGGTAAATACACTTTAAAAATGAAAGAAAGTGCCACTTAGTGAAGAGAGTGCGGTTCAGATGGCTGGATCTCCTGCAGCCATTTGGCCATTTCCCTTTCTTTAGTGGTTCCTGTCCACGGACCTGCCGCGGCTCCCTCCCACCAGCACGCGGCCAGCTCCAACACACAAGAGGAAGTGGCTTTTAGTACCATTTGATATTCAAATCAATGGCATCTGGAAGGATCGCGCCGCTCCCGGAGTTGCCGAGTGGAGAGAGACTGGCTGGCACAGGGGTGATATCTCGTATTCATTAGGAGGAGGCATACAGTTCTCATCGTGTGCTGATAGAATCAATTTGCTGTAACCTATGTGTTGCCATTAGACCCACACTGAAAATACTGGCAAAGACGTGAGGGGCTTGCTGAGAGTGCAGGGATAAAATAGAAAAAAAGAGATGCATTTTACCCAAAAATCGTTGCTCTCCGGCACCAAACAGACACACTTCTGTCTCATTTTAACAAGTGCCCAAGAATGACGGGACAGCTTTAAATCCCCTGTGTGTTATCTAAAGAAGCAGACCCTGTGTCAGAGTATCGCGGAGACTATCCAGATTTCAAACAGTCATTTTTCACCATTCCTGAGGTCGAGACTATTGCGTTGCATGATTACATCTCAAAAAGGGGAAAGTAAACACACATGTATTCTTTATTCAGCTCGTTCGGGTATTTTAGGATTTTAGGATATCAGCCAGCTGATAAAAAGAAGCAAGAAGACCCTAAATCCAAAATGGACTGAGATCTGGCCACAAACTACCTCGACCATATCTCAGGGAGGATATGTTTCAGATATTTGTAGAATTTTGCACAGCAATGTTAATGCATCTTTTAACATTTTCTTGACTGAGGCATTTCAATTGTAATAAGTACTGGCCCAGCTTGGGCAATATTAAACGTTTTCATTACCTTGTGTGCACAGTTTAAGAGAGGAATTCTGTCCTGCTTTAAGGCTGAGCAAACTGGAGATGGATCGTACCAAACAGGCCATTCATTTCAGATGGTTTGACAAAGACCAGGCCCTCCTTGTAGATATTTTGTGAGTTTGTGTTATTTGCTTTGACATTGTAACATGCCGGTGGAGTCTAGAGAAATATAAATAAGTCTCATAGTGGAAGCAACAGGAAATGTTCCTCAGCTAGACTCCCAGACAAAATTCTATTTTTTTTTAATAGCCATCAGCATGTGACATAGAACAAAAGTGCTATAATCGAAACACTAGGGACTTGTAACTTTCACAATGGTCATTACATGTTAATACTTAATTGGAAAAGGTTGATCAAGTTTGGAATTCATCCGACCTGGTTATCCAGAAACTGTGAGAATAAAACATATACAACTTTATCCAATCCATGAAAACCTTTGACAATCTT
This sequence comes from Aldrovandia affinis, assembly GCA_029706075.1. Classification (NCBI taxonomy): domain Eukaryota; kingdom Metazoa; phylum Chordata; class Actinopteri; order Notacanthiformes; family Halosauridae; genus Aldrovandia; species Aldrovandia affinis. Next base: position 11,907,048 of record JAINUG010000001.1, read on the forward strand.
TGTTTTGCATGGCCTTTGAGTACCTGTGCATGCAAACAGTGAATCTAAACAGTGTGGACAGCTGTTTTAATTAATGCCTCTACAAAAGAGTGAGAAGCGCTTTTCACAGACGTTTTGGTTTGCTTGAAAGGGCTTGAGGGTGTCACTCTAGGACCTCATCTCCCTCCGACTCCAGAAATCGATATGTACTTCCCTGTCATCTTTTCTCTTTCAAGAAAAACAAACAAAGCAACAGTAAAGCTGGTACAAGACTTATGTTGTAAATATTTCAGCTGATTCCTACGTGGAAGCGCGCAATGGTCTTTAAATTCTGACATGCTGTGCATTTTTAAAAATCTATCCATCTTTTTACGGCAATGAGCCACTGGCCAGAATCGATATCCCTCCCCCTCGAGTTGCAACCAATTTCTCCTAAAGATTTTCAAGTCAGACTTAAACGGGCTTTCATTACTGCATCTGCTACAAGAGTAAACTATAAACTATCAAAATCTACTGTGCTGTTCTGCACTGGTATAAGTGAAACTAATGTGCTACTGTGCTGTTCTGCACTGGTATAGGTCAATCTAATATGCAGAGTTTGGCATATTAAGGTGTGTACACCACAGAACTAAACATTTATTTTATAGTAAAATTCAACAATAAATAATGTCTTAGAGACAACTCAAACTCAAATCTGTAGTAGGGTAGATATCAAATTTCAAATATTTCCAAATCTTACTTAAAGGAATAGGAGGTTTTAACCTAAAAGTCTATTGTTCAAAAAAAAATTTCACAAAAGCTAACAAAAGCTGAATTTCCTGCTAATGGTAGTGTGGACAATTAGGGCCATATTAAAGAGCAAAACAATTTGACACAGACAAATGTACAGTATTTGGTCCTATATTTTACATTGTAATCTACTGGATCGCTTACAAAAGTGAGGTGGTGTGTAACAGTCCCCCCCCCCCCGTCCTATTTTAGTGACATATGACTGAGGCAATCCACTTACAAAATTCTGCCCCCATTTTATATCTGCTACTAATAAACAATCCTCCTTCCTACAACACCAATGACAAATTTCTCTGTAACAGACCATTACAGCAGAAATCGTACTGTCACAGGACCACCAATTCAGCCTAACATCCTCAGTCTTCTCAGGCTTTGAGAACCAGAAGTGCGCTTTTTCCCCCTCAATAAGTCTCGATGGCCACATGTGTTTTAATGAACATCTTGTCTTTTCGATTCCCCGAAGACAGAAACAACAAAGCAATCTCAGGTAATTTAAAACCAATGCCCGCTCTCTCCCTCCACCGCTGTGAATTTGAGCTCAAAATCCTACTCCTAAGCCTGTTTGGGAATGATGTGCCATTTCAGCCAAACCTTATTTCACGTAGTTATCAGCCACTACGGACTGAGTCGGTCTCTGCCACATCTTACTCGTACATATACTGTCTGCTTGGGAGCTTTGAACTTTAAGATAGGATTTAAACAGTCAATCTCAATATCATTACCGATCAAAGAGCGTTTTCCCCCTCACCACTGATTTTGGAGAATCATGAAGCTGGTAGTGGCATTTCCATGCTTAATCTGCTTCATTGGACTTGATGCTTCTCTGCCATGTATTGCACCAGCACATTTTAACAACAGATTAACACTGGGCCAGGAAATGGAGGTTTATAGCCATCAATCTTTCCACCTGTTTATTATCACCCTTGGGCTTCAGGCGACCAGGACCTGTAACCTGTAATTCAGCTGAAATCCACTTCGTGTTCAGAGTTGAAGATAATTAGCTGTAATTAACCAGTTATGAATTGGCGAAAGAGAGATCAATCGTAAGGACTATGGTGCAATCGAACAAATTGTTGAGTTACCTGAATGGTGATACTTCACGTGTCGATCCATGACAAAAAAGCCTGGTTAATCAAATGTCAATGCTTTAGTTTGACAAAAAAGTATATTGTACAGAACGTTTCTCTTCTGGCAGTTAATCATTGTCATCAACCTTCTATCACTGCATTATTAGTGTTTTCCCTTTATATGACTTGTATCATGAGATTAATCATTTTGAGGATGACAAGAGCAGTTTAAAGAACATGAGAAACATGACATGAAAGTATGATATTTACATTTAAGTTCAATTTGCTTCATTATTTTAAAGCTACCCCATTCTATGAGATAAGCATTTTAATAGTCTATTTAGTAAAAGTGACAAGGGGTATTTTTGTTTCAGTATTTCAAACAAACAAACAAAAAATCAGCAGTTGATAAAACATAATAAGTTAATGCTAAACAATGCATTATTGGTATTTATACCATGGCTTGGTTAAATACTGGATTCTGACTGGTCGAGAGGGTGTTGCTTATTTTCAAGTAAACCACAGAGAAATATAATAATGTACAGCTATGAAGCAGTTCCACCAAAAGTGGCCCCATCCCAGTTGCAAATCAATACGCAAGCACATTCAACATTCAATTTCAATTGAACATTCAATTCACAACCGTGAATAATAGCAAAAAAGTAATAAATTAACAACAACCACATAGCACTATGAAAATGTAGTTTCACTGTATTTGAGCGTTGAATTATTTCTGGTGCAAGTAGCGGTGCAGAATGAACCACTCTGGGCTGCGCAGAACCACACAGGCCGGCTTTGACTCGGGACCACATCACACCACCCTGTCGTGGTTTAGTTTCATATAACTGCACAGCTTGTGGTGGTTTATTCCTTACATACCATTCACCTGAGAAATTTTGGATGCCCGAATGAGACAAATACTGTATGCAAAATAATGATTACCAAATGATCGTAAATACTGCAAAATAAATCTTATAAATAGGGACTGTGTGTCCATAGAGGAGTGCTGCTGAATTAATGTGCAATCCTGCATGATTAGTAATCATTAAATAACGGTTCAGGCACTGCAATGGGATGATTGTTAATGATTGTTTAACAAGTGGCTTCATGAAGAGGCTGTATCGACATCTTGCTGCTGGAGGACTGAGTTGCTGGCTATAAAGCGCGGCCTCCAAAAACAGCAGGGCCCTAATGATTAGAACTCATTAACAATGCTGAGCCATTGAACAATTTGGGCTTCTACCCAAGCCAATATACTGTATATATTAGTCCATTATCTACAATAGACTAATATATATTTTGATATTAAACAAGTAAAAAGCAAGTCTTAGGCCTATTACTTTCTGTTTTTACATTCCAATCTTACTGACACTATTTGCAGTGGCACTGTTAACACATATGGGAATCACATAATAATGCATTATATTGTGAGGTCATTACCTGCAAAGATGCTTTAGTCAACTGTGACTTTGCCATGATATGGAACCTAGACATAAAACCCATTTTCTCATTCTGGGCTCAGAAATACCCCACAGGTTAAGGATTAAGATAATCCAGATAAGATAATTCATTTCAGAGAACACGGAGGGACTTAACTCCAAAGAGGCTCAAAAGACAAAGTGGAGCTTCAATTTATATGTTTAATGGTAAATGCCATACGAGTCCAAAAACATGCAATTTCCCTTACAAAACATGAATAGATATAAAGTATTCCACATACTCTTCTCCCTGAGATAAACAATGGAAAAAAGTGTGATAGAATTTCCTAACGTAATAAATGAGGAATTTAGGGATTGTCGCAGACATCTTAACAGAATTAAGACTGACCCACTCTACATGTAGACTGACATGTTGTTCAAAACTCAGAGATGTCCATTAAATTAAGTGCTCATGCACAAGATCACACTGTTCTCTTTGCTAAACAGAATTTTAAGATTTTTCTGATATTGTCCCATTTAGTAGGCCACGAACAAGGCAAAGTAAAGTGCTGTATGCTGCCAACATAGCCTAGCTCTGTATACTATTTTTATTACATGCTTCAGGGAGAAAACCTTAAATCAATAAAAGGCCTTCACATTGCACTCCTCTGAAACTTAGAAATTCATCTGAATATCTACAAAGCAATTTCTGCTAACCACTGAAGAATACCTCCCAGACAATAAAATCGTTGCGACATTAACAGGGATATTCAGCTATTCATGAGTTCATCATTTTTCCATCAATACAGGCAAAATCCAAAAGGCATTATGCTGAGAAATGTGACCCATGGTCTGTGTAGGACCATTGACCCACACACCAGACGTAATTAATTATATTATGCCCATATTGAAGATGTAATCACCTTATGAACCAGACAGGCACTCGCTCAATAACACCCCTAAATTACCTGTCCTTTTTACCTGGACACACTTCATCTGCAGAGTGGGAATCCTACTTGTAAAGAATGAACGCAGGATATAGAAAGTTGAGGACCGGGAAATAAATGTTCAACTCATCTGAGAAAACGAGGTAGCCATGTAGTAGTTACATAGTACCAGGAATGAGAACTGACAGGTTGAGGAATCCCACTAAGACTCGCTGGCCCCACAGGCTGCTGGGGTAGGAACTGCAGCACAGGTCCTGGAACACTTGAGATGCTACCGATTGGTAGTCCATCTCAACCCCTTGGGTATGAATCAGGATCAATTATCAGGACTGAATGTAGCCAACTGTGGGTTCAAGGTACTCAGTATTTTACCATTTAAAAGACCTGGAAAACCTGCCTGCAGGACTGTGACATGCCAGGAGTAGGGTTGTGTTTGGCAATGTAAACAAAAAAGGTGGTGGTGGGGGAGACGGGGGAAATTACATTTTTTTATGTGTACACAATAGTATATTGCTACAATAATCCCAAAACATATTTAGCATTTCTAACCTGATCTGTAATTCTACAGGAACCATGCTCCTCTGAACACTGGACGTCAGGGCTAACATACCTAGCCTTGACAAGAGCAGCTATCCCCATGCCTTGGTGGGATTAGACCGATGACCCACAGATGGAATGGGGGGTGAAGCCTCAAGACTTCCCAGTCATCCGGCCCCACAGGTACCCTCAAATTATTCGCACACAATTATTCATATAGCTCATTACCTGTAATGTTTATTTTATACAGCCTTCTTTGCTCGGCTTTATCAAGGGTATGAATAATTTGAGAGGGTACTGTATATATATATAGTGATGCTATCGTGATGGGATTTGCAAAGTGCTTGAGAGAAGGAGACGCTGGATGGGGTGTAATGCGCTCCTGAACACAGTTAAAGAGATATGAGGGATGACAGACTGTCTTCCTCCTTTCGGTGTGTTAAATGATGATAGATGAGCGCCCGGCGACATCGGGATTCATTGCAGCGTTCCCCCGATCACTTCCACAGGACTCATAAAGCACTTCCAGTCAATAATTATGCTAAATCTGTCTCCATTTTTACAACCTGACACCGTGCAATTAAGATGAATCTGGAGTCTCCCTGAAACAGTTCTGCCTCAAGTGCAGCCCGTGACAGCACAGTGACAGAGTGGAGTGCACACGACTGCGTGGGTGTGTCGGGACACGTGTGCAGTTTAAGGAGGGACAGTGCGCAGTGACAGCAGGCAGAGACCGTTAAATGCAAATGGCGAGCAAGGGAGGGCTGACGTGTGCACCTTGACAATATAGGTGGCAACTGGCGCCAGCGTATGTGGGCCTTCACATGGCGACAACGTTTGGCTTTGGCTCTGGCTCACGTTCACTTATCATTTTACATTTGCATTCTTAGTATTTGGCAGATGTTGCTTCCCGACCCCCACCTCGATGCAGTTGGGTTTGGCCGTTTGCTGTGACCGGTTTGATCCAGACGAGGTACGGAGGAGTACAACACATTTGACAGAAATAAGGGAGGCTGCCCAAGCCCTCTTCTCCCGTTTAAACAGATCCTTATATGGTTTATTCCACATTAGGAGACCTCAATGTGGTCACGCAGAGAGGGGGGCTGAACGGGCCCCTGAGCATTTACAGCCTGTTGAGGTTTCCAGAGAAATAGAAAACATGTAGCCCACTCCACTTCATACTAGCTGACAAACTCTTAAATACACACAATGGTCAATGTTTTACGATTCCACGCAGGCTCCGTGTTGCAGGCGTAAAACAGAACCTTTGGTGAGTATTTCACTATATCTGCTGGTGGATTCCGTGTGAGATGGAAGGAAGGGTGAAACCTATTTTGACAGTGGTAGTTATGTCAAAAAAATGACAGCTGAGAGGCAGCCTGGAAAGCTATACATCTGTTTCAAAAAGGAGAAGAAAAACCCTTGCAGGAGTCAACGCCCACTTAACAACTAGGGAGCTCGCAACTGTGTTTTTTAGGGAGACTTGTCAGCAGCTCCAGCTGCATCTGCTTTTGAAAATGTTACGTTTGAGTGGGAAAACTCTCTCTTCTGCTCACGGTTCACACAAGGCCCGCTTGGACTGGACTCGGGGAGATAGGGCTTTCTCGCCTTACTTGGTGCTGTCTTGCCAAGACCGCGTGAAACTCCACAAGGATTGGAGATTAATAGATATTCCAGCGGCCTAGCTTACACATCCCGGGAAGGCTTGACAGACAGTTTTATGCTCTACTTCTCCCAGACACAATTAAATAAAAAAGGGGAAAGAGGGAGAAAAAAAAAAGCGCAATTCCACCAAAATCACGAAAGTATGAAGTAAAAGTATAGCCTGCACCTCGCTGAATGGCTGCTCAGTCAATGAATCTGCACAGAAGAACTAAATTATTAGAGAAAACGAACAATAAATCTTGGCTCTCTTAATGACTCATCTTCCCAGGACATCTTCTCCAATCAGAGGTCTAATAAAATACTCAAAAGACTTCTTTCTCCCTTTACTGCATTAAAAACTGAGGCACATGTGGCAGTTGAACGACCTTTTTATAAAGAAACTCCCCAAGGCACGAATGCAATGCACTAAACTTGAGGCCTCTTACCATCAAGCCCTTTGCATGACTTGCACACCGTGCACAATGACATTGAGCAGATAATTTACTGTTGCCATCATCAATAAACTGCACAATGGAATTCTGAAGTAGCCATCAATGTCTGACACATACTTAGAGGAACTATGCAGGTACTTTGAATACAAAGACACATTTTTATCCTCATTGTATAATACAGATCTTAAATGATCAACAAGTGGTGGGAGGAATAGAAATAGCATTCGGGGATATTGCTTCTTCCACATTTGGAGCAAAACTGATGTTTCCCAGTTATGTGTAGAGCTTTTTTATTTCCCTTATTTCCAGATTTCTTTCCTTGATTATTTTCTTGAGAATTCATGGTTCCCTTGGGTCTGTCTGGCTCCAGTCTTTCTTTAAAAAAGGGAAACTTCAAACTGTCTATCTAACAGCCAGATGTCAAATCTGTTCTTGCCAATGTGTTGGACTTCCTCAGATTGAGGTCATATAGCAGATATATCCAGACTCACCCGGCACATATCTTCTGTTCATACATACGGATATACATAAACTGCAATAATACAATCAAAACAGGTAATAATTAGTAAATAGTTCATCAATCCTCATGATGATCATCATGTGACGAAGGAAAAATTGTGCACTATAAAAATTACTCCCGGAAACCCTCAATTACAACATAAAACAGGTGCAGTCCAGGAGCAGCAAATTAGCTCTATCTCATAAATTGTTCAGCACAATATGAATAGACCAACCCCTTCAAAATTAAACTGCTACAATTTCGAGCAAGGAGCAAGAAGCAAAAAAAGAACCGGCTAGAATACAACCCTTGGGATTAACTAATTAATGAGGGCATCTCCCTCTTCAAATCTCCTCTTGTCAGTTTTTTAAATTTTCATTTAAATTTTCTGGTCAGCGTGCAAAATTTCACCGAAAATGAGTTATGAGTGTGCAGCCTCTTTTTAACTATTTTTAGACCTTGGGTGTATAACAACAAAGTGTGGCGATTTCAAGCCGCTGAATGCGATTCTGAACATTTGAATCCGCGCCCTTCACACTGTCCAACAAACTAGCCTGCTCCAGTTTAGCGCACTTCAAACAATGCACCACGGCATAGCCAACCTTGGCACACTAATGGAACACATTCTCGGCGCAAAACCTCAATCGGCGCATCGATGACGCACATATAGATTTCAGAGAGCTCTGCCTGTGGTATTGACAGAAATTAAACAAAGTAAACTTTGTTGCCAGTGACTTCTTGTTCCCAATTTATAACCCAGGCTACCGACAATGTGTATGTGCCTCGACTCAAAATGAAAATCAGCAGCAGCGGCTCCAACCTTCCTATTCAAAACACAACAATAGGTTGGCAACACACCACGCACAGTTGTGAACCAGATGATGTCTGCTGCACTTTGGAGGTCCTGCGGCCCTTCGTTGTTCTGTGCAACAAACAGGCGCAGAGACACCAGCGCGTACCACCAACGCGGCCTATTTCCTCTCTCCGCGCCTCCCTCGCTTCCTACTGCTCTGACAGAAAGAAACATGATGGATGTTTATTTTGGTCTAAATTGATTCACTACAAGGCGGCAGCTCAATATTGGGAGGCTTGAAAGATGATTTATTCCTGGCCCGTTTCCATTCGATTAGCCGCAGGCAGTTGGGCCGCCGGGACACGCCACTACGAATGAAAGGAGGGATTTCGTGTGATGATGGGGACTGGGACGACACTTCCCTGACCCCACTCGAGTCTCTCGAATAAACAGACAGCTCCCATCCGCGGGGCGGCTGGCCCCGCTGCACTCGCCCTCATCGCGAGCAAACCCACTGCAGTCAACAAGCGGGTGGATTCCACTAAACTACAAAACAAGCAGAGAGGGAAAGTCTTCTCTTCTCAGCTGTGTGGAGGCATTTTCCTTTCTTCCGATGTTCTTGCTCAAAAAATGACAAATCGAAGAAAATTAATAGACTCATTGCATTTGAGAAAAAAAGTTCATTCCTAAAAATACAAAACTCACTCTCACTGGTTCAGCATATGATCCTGCTACTTTAGAGTTTCTCAAAAGTTTCAACTAAACAATCATAATATTGTATTATTATTATCATTATTATTTTGCGGTCAGTTTTAAATTACTGGAATATTGTGTTTAATTAGATCTTGTTTCGTGGTGGTGGACATATTTAACAAGGCAGCACACTAAGTAAATAAATACATCTGTTGCCCAGTATGAAGCTGAATGCAGAGCGAGATGGATTCTGTGTATTGTCTTATAGTCATGTTTTAGGAAGGAGAGGCATACTAGAGGAGAGATGTGTTAGAGAAGCTCAGTTGGACCTATATGGTGTGGCCACTGTGAAAGCCTGAAAGTTCCTGTGTCAGATGTGACTGTGGAGATGTAATCCCACCAGGGACTCCTGCGAGGCTCCAGGTGGTCTTCCTCTCCACACTTCAGACGTGCCGGCCTTTGTCTCAAAGCTGACCCACATAAGCCTGCTGCCGAAAATCTCCAGCAGAAATCCAAGCCCCCCGTCTTCAGGGGTGACCCTGAGGAATCTTAAACGCTCTGGACGGCCGCGGCAGATGCCAAGGTTTTTTTGACTGGAACAATGGAGCGATAGGCAGAGTGGTCATGGTTAGCGGGGGTGGGGGGTTGGCTTAGGCTCTGCACCGTAGCTTTCATATCAGTGCTCCCTGGCTGCCTTTCCAACGCTGCACTCTCCCAGCTGAAGTTCAATTCACCTGAATGCTATTAAAAATCTGACCAGTGCCCTGACCCCAGCGGAGACCTTTTTACTGAGAGCAGAGGGGTGATTGGTTCTTCCCCACTCACTTTGAGCAACCAATACTAACAATGTAAGCAGTATACAGCATTTTTAAACGCCAATTGTATACTCCTCCTGCATGCATATATTTTGTGTGATTTTATTATGGTTTGATTTAATGTACAGTGGCACAATGCACTGCACTGGTGCTATAAAAAACTGCAATGTTTATTTTATAGTATTGGGTCTATATTATTGCACGGTGATCTGCCCTGTAGTTTAAGAGCTTAATATACACAGACGAAACAGAAGTTAACACCCGGCAATTTGTTTTATAGCGACTCTTCCACACGTAAAACAGAAACTAGCAAACTGCGATACAGTGACATTGCACATTCAGGGGGATATTTAATCTAGCCATTAGAGTACATTTAGGAAATTATTACATTTTCTCTATTCGTACACGATGTTACTTATCAATGTCAATGACTGTTGAACTAATGATGTGTAAGACAAAGTAATCCAAGACTCAAAGGGTCAAAGGCTCCAAAGCATTTGTGATCACCCCCTCAAATTATTATTTCCATTCAAAGAATAACGACAACAGTGGCCAGAAATGGTGTTTTGAGCTCCTGCAAGATTTGCAGGCTTGAGCTCTCTTCCAAGTGGCGCTTGGTGGTCACAATTCATCCCGCCTGTGTGATTTGTCTGCATGTTACCATCGGCACAGTTCTGGCACGATGTGGTGCCTCGGGACGGCGCGGGCGCAGAAAGATCTGGCGAACTTCCTGAGAGTGGTATCGCCTCAGCACTTTCGCGTCTCCGTTTCCGACGGAGATAAGCTGAAAGGGAGTGTTTGCAATCATCACAAAACCATGTGAAACCACAGTAACGGTCTCAAAGTCATTATTTGGAAGCAATGAGCACTTTCGTGTCTCGAGATCTCTCTTCCCGTAATCTCTTGCATGTTGAAACCATCACACTGCGGGAGGTGAGAACCGAGGTTATTGCCGTACTGTATATCGCACGATATCAAAAAAATGTTCCTGATTTCTGTGCAGCCTCGGATTTTGACAGGGTCAACACTTAAGTGCTAAGTAGCGAATTCAGACAACTCTGCAGTGTATATTGCACACCTCATTTGCATTTCAAATTCATACTCCAACATGCCATTTGCAAGCTACCTGACAAAGGAATCTACAGAGCACTCATTTCCTAAGAACACATTAATATTTTGAATTATTAATGCCAATTATAGTACGATAGCTCTTGACCCATTTTCACATTAACTGCTTGGATGCCACCCTGCACAGTGCTGTGCCGACAGACCCCGGTTTTATTGAATCACTAAGTGTAGCGGCCTATTTTGCATTCTTCTTTTCAATAGATTTCTTCTCATTCCTTTTGACTCAATCACAGTTAAATCCCTCAGTAACATCTTGCCGACTGGTCCTAGGGATTATATATATATATATATATATATATATATATTATAAGGATTTATGAAGCAAAGCAGCTTTGGGTAAAATATCATTACCGTTTGAGACCGGTCTTGTAAATTGTCCAATTGGTGATGTTTAATGTCAGTCAGACATCCAGACATGCTGTTTATTTCACAAGGAAAGAATAACTGATCCGTGGGGGAAATGACACCAGTGCTTCTTCGGGATGACTACGATTCAGGGTAATCCTTTATAAGCAAGCCTTCTCTGGATCATATATTGTATATTGTACACAGATCGGTTTAATGTGCTCAGCATCGTTTTCATTGTGTAACAATGAAAAGATTAGACCTTATTGGTCCATTAGTGCAACCAAAAGAGATTACTGTATGAAAGCTTTGCAAAGATTATTTTCAATATTAATTGCATTCCTCCGGTGACATATTTCTTGATTTATCGTATCAGTCACAATTGTGAACAGAGCGGTGCTTGAATAGCACAGGATTAACGGATGAATGCCTCATGAATAGCTTGTGAATTTGCCTGTTTAACACATTAGTTCAGGTGAGGCATGGTCTGGGTCACACAGTGTTAGAGGAGCGTTGAGGTCAGAGCTTGTTAATGGTGCATTGCATGGTAAAATTCCCTCGGTGGCAACATAAATGTACACACTGCGCTTGCAATCACACAACAACTCTGAATAAGTGATATGTGGACATTTGTAATGGTATTAACCTGTATCAAGCAGCATGCTTCTCTGTTTAACACATGTTGTATTTTGCCAGAGACAGCGGGTACACGTACATTGGAATGGCCCTTTATGTGATTGACATTTGAACCCCAAAGGAAATGTGCAGCACATTCAGGAGTTACTCGCAAATCCTAAGGCACACATTTAAGACGTCATGGGGAATTTCGCAAAGAGCCTCGTTAACATTTGAGTACAACATAGAGCCTTATCGCAACAGAAGATCTGATGAATGGCTGATCAACAAGGTTTAAAAATGGGAACTTTTGATTATAATAAAGACACTCCTTGTCATTTCCCATTCTTTCAATTTGTAGCTTTGCAACTCACATTGTATTTTTGTTCCAATCATTTATTTTTAAGGCATTCAATTAGTCTGCCCCAAAATAATATCCTGACATTGACATTGCCAATATAACCAAAGGACAGTAAGTCCCCTCCCAGGGCTGGCCCTCGATGCCTCCTTAAATCTTGTATTTCCCCTACCATTAAGTGTACCAAAGGGCCACCAGGGTCCCCTGCTCTTCATAAGCTTTCACTTTGAAGAACATAATGACCACCTCCCCCAACACACACACACACGCACATATGCATGCACGCAAACACACACTCACGCACCCTTTTCACGTGGCCTAAGAATTCTTCAGCTGTCCTGCATTCCTCACCGTGGTGCAGTTGCCCCCACTTCAAAAGCTCAATTTAGCCCATAAATTCTCTGGGCCAACCATGACTAGGAGCCTCATTGACAGTGCGGCTCTAAAGGCAATCACTGTAGGGGGAACTGCAGACTGCACATGCTGTGGGAAACCATCCCTCCACCCAGATAAGGGCTTTTAGCACCACCCCCCCATCGTAACCCCCTAGACTCACATTTCCTTCACAGGCAAAGATAAACAATATAACATATTTGTTTAAGACCGTGGTGCCAAATGAGCTTCTGTAGGCCCACAGCCTACACCGAGTCCCATTCCACCCAATTCCCTGGGGTCCTAATTGGTTTGATTTATCACCCATGGACACAAAGCATTCCTTGAGTGCTACCAGATTATTAATTAGAAGATGGGGTTTGAATCAAATCAGGCGGCTTCTTTCAATTCAAGCAAGAACTGAGTGCAGAATCTCTTGTTTTTGGGAACACTGGTTTAGCCGGCGTCACAGCTGTCCTGCGTGAATCCGGAAATGGAGGCCCCACCAGGACTGCCCTGAAACCCAACTGAAATAACAAGATGGATATCTGGGCTTACTCGATAAGACAGGGAAGGAAGCTGTCCATTACAGCAATGAGAGGATGAATAAAGTCGCAAATAATGGAATAACAGAATGGAATATAAAATGCAAACCAGGCGAAGGATTGTCTGGGTCTTGTGTAGAAGCAAAGTGCTCCCGGAATGCCAATGGATGAAGAGCTTATTTGCTGCATTAGCATGCACTTTCATATCAGAACGGTCCTGTTCTTCCTTTCACGGAAAATCAACGAATGCCGTACATGCCATTTTCATTAGAGGAAGTCTAAAGATAAGATCTAATAAAAAGCTAGACAAATATAAATAGGCAAACAATAGAAATTATCTTTTGTGAATCTTATTGCCTGTGATGTATTCATTACTGCTACATGTCTCTGAGAATTCAGAAGTACTGACACATGGGCTGTATCAATGTTTTTTTGTGTGTTTTTTTATTTTTTTTTTAACTTGGTCTCACAATGGGTATGTACAACCTCCTAATTTGCATCCATGGCTTTGCTTCCATTAAAATCGCTGTGACTTTCTGTGTGCTACTTGACGAACGTGACCCTTTGCCCCTGGGAAGAGAGCCTGCTTCCTCCCAGCCACAGCTGGTCTGACGCTGATAAAGAGTTTGCAGAAAAATCAGAGCTGCAACAAAATCCCACCCACTCCTCGACAATATTCCCAAACAAATTTGCCCTCATATGTCCGCTGTGACGACAATTAGCAAGCCCCTCCCTCGGATTTCGCAGACGGCTGAATGTCAGTTTCACAGCTATGGAGCATGCCAAGGAATCCATCCAGCAAAAATAAATAAATAAATTTGCTAACCCGAGAGCCAAAATGGCAGCCAAGGCCCGCCTCTAAAGGTTGAATAGCCAGGTGGTTCCCTGTTAAATGTGACACAGTTTCCTTGAACCACAATCTCTGGCTATGGTGGCCTAGATGTCTGCTGGCCATGAGGTCATTTCTGGTCATTATTCCTGAGTGGTCCATGGAGAGGAAGCTGCCCCCTCCCTGCTACTCCCTGTATCCTGCTGATATCAGGCAGGGGCGAGCAGGAATCAGGGGAGGAAAGGGAAGAACCCGGTGCAGTCGAGCAGAAAATACCTCGTTTGTCAACAGGGACTGAGTTAAAAGACAGTTTATCTGCAAATTGAGCAAGGGATGGGCTGAAATATACTGAATATATAAAGTAATGTTACATACTCACTACTGATGTACATTAGGTACACCAGTATGAAGGGACATACAATTTTATAAACTAACAGCAAGACACTGCAGAACACTTGGGTTTATTTTGAAGTAAGGGGTTTATTTTAATATAAGGTGAAGATGAATGACAAATCCATTGTAAAGGATTGTACAAGAGCCAACAGAAAGGCGATAAGAGAAATGAATATGTACAGAGTGATTTTATGATTACATTTGGCCTCAGTAGAAGTAATTGAATCAAGATTACATTTCCCCTAAATCCAGATGATCTTCGAGTAGAAGCATGAATTTGAGTGAAGATCTGGATTTTCATTTGACCATCTGTGGCATTAGTCCATGTGGAGCATGTGAGATCAGAAGCTAAAAGCCATTTATTTACAACTCCAATAAATCCTGATATTTATCTTAATCCTCATTACAATTTTTGAGAGACAATATTCCAATCGCAGATCCTTTGCACAAAAAAACTAATGGAAGTAGCCTGCAGTTCCTAAACAAAATAACCTCCCTCACCCAACCCCACCCATCTCACACCACACAGACTCTCCAAACACATTTTTGTGAGGCAGAAGCATTAACCACCACCCCAGAATGCCAGCCTAGTCTCTAAACACAGACGCAAGTATTTTTCCATCAATTTGTTGACAATCTGTGTACATCGCTAAAATCATATGCGCTGCAAAGCTCAGATGAGCATTAGTTTAGCATTCATTACTTCGAAACACATTTCTATTACCTTTTTGAGCCTGCTCAATTACTGTTGCTGTTCAATTCAAATCCATGTGGAGGAGAAGAGAAGAAAAGAAAAAAAAAAAAAAAAAATCCATTATTTCGGGAGGACTGAGCTATATAATGAAGGCCTCCTCTAATTAGAGGCCGGCACGTAGCAGCGTTTCAAGAGTGTCAACTTTGACAGCTGATTGACTGTGACACTACAATAGCTTGTGACATGTGCACCAGGAGTGGCGTCCTCGGGGATCGCTCGGCGGATCCTCGTAATGGGAGCAGATGTAATGGATTTGAACTGACAGCATCCAAGGGACAGGAGCGATGTACCATCACATACTTTTACAGTCACTGCCATGCGAGACGTCCACAAGCTTTCCCTGCAGATTTGCTCGGCATTTAACTGCTGCTCGGGCGCGAGCTTCGCCAGGGCGGCGTACGAGGGGGGAGAAGCAAACAAAAATAAGAAAGAAGGAAGGAGAGGGAAAAAAATTCACAGAGTCAAATTCACAAGCCAGGTACACCGGCTTCCCGTCTGGCCTCGAGCTGAAATCCACGGGCAGGAGGTCTCTGTTCACCCTCCTCCGTTTAGAGCTCGTTCCCTCAAAGGTCTGATTGACAGCACAATAGTGGCAGCGCGTAGGCTGCAGTAGATGGAAGTGCATTCAGAGAGCTGAGACGCTCGGTATCTCGGCCCACCTTGACATGCCAGACCTGGCGCGGTTCTGCAGGAAGTCAGACAAGGGCAACTTGCCGGCCTTTTCGTTGAGTCATATTTCCGCGCAATCAAAAAACAACAACCAAAGTGGCTGTGGGTGAGCGAGAGTTATCCTGACTATTTTATTCCCCCGCTTTTTATAGCCGTCTGTGAGACTGACTTATCATACCCTGCCCACATACCATGCCTCCTTCTAAAAAGATCCCTGCCACCACGCACAGCTGGGAGGGCTGTGTGCAGGTTCACATTACAGAGGTCTGTGAATGTGACACCCAAACTCCACCTGCCTTCCACCCTCACAGCAACACCCTCAGTATGGATTTCTAGAAAGGGAACATTGATTGTGGACAAAGTGCGGGAAGGGGAGCAAAACTGTGCGGCACACCCCCCAGACTCACATCCACAATCTTCCCTCTATTGCTTTTGTGTGCCTCCCGTCTCTGCACTCCTCCACTCCATTTTAGCAGTTTTATCAACGTGCACTCACGCAGCTCTGTCTGCATTTCCCAGGGAAGATTCCTCAGTGGCTATCGTTTTCACCAGCTGGGCCTACGGAGCCACAGTACCTCTACACCCCACTCCCAGCACAGCCCCCTCGGTCTTCTTGGATCTGGCAAACAGGTCAACCAGCCATGTAGAAAGGAGGTGGCTCAAGGAGGCGGGGGGGGGGGCACTGCCTCTGGGCATCAGAGCCCTCATCACTGCTCTTGGGATCCTTTTGAGACTATCGTATAGCTTCGACTGAAAAACTCAGTCTCAGATATTCCTAGAGAATACATCAATGTATCCTTAAATCCAATCCTGTGAAGGGATGACAGTCTCTATAGTTCTATTCCCTGATCTCCCCCCGCTCCCCCACCACCACCTCCAAACCCCACATTTCCCTCGCTTTCTCTCTGATCAATCTTCCTTCAAGGGCAAGATACAGAGAAAGTTCACTTTGTTGATTCTGTCTTTGGTATGAGTGGGGGCGGGGGACGCGATCACCATAAACAAACACTAATTGGTAGCTAATTTTCTTAGTTCTTGCCTGGCTGATTTATTGCCTTCGGGCTAGTATGAATAATTTATATTAGTGGCGTGCAGCTCCATGTGCAAAGCTAGGAGGCACTGCGTTCATTATGCTATCATGCAGAGTAATTTCTGGGCACTCATAGCTGGTATTAGAATAATATGCAAATACTGGATTCCCCCCCCCCCCCACACACTTCTTCAGGCATAAGTTTGGCAGGCTGTATCCTGCTCTAGTTGGCAGGAACTGGGGGTGGGGGGGGGGGATAGTCACATGACAACCTCACTGTTAACTGCCTCAATCCGAGGGACGGGGAGAGGAGACGCTTTCTCTGAAGGCCAGCTGACATTTCACCGATACTTGTGTGGAGGAGATTAACGAGAGGGAGGCCGCTCGGTGTCTCACTCCATGCTGGCCAGTGGCTGGCTGTAACATGCCGTTCCCTCGATGGTTCCCTGCGTGAACCGTCTGCCAGAGGGCCCCTCGGCTGGCCACCAGCAGATAAACCGGATAGACACTCATCAGTCTTTTAAATAACAAATGACGGTTTATTCACGCACATCCAATGTGGCTGTTAAAAACCTGGGTGTGGCGATGGGATCAGATCTTTCACTTCGGACTCACATTAATAATATCACAAGAGTGGCCTTCTTTCACCTCAGCAATATGTAAAAATTAAGGAAGATATTACCCCAGGTTGATGCTGAAAAAATGATGCTTTTATAACCTCAAGACAAGATTACTGTAATGCTATACTATCCGGCTGGACCAACTCTTCCTTTAGAAGTCTCCGATTGGTACAGAATGCACTGCTAGGTACTGCTAGTACTGTACTAGGGTACATATTAGTCCTGTGCTAGCCTTTTTTCTTGCCATTGTTGAGTTTTTTTTTCTCTTCCCACTAGTTTTTGCCCAACTTTCTGCTTTTTGGGGGTTCAGGCCTGTTTTTAGTTTTTTTATAGCCTCGGTTCTCTGCAAAGCATCTTTGTGACAGTTATCTATAAAAAAGCACCATACAAATAAAATTGAATTGAATTAAGATACAGTCAGACCTCATATTGGGATATTCATGTTATGCAGCTAGAATACTAATAGTGATACTATCTTTTGTGAGGTGCCCACACTTTAGTGGTTCAGCCTCTATGTCTGAATTCAAATATCTGACAAGGAATTGTTTTTATTGCCCAAAGTACAATCTAGTTTGTCTTCTTATATGTCTTCAGATATAAGTTTTCCAACCTGAAGCAAACCCTACCATTTGCCTCTTTATAACATTTTTCAAGGAAAACGGAGGACTGCCAATTCCCTGTTGTGAAACTGAGAAAGCCTTTTCAGCATTTTTCAAGCAGAAGTTGAGAAAAGAAGAAAGAATAAATGTGCTAGTTTGTCAAATGAAGTGTTTACAGAGGAAAGAATACTGATAACAAAATAAAAGTCATGCCCTTGACAGCATTATTCGATGGTGCCATATTCTGATATGTCTATATGACGTGTGTACACAAATCCTACTGTGCTTGCGTTTATAAAAACTTCTGCATATCGAGTTCACAAAAGATAAGTTAAGAGGGGCCTCCGATAGCATAGTGGTCTAATGCACCCGTATTGGCTGGTCCTTTACGAGTGTGAGCTGCCTATCACGGTCGCGGTTCAAAACCCGAAACCAAATTGGGCGAAAAACAGGGAAAAAAATCTGAAACAAAAAAATGTATTCATTAAATTAAATTATAAATTATAAAAAAGTTAAGACTTAATGCTTAATGTTTAATTCCATTTTGATGTTCTCTCACATGTTTATGTACGCTATATATTTTAGCTCTCTGCGTATTAGGGCGGAACATGCTGTTTTGGTGGAGAAGTGGTGTGTGGATTTTGGATGGATATTACCAAGCGGGAGCATGGGCATGGCCTTCCCTCCAATGCGCCCGTCAGCTTTCAGCGGCTTGTCATCGGTGGGGGCAGACGCGCAGGGAAAGTGAGGCGGCAGGCAGGGGGCAGGGAAATAGAAATGTCAGTGGTGCGACGACGCTGTTAAATGGCAGTGAGCGGCTGGCGGAGGTGTCTGCCTGCCCATGTGGTCCGCGTCTCCCCCGATCTGTCACCGCACCGGAGATGCGCCACCTCTGGAGGGCCCGCGGTGTCCTCGGGCGGTGGCACGCATCACCCTACCCCTGCGCACGCACACACACGCCCCGGGGCCTGTCCCCGGCCTGTCAGTGTGAGTGCGCCACCGCGGTTACCGCTGGGCTTCGGAGCGCCAGGAGAGAGGAGACGGGTGGCCCTTTTCACTGCCACAGCCGAGATGTCAAATACGACAGTTAATTTAAAGATGTGCATCGCTCTTACCTAAACGTTCTGTTTGTCCGCCCTCCCCAAAACTCAAATTGGATCTCATCTTAGAGAGCTACACATACTAGGGTACCTGAGGAATTTCCATGGATGAAAATTAGCTGCATATATTAAACCATTTAAGATAAAACATGTATAAAAAAAACATGAAACTGTCATAAGATAGATTAAATGGTAGGGCTGTGCATTTCAAATGATTTGATATTCAAATATTATATGGCTGCCATTGTTGAATATTCAAACTCTATTCAAACTCTTTTTCCCAAACTGTGAAACTAGTTCTTTCTGTGTAAACAACGACTCAATACAATGATATCTGCATTCACTCACTTTTTCAGGCTGGTAAATTAATGTTATCAATTAATTATCTGTTATTTTATGCAGCCTTTCCTTCATGAATATTGGGAAATAATAATTTAAATAATGTTCAAATGAATTTATTAATGATCTCATGGTTAAATATTAAAATAATAAAACCAGTCTCGTCCCAGGCTAATGGGTGGTCATAATTGAGGGCTAGCGTCGTTCAAGTTTGGGCTTCTGAGGTTATAGGTTGGAGCTTTTGTTCTCATTGTTCAGGACTAAGAACTGCCAAACATTAAGAGCATGATGTCACTATCCTCAGTGGCATGGGATACGACCCCTCCTGTTGACCTGTCTTGTTTTGACTGTGCACTAAGCAACAACTCAGAGTGGCTCACAATACTGTCGGGTGGATATTTATGGCCCCTTGTGGTTTTAGCTATTAAAAAATGCTAATTATAGTCACATAAAAAAATTTTCCCCCTTTTTCTTTTTATTGTCGTTTTAACACTTCCTTAATGCATTTATTTTCTAATGCATCGAGATGAGATAAACCAAAGCCATAGTCTATTCAATTGACTTTATTTGTCCTATATGCTTGCAGCTAAATATTTTCCAAGTGATTCATAGTGAAATACTTGTATTGTATAATAATAATGTATTATTTTCAATAACTGAAAACTTGGTTTAAATTTCAATTAAATGTGCATGATAAATCCGAATTGTGAAATTAACCCAGCAGTTAATTTCCCAAAAGGCATGCTCAATGCCCACTATCTTCAATAAAAAAATACCAAGACCCAGTTTCAACTGAAACACACTGAATAACCGATGCAAGTAAGTGTTGTGTATTTTTTCAATACACCTACACATCCAAGTTTGGATTTCATTCAAGCCACTGAAAAATATTATGTATATCTGTACTATGTATGCATGTATATAACTTGCTTAAATGTGCTTAATGGCATTAAGTATCACAGTGGCTTGTCTGAATATGGCCCATAATGTATCCATATATTGGCCCCCTGGTCTGTTTTCAAACAGAATCAGGCATTCTGATAACTAGCCAAACAAAGCTGAGGCATCAGAATTTATGCAAATTGAAATAAAAGCAGTAATTATGAATAATTAAGAAAATATGCAATAAAAATCACAGGCAAACAAGATCGATCTACACATACATTCTCCACAGAGAATCACAATTTTCTCTCTGCCCCCGAATCAATGGTATTGAGTAACACAACAGCTTCACCATACACGCATAGATTTAACACACAAAATGAATAGCAGTGCCATATTTTTCTAAAGTGCCTAACCACATTGATTCTGGCACCATCAGACACATGCATCACACATTTGTTGTTTTGCTCAGGCAGGGAATGTGGTATCTTTAAATGTGCACGTTGCTTCCCTGAAACCCGGGACAGCTCAGGACAGTGTGTCACACTGAGCCCCGGTGGTGGAAGTGGGACGTCCGTCGCACCAATCACCTTCCGCCCTGGAGCTCAGATTGAGACGTATCATAAAATTCAAGAGTCAAGGTAGAATTCGAGTGTAATGTCAGCTCTTCCCGTAAGAGGGTCAGCCTGTGCGGCTCGTCACTGCAGTGGCGCCTGTGCGGCATGCCATTGTGGTGGCTCGGTCGCGCGTGTCTTAGTGGAGATAAGAGGGGAGTGATCACAACGAGTCCCGGCTCGTCTTAATCTCCAAATGAGGGGGGACCCTTTAAGAATATTTATGATAAACTTAAATCTTGCCTGGCTTCTTAGACTGATTAGACCGGAATTTCTGAAATTGCTTTCCCTGATACTAGATAATACTCAAGCAACTAGACTAAATCTTAAGGCCCTAATCCTGACCTGCTTTGTGTGAGTCTCATTTCATATCCAGAGGATGAAGAATCGCTCCTCATGAATAGCAAAACACAATTATTAAAAGGAAGAATTTTTATCCGCCAACTGTCCCTTCATGCACCCCCCTCCCTACAATCCACTTCTGCACCAAACGGACTTAGAGCGTAACATTTGCAGGGTGACTCGTTCAAATGTTTCTATCGGCGAGGGAAGAGAAGCATTTTTTTTTAAAGGTGCGTTGCCCCCATTGCGTTCTCGTAGACGTTCAGGCTCTTTTTGCTGATGCTCAGCTTCTCGGCCAGTCTCGGCTCAGGAGTTTATTAATAAAGGTGCTGCCATTAATTCAAGCTCCCGGAGAGTGAAGCCTGGCCCATCTCATTGCGCTGCTTTATTATACCGGTTCAGAGTGATCCCTCCCAGAGGGGCTGAAATGTGTCAGATTTCCAAACCCTCCTAACGGTGGAATCCCAGCAGAGGAGATTGCTACAAGCTCAGACCAGCAGACAAAACTCTTCCTGAAGCCTTCAGCTGACTTGAGCATCAGTGCGGGACAATCGATAGAGAAATAAATGAACTGCTATAATTGACTTCAACGTCTTCATTCATTATTAAACCCCATTGACAAAAATAAACCAAACGAAAGGGGGTCAGCTTAAATAACTTAAATTATTGGCACAGCCTCGGTGATAGATTGATAGATAAAGATAATAGGATTGTAGCTGGTAATTTTACACTACAACCATATTATATTCCTGCATAGGATGACATTTTCTGTAAATGGTCTTTATTTCCACATTTCTTTCCAGTTTTATTTCCCATGCACACTTTGCCAGGCAAAGTAACCAGACAGTTCACTTTTGTCTTTCAGTCAAGCATGTTTGGTTACACTTGCATAGCTTGGAAGATACTGAGGCATTGTGGGAAGAGATAGACAATTAAAGACCTCTCCCTCTGGCTGGAAGTCTGGGTCCTGTTCTACTGGATTGAAATTGTGGACTTCTCCAGGAGTGGCAAATCCTATCATATATTAAATAAGATTCAGAACAACTTGGTTGTTTTATTGTATCGGTAGATTGTCACAAAATCGACCAACATTTACACTATTTCCTCAAGGTTGTTTTTTCTACTCAAGTTCAGGCCTACATTCATGGAAATAAGGTCATGAAGCACACAATTTACAGAGTATCGTAAAACAAGTTTTCGAACATTTCAGACGTAAGCCTAATAGAGGACATCAGTGCAAAGAGCAAACATATGCCTGTGGGAATCGCACAAAAATGTAGGCAGGTGCAGCCATCCACCCTCACCCCTCACCATCAAAATGTGATTCAGTGCATTCTAAGCCCACTTTAGGACAAAGTGACACCATAGAAACATAAAAAACAATGAAAACTTTTAAAACTGTGTATTCACACTCACCCCGTCCCCTAATTGGTCAACATAGGGTAATGTCAACATGCTTGGAACAGAACATACCTTTTCAAATTCATACCACAAGAAAAAAGCACCACCAAAAAGCGCTGCAGAAAAGTAACATTCCAGTACAGTAGGGGGCAGTGAAGCAGACTTTTGCTTATTAGTTTAAATATTACACAAGGGTCCATTAGGCATTGAGTAGCTGTAAACAACTTGATTACAGGATAGCTCTGGCATCATGGGCAGTAAGCACTTAACAAGATTAATAGCTGACGGCTTGATGCGAAGGAGTTCACTTTATTATTTCTAATATTATTAGTTCTATATTTGCCGATGTGATGTGATGACAGCAATCAGGACGCAAGAGCGTAGCACTGGCAGTGGTTATTTTGGCACGAGGGCAAGGGAGCAGATAAAAACCTTTATTACAAGCAGAAGATGAAAAATGTTTGAAAATATATTCACTCAACAGATATGAATTTAAATGTGCCTCCCTAGTGATTGGCTACTTAGTGTTATTGCATTGCTATGGAGTTGGTAAGAAAGCCATTTTTGCCACAATTGGATCACAAGCCACATTCTCCCTCTGAGCAACTCTGGCTGACACCAAATTATAATTGGGAGAAATGGTGACAGACGAAAGCGAAAGCTTGCACTAACCTAACATTGATGTTGGTTGTGGCTTGTTGGGAGGATGTAGCCAGTCTACAAGCAGCCTTAAAATGCTCTAGACAGAACTTTTTCTTAGCAGAATTCTACTATATCCAATACCAAGGTTTTGGTGAATATGCTTCTACATATTTTGCTTTTTTTCACCACAGAGCTCAGGCCTCCCCTTCACCCCTGTTGCATCAGTGTGAGATCATGGGCTGACATGAGCTATGCAGCTCGTTTTTGGCCATGGTGTCTCCCTTGGATAGGCTCCTAGGTGGCCCTACATTCTGCAGGAAGAGTGATCTCACCGGGGAGGCGGAGAGTCAGCGCACCGCAGTTTCATCGCCACTTCCTGTGCAGTAGGAAAATGTGATGGAAGGAGAGATGGCACATCTAATGTGACACAACCCTCCTGCCTGAGGACTCGCTGTGCAGACTTTCAGTGCTCGTCACAGTAAAACAGGCCAGACCAGTTGTGCCTTAAGACCAGCTATGTATATGATTCACAGATCTCCATGTGAATTCGAGTTGACTCAATTTGTCACTCTCTGTGGTGTCTGGCTACATTTATGCAGTGCTATAAAATGGATTTGAAAGCCCTGTCAGAATTAACTTTGGGGACAGGGAGTGGGGGGGGGTCTTGATCCACAGGGCCTCTGACCCTGTGAAATTAGCTAAAAACAGCATGCTGGGGAAGGCCTGTGGAAATGTCTTGACTTACCCTACACCCCCACCACAAAAGGTCAGAGCTGACACCTCTCCTTCCCTGACGGAGACACAAAAGAGACCGGCCCTGGATCTCCTCTTTGTTGGAGGAGTGTTATTCCCCGCGCTCGGCGGTGAGAAGGTCAGCACTAGCCTCCAGCAGGTGAGCAGCAGCCACAGAAGACTTCAGCCTGTTCAGATGCATTCTTAAAAGGTCTCATCCCTGATGGATGAATTGAGAGTCTGCTTCATATCATTGGGCTCACCACAAACAATGTAAGCCAACCATGGCCCACATGTGACCACCTTGGGCCTGGTGGGCAATGTATTATTGGGGGTGGGGGGTGTTCGAAGAAAAGGTCTTTCTCCCTGAAAAAAAAAGTCCAACTGCTGAGGGCTAAATATATCTAAAGACTGCACAGTCGCGCAACGGTCTGGGGCTAAGCCTCCAAGTGACAAAACGGCCTGTGTGTTGGGAGATAAAATTATTCCTCTGTTTGCGACTTTAGTTAGAGCAGAGAAGCCACAGGGAAGCCACATGAGGAAAAATTATCTTCATGAGATTAGCAGTCTCAAATGGATCATTTATTTTTTTTGTGTTAGATTGCAAATATGCATGCACGTAAATAGGTCTGCATGAGAAAGAGAATTACATTTTTCATGACAGTCAGTGGCTTAACAACTTTCCTACTTTTTACAGATATATAATTCATTGGGAATTAACATTGAACTATGGGTGAGTAATAAATCAGTATCATAATTTGATGGGTATCAAACCAATATTATTTACATATTTATGAAGGGCACAAATAATCAAATGGTATACTATAAAATGTGAAAATCTAAAATGTGAAAACCAGTCATAGACATGGTTCTATGACACAAAGGTTCCATGCAGAATATTCAAGGGAAACCAAATGACTTGTGATAATATCAGACCTCTCCATAGGCATAATAAAAGAACAATAGCCTATAACTCAAGTGGGCTGAGAAAAAGAGAGAAAAAGAGAAAGGGAGAGAAAATGAGAGAAAGAGTGAAAGAGAGAGAGAGAAAGAGGGAAAGAGGGAAAAAAGAGAGAGAGAGAGAAAGAGATGTATAAAGATAGTGTAGAGAGAGGGTAGTATAAGGATTGTTGTCAGAGTCAAGCTTGGCATGTCTCCCTTTGCAATTTAAATGTCAGACAGACTGCAGGGTTGGAGCCCCATGCCAGAAGTGGATTCGGTTTATGACGGGGGTATGGGGGCGCAACCCTGGCAAGAGCTAGCACCATCATGCTGAGCTCTACAAATGAACAAGACTGATTAATGCACTCCGGTAAGGGCGCATCAAGCCGTTGTCTCCTGCCACTCTGGTGACAGCCTCTCGCAGACTCAACGCCTCCATGTCAGCAATTAGCGCCTGGCACAGTTTCATTAAGGCATCAACTTTCCCCACTGCTTCTGTTAGACCTACAGATGATAGGTTATCAAGCTGAGGATTTGTCCATCGAAGGACACACAAACCTGGAATCTCCTTGCGAGTTTGCATGAGGTGTATAAATGTGCAGCAATTAAACAATGTCATCTCAGATTAGATCATTCTGTTCCAATCCGTTCCAATCTAAAACTAACATAACTCCCATACCACACTGAAGGATGTTGGGTTTGTCATTGCAATAACACAAAGTTGATTACTTGGTTGTAATGTGTGGCAAGGTTTTGCATTGTTCTTGCTCTTCCTCTAGCTCATATTCAATGCTCGGCTGCCAATTGGCAGGAGGGTGTGCTGGCTAATACTATTCAGTGCATCAATTTTGTGAAAAAGAAAGACTTCAAGCCTTTCTCTTGGCTAAAGCGGTCTATGTGTAAAGCTGTCTATGTGTATTGTTGTATGCATTGTTGATTGTTGTATTGTATTGTGTAGGCCAACTGCTGCTACCCTGGCCGGGTCTCTCTTATAAAAGAGATTTCAATCTCCTGGTTAAATAAAGGTTATATAAAAATAGAAAAACACTCATCAACCTGAACATGAAACTAAGACCTCACTCCAAGCCTGATATTGGTACAAAACATTTTTAATTTTTTTTTAAGGAGAGGAACGGCATGTTCGTGGGTCTTATGATAGTCAGGTGAAAGGGAAACCAGGAGTCTCCAGCCTTTCACTACCACACAGGAGCTTAAGAACAGGATTTGGATCAGGAATAGAAAAAAAGGTTTTGATTCATCTTCTCCTTGCTGAAACCAGAAGAAAGGATTAGGCAGGGAACCGCATGGCCCCTAAATCCATACAACAGAGGGTGCCTGCCTGAGTCCACCGGTTTCCTACCCTTTACTCCCCGCTAAGAGTTTAAGAGAAACACCTTACACAAAAGCCCCAGCAGACCTCACCTGGTGGCGACAGCGGGGGATTGCGGTAGGGCGGGGGCATACGAGGGGCTAAACGCTCCCGAGGGACTGGGGAAGATTCGGTGGGAGGGGGGTTGTGCTGCAAACTGGTGAGCAGGGGGGAAAAGAGGGGCGGGAGGCCTGTTAAATATTTGTCACGTCCCCGCATCCAGGCCCTTGGCAGCTCCTGAATTATTCATCCGGCAGTGCTCGCTCGACTCCCTGAGCTGCGATGGGGAACATGATCATGATTCCTCCTGTTTGATGTTGCTTCTCCTCCAGTGACTAAAGAGGCTATAAAGCAGCCCGTGGCTTGAGTCTGCTGTCGCAGTCCTATTAGCTGTAAAGACCTCCCTATTCAGCCCTGCTAAGTAAATCCTCCAAAGAGCCCAGGGACTGTTCAAGCTTGAAAGCAACTGTTAAGAATTTGACAACAACCAAACTGTTCCAATTTAATCCATCTCCCTAGGTGAGAAGAATTATAGGTAAACATATGCCTTCATTATTTGCTTTGCTGCGTCTCAATACTCCAGCCCCGCACAATATTGCCAGCCAAGGATTACGGGCAATCACCTCTGGATTTCTGAGCACTTGCTCTGCAGAATGGGAAAGGGAAGAAGGGAAAAAAACGTATTAAGTGACTGCGGCTCTAGTTAGCTGGACAGCAACCATGAATTCTCCATTGCCGATGCTTGAAATTGTTCTAAACTTAACCTTTGAAATTAGACGAGCAGGAGGCGTGCATGAAAAGCATTTTTCCGGCCCACTGATAAAGGATCGGGGGTAGGGGGGCAGAGGAAAGTAGCACGGCGATGAAGTAGAATGAGAAAAGATAATGACCCCCGTTTTATGCAGTTTGTGCCGAGCTGATGGAATACATCTACCCCTGGAGTCGAGATATAATTACCCAGAGCCGGGTACCTTAATGGGGGAATGCGCTCTGATCGCTGAGCTTTGCGATGCTCTGCTGGAGACTGCTAACACAGGCTGCCATGCAGACCACCCATCAGGTTTCCCACAGGATGGTCACCAATGTAGCCATGTGGCCATGCTCCTCTATGAGCAACCATGCCAGAGGACACCTCCCCAGACATGTCCAGATGTGGTGGGCCTTGCATGTCTGGTCATTGGGGATCGGCCGTGGAGCAGATGGCGACTGAGGGCTGGACAAGGTCAGTAATGACACTCTTGACACTGTCAGTGCAGGGCTGGGGGCCTCCTCCTGGCCCTGTCCCTGTTAGTGCAATGCCTGTGGCCAAGCCTGGGGCAACGAGGCTCAAACACATGCCTGCCACTTAAACTGGGTCCTATGAGCACGTTGTGCTGCAAGGAGTGGGACTGGAAACAGACGCTGGTCTCCGCTTTACCAGGTGCATCAGTCCCACCATATCTATATGCTACAATACATTCTGACATCCTTGAACTGGGAACAAAAACCAAAATATCTTGCTGATGAAGTATATTTCAATACATAAGGTCCTTTCAGTACAGGTTTTAACCAGTACAAGTTGGAGAATAGAGACAAAACAAAAGCTCAACATGGAGTCTAGACGCACCACACAGTTCATTTTAGACAGAACAAAATTTAAAGGGATTTGCCAAATTAATGTTGAATTGGATTTGTCCATTTGGAATCGGTCTCGTTTTTCTTGAGGTTATTTCCTTGCAACTTTTTACAGGGCTTTTTAGAGCACTGAATTATTGCACTGGTGCCCGTGCTGGCTTTATAAATGCAGCAGTCTCCAATTTGAGAAATCTGCTGAACAGGGAAATAATGTTCCCTCAGCTCGGATGAGCTCGCCATCAATTTGCAGATTTCAGGCAATGAAAACCCAGCATCTCGCAGGAGCCAAACCATATAGAACACCCACTGCTCTGGAGTGCACCTCCATCCAAGAGATCCACTACTCAATATTACCAAAACATACAGCATATCCCTCTTCTCTTTCCTGGAACAGGAAAACATTTGATCTCCAGCAACTGTGGAGACAGTCTATGTACATAAACCAGACCCATGCTCCTCACTAGAAGTAGATGTTAAACTGATACTTGTGTTGTTTTTAATGGGAACTCTGGCCCATTTCCTGTTTGCTAATTGGCCCAAAACCTTTTTACAGAAATTTCAAAAAGAAAACCATTATGGGTACAAATAATTCCATCAATTCCACAAATGTTACCCTTTAGAAAAGAGTGCCCCTTGTGAAGTGTGTCTAGTACAGTGCACCTAATGTATCATGAAAGTATGTAAGCTTCAGCGATATGACAAAAATACCTTGTGCTTGAGTGATAAACATAATCAGTTCTCAGGGAAAGGCAAGTCCCATTTTCCTGTCATCCTTTGAGAACTCATCCTGGAAACTCATTTGTCCTTAAAAGGCCCAACTGCTCTTTAAGCATACTTTTAACCTCATTTAACATTGCACAATCCACAGGAGACTTTTCAGATGTTTCTCAAAGCCTCTCCCCATGCTTTCCCATGTAAACGGTACAACGGACACACAGCACACCATCCATCAGCGGCTGATGAAAGATGGGGGGCAAAGAAACTATTTCAGCCTCAGGGTCCTCCATAAATACTTACAACTACAGAGAAAGGCCTGGATGGAAACAATGACCCAAATAAAGCCAAGTACACACACACACACACACACACACACACTTTTGCACTCACCCAGTACAGTATCACACAAATGATGCAAGCCTTTGGAGCTGCTGCTTTAATTTGCTCAAACTTTTGCACAGGCCATTTTGTGTCCATTTCAGAATTGTTAGGCTGATTAGACAGGAAATAGTGGAAATAGTCAGGAATGTGGGCTAGCATAGACACTCATAAAGTTCATATCAGTACATATTTGAAAATTACAAAGATTGTGAAAAGGATCGTCTTTCTTTCATTAGGCTACCTCAGAAACATTCTGATTTAATTATTAACTATGAAAATATAGACATATATAGATCTTAAAATATAGATCTTAACTATCAAATATTTTCATCTGTAATTAAAATGGTTCATTTTGAAAGATGTTCATTTTTCTTCTTATACATTTTAAACTTTTTCAAACTTTATTTGAGTGTAATCTTGCATCTTAGGTACCGGTGTCACAGAAAACAATACTTACATTGATGCATTTCTTTTAATAACAGTCTTCTCAAATTGAGACCCTAGTAACTTGGGTGCCATACAATTCCTTTAACACATGGCCACATCTGATTACAGGGCATGCCCTGAGCTTCAAAGCTGTATCATTTTTCCTTGGGTTATTGTTTTACTTTTGCCTGGTCTTAATATGAGCTTAACATGCATGTGTCCCAACTGCTACGCAGCTGCAGGATTAGACCCAAGCCCCTTACGTGCTACTAAGACAACATTATTTAATACTGAGGGCTGATGACCCCCTTATCTGCTAATCCCTTTAAGATTGTACTTGCGCATTCAGCATCTTACCTCACAATGGCGAGCTTGTGGTTCTACTTGCCATCTAGTCCTGCAGCACCGGTGTCTGATTTAAAGGGGTCTACGGTTTCTATGGGCTCAGGCATTCTCTGAAGAAATGCCTAGTGTCTCCTTAAGACTCCATTAAATGCATCATAAACAGTACTGCCACTTTTCTGCCTTTCACATGAGTATTTTCATTGTTCTCGGAAGATAATTATTCCCTGTTCGAAGACCTTTTCATGCAGTTTCAGTTTGCTCTGAAAAATAATTTGTGGGAGGGGTTGGCGTGTTCAATTAGACTGGCAATGCTGCCGGAGAGCAGTGAGAGTGGTGTCATTGATTTAAATGCATTACAGGCCCATGTTAAACTCCCCTTCTCTGATTAATACAGTCCAAACCACGGCATGTGTAACAAAGAGGTTATTCAAACTACCACAGGGTTGCCAAACGACAACATAAAGCTACAAACATCCAGCCAAAAAAAGGAACCGTTCTCGCACCACGTCAGCAGAGCACACACATTTTCTTGTTTCCCACACTGTTCCTATTAGTGAGTGAGAGGGCCCAGGAAAGCTGACAGCTACAATGTGACCACCCACCGATGTGACAATTAATGCTATTAAATCTTCCCTCTTCGGTAAATCCCACCCTCCTCTGGACTAATGGGCCTGTGCAATGTGCATAAGAGCCGGAGACAGCCAAACGACAGGGCTGCCAGTTACAGTCATATGACTTATCAGAACAATTTCTGACTCACACTTCCAGGAAGCTAGTGCATGGAAGCACAGACACATCAGCAAAGCACAGTATCGTACAGTACTTATGGTCAAAGGACTATACATACAGTAACGTTGGTTCATTCTCAGTACAATTAATTGGGCTTTTTTTTCTTTCTAAAATAACTTATAGGATGAGAACTGTATTAAGTTAAGGGAAGCATTTTCAACCATTAGACTGCACACCAAGCGATTATAAGTATTGGCAGTATGCATTTTACCCAGACTTACTCTTAGTGACGTGGCTGACACCAGGAAAACAAAGTGCATCTGCTAATGACCAGAGGCAGCCAAACGGGTCAGCGAGGTTTGAATAGGAACAATAAGCTGCTGGTTCCATCACTCAATGCCACTTATTCTACCTCAACATAAGCCCACACAACTGCCTTCTGCAAGCATCTTGAGCATCAACGTCCTGAATTAAAATGTCTAATAGATACAGATTGGAAAACACTGCTTCCGGCTGGCTACACAATTAATACCAACAGCACAAGTAAAACGAGTGTGGGGAATAATTAGAAGCTCATAAAAAATAAAAAAACATATTTGGCACTCCGTGGTACTTGTGTTCTGGACAAATATTTATGCCCTCCCCATTTAGTGCAGACATAAATAAATTATTAGGATTAATGTTGGGTATCAGTGCTTGGCAACTATGAAAATGTCACCAAAAAAGAAAAGAAATACTCCTTGGGTTTGCTCTTCCCCTGGGGCTCCACAGCAGTCTGACTATGCTGATACTAGCACTAAATCAGTCTTTGATGTTTTTTCATTGCAGCGAGAGGCCACACTTAAGTTATACGGGCCTATCTCCTGTTGTGTGTGTGTGTGTGTGTGTGTGTCTGTGTCTGTGTCTGTGTCTGTGTGTGTGTGTGCTTGGGATTGCACAGCCACCTATGATGAATCCTAACTTTTGTAGCATGGCTATCTGTATATGTAGACTAATAAGCTTTCTGCTTTTTTTCCCCCATTTTTAAAATGGGGATGAGTTCACACTGGGAATGACTGGACCATGGCTACCTCTTGCTCTTCATTAGACATCCCCATGCCAGGCAGGATGATTCATTAGCGTTTACACGCCCCTCCTCACTTGAGAAAGAGCAGTGTTTAATTAGAGCAGAACCGTTTACTCAGCATCTTTTACAGTCACATCTAATGGCTAATTATGATCCAACTGCAATTAACAGACAGCTTTGGATCAGTCATGCCCAGAATTAACAGTTGAGCGATTATATTCCTTCAGTTGTTTACCTAAAAACATATTAGCCAATCCTGTAAATCAACAAAAATGGCAGCGCAG
Organism: Aldrovandia affinis; assembly: GCA_029706075.1. Classification (NCBI taxonomy): domain Eukaryota; kingdom Metazoa; phylum Chordata; class Actinopteri; order Notacanthiformes; family Halosauridae; genus Aldrovandia; species Aldrovandia affinis. Next base: position 11,938,863 of record JAINUG010000001.1, read on the forward strand.
TGGGGTTGCATGGGAGATTGGGAAATTCAGCCATTCTGGTTCCATGCTAGGGACCTGAAAGTTTCAGGGTGCTGCCACAGCAAGCACTGTTACACTGACAGGAATTATTCTGTAAAGTTCGGCAATGTGCAATTTTGGGCCAAGGGAAGTTTTTTTTAGAAACTTTCCCAAACATACATATGAAATGTTCTTTCCAGCTTGAAATGACAAAGATACAGTACAGTTGGCTGGAAAGAGTCTGGTGGGAGACAAATCCATTTTGCAATTTCATGGAGCATACTTGTTTCAGCCCAACTGAACTCATGACAGCAACATAAAGGCAGGATAATAAATCAGTATATTTCCATTCATTTTAAACATTTAAAACCATTCGAAATTAAATGAATAACCTAGTACGAGAAATTGTAAAAAGATCATTTTAGAAATCTTTGAAGCTTTTAATTGTCATCAGTCATCCCACAGTTTATATTTGTAGGCCTCCCCCTCCCAACAACTCCATATCTAAAGCATAGATATTTCATTTTATTCTCCAACAATTCAACCAAATGAAGCTTTTACCCTTGTGAGAAGTCTGTGTGTGACGATACACAGTCATTCAGTAATTTGAGTTAAAGGAAAAGCATTTAAAAGTTGCCAATTTCATACAAACCCCAGTGTAATTTTATGATAGGAAAAACGGTTTTGCTTCCATGGTTAAAAAGTCAATACGCAAAACACTGGTAATCTAGAATCACAACAGACAAAATTAAATTGCAGCGTTACTTTACCAAAACCTTGACATGTTTATATTTTAAAAAGTGGTCTCTGCTTTCCCGGGCACGAGACAGGCATAGGTCCAACTTGGATGGAATTTAATACTAAGGACTGTCTTTCAAGAGCGAGATAAGGTGATTACATTCGGTTTTAAATTCGTGTTTGTGCGGGTTTTTTGTACGCGATGGTGTGTGTACCGGAGACACCTGTTAAGACTTCACTGATTTTTAAAACTTGGCCAAATCCGCAATCTCTTCCACAGAGATTATCAATTAAAATCAAATTTGAACTTCATACCTGCATTTTTCTATCGGCCATCCACAGAAAAGGGCTAAACGATCAGATTCAGTACCAAAGATACAATTCATAAACGCAGTTACGTAATTAGTAGGCCTACTACCTAGTTATCGATGACCTGAGCGTTGTCGGGAAATAAAATGCACCTAGTCTTTAATAAATCGTTCTTCGTCTGGTTGTCAGCACTAACAATACATTAACAAGCATGACTGACGAGCACCCGGCATCTGGAAAAATCGGTTGTAACTACTGGAAGAAAAAAATGGGGGGGGAGAGAAGACAATGAACTGCAGCCTCTCCTCAATTAGTCTGTTAGTAATTAATTTTAAATTAAATAAAAAGGCAGTTGTATTTGGAATTTAACTTCTGGTTCAAAAACGTTCATACTCTGATATTGCATATTTCTTTACAATACTGGTTTGATTGGGGTTTTACATATGGGAGGTGGCACTTAAGTGTACCTTATCTTTTGTCATTTAAATTAAGTTCCCAAGCATGAGCGTACGATGCTGCCACCATCAGGCCTGAACGTAACAAACTGCAAAGCGGTGATAGGTCAAAGCTGTACAACTCAAATCTACACTGAGCGAGACTAATAAAGCGTTTCAAGGTTTTCATTCAATTTGTCAACAAAACCTAGTTTTTATTTTTATAATTGGACCAAATTCCGAACACGTGCCTATATCCACATTAAAACAGTGACAGGCCTTCATTTGTATGAGGGGGGGGCACATTAACCGTGTATGTACAACCTATTTTTTCTAAAACTTCGGTAGAGTTGATTGAGTACAATATGGTTTAAAATCAACCTTAATTTAAATGGTGAGATGTGACATGTGTTGACAATGTGACCTTTTTATAATGCATTATACCATTATAGGAGTCCCTGTATAAACAGAACACGTTAGGTGTACACATTCGCCAAAATGTATCGTGCATGCGGTTATTGATTAACACATAGATAGTTTCTCTATACATACGAAATCCTTTGTACAGCTCCTATTAAGCGGCCTATGGAATTACACCGTGTTAAGTCGCCTCAGACGAGTGTTAACGGCTTTGGCTGAGCAACAGCGTGTGTCCCATTGAGGTGTTCTAATGCTAAGTGGGAAACACCTGTATTGTATACAGACACAGCTTTGTTGGTAAAGCAGTTATGTTGGTTATGTGATTTAATTCTAATACCATATTTATAAATGAGACATAGGCATAGAAAATACCATAATACACACATTGGCTATCTTTTGTAAAAAAAAAAATTATTATCCGGGGAAAACTGGAAAAAAAAAATAGTGGGTAGGCTATATAACCCATTATAATGTACTAAAGATTGTAGTTTCTTTGTCCAAATTAATAGATTTTAAATATGTATGCCACTGTTTGTTCAAAAGCCAAAAGTGCTTGATGAAAACATGCTACCATTGAAAGTAGTAATATTTCCGTTTGCAGTCGTTTGGGCATTTTCTCTTTTGATGACATGTACAATAAGAGCAGAACATGTCGTATAAAACAAAATATTTTGTCAGGAAATGATACTCAATGACAACATGACATTCCAACAGATGCCGTGCTAATAAATGCAAAGCTATTGAAGTTCATGTCATTACTGCACAATTATCCATCATTTGCATAGATCGTGTACACCCCAAAACAATATGGTAAACTATACATTTAAAACTAGCTCAGAAGTCATTTCAATTATGGTTCATTGCTTCCTTGTTTTGTTAAGCGAAAAATGCAAGCCACTCAATTTGAATAATAAAACTTAAGTTTAGCCTTGACTTCCAAAGTATTTGTTCACAAGATTACCACAAAATTTCAGCTTCTAATGGCTGTTCTTTACAATGTCAGGAACTAAGTCCATTGAAACATGGCTCTGTTAGAAATAAATATGCCCTCAATTTGGGCACGTTGCCAGGATGATTTTTATAATATGAAACATATTTCGTCGTTACATTTTTCAAAGAAGGGTAAGAAAATTTGCTTCGTTTGCTTCGTAGAAAAGTCAAACAAAACATTTGTAATGGCATGTTTGCCGACTGCGTAAAAATAGATCCGTAGTCCATATAAAGTAACAGCTCTGTTTGATAAGATGAGGCTTCGGCGCAATTACGCTGGAAATTTCAAACAAATCAACAACGGTAAAATACAACTTTTACTGTAGAGGTTATCAGAGCAGAAACTACGGTTGATAATCATTGGAATGTGTAGGCAAGCTGATTCGACACGTCTTATGTTTCTAAATGCATAGTTTCAGAATTCATGTTAAGTTACAACGACTTCGGGAAAACGAGAGGAAAAGTGTGTAACGTAAAGGAAGCGCTCGAAACGTTTCCTTTCCAAAACTAGCAAACAGGAAAATAGGCTCAATTGCAATGGCTATTAATGTATATGAATGAGGAAAAGTACTGGAATCTTACAATTATACGCTCAACAGAGAAACCCACAATGTAAAAACGGGTGAAGCCAGCTACACTGTTGCATTTGTTCGAGTAGATTCCGCTGGGCTGAGCAAATTAAAAGTTTAAACTGTGGACTGGAACGCCGGACTCAGACAGAGCAACACTTTTTGTCCGCGCTCGTAACAAAAGAATAACACCGCTCAGTTTCAAAGGAATGTCGTAGAGTTGATCAAACAAGGAAAAGTTGACTTGGCTGACTACATCATAAGAAAAGCAAAACACAGCCTAACTTGATTGGGTGCATTTAAAAAATCGTCAACCAACAAATACACAATATGTCGATACACTGTTCAATCCGTTCAATAGCAAATCACAACGTGAATTCGTTCTCTTTTAAGCCATTTGTCACACATATTAAGCATTTGGTGAAAGTCTTACCTTTAAATACTTGTCCCCTAACTGAGACCAACAAACTGGCCGCAGCAAAGAAACAAGTTAGAACTCTATCCATTGCGAGTGTCGCGAACGTTACCCCCAGCTCCCGGGGTAAGATGGGTATAACTCTTCCTTTGTAACAATGGGAAAATATTCCTATTTCTACATATACGTGCCAGATACTTGAAACGTTTTCTCACTGTCTTCCCTACTTAGTTGTGTATCTTTCTAGCGGCTCCACTCCCGTACTGCCTAACAGACTGCCAGCCAGGAGGGGCCTGACGTCACTAAGCACGGAGAGAGCTGAAGACCGTGTGCTCTCCAGCAGAGGCGGTATTATGCGCAGCGTGTCGGCATTTAGAGCCGGGGCGAGTTTGCAGCTGACTTAATACCCCCTTCCTCGTTGTGCTTTGGTAGGGGTTTGTTTAATAATAATTATAATTATTACTATTATTATTTATGTTTTGTTTGATTATATTTAGGAAAATGGGAGCAGGTGCATTGTTCTTTATTTTTTTCAAGGCAACAATAGGGATATTGTTGCACGTGCTACCACCTGTACTCTCCAAATGATGTTTGTGAAATTAACAGGAGTTTAGGAATAGTGGATGAGTAGAGTACACTTCGGGTTCGGTAAGCAGCACTAATCAGTGGCCAGTAGTCTCAAGGTTTACGCACAGCTGGATCGACTAATATTTTGGAGTGGCGCAGATTCAAGAGGACGTAAGATAACGCACATACTGGTTACAGCACAGCGCAGCGCAGCGCAGCAGTGTTAGCATAATGGTTAAGGAACTGGGCTTGTAACTCAGAGGTTGCAGGTTCGATTCCCGGGTGGGGACACTGCTGTTGTACCCTTGAGCAAGGTACTTAACCTGAATCGTTTCAGTAAAACATCCAGCTGTATAAATGGATTGTATGTAAAGAAATGTGAGCTGTGTAAGTCGCTCTGGATAAGAGCGTCTGCTAAATGCCGATTAGTCTGTAAATGTAAATATTTATAGGGAACCATTAGTTGTGTATAGCCACACGTGGTGTTAAAGGTTGTGTGAAGCAGTGAATACTGCTGTCACACGGAATAATAACACCAGGCAAATGAAGTAACAAGAAAGAAACCAAGCTTTAGTCATAAACACGGTACGGGGAATTGCGACGTAGAGTTGCTTTTCCCTCCCTGTGGGAATCAACCTTTTCAGTGCAGTGGTGACAGCAGTTGAATCTGAGTGCGATGTGAGCTACCCCACATGATTCTGCGACACACGGAATAGGACAGAAGATTTCACCACTAGGGTCTACGACTCACAGGCTAGTCGCTCAAAGCTGAGAGCAATTTGTTTGCCCTCACGTGCCATATAGTAACCTTAATTAATTATTTGACTAATTGGATTTAAGAGCTATCTTTTCAAGCCTTCAGCCTGTCATCCCGTGACTCTTCTGTAGTTATTGAAGAAAATGTTTTAATCTGAAACGATTGTTTTCAGAATACCTATACAACATAAACTAATTCTGTATGTTGCATTTTCAAAAGAGATTAAGTAATTGATACATTCACAGTGTAAATCCATTCTGGCCTTCAAGTGCTTAACCCCTGAAACTGAAAACTGAAACTGAAAATGAGGTTAAGATTAATATTGCAGTCATTTTTAGTTGTTGTTGCTTAATTGGCTCCAAAAATAAAGCCGTGTGTACAGCATATTTGCGATGCTCTCCTTAGGGGAAGTTTCATTCAGTACCGTTCTGGATTCAGCACTAGTCCTACTACTGCCTCTCACTGAAACCCTTACTATTACAATTGCAAACACGTGCTGATATTAGAACGTTAATGGCATGACGCAATTATAATCTTCTGCCCTGTTAAAGCACATATTTTGATTCCTGTGGCTTGAAGTGGCTGTCAGTCCTCTGTGGGCACCTCCTCAATACCAAGTGACTGCCAGCCAAGGGGCATCATTGGGGGCTTGAGATTGAACCCATTTAACATGTCTCAATTATCAAATGGGAATTTGTGACTAACAACACTATCAAATTTTAAAATGTAAACCATGATTGATATATCAAAGCAGACAATTTGGGTATTGCACTCCATTATTTCACCTGCGAGTTTACAGTAAATGTGCATGTTACATTACATTTTACATTTTAAGCATTTAGCAGACGCTCTTATCCAACTTAAGAGCAACTTACAAGATGTGCATTAATACATGGTAGGAACAATCATAGTTAGCGCACAAGATCAGTGCAGGAATATAGCAATAGACATCATTGCAGGCAGCACCATACCTGAAACACCGGGAAGGAAAAGGTTAGGGTTTTTTTATTTTTTTTTATAGGAGTATAGTGTTGAACAAGTAAACACTGGTGAAGACAATTTAGCTAGATGGACAGAGTTCAGTGGTAGTGGAGTCTGAAGAGGTGGGTTTTGAGTCTCTTGCGGAAGATCGCAAGTGATTCTGCGGTCCTGACCGATTGCTGAAGGTCGTTCCACCAGCGAGGGATCAGGACAGAGAAGAGGCGAGACCGCGAGGAGCGGCTGCCAGGCGCCCGGAGGGAAGGGACAGTCAGTTTACCAGAGGAGGTGGAGCGGAGGGGTCTGGGAGGGGTGTAGGGAGTGATGAGTGACTGGAGGTAAGGGGGAGCAGTACCTCTGGCCACTTGAAAAGCAAGCGCCAGTAATTTGAATCTGATGCCTGCTGCGATGGGGAGCCAGTGCAGAGAGGAGAGTAGAGGGGTGACGTGGGTGAACTTCGGCTGGTTGAACACCAGACGAGTGGCAGTGTTCTGGACTAGTTGCAGTGGCTTGATGGCACAGGCCGGAAGGCCTGCCAGCAAGGAATTGCAGTAGTCCAGATGTGAGATCACCAGGGCCTGGACCAGGAGTTGAGTGGCCTCTTGGGTGAGGAACGGTCGGATCCTCCGGATGTTGTGGAGGGAGAATCGGCAGGTCCGAGTGATGTTACAGTACCGAAGCAGGAGTGACCCTGGACGACCAGCTTCTCGGGCCGCAGCGATCACGGTAGTATGTCACCGCATGCCTAGTCTTCAACAAACCCAAGTTTACGCATGTTACCCCACTACTCACCTCTCTGCACTGGCTCCGTATCACAGCACGCATCACATTTAAATCACTGGGGCTGGCTTATCAAGCCGCTAGGGGAATTGCTCCCCCCTACCTCCAGGCAGTCATTATACCCTATACCCCAGCCAGACCCCTCCACTCTGTCTCCTCTGGCAAACTAACTGTCCCATCCCTCTGGGGCCCAGACACCTGACCCCTCGGTGGTGGAATGATCTTCCGCACTCGGTCAGGACCGCGGAATCACTGGCCATCTTCCATAAGAGACTAAAAACCCACCTCTTCAGACTCCACTACCACTGATTCTGTACATTAACTAATTGTCATCACCGCTGCTTGCATATTTAATACTGCATTTTGTATTTTGTATCTACACTGCCCGTCCCAAAAAAAAGTCACACACTCTAATATTATGTCGGACCGCCTTTAGCTTTGATTACAGCACGCATTCGCCGTGGCATTGTTTCGATAAGCTTCTGCAATGTCACAACATTTATTTCCGTCCAGAGTTGCATACATTTTTCGCCAAGATCTTGTATTGATGATGGGAGAGTCGGACTGCTGCACAAAGTCTTCTCCAGCACATCCCAAAGATTCTAAATGGGGTTAAGGTCTGGACTCTGTGGTGGCCAATCCATGTGTGAAAATGATGTCTCATGCTCCCTGAACCACTCTTTCACAATTTGAGCCCGATGAATCGTGGCATTGTCATCTTGGAATATGCCCGTGCCATCAGGGAAGAAAAAATCCATTGATGGAAAAACCTGGTCATTCAGTATATTCAGGTAGTCAGCTGACCTCATTCTTTGGGCACATAATGTTGCTGAACTTAGACCTGACCAACTGCAGCAACCCCAGATCATAACACTGCCCCCACAGGATTGTACGGTAGACACTAGGCATGATGGGTGCATCACTTCATCCGCCTCTCTTCTTACCCTGATGCACCCATCACTCTGGAACAGGGTAAATCTGGACTCATCAGACCACATGACCTTCTTCCATTGCTCCAGAGTCCAATCTTTATGCTCCCTAGCAAATTGAAGCCTTTTTTTCCAATTAGCCTCACTGACAAGTGGTTTTCTTAAGGCTACACAGCTGTTTAGTCCCAGTCCCAATGATGGTTCACCACTATCCTTCCAGGTTTTAATAATGCGTTGGACAGTTCTTAACCCAATTTGAGTAGTTTCAGCAATCTCCTTAGTTGTTTTCTTTGCTTGATGCAGGCCAATAATTTGACCCTTCTGAAACAGATTAACATCTTTTCCACGACCACAGGATATGTCTTCCGACATGGTTGTTTAAGAAATGAGAAGCTACTCACTGCATCAGTTAGGGTTAAATAACTTGTTGCCAGCTAAAACAATTTTTTTTGGCCAGGCAGTGTATGTTTAATACTGTATTCTAAAATAAAAAATACAAATTCTACTAACCTTCTTTCCCTGTGTTATGCAGCTGCCAACAATGATGTCTATTGCTGTATTACTACACTGATCTCTTGTGCGAACAATGACTGATCTTACCTTGTATATATACACATCTTGTAAGTCGCTCTGGATTAGAGCGTCTGCTAAATGCCAAAAATGTAAAATGTTAATGTAGGAGCAGATCTGCCATATAATAATAATGAAATAATGCCTGTTATTAATTCTCAACTTACATGTTACCTTACATCATTGGTCTTAATAAGATGCATTATAGATCAGAGATTTGATCATGTATGGCCTTCATTTGTATCCAGTATTCAAAAGTAAAGCTGGCCATTTTAACTGATGTTCCTTTATAAGGTTAACTGTGGCTCCTGTGTACTGTAGTTCAGAACAGGGGCTTCTCCCATATACAGGACTTCCTGTTTGAATCTGTTCCCCATTGTACCATTCAAGCCAATGGAAGACCTTTTAATGCTGTTGTGGTTGACATCAGTGTACCAAATAGTAACAACACAGTATGAAATGTACCCTGTAACACATCTCTACACATAAATGTTGAATTAAATTCATATATGAAATTGTTCCTTCATCAATGTGTACCCGAAGACACTGGGGACCGTTGGTCTTGCACTTTTAATGGACCAAATTGATCTGTTGTTACCTTCTTTCAAAGCTATGATTCCCATAAGAAGTGTACAGTATATCTGTCAGTCTGTGTGTCATGCACCGAACATTTTTGAGGGGCACTGATGCAACCTTAACGTTCATTATATTATGATACATACTCTTATTAGTTTAGCTCTACTACTTTAGATATGACACATAATTGATCAGTTATAGATATAGTGGATATATATATATACAGTATATACTTTATATCCAGGTTTATACAGTATGTCTTCCAAGTTTATATGATTTGCCTGCATCTTCCTCTGTGATTGTGCTGCCCTCATCTCTCCCAAGAGAGGTGTATGCACTGGACTGGCATGTAGCGATGCGGCATAAGAGTATAAACATCAGTCTGTTTTTTTCCTCATGCCCATTTTAGCGGGATTAATGCGTTCTACAACTGTATTAGTAGTCTAGTTGGACACATTGTTTAAACATTTTTAAACTGACTGTGCGCTTCAAAAACAGACAATTTAATGCCCTAATTGCATATATCATGTTGATGTGCTCCGATATCTCCTACTAGCGAACTATAAATTCATTATAGACAATTATCGTTCAAAACCAATATTTACATGTAGCTCCAGCTTGCCTTGTTTAATGTGTCCCCTCAAAGTTAATGGGCATGATGCCAGTGATTACTGTTGTCATACTTATATTACTATATGCAGAGATGGGCAAAGATACATCAAAATGTATGCATCTTGTTACAAAATACAAAATACCCCTCAAATAAATGTATCAGATCAAAATACAAAATACTGGTGCCAGAAAATGTATCAGATAAAATACATGTATTTTGTATTTTCAAAATACAGGAAAAAAATAACTTGTTTACAATTGGCTATTGTAGGCCAGCATATGAATAGGTGGCTGCCTTTCTCTATGAATATGAGCAAAAAGCCAAAATCACATAGGCTATCGCCGTGTGTTAAGTGTTAGAGGCACAATCACATCTTTAGCATCTCCTAATTAGTTTGCCCACATTACTCCCTCCATTTTGGTTGTTTGGGCTATTGACAACCAATTTCTTATCTTTGATGCTATTTGTATATAAAAGAAAAATACTGAAAATAGTACAGTACAAACTTACAAACAAATCAGCATGAATTGTACATGCTAGCTAGTGTTTCTGGAGTCACAAAGTGGCGTTTTGAGAAATCGTCTTTTCTAACTTTCCACGCCACGTCACGATTTCTCAAAACGCCACTTAGAATACTGTGAGTAGGCTTGTGTGAAAACAAGTGCCGAATTCTCAATAGCTGCCTGCGACCAGATACATGCATGCATCCACGTGTGCATGCATTCACTGCCTTGTCCAACCGACAGAGAGTGGGTCTAAAAATCACTGTGTGAGTGTGTCTAAGTGTACTGTTGTTCTTTTTTTATGTTCTTTGAATCATGGATAAAGTATTTTGAGTATTTTGAAAATACAAAATTACTTCACCCTAAAGTATCTTGTTACAAATTACATTTGATTTTTTTCAGCCCTGTCAAATACAAATGACAAAATACTCAAAAGTAATTGAAATACGTATTTCAAATACAAGTAATAGAAATACTACCCATCTCTGACTATATGGTACAGTACACAAGTCATTGTCAACAGAGAAGCTAAAAATATGGGTTTCTTCGTAATTTTCTTAAGAGAAGCAATCAAGATTTAAAAAATATACACTACCGTTCAAAAGTTTGGGGTCACCTTCCATCTGGACTATAGCTAATTGGGCACTCCTTCATTCTTCAGCAAGATAACGACCCGAAACACACCTTGAAGTTGTGCAAGAACTATCTGGTGAAGGAGGAATGTGAACAACAACTCAAACTAAAGACCTGGCCTGCCCAGTGTCCAGACCTCAATCCCATAGAACTTGTATGGGACAAACTGGAAAGGAAGAGTCAAAGCAAAGCAACCCACAAGTTTCTTTGGGAATTGCTGCAGGATAGCTGGGAAAACATGTCGGGTGATTTCCTGCTAAAACGTATTAACCGAATGGCCACTGTTTGTGAGGCTATTCTCACGCCAAAGGGTGACTATTTTGAGGAATCCAAGATTCAATTTTCAATATAATTTTCTTGAACATTTCTTTGATGTTCATTTTGTTCATTGTTACATGTGTTTTTTGGTCATTTTAAAGTATTTACAGAAATGTATACGGTGTAAAGCATTGTCAATTATGAGATAAAAATAGTTTCCAGCAGGTGACCCCAAACTTTTGAACTGTAGTGTATGTATTCACTTAATAACAAAATATCTTGATATATAAAATGTGATAGTTTCAAATAGTCAAACCAACATATATTAGATTTAGGATTCTAGCACTTTCCCTTGTGTGATTAGTGTGGTTATGCATTGTGTTCTTTATGAAACATACAGTATACACTACTGGTCAAAAGTTTTAGAACGCCCCCATTTTCTAGTTTTTACAGAAATTTAAGCCTGAAATGATACAAACGTAAGCGGTAAACTGCCAGAGGTAAAAAAAAAAAAAAGTTCAGGTTACCAAAAACTGAAAAATAATGTACATTTTTTGGCAGTGAGTAGTTTCCTACACCATCAAAAGGCACTTGGAAACTGGAGGAAACTCTGACAGGAAGAGGTCTGGCAGACCCAAAGCCACAACAAAATCAGAAGACAAGTTTCTGTGAGTCAACAGCTTGTGTGATAGGCGGCTCACAGGACAACGGCTTCAAGCACAGCTTAACACTGGTCGAAGTAAGGAAGTCTCAGTTTCAACTGTGAAGAGAAGACTTCGAGCTGCAGGTTTGACAGGTCGAGTGGCAGTAAGAAAGCCATTGCTTGGCAAAAAGAGGCTTGCCTGGACCATGAAGCACTGCCAGTGGACTACTGAAGACTGGAAGAAGGTCTTATGGACCGATTAATCAAAATTTGAAATCTTGTAGGATGGTTCCTCAGTGTGTGACACCAACTGTCAAACATGGAGGAGGAAGCGTGATGGTCTGTGGCTCTTTTGCTGGATCCAGAGTCGGCGACTTGCACAAAGTGACTGTTAGCCCACGTTAACTTTTTTTATAACTCTGAAATGTACATTATTTTTCAGTTTTTGGTAACCTAAACCTTTTTTATTAACCTCAGTTTACCGCTTACCTTTCTACCATTTCAGGTTATTCACTGGACTTGAACTGCTTAAATTTCAGTAAAAACTGGAAAATGGGGGTGTTCTAAAACTTTTGACCAGTAGTGTATGTCATGATTGCCACAGTTACACACTACAGGTGGTGCTACACATGATTCTGTTCCAGTAACTGAGTTAGTTCTCATATGTTAGTATAGTTCACAACAACAAATTCATTGAACTAATTTATCCATTGTCATCTCAAAATAATGCAATAGCATCATTGTATGGAAAGAAAGTAAACATTTAAATGTGCACAAAATAAAAAACACCTTTGTAGTACAAGCAGCTGACAGATGCACGTATGTCTTGAATTCTTTTCACCCCTAAAACCATTTGCACAATATGTGTAGCACCATAGTGGTTATCGTAGTTTAAGGCTTGTGGCTGTGGTTTTTCTGAGGGACTTTATTATGTATCACGATGGCCAACAACCAAATGTTAATACAATTTTTTGATCTATAATAGGAAACACTTAAACATCAGAGCAACAAGTTACAAGTATAGGACTGCTTCTGTCAGAGGGCACCACTGTGGTTTGCAGAATAAACATGCCATGTTAGTAATTGGACAAGAGACTGTCTTTAAAGGTCCTTTTCAATATAAAGAGCAGGACTGATTGGTAGGCCTATAAGTGTTTCTGTATGGAAAATAAACATCTTTAGTTCCTTTAGAATTTGTGTAGTGACAATTGTAAAATTTTACTGTGTCCATGTAAAGCCTTTTTAAGGAATGCCTATAAAGACCAATATATTTAACATTTCATGTGAAGTCTGCACATTCTTTGCTCTTTAAGTTTCTGACCAAATCTAAATGTTCAAGCGCTTTGAAGATTATACTGTCATGCTATTCAGTACTACCATTTGCAGAGGTTCTATAACAAATCAAATGTATTTTATAACTCGAAAAGTCAAATACAGCAGGATTAAGTGCTTAAACAATTGCACAGCTCTTTCCTCTTCTCTATTTAAAATACATTTGAATGCATATGCTTGTAGAGCATTAAACTATAAATGAAAAATATATATTGGCAGCGCTGGATTTTTTATGATCAGTGTCTTCTAATGAAATGCAGTAGATGTAGATTGCATTGCCACCAATTTAATGAAATTGAAAAACATTTATGTGTGGTTGAATGCATCATTCACAGTGTGTGTATAAACCACGGTGGGAAATACTTTGTTAATATGTAAATAACATGAAGAAAAATCGATTTTGTTTCAGAATTCAAATTTAAAACAGCAATGAAACCATGCAGTATTGCAATTTGATACACAGGATGTACAGTACATGCAATGTGCAAATGAGAAACCCTTTGTCTGGGTACTTGCTGAATTACAGGATATGGTTATCAGCATATAAACCTAAGATTCCAGATTGCTATTTTGAAAAAATAAAAAATAAAAATCTCCATGAAGTGGATCCAATCAAATCAGAATCTTCCCAACTTTTCTTTTTCTCGTATTACCAGAGGAAATCCAATTTTGATTTTTTTTTAAACGAGTTATTTTGGGCCTGAGTAATTACAGAGGATCTCAGTGGACACCAGATATGGCACAAGATTTTTACAGATCTACATAAAATACTCAGCCAGTGCAACTAGCACTGTTTAATGATTACTAAATGAAAGCATGGGACCATAGTCCTGCACTTCAGACCATATTCACACCCTAGGCCCCCAGGGGAGATGAAATTCTATGACTAGCTAATGCCTTCCCCATTTCAGGCTGCATGTCTTTCTGAGACATCTCTTTGACTTGTCCATTACGCTTTCCTAAACTACACCAGCGACACCAGATGTTTGACTGATTGGTAGACACAACAGATTATGTGATGGAAGGATGCAATGTTGCATGTAGATGCATAGGTTTCATTCCAATACTACTCACTGTGAGTGTATTATTTTTATTTATTTATTTTCTAAAAAAATATATATATATTTTTCTCCCCAATTTGGAATCGCCAGTTGACCTCTCGAGGTATAGCTATGTTATGCATACATGTGCACCACACATGCAGCTAATGCACGTGCAGTCCTCCAATGCACTCACCTGTGAGCCAGTGATTAGTTTACACCATGCAGTTGTAGCGGAACTCGGAAGATGTGAGTTAAACACGTGAGCGTCTGATGCAGAAAGTGAAGTCAATAAGAGTATGATTAGTTCTCTTGGCTGGGGACATGGGTCTTTATCTCACCGAGCTGATCATGTCTGTTGTGGTGTTGGGATCCTTGGTTCGAAACTCACTGCAGGCAGAACCAACTCCATTACACAGTCTATACAGTACTACAGGAGAGAGGTAGTGCCTATTGAAGGCATACCCCTCACTGATGACAAATAGCAGTCTGTGGGCACCTGGCATGTTATTGGAACTAATTTGGGGGAAACCCGAGAAACCCTGGGTGAGTTAAACTCACCCCGCTCTTGGCGGGATAAGGGCAGGGCTGATCCTGAAATTGTGTCCTGCTGCTACAGGCTCCGAGTCATAGTTGGCTTATGACATAGCCATGGCCAAGAGTTGAACTTGTGCCTGTAAGGACCAGCCCTTAAACACACTTTTCGCCACTAATTTTACCCTACCCATTCCCTAAGCACTGAGGTCTATACACAAATACAAAAACACATATCCTGAAAAGTTGCCAGCGAACCTGATGTTATGCAGTTAATTCAAACTCTAAAGGCAGCCTCTAAATCACAGTGTCCTTCTTTATTCTTCTTATCAAGGCAGTTAAATATCTGGTGCCACTTCTGTACTTCTGCAACTCCTTCTCCAAGCTCAATCTTCTAGCACAATAGTTTCTCTGCTGAACACATTGTACTGTTTCCACAGGAAAGGGGAAGTGAGGGGAAGTGAAATATATCACCGTTACAGCCCTGGATGTGTGCATCCTGCTCATCAGTAATGTGCGCACTCGTTTTAGCAACGTACCAGAGCTTTGTGTAGGCACTGGAGAGATGCATAGGCTTTTGAGTATATTTTAATAACTGACCTGAACTGAACTGGTACATTTTGACCAAAACATGTCTATTTACTTTTAAAAAGTGGTGATAAATAAGGCAAGAAAGTGGCTTCACTCCCACTTCTTTTACAGATTGTATATTTTGTTCTTTTCACTTAAACTCTGAAATTATGAAAGGATGCGATGATCCTGTATGCCCTGGTATGTCTTGTACTGTAAAGAATCATTAGTCATCACCATAAATTGTTGTTCCTGGCTGGTTTGGCACCATTAGGTTGGTGCGTATAGGCGGCATGGTGGTGCAGTGGATAGCACTGTCGCCTCACAGCAACAAGGTCTCGGGTTCGAATCCCGGCCGGGGGCCTTTCTGGGTGGAGTTTGCATGTTCTCCCCGTGTCCGCGTGGGTTTCCTCCGGGTACTCCGGTTTCCTCCCACAGTCCAAAGACATGCACGTTAGGCTAATTGGAGAGTCTAAATTGCCCTGTAGGTATGAGTGTGTGAGTGAATGGTGTATGTAGTGCCCTGCGATGGATTGGCGACCTGTCCAGGGTGTATTCCTGCCTCTCGCCCTAATGCATGCTGGGATAGGCTCCAGCCCCCTCGCGACCCTGACCAGGAATAAGCGGCTGAAGATGAGATGAGGTTGGTGCGTAGAGGCCTTTAGATTTAATCTTTCTGACAGCTATGAAAGGTAGAGGTAGCCTACTGCACAAAGAAACACTTATGACTCTCAATGAGCATTAGTAACTAGTCAACTTTAATTTCCCATTTAAAACCATGTTAGTCTGTATAAAATGTAAAAAATACAGCCTACAGATATTTTTGATATTGAAAACCTTTTTTTAATTACACTTGATATCTATCCAATTATATTATGGAGATATCTGCATATTACAAATGAATAGTAACAGTTTATCATAGGAGAAGTATACGGTGTCATGTTTGCAATTTACATTTCTGTGATATTATAGGCTACCAAGAATAGCTTTTAACGAGTATACTGAGCATCAAAATACAGGCAGTCCTCGACTTACATTGGTTTCACACTTAAGGGGCTCTGCCATTTACACCGATAGTAATACTTTTAGCATGGGATCCTTACACTTACTGCACAATGGCAACACTCAACATACGCATACATTTAAACGTTTATTAAAATAAAAAGTTATAAAGTGCATGGTGCAATTAGTATTGACATTAATATGAAACACATGAGTACAATTTAGTTGCTTCAAAATACGAGTATTATTTTGTCTACCCCCTGTATATATAACTAAGTTTAGTTTTCTTCTTGGAAATAGTTATAGTAATGAGAATGAGATTGGTGTTTTGAATGAAGTAGACATAGTGATGGAGCTGGGTCTTTGACTGCATTGCATCACTCATGAGTCATGGGGGTGCTTGGACACAGGCGATGAGCAGGTTTAACTTGTCCAGCCTGGTGAAAACAAAGTAAATAAAAACTTGGAGGAAACCCAGAATGTACCCTGCTTACAGAGGGAAAAACCTGTTTGAATGAAGCCTGTCTTTTATACCTTTTATTCATTTGTTTTCATTCATGTCAGAAATTGAAAGTTGAATCAATCAAATGTGTTTCCATAGATTGTACTGGAGCTTTGCTGTCCACACTGTCAAACAAGCCAAAGAAATACTTGGCAGTTCTCATTAATCTTTTATAACGTATTTATTGATATGCACATAGTTTGGTAGACACATGCCTACCAGTTTCTTTTCTGGTATGCACTGGAAGCTGCCCCTGTCTTGCTACAATGATAAATGTCTGTTCTTGATTTTGTTCACTTGCTGCCTATTTTGGTATCCTTGAGATGTTTTTCTATTAATTAATTCGCTCGCTGATGCACATTTTCATCAATCGCTTGATAAACTCACCCCAACACCAGTCACACTTCATTGACCCACCCCTGCACCAATCACACATCATTGAGCCAACCCTGCACCAATCAAACTTTATTGACCCCACTTCTTGCTCCAATTACATCTCATATTGATCCCAGTTTGATGAACTTTTGCTAAACTGAAGTATGCACAGTATTTGTGCCTAGAGTGAAGATGATACTGCTATTCTCAGTCAATTTTTCTACCCCAGAGTTACTCATGATGTTCAGGGTTTTGGTGGAGTTGGGATAGTCTACACCAGCATGCGAGGATCATGAGGTGGGCCTTACAGTGTACAAAAGCCTTGCTCCTGGAGGGGTTAGGAGTCAGGCGCAGGAAACCATCAATGGGCACTTCAGTCCACCACACCTAACCTGCATGCCTGGAGGCAGTGGTTTAAATAACACGTGCGCACTGACAAAGAGAAAGAAACATGAAAAGAGAGTGGGAACCTCTACTGCGGTAATCAAAACCAGGACCCTGCAGCTGTGCGGCAGTAATGCCAACTACCATTCCTCCATTCCTACGTGAGACCCTTAAATATTCAGATGCAATTTAAGAAGGGAAGGTGGCATGCTCTAAAGTAGATTTAGTCATGGGTTGCGGTTATTCTTTCCTCATTTTGCAGTAGAGCAAGTGTCTGGGAGGAAGGAATGGGGGGGGGGGGGTTGTTGGGTCATGGGGCAGGGGTCACACTGTTAGAATGGTGGTGGTTGTGGGGAGTGATCAGTGATCACGGTCATCCTCCTCCATTCCGCTCCGTTAGGCAGCACAGCTGCGTAGGGGACCGCACGGATTGACCTTTGACCTTTTTCCAAGGGAACAGAGAAATGGGTGTAAGCGTGTGTGACCGGGCTCAAGTGGATGATTTATCGACTTTTGATCCCGACCACATGGGCTTCAATGCCCGCCGAGAAGGCAGGTCTACTCATGTTCGTGAGGTCAGTTCCAAGCCTGCAATAATCGAGCACCTCAAACTCTTTAATTAAGACTTGAGGGGTTTGTGAAATTGGTCCACGGCGGAGGGGACATTTTCGAACACAGCTTATTTACTGCCTCTGTACAGTTCAGCAGCTGCTATGTCCTCATGCCAGGCCTTCAAGGATTACTCCAAAACATGTGATTTTAATTAGCACAAGGAATTATCTCAATTAATGAGTTTCCCTTTGACTTTTCTAGCCCTACTTCAGTCATTATTGGTATGCCTCAAAGGAGATGAAGAAGCTCAAACAAGAAGCTCGCCACATCAAGTTTGTGTACCTCGGTAGTGACCATTTCCTTTGCACCTCTCCCAGTTTCATTTCAGGACACCAAGAGAACTCTTTGCAGTCACAGAAGTTCTGTACAACAAAGAGATCCATGGGAGAATCAATATTTTACTCCACACCTTTTACTTTGGTGTGAAACGCTATAGTTTTATGCTGTACTGTCTTCCTGAGGAAACAGCTGTGCAATGTAATATACTGTGCAATGTAATTTTGTCCAATAAACATTGTCATAAGGTTGAAGTAATGGTACATTGCCTGCTTCAATATTGTTCTTACCAAAAATGCAGCTTTTCCATGCAAACCACGTTTCTTTGTTTAAATATGCAAGACTCGGCCGGGGTTTGGATTTTGTATTCCCATCAGCAGCTTGAGCTGGACTTCTTCTCCCCATGGTTCCTGAACATAAAAGGCGCATGTAAACAGATGGCCCTTGAGGAGGAAGGTACGATGGTGATTGTTGTTTCTGTACACAGGTGTTGAGCTCCTCTCTGGAAGACGAGAGTGAGTCGTCTTTTTTCCCATATACCTTGCAACCCTTTCAGAGAAGGGTCATGTTTCATCCTTCACACCTGTATTTATTATTGCATTCAATGTTGGTAATGTACAAAGGGGAAGAACCTGTCACTGGACTTACTGCAACTCAGCCTGATTCACTAATTCAAGACATTAAAGACATCTGTATGCTTTCACAAACACCCCATTTGTGTTGCATCTCAATGTAAAGTAACCACTTACACTGAGATAAAATGAACCCAATGTATTGCCTGGTTTGCTAAATAGGATGATTGCAAAACATGCATGTGCATAAACAGAATGGATTCACCTTGTCAATTTAGGGTTACATAGACATGCAGTGATGTAGATTAATTTGTTCTGGAAGTAATTCAAGTCATGTTCAATTGGTTTATAATATTAGTTAGTGAATTTCTAAGATGGATTTATTTTGTCTGAGCTACAAATCGGTAATGCATAGAGGGGTAATTTGTGCAGGAGGGGAGGGTAAACAAAAATGTCCAAGGTAGAATCGACTCATTAGTCCATAAATTACTCAAAACAAAGATTAGTGAATCAACTCCACCCTCAAAACAAACAGGCAAAATGTAAACTTTGTATGGTTACACAAGGCCAAGAAACATACCCACCCAACATTTCCGTCCCGTAATAATCTATGGCTACAAGCTTCTCCAACTCTGTGTCTAGACTATAATTGATTGTGAGCCTGACTGTAAAGGTGCGTTTTTAGTCTAGATTTAAAGATCAAGACTGTGTCTGTTCCCCTATTTGTTTTTATTGTGTTGAGTGTTTTCTGTTTCGTTGGTGTCACTCTTAGCACCATTGAGTGGCTTTCTTGCCAGGGAAGACAGCAGATATGATTAGCAGATCTTCAGTCCCACGGCATAAAAAACGAGCTTGCAGATGCTCGCTTGCCGTCATTTTGTGTGACAATTCTGTGACATTTACCAACGTAATTGCATAATCTAAATGTAAGGAACACTAACTCTCTGTGGTGATCCAAGTGAAAAGAATGTCATCATCTGGATGGGAAAGAGGGGCTGAGTTCAGCACCCTGCAAGCAACAACAACGTCATCAACCACACTAAAAAAAAAAAAAAAAAAAAAAAAAAAACTTTTGGGAAGATCATTTACGCATCGTTCTCCCAGGTGCCTTAGATCTGCCAACAACCCTTTCAGACTGCTTCATAAATGTTATGTGGTGTTTAATCCCACACATCCATAATAATACTGCAGCTTTGTTAATAAGGCAGGGCACAAGAAAACTGAATGAAAATAACAGACCATCAAGCCCACATAGGCATGTTATGTTGCATACTGTATAGAGTGCATCTAAAAGCTGGGTCTTGAAGGCAAGGGTCCCTACTTCCATTCTATGCTCAGGTAACATGTTACACATATTACTACCTCTCTCTGTGGCAAAATGTGCTTCCTATTGTCTGTGTAAAATGTTTATCTAATTTCTCCCTATGCTCCCTTTTTCTGGTGACAGAACTCAACTTGAAATAGATTTTGTCATTCTGATCTCTTTTTTTCAGAGACTACACAGATTAAGGACTGGATTCAATCAGCAATTGTCAATTCATGGAGAAAACATAGATATAAACGCTTTTTGGCATTCATGCCATAGCAAGTGCATTAGCTTCAGTTATATACACTGCTTTCCATGGAGGTCTAAATTGTGTTCATTATGCAAAGCTGCAAACTGTTTTTATTTTCAGACATTGATACCTTACTAAATAAAAATATGATGGATGGATGGACATGACATGAAAAAACTGTTTTGTCATTTATGATCACCAGTTTTGGGATTGTTGGCGAACACATTAGCTAAATCTAGCAGAAAAAGTTAGTCATAGCGAAATTATGCAAAATGTAGTATGTGAATAACAGTCTTTTAATATTTGTCTCCAAACCCCCCACCAACATCTTCATCAAGGCTTCCTGTCTTGGCTACTTGTTGCCCACCCACTTTTGTGCAGACCCACCCAAAAATGTATTCTGGCTATGCCAATCAAACTTTTGATTTATATTCAATACTGTTTGCTATACATCCCTGCATTCTATATGACATTTTTACTGCTTTGGCACAATATCAATGAACAATTTGTCGTGTCAAAAACAGAGTAGTATCTCAAAACCCTCCAAGAGATTTGTTAAGCATGATGATGTTGACGATCTCTTATGACTGTTTTTTTCATAAATAATTCCCATTTATCCCTAATGATAGATTCCACAATCTTACATAAGAAGCAAGTGAAACACAACTTGCCTGCAGTTCCCTGGTTCAATGTGACACCATGTTTTATATATTGGTATTATACAACCTTGTTTCCAGGCATCAGGATTTCCAGAGGCTGCATAAACATGCTTGTGAATACTTAATAAATAATATTTCCTAGTTCTTAAAGTTCCTTTAGTACTCTTTGATATGTATCACTAGGGTCTGCTTTATTCATTTATTTGGCAGATGCTCTTTTCTGGAGCTACTTACAGGTTACCATTGCCATACCATCCATAAAGTCTACATCACAAGACTTGAAAGAACAAAATTTATTCAAAGTACATTTCTGTATATTTTCCAGTACTTAATCTCCTCATATTTCAATATCATCTAATAAGTCTTACATATCATCGTAGGTCTATTGGTAACCTCCTCCCAAGGTGAAGCTCTCAACAAGGTTTTTACTATTAAAAAAATACGTCCTCATTTTTAACACATCTATCCTCTTCTTTACTTTTCTCTTTTCACCTACAGTCTTGAAAAAATGATTTGTTTTTTCATCTTGAGCAATTTGGTTTTCAAATAGCTTTTTTGCCCTCCCGTATGACAGTGACACATTTTAAAATATAATACATTTCTCTCTGAACTGTCTTTTTAATATATTTTTTGTAAAACCGCCTTTCTGTCTAAAACTCTTAAGTAAGGATTTATTTATTCTCTGTTGAGCCTACCTACTAAGCTTGGTAAGGAATGAATTTTCATTGCATGTCAAGAATAATTTATTTGAAATTTACACAATCCATGCTTCCCTCCCAACACCTTACAGTAAATAGCTGTATATTAGAATACCCAAAACATCTAAGCGTGGTGTTGGTGTTCATGCAAAACTTTGCAAAGAGCTACCATATTCATCTCTAGCATAGTCTTTTCCTAACTGAGCACATAACAAAGGCACCACTTGCAGAGTTAAAAGGTGTTAGGGGTATTGTGTGGAATTAATACACATATTGAGACAAAGTAATCAGGCAGCAAGATCTGTGTTTAATGGTTGCAAATTTAGTGTTTACAGTGCAGAAGGCACATTGCAGAGACACTGCCTCACAATTTTACACAAGTAAATTATATACAAGTTGGGGCTATGGTTTTTACAGACAATTGTTATACAGTCATTCTTGCATAGAGTGGGCTCAAAGCAGGAGCAGAAAAGCCCCACTTTCCCAGTTTTTGGGCCCTGGTGTGTGGAGTAGAGGAATACACAGCTGCTAGTTTTTATTTCATTAAAGGTAGAAAAGAGAAAGAGACATGGTAATGTCCCAGTAACAGTCTGCCGGTCACCAGAGGAACCATGCATTCTTCCTTTCAATTATTTTGGTGTTGCATGGATTGTAGTAGTTCCCTGGTGAGGCATTAAAATGTTACACTCATAGCACAACTCAAACTTAAAATGTCTTCATGTGTAGGACAAGTATTATTCTGCAAGAGATAACAGTAGGCACTGAACAAGGTAATCTGTGAGCTTTTTGAAAGCAGGATGTTCTCCTGAAATATCAACGTTCTCAGAATAGCATTTGCACACCACCCTAAGCACCTCCTACTCAGGATGCGTACGTTGATGTGTTCACTGGCAAAAAATTAATTTCATGTCTAGCAATAAAGGACAGCTGTGCCAGAATGCCGTAAGACATCAGGAACTAAACCAATTCTGGTTTTGTGGAGAGAGATACCATGTATACAGGATGTAAAATAGACTCACGCAAGAACCAATCGCACGCTTACACTCCCAGCTCATAAAATGTCAAACCATCAATCACATGCATCAAACTGCCATTCTGTGGCTTTGACAGCAGATTTGGCTACTTTTTAAATGGGCTATGGGTCGTACAAGCTATTCTTGGAAAATATGTAGGTAACGCACTAGCTGGCCAGCTTGATATCTTGCAAGCAAATGACCTTCGACACCATTAATTAATTTATTCCCACAACCTTTTTTTATTACTTTGCTGTGATCTTTCGACCACATAATTTGTCATATTATCTACAACTCAGGTAGGTTTTGGCAAATGTAATAGTCTACACATTTGTGTTGGTATCTGCAAACCCACAGGGTGATCTGAGGCAGTTGCTTGCCTGCAATACAACCAACCTTCCAAATCCCATTTTCAAATAATCATGTCCGATCCATGAACAGAGCCTATGGCTGTAATTTGTTTTCTAAGAGACTTTGCCTTTGCTTCTGTCATCTTCTGTGATCACTGTGTTATGCTTTCCTTTCCCTTTCAGTATTGGTATTACTTTTAGTGATGAAAGTAAAAGCAGAAAACCTTTTTTACACATAATGCACAGAAATAATTTTGTATCAACTGAATAGTAGCACAACAGTCCCACCAACAGTATTGCACTCAACTACACATAGAATGCCTTTAATCAACCACAATAAGTCTATCAAAAATGAAAAACCAGACACAAAAAAACATCCAGGGAAATTACATATTATGAGTGTGTATAAATGTAACCCAACACGAAGTGCCAGACTTTACAGAGAGTAGACTGGGACTAGTTTCTGCCAAAACATTAGGAATGCTCCAGCAGTGCGCTGTGAGGAGGGAATTGCCTACCATTAAGAAGCTTCTCTACCGCTGGTTTGCCAGAGGACACAGTAATTTCATCTTTTTGCGCCATGGTGATTTATGGTTTCTTCAGTGCTTTCAAAATGAGCATCCCTGCCACTAGGGGGCAAAGTGCCTGCAGGTGGCATTTATTACCATGTGACAAAGTGTTGCTCACTGTCAAAGAAAAACTATGGGGTAGGGGTGGGGGTGGGGGGTTGATACACACCCCAGAAGAGACGGATTAAATATTTGAATGTTTATTCTTTAAGAGAACATGAGAGTATTGTGCTCCAGTTTTTTTTTCTTCAAAATAATAAGTAATATGTAAGTAAACTAATAAGTAAAATCATTTTAGGTCCTTATACAAAATGTGTGTTGTATACACTCTGAATCAAATTAAACAAATGAAAACATAGTTTAGTTTTCTGTGGAATATGGAATTATGCCTCATTTAAAGCCATAGAGAAACTGATCACTATACTGTAACAAGTGATGCCATTTAATGGTGTCACATTGCAAAATTGCAATGTCTGCTGTTCCCTACTGATGTCTGAGGTATTTCTGATGGATACATTTATCAAACAATACATGCCTGCTCTTGGTTAATAATAGCTCTGGTCACTCCCAAGGTTGGATATGGCTGGCTAAATGTTGCATAACGCATCTGTTCCACCTGTTTGGCCTGATTGCGTTTGTATTATAGTGGTTGACCCCCAGGGAAATTTAAAATGGTTCATCTTACACCTGTATGATGACTCAGATTTCTTTGGGAAAAGAACAGTAAATCTTTTCTGCATGGACCTTATGAATGTATATCATATCACAGTACAGCCATAGGTTACTTGATTGCACAGTGAGCATAATGCAAATAGACATTTTCATTTAGCTATACTATACACATTAAAAACACTGAATGGAAATAAAATGAACTTCATATTTAGATTATTCTTTAAAAAAAACATATTCATGGCATATCTGAAACTATCACTGAATTTGAACAACAGAAAAATACTTTAAATAAAAAAAAAATACACTTTAAAAAATCATTCCTGTTTTAGGGAGGGTAGAAAGTTGGGGGACCCCAAGAGCAATGTTTCCTCCTAGCCTTTCCCACTATACCCCACTATACTGTGGCTTGCACACTACCTCTAGTTCTCTGGAAAAAAAAAAAGATCCTCAAGTGATACATTAAATTGCTGATCTTTATTTCCTGTCGCATGGCCCTGGACCATACACCCCACACCACCTTTATTTTCCCCCAAGAATAATTGAGATTGGTGGACAGCTTTAATAATGTGCTCTATGTGGCCTGTACAGCAATCTGATCAAATAAAAAAGTCATTTCCTGTATATTATTGAGGAAATATGTTATGTTTTTTAATAAATGCAATGTTTGAAATGATGTAATGATTTTCAACTGATTATTCACTACCACCTCTCCTCTTGTGATTAAGATTATGATTATGATTTTTGGAAGAGACAGGAAAAATATATCAGTGAAACAAATGAACAAGCTGAGGATTTTAAAATACTGAATGACCTTCCAGATAGCATAAAGTACTGAAATATAACGTACCCAGTCATGCTTTACATGGCTTCTTCATATTTGTTTCTCTTCTCTGATTAATATTTTTATTGGGTTTGTTCCACTATGATCATATTTACAGTTTGTGAATGACACTGCATTGTATGATTCAAAGTGTGTCTTTTAATCATTTTTAATATTCCCTTTAATATAATTTTCACATTTGCTCTGTGGCTTTTTGCAGGTGCCAACAAAAAGCAGCAATAATTGTAATATCTTGGCAGCAACAGCAGTGGTGCCAAAAATGTAAGCAATCACACATTGCTAGAACCATGTAAAAAGGAGGATACTGAGAAATGATTGGTCATTAGGTCAAACACATTGGTCAGCAGGGTAATACTAAAAGCCAAAGGGAAAGCCTCATTGTTAACCTGCACTGTAATTACTTACTGCTTGCCTGTAAAATAGACCAATGAAAAAATGTGACAGAGAACATCTCAACCCAAAAGTCTTTTCTCAGATTCAGTGTTCTAATTTAAGACTATGGATGTTGATTAGAAATGCTCCAGGTCAAGCAAGACTTCACCTCCACGACTCCATCCCAGGTTCTCCTTGACACCTATCGGCAATCATTTACTTTCAAATGAGTGACTGCTCAGCAGCTCTGCAAAAAGCTCTGCACCAGAGGCAGTGGAGAGAGACCGTAGTGCTTACCGGTCTCCTCCAACAAGGGCCAGTGGAGGGGAGGTGACCAAGATAAAGCGGTTTAATCAGTGTCTGGGGAAGGACAGAGCCAGGGAGCAGGCCAGGGGGCTCTCTCTCTCTTTCTCTTTCACTCCCTCACTCCCTCCCACCCCTCCACACAGAGAGATAAACGGTACTCCTGGAAACAATATCAGGAACTTGCCCGGGAAACAGGGTCATGGGTGGCAGCGGCCAGCACAACAGTGTGGTGATGAGAACTTAAGCGCCTGACGATCGCCGGGGCCAGATGAATTGGCCGTTTAACCTTGCGCATGGTCTGCAGATAAGGGAAGGACACGATGCGCTTCTTCATCTTGCTCCGGGAGATGGAGGATGTGGAGTAAGGAGAGAGGGAGCTCGGCCAGCATGTAAATTTGTCCAGCCTCTCACTAACTTTGTTTGTGAGAATATTGCCCAATAAGCCTTCTGGAAGTTTACAAACAGTACAACTATAGTTATAGGTGTGTTGTAATTGCAGTGTGGGGGAGTTGTAATGGGCTCTGGTATAGACATTTACCTGCATTGTTTAATTGAAGAGTTGCAGTTGTATATCTTTAAATGGGACTCAAATTATGGTCAGAATTATTCCATTTAACAACAAATGCCAAAAACATCTCCTCTGACAGATCGGGCCTTGATCAGCACATATATCACATACACAACACACACACATGCACACATGTGCATACAGATGTGCACTCATGAATTCATATACACACACAGATGCATACGCTCCTACACACAGGCATGTACACTCACATGCACAGGTGCATACACAGCGACATTCACAGACACACACTCAGGACCACGCTGTGGCTACTGGAAGTGGCATGTCTGTCATAGAACAGAGTGGTTTGAAAGAGTTGTGAGCCCCATGGACACCTCACCTCTTCCAGGCCATCTGGTATCGTAAACCGCATTCGTCAAGTCTGTCACAAGAGTGGCACACTCCTGCTGGTTTTGTCTGTCTGTATATTTCACCAATCACAAAATGCGTCAGCTATTTCAGCTAAAATATGTATGGCAATGAAGTAATTGAGGGTTTGGTTTTAACGACCAAGGACACAGTGGCCCGTGGTGAATCAGGCCTGGTTTATGATCCAATTGGAATGAACCACTGTACCTCAGGATTTGGCAAGAAAAACCTTTTAACTACAGTTGAATGACTCTCTGGTAAAATAGCCGCTCCTCTGTGATGACAGATTTAAAGCAAACGCTTACAGTATATTAAAATAACTGTAAGTTATTTGCCTACAATTACAAATAGCATTCCCTCCTATCTACAAAGTAACTACTGCCTTAAACTGGCCAGTAGAGGTCAATGTTATGCCTCAAAGAAACCTCACATGCCCTCCCCAACTCGCTCTAATTTCACCTCTTTCCTTCAGCCCCAAGAGTATAACTCGTTAATACCTTAAAGTTGTAGATTCAATGGTAGAGATCAGACAAGCGAAGGTAACACAATTTAGACCAAAGCCTATTTGCATATTTGGCCAATATCTGTGAAGAAAAGATGTACAACTTTCTTATGCTGATTCAGCCATTTTCAGCCATTACATTCAAACAAAACATTTGATTCCAATCACAATTAGGAAAATTATTAATGAGCACTGTGGAAACATATAACACATAACTTATAATAAGAATACTATATATATATACATATATACAGTATATACTGTATATAGGTCACTGCCAAAATAATGGATATACCGCCATAAAGTGATTTAATAGGGCATTGAGTCACCATGAGTCATCAGACCAGCTTCAGTGTGCCTTGGGATAGATTCTATAAGTGTCTGGAACTCTATTGGAGGGATGCAACACCATTCTTCTCACTGTCCCAGTTGTCACTCCAGAATCTCCCATAAGTTGAGTTGAGTAGAGATCTGGTGACAGAGATGGCTGTGACATATGTTTTACATTGTTTTTATGCTCATTAAACCACTCATACCCTGTGGTTGGGGCATTGTCATCCTGGAAGAAACAACTCCCGTAAGGATAGAAATGTTTCACCATAGGATGAAGGTGATACCTCAGAATGGCTTTGTATTTATTGGTGTTTACCTTGCCATCTAAGGGGCATTTACTCAACTGTTTCCTTTATTTTGGCAGTTACTTGTACATATATCTATCTATCTATCTATATATACACACACAGTACCCTCCAGAATTATTCACACCCTTCAAAAAGATGAGAAAAGAAGTTGTAAAATAACCAATACAGGTAATGAGCTATATTGTTTTGTCAACAAACAATATAGCTCAAATATTTTTAAACTTATTTTATACTAATGCAACAGCTCAGAGAAAAATATCTTGTTTAACAAGTAATATTTTTTCCCAAAACTGTGTCACAGTTATTAAAATCCCTGTTTTTAGTACTTTGTGCACCCTCCCCTCGCAAGGATAACTCTACTGAATCATCTTCTATAGTGTTTTTTGATATTGGTAAACATATTGGGGGGGTCTTTGACCATTCCTCCATCCAGAATCTTTCAAGATCCTTCAGATCCTCCTTCAGTTTGTGCTTGTGGACTGCTCTCTCCAATTTCTCCAACTCACACATTTTTGATTAGGTTCAAGTCTGAAGTCTGAGATGGCCATTGCAAAACAGTCATTTTGTGGTCAGTTAACCATTCTGGTAGAGTTTGAGGTATGCTTGGATCATTGTCTTGCTAAAAGATCAATTTGCGGCCAAATTTCTGCTTCCTGGCATAGTAACCAGACCTGTTGTGATACTTGCTATAGTTCATGATTCCAGCCCCAGGACCAGTGGGTGCCACAGGCAATGGCAAAAAAGCCACATTTTGGTCATCTGACCATAGCACCTGATTATAATTGGAGTTTGAATGCCATTTAACAAACTCCAGATGCTTATTTTTGTTGATTGTCCTGAACGGAGTCTTTTTACTGTCAACCCTTCCAATAGACTATTATTATCTAGGTGTTGTCTGATTTTAGATTTGGAAATGTTGTGATCCCAACAGTCATGTAATTTCAGCAAAACCTGGGGTATGGCAGAAATACATAATATCATAAGTGATGTCATGATTTCAAAAAGTAATATCAATATCAATATGTAAAAATGTAATATCAATATGATGCAACATTCTGTTGATAAGACCACTGGAAATAGTGTATATTCAGAAAACATCAGATTTACTCTTGAAGTAAAGATATACCAAAAACAATTTAAGTATTTAAGTATTTAAGTATTTAAGTATTGTTTCAGTCAAGGCTGCAGCATTCTGAGTTTATGATTTGAGTTAACACAGCAATGAAACTCCAGTAACTTTTTCCCAATGCATAGAATCTACATCCACAATGAAAAGTTATTTTGAATGTATACTCATACTAACTGGTTTGCTGGAAACATCATGTGCTGCTTATTGTTCAGTTGAATATAATAAAGCAAAACAATAAATGCATGATGGTAGGCCACATTGCGTGATTCTATCAGTAGACTCTGAACACTTGTGGATGTAGATTCTCTAACATTAAGCACTGGAAAAAAGGCAACCCAGTGAAGTTATCTGGCCTTATTAGAAAAATGGATATTCATTGGAACTCATAGGAAGCCAGTACAGGCAATAACACTGGGAATTATTAATGGAGTTTCATGCTGCTCCTGACACTTGACTTATATGACAGAGTGGGACTAATTTAGAAAACAACAATTTCCAAGCTACAAAATGTATTGTTTTAAAAGCGACAGCAGCAGCAGCCTGTAGACTACATTACATACATTTGTCTTCAGCTTACTGGCTGGTGAGAAACAAGACATGATTGAACATGATGAGTATTTTGTCTTTGTCTAAGTGTTGTAACTTGCAGTAAACCAGCCCTTAATTTTAATTGAATTGTGAGTTGTATATTTTGACGAAGGTTAATCCACCAGATTGCTCTTACTGGGGCCCTTGATACAGATTCTGTATGGAAGAATGGTCAACCCCCCTTCAGGCTACAGAGTATGTTATCCAAGCTTCAACAATAAAAAACAACATTAAAATTGCAATCTTATGTTTTTTTAGTTTTTTTACCTAAAACATATCTATTATAATTATATTTTAAAATGTCTACATGTCTATATATATATATATATATATATATATGTGTGTGTGTGTGTGTCTGTTATATTTAGAAACTCAAGAATCTGAGCTCAAGCTCTCCCTACTCTTGATTTGCATTGTGTCCTCTAGCCTTTTGTATAGTTTAAGGTTGGCGTAGTTGGTGACGTAGTTAATGCCATTAAACCCTTTGTTCTCGCATGAGGATGTCCTGCTGAACCGGATTTCAGGCTCATGCCCCTTTTGTACTGGACCTGATGGTGAGTAACATTAATGTTATGAATAAAAAAAACATGTAACCTTCAATGGATTCCTACAGGCTGCCAGCACCCTTGCTGAGTGGACAATTAACATGACTAATGGGAATCAGCATCCATTGTCTGACATATAGCCACCCTGAGGAAAAAAAAGCCATTGTTCACTTAGAGAGGAAAAACATGCACAAAAGTGCAACGTATAACTGTAGCTGCTGTAGAAGTCCGATGTTGTAGGTGACAGATAGCCATAAGCAGTGCTGCGAGAAAACAGCTTTCTGACAACATTACTTACAAACAGCTCTAGCTGCAGTGGCCATCGTTGTAGCCATGCAATGTACAAAGTGTAGTATCTCAAATGTTCTTGAATGTTTGTGCTTAGTGACATATGCAGAATTTGAAATACATATATCTTAGCGATGATTCATATGCAAATAGATACGGTTGGCCTAGAACAAAACACTGGATGTTGCCTGTCACCCATTCTGGAGCAGGAAAGCTCACAATCCTGACTGAATACCTACAATCATACATTTTGATTACATATCAGAGAAAAATACTCATTAGAACCCCTCCAGAAATAAGCTTTAATTATTAGAGCTCTTCTCTGAATTAATATCACAGCAAAATTTTAGAGGACTGCAGAGAAATTAAAAATAAGAAGTGGTAAAAGGATATTCACAGTAAGAACAGAAAATTAGGATGGAAAAATATGATGTACTTACACAATCACCAGCAGTATATTTTTCCTTCTTTGTGGGAAATGGAGAAAGAATAAGAATAGTATTTAATCAGAATAATTTTTCAGTGCATAAATAATTCAAGGGAACACAATCTTCCCACAAAACACTAATAAAAAGGCTAAGTTGCTCTACTTATACATATAATAAATACTAAGCTTATTTTTGAGTATCAGCTACAAGATTTGCAGAACTATCAATGGACTGAATTTACTGAATGAACCATAAACTGTCTGTAGTAGTATAAGCAATAAACGTGTTGAAGTAGCATAGATATTGGCTAGATTTAAACTTACATATTCAATTTATGCTGTCTCAACCCTTTCATGCATTGTACATTTTAAACGTTGAGAAAGGTCTATGGTTTGTGCACGTGTCAATACTTACATTGAAAGCAAATGTAGACATTTTAGAGAAAACTCACATATTTATACAAAATATTCAAACACAATATTCATTCATGAATTAAATCAGGTTATTGATCGACCAAACACAAGGGCTTGGGTTTCATAAGTAGTGTAATTGATTGTTTGTGAGATAAATCCCATCACAATGCACATGGGCCATGGATCTATAGAAAGGTACTCACAAGATCATTTGATCATCATTATGATTATTGTTCACATCTGTTCTTCTGCATTGATCTATACAACATAAACAACATTATTCTTAATAATCTCATAAAGGAAAGTTAGTTGAAGTCTTGACACAATGAACAAGGTTTGCTTCTTTGGCCCAAGAGGCACCAGAAAGATTTCTGCATGCTCCATCTGCCCTGGGACTTCTAGCATGCTGACTGCTACTAACAGGAACAAAGCTCCTGGATACAACAAATGCATTCGGAATAACAAACAGGTTACTTTAAAAAAAGGCCCATGGTTCAATACTTCAATACTTTTTCCAGACAAAACCCAATACTGACCATGTCACAAATACAAAAAGTAAATTCGATAGAAAAGATTAAGACTGGTTTCATTGATTAAAACTTCATGTTGTGGGAAATGTGAGAAATCAGTCCATCCGGAGGTAGGCAACGTTCAATTGCAGTTCTTTGAATGGAGCAGTAGGTAACTATAACAGGAAGCTCCACCGAGCTGTTTGTTGATGTGATGGAGTGGAACATTTAATCAGAGTTTATGGCACCCCTTGAGTTGGATTTAATGTCCCCCCATAGTTTCCATTAGCCTGCTCAGTCTTGATCCTTGCTATGCAGCCCGAAACCCAGGAGGAGGGTTAGGACTGGGAGGGGGATGTGGGACGGGGTTGCTGTAATTTAACTTGTTCTTCCCCCCAGAGTCTTTCTGCCGCAGGGGGGAAGCAAGGTCAACTGAACTGAGTCAGCAGAGTCCAAAGTAGAGGCATGTGCTTTGCAGAACAAAGTGGAGAAATCCTGTGCTTGTTTGGGATGAGGAAATAGCTTGTCTTTTTTTGGGTGATTTCACAGGGGGCCCTGTGAAGGCACTTTAATCTCTGCTGTAGCAAAGGCACAAAATATCCTAATATCAGCTTTTAATATCGGACCCCTCATTGCAGCGCTCACTATTTTTATGTCTAATAATGTTTTGTCTGAATCCCTATCATTTCCTTCCTACTATAATTTATATTATTTTACAAAAAGTACTCCTGAGACTCCAGAGCATGATGTTTCTTTACAAAATAAGACTAATCATTATTACTATACCCACGTTATTAAAAATAAATAGAAAAATAGTGAGGGT
The DNA here is from genome assembly GCA_029706075.1 of Aldrovandia affinis. Taxonomy (NCBI): domain Eukaryota; kingdom Metazoa; phylum Chordata; class Actinopteri; order Notacanthiformes; family Halosauridae; genus Aldrovandia; species Aldrovandia affinis. The sequence continues at coordinate 11,971,580 of JAINUG010000001.1, forward strand.
AGATCAATTGAAATTCAACTTTCGCAACCCTATATCTCTTGCCCTCCCACAGAATGTATTCAGGTGCAGCACACAAGAAGGTTCTCCACTCCCTTATATTTTGACAGAGTAAAAAGAAAAAGAAATCTCCTTTATCTGCAAAGGTCACACAACGCTTACTCATGAGATATGAATAACAAAGTTTTGCTGGGAGACCCAATAACTTGGTGTAAAGTTTTAAAAAACTGTAACTACTTCTCAGTTGGATCGCTCCCACAATGCATTTCACACTGACTTGAGGTAGTTGTACAAGGCGTTCAGTCCTCCTTCCAGCACCTCTTTGATGGGCTTCAGCAGAGGGTTGTGCATGATATGCAGACCCTTATCCAATGGGTGGCAAGCCAGTTTCTCCAGCTTCTTCAGCAGGTACATCTCCATGGGAACGTTTTGGATGTCATTGAAGTCCACATTGAGCAGCTCCAGAGAGGTGAGGAAGCAAAGGGTCTTGGGCAAGGAATGAATATAGTTGCCCTCCACAATGAGTATTTTCAGGTTGACCAAGGCCTGTATCTGGTCGGCAATGTTCTCCAGTCTGTTACAAGCCAGATGCAGGAAGACCAGACTCTTCATGCCGTAGACGCAGGTTGGGATGTGGCAAAGGCGGTTGTGGCTGAGGTTGAGCTTCTTTAGGCTGCTCATGCTCACCAGGCTGCCGGGGAGGCCAGAAATCTGGTTGTTAGCCAGGCTGAGCACCTCCAGCTTGGTGCAAGCACTCAGTTCCTCGGGTACCTCACTCAGCCGGTTACGGTAGGCGAAGAGGACCCTCAGCCTCTTCAGCTGGCCAATCTCAGGCGGCAGACTGGCCAGCTGGTTCCCCCAGAGGTTGAGCACCACCAGGTTCTGGAGGGCACCCACCGTGGGGGGCAGGGCAGGCAGGCAGTTAAGGGACAGGTTGAGCTTCTCCAGCTCCGTCAGCTCCCACAGCTCTTCGGGGGCCTCGCCCAGGCCACGCATGGCCAGGCTCAGAATGCTGTATCCAAAGTGGGTGGTGGCGTGCTTGCGGATCCTGTCCGCCGAGGAAAGGCTCTCCTCCTGACCTGCATTCTTCCCGACTTGCTTTTTCTGCTCCTCAGTGGCAAAGTCCTTTGATTGCTTGGCTCCCATGCCTTCAGAATGCCTGTGCTGTTGTCTCCCTGACCAAAATATCAGAGCACATTTCACAAAAGTGCTTCCCCTGAAGGGAGGGGGGGGTATTCGGAAACAACAGCTAAGCTGATCTCAGGGAGGTTGATCTGGTCCGAGAAGCCTCCGTGAAGATTCTCTGCGTCCGTGAGGTTTCTCCCTGGCTGTTGGAAGGCTATTGGAAACACTGCCCGAGAGGAGTGGAAAAGAGTAAGTGTTGTCCGGTAAGAGTTTTTCTGTGGTCCACTGGCAGGAGAGTGTGAGGGAACTTGTGGCACGCTGCACGGCTTGCAGCCACATACTTTTCAGAGTTTCAGCCCCACCAGCTGCCCCTGTCACTTCAGTACTTCCTCTCAGCGATAACTAACCTTGATTGTATTAAGGGTATGAGGATACCGTTTTTGTTAAAGTCATTTGATGTGCCGGAATAGTGATTGCAGACCCTTGACCCCAAACCATGTCACCCAATAGGTCCAGAATCACATGATTCAGCTATCTGGCTCAAGGTAGCATCTGTGTAGTTTTTCAAATGAACTTGAGAAACTACACTTAACCTTTCCCTAAATGGAAAAAAACTGCTGAATATTTCTAACTTTGTTGAGTTATAAGAAAGCACAAGTGTAACATTCTGAGATATGTAGCTAACACTATTAAATCCTTATATGCAATGCATGCTAAAAATACAATAAATAAATACAATACAATTCTGAAATACAATGCTTTACAATTTCTTCACAAATTATATATGGCAAATATTTGCAGATTAAGAAAACAGTTCATCAAAAAAAAGGAATAGACAGACATTAGCATTACTGCTGCTAGAGAATACATACGGACATGAAATCAAGAGCAGAAGGACATGGAATACAGATGTTTTTCTTATGATACATTTTAATAGTGAATCCTGACACTGCAAAAAGTGACATGATAGATTGGTACATTTAAAACACATCTATTTTATACAAGGCAAACGGCAATATCCTTGAGGAGTGAAACTCCTGTCAAAAGTTAAAACAATACATGAACTACTGTATTTTTAAGTTAGCAACCATAATTTAGTTCTTGAGTTGAATTAATACAAATGTGTTTAACTTGAATAATCAGCAGTCTCACCATATTCTTCATTTCATAGCTACGAAACTAGATCATTATAAAAGGTGGGTTAGTTAACAATGCACTCATCTTTCAATCATCAATCATTTCAGTCATTTGAATATGCACTATTAACCAGATTACCAGAACCATTGTAACATGATTGCCCTTTCACAGCAGTGCATCTTATGTAACACTGCCATGCTTTGTTAACATTAGCTACCTAGTGAAGACTGACAGGGGATACAGACCTCTGAGTATTTTTAACTGGTCATCCCAATGTTTATTCAGGCACGAGGCTAATTCAGTTTGTGTGATAACCTTGGAGTGTGCTTCTGCGTGGTTACGCAAGGGAGCGCGCTTCCGCTTGTGAAAGCACTGCTGAATTCCTGTTAAAGTAAACAAGGAACATAAATAGATCTAGTGTGAGAAAGGAAAGTCCTGGGATGAGATTTTGAACAAAGACATTTACTAATTCAAGATTTTTTAGGCCATCAATAACAAGATATATTTCACTGTAATTGTAAAACTAAATGGTATGTGTGCATATCAAAACTATACAACATTGTCATATAATAATAGTCTTAGAAGCTACACTTCCTAGAATGTTGATTCCAGCTTGCATAGTACTGTATGCATGTTGCTCAGATGCAAATGTAGCCACTGTATGTAAATGGTAAGCCATTTAATTATTGTGTTTCTGATATCAGGAATTAGACTTCCTTGTATAAGAAACTCTCTTTTAGTGTCCCTTGGGGTTGGACGACACTCCAGGACCTTTTCAGAGGGCACAGGCAAGTGAATAAATCGGAGGCAGTATTCAAAACAAATCGAGGGTTTTATTAAACAAATCTTGACAAAACACAAAAGGGGGCGGGGGCGGAATTGTAAAAAACACATAGGGTCCACAATCCTTACCTTTGTCTTTGTCCAAAATCCAATGTCAAAATTCAGGTCAGTTCCTCACATAGTCCAAGTCGATACACAACCAGCAATCCAAAAACAATCCAATCCAAAAACAATCTCAGCCAAACACAATCTCAGCCAAACACAATCTCAGCCAAACACAATCAGCCAAACACAATCAGCCAAACACAATCAGCCAAACACAATCAGCCAAACACAATCAGCCAAACACAATCAGCAATCCAAAAACACCAACCTACTCCCTCCCAGTGTGACACAAAACAGTCCTTTAAATAGGCCTCCAAATGGGCCTCAGCTGCCATCAGTCCTCAGACTTTACGGGCTTCAGCTGGTCATCAAGTGTGACTGCAGCCTGCTGGGAACTGTGGTGTTTCTCTCCAGTGTCTCCCAAGAATTAAAGAAGCAGGCAGCCATTTCCTCATCCTGCCCCTTAGGATGCCACAATATACTGTATATATATTTACTTTTTACCCTCTTTCTCTCAGTTTGGAAAGCCCAATCACATGCTTAAGCCACACTCCGTATGTCACCTGCTGTCAATTCGGTGAACATAAACAAACATGCACTCTCACTGGAACAGTGCCTTAACAGGATGAGCCACCAGAAACCCAAGACTGAACAAGATTTGGAATTGGTGTTTCTCATATCAGAAACTCTCCATTGTTGCCTATGGGAATTTTAGTTTCAGATATCAGAAATTGAGTTTGAAAGATGTAATTCCAGATATCAGACATTCCATTTCCTGCATATCAAGAATTGTAAATCCTGATATCAGAAACTCCACTTCTTGATATCAAAAACAGTGCATGCCATTTTAACATTTAATCACTGAGTTTCCGATATGAAACTCCAATTCTAGATATCACAAATTCATATAAAAATGATAGTTTCTGATATCAAGAATTGCAATTCTTAATATCAGAAACTCTATGAATATACAGTATATTTGTAGCATTAATACTCTTGTGTTCCAGAAAATTGAAAATAAATGATAACAGTACAATTAATCAATTAAACAATGAATGGCTGTTTGAATTAGTTAAATAAGTTAAACCCTACACTTGTATCTTTGAACAAAGCTAATTAGCTGAATTGTTATTCTAAGGTACACATCTGAAAAGTGCACAGTACAAGTGCACTAATATGGAGAGGCAACTAAACCTAATAATCACAGCGATAATAATAATATGCATTATTATTATTATTATTATGTAAGAAAAACATTATAAATGTAAAGTTGAATCTCATCATTTGTAAGCCTTTTCCCCATGAAACATTAATACGTTGAAAGATATTTCACATTTTCATGTCCCTTCATTTGTTTCTTCACTGAAACTGTTCTACAATATGCGCTCAGGGTGTGTTTCTACCTTCACATGTATTCGTCCATATTGCTTTTGTGCTTTCAATCCATTTCAAATGAGACCCAGGGGCATCTTTTCCTTGGAGAGAAAGGGGAAATAGGTTCAAACATGAAGACGATCTGAGCCAGGTATTCAACGTGACAGAGGACCATTGGGAATGGGCCCATGAAATATGCCATTTTCAGTGTCCTCTGAATCACAAAGCACTTTTGATACTTCAGTGTTGAATATTTCAATACCCTGCCTTTCCTAATTTTAGCCATAATGTGTATGGATTCTTACTGGGTGTGCTATCAAGAATGCATTAAATGACCAATTTAAAATAAGGCCATACTATCTCTTCAGTTAATGTACAGTTTTGAATAGTACCTGTAATTTTGTAGTGGGCTTAGTAGTCATAATGTGGTGTGTAGAAACGGAGCCATTTCAGACATTAGTGAAATGCATTTAAACCCTTTAGCAAGGTGCTTAGCCTGAATTACCTGTACATACCCAGCTTCATAAATTGAAACATGCAAAAATGATAAGCTATGTAAATCACCCTGGATAAGGGCATTAGGCAAATAAATAATGTAATGTAAGTATGTGAGTTTGCCTGTTTGTCCTTAGAGGTTGTAATATATATATATATATATTTAATTTAATGTTTTTTGTATTTAATTTGTACACTGTATATGTGATGTGTAACAAACCTGGATTTAAACCTGTGGACTCACTCACTGACTCTGTACATAACTGGCCTTTGATATCATAAAGTCCTGTCTGATTTGAGCACATTTGTGTAATTTGTGCTAAAGGACAGGGCCCTGTAGCCTAAGGGATTTTCACTCAGGCCATGGTCAGTAGGTTTCTTTCCTTCGTTCAGTTCAACGTCAAAGCCATGGGAATATGCTCACTCAGGGTTTGGACGGTTGAATTCCCTATGTAACAGCACCAGAATGGTCAAGGTGTGTGTCAATCACCTTGGGAGTCCCCTCCTCTCCATGCCAAACCTGCATGTTAGGGCTCTCCCTATAATGGTGACCGTCCCTAGATGCTCCCAGTCATGTGGTCGGTTCATCAGGTCTTCGGACTCCCATGGCCTATGCATATCTTGCCTTGGGTATATGCATGCGAACATGGCTCCCATCAGCGGTCTGCATGGAGATTGCACAGACATGAAGCTTAAAACCCATTGTCTACACATCAACTTTTTCTTGAAGCAGATGGATGAAGCTATGCCTTCCCCGCCTTTGACTTTTCCCCCTGTCGGAAGGAACCTGCAGGATACTCCATGTGGTGAGCACCCCAACTCTGCTGTACACAGCCCCGGGTCAGAAGACTCTGCACCTGCAGACACCTACAAAAGTAAAACATCGACACCTGCAGACACCTACAAAAGTAAAACATCGACACCTGCAGACACCTACAAAAGTAACACATCGACTGAGCTCTGCAGCCGCAAGGCACCAACCAGGTATGACTACCCTGTCTCTTTCCCAGACCTCTCTTTGTCAACTGATGATGGCAGCGAAATGCTCTCCTTCTTATCTGAGGACCAGTTTTCTATAACTGCTTTCATGGAGGACGATGTTGTGGGGGATGACGACTGCGGTAGCACCATCACTCTCTCTCAGCAGGGCAGTACGTAGGAAATTGATCAAATGCTCCAAAACGAGCCACACGCTGTCATCGGCAGGGCAGCAGCTAAGCTAGGTCTTCCTCTACCTGCTTCTCCTGCTCTGACCATTTCTCTGATAGATGGCCATTTAAAAAAATAAAAGCCCCCTTCAGCCCCTCACCTTCTCCCCATCTTCTGGGATGTGGTCACTACATCGTTCAGTCTCCCATACAGGGTTTCTCTCCCTACCTTGGCATAGCTATGGCAGCCGAGGAGGGTTTCCTCGCCTTCCCCCAGGTGGAACACTCAGTGGCTCTGTCGGTCACAGGGCACGCCACCATGAAACCTAAACTGGCATCCAGGGCATGCACAGTCCAGTTTGGGCACAGAGAATTTATATTGAGTACGCAAAACATCTGTGTCAGAGTGACAAGTTATTCATGTGTTTTAGCACAGCAGCTGGTGGACGTGCTTTGTCCATGCAACGTCTTTGAACTGTCGATACTATCCCTATGACATATGAGTCCCAGGGTCATGCAGCTTCATACCCATTCTATGTGAGGTATGTTTGCTTCATGCGTGCTATTTCAGCGAGCCTCCCTGCAAGAGATATGTGATGCCGCAGGTTGGGCAATGCCACATAACTTCACCCGCTTTATTGACTAATCTGTTGCTGGGCTCTGCCCTGCTAGTGATTGTGCTTAGCCATGTGCTGTGTCCCTGACAGGCGGCCCAATGTGGCGCTGTTGGATACTCCTTCCCATAGCTATGGCGTCAAACCGAACAAAAGGGAACATCTAGGTTATGAATGTAACCTCGGTTCCCTGAGTGAGGGAATGAGATGTCACAAAGTTGCTTCGTTGCAAACCTCCCAGTCAGGGCGGTCAGTGAGGTTTTCAATGTCAGGTTTGGGGTCAATCAAAGGTATTCCTACCCCCAGGGAGAAGGGGGCTCCTACGTTGATTGGCATGCACCATAGCCATTCTGCGGCTGTTACATTGGGACTGAGTGGGCGTATTCCCATAGCTGTGACATCTCCTTCCCTCACTCAGGAAACCATGGTTACAGACTCAGGCTATAAGTCAATAAACATTAACAGCAACAACCAAAAACTTAATTAGACTAACTAGCCTAATTTAACTAGCAAATAACCAAAAACTTAACCAAAAACAGAACTTCTTGGCAAACACGCTCCCAGCTGCATGTCGGGCACATCCTGGAAGATGACTGCTCCATGTGCTTTTGTGCGTCCTTTGTATTAATAAAATAAAGTTATTTTATATTTTGTGTTGCTGTTTTAGGGAAGGTGTTCTTTAAGAGTGGTCCTTTCCCCAGCTGTGGCACGTGGTAGAAATCTGCAGGTAGGATGCGGTATCAGTGGCACATAGTGGGGGGGGTGTTATCTGGGAGCCCTGTGGGCCATAATGGGGCATGGTACCGGCGATAAGCAGAGGAAGTCCCTCTCAATCGGGGCTGTCCCTGGGAAAATGGGAAGGATTAGTACAGGCCTCAGGGGTGCCAGGGTCCACGCTGCATCGTGCAGGGCCCTCTGGAAAGGATTTCAGCAACACGATGCCTTCTCTCAGGTAGGGAGACAGAAATAGACATGGTCATCAAATGTGGCATACATCTTTCGAAACCCTTATTCACGCATCGTGTTTGTTTGTCAGCTTTATACCTGCGACGCATCAGACTACCCAGCGCCTACTGACAGCTAATCACAGACCGTTCCACCCGATTATCTGCTGTAAGAGATAAAGGGAGCTGGAGAGCCACGGATTATGCGCGACCAGCTAGTTATTTATTGTTCAAGAGTTACAAATGCACATTTTCATGCCATCGGTCTCGACTATTCCCATTTGCATGTCCTCCACCCTGGGCTTATGGAAGTTTTCCTGGGTACTTTCCTGGGTAGTGTGTTTGTTTGGATTTGAAAATTGGTCACGCTTTCACATGCAGCCTGAGCCTCGGCCAACCATCAGCTCCACTTTTAGCCCAGAGGCATGCCTTCTGGTGAAACAAAGGCACATAAATGTAATACAAATGAGCAGGGGGAAGATAGGTCACAAACAGACAGCGCCAAGGCCTGAATGCTGATTAGAATTTGAACATGCAAAAAAGAAATTATTTTATTAAATTCAATATTTTCCATATGTGAATTGGAAAAAATGTGGAAATTTAGAAACCCTTGATTTCATACCAGTCAAAACGAAAGCATTTGGAGTATTTAGTCACAGCCCAAAAGCAATGGCCAGATACTGTCTTATAATGAGTTAAATCAAATCTCATTAATAACTCGAAGCGAAAAGAAGCTTGACATTCATTCTCATTAAGGGCTGACAGCTTTTGCAGCTATCCTTTTTGTCACCTTATACAGATCTTTAGTTACAATGCGATAAAAGTCTATGTTGCTGATGATTGCTGAGCCACTCAGAAGTTTATTTTAATAGTAAATGTGGCAAACTGTAATGACTGGTTCCTCGTCGTGGGTTTGTACACTGATGTAAACTGTGCCTCCCACCTACTTCCAGATATCTCTCAGGTTTTGTTGTTATTAACTCAATCTCTTATCAAATATTATAATCATCTCCTCTCCCCTAGGAAAGTGTACAAATTGCTTCCTAGTACACAGTACATTTGTCATATTTCTAAACTGTAATGGTCAAATATGCTATATAGATATCTTTTTATCCAATTGCCATCTATTTTTATCCAATTGGAAGAATTCTATGAAATGCAGTTTCTTCCTGTCAAGCCAAAACAAGTGGGAAATGGAATGCGTAAAGTAAATAGCAAAATAAATCTTACAGTAAAATAGAGCAAATTGATACATAGATATAAAGATGCCACTATCCAGCCTATTACACTATGTAAAGAATGCCATTTTGTAATGTTTTGAGGAAGGTGAAGAGAGAGAGCAATGCTACAGCATACGGCTAATACAGTTACAAAGTGGCCAAATCAGGTTCAGGCTGCTGAAACAGCAATTGAGAATAAAAACCAATTGTATTTCTGGCACCAGTAGGCTCTGTGATGAAGCACCGCTGAGCAGCCTAACTAGTTCTCACCTGCAGGAGATATAAACTTTATATGTGCGAGTACCGAGGCACCAAACTGCAGCAATAGTCATCCGATACCACCTATAGCTATCAGTCAGCGTTTTCATTGAACTACTCCCCTCAGAGTGTGAACACCGTGAACAGCTACCGTCATTCGGGTAACAGTAACGTACTGTCCGATATAGTGACGTGACCGGGGATTATAGCCTTGGTCTTATGCTCAGAAAGCTTTTTGTTTTCATGGCACCAGGGGCACATTTTATCACGTTGCCATGGGTTTCCAAGAGTCATGTTTGACGGAGGAGCAGCTGGAAGATGTGCCCGGTCGCGCAGGCACAAAGAATGGCGTAATTCAGTGAGAGTGGAGTGCAGGCGGAGGCTCCTGCGGACGCCAGGCTTCTTGGTAAACAAGTTCCCAGCTGCATGTCGGGCACGTTGCACAAATGCAGCTTTAACGCCCCCTACCTCTCACGTCCAAAGAAATCTGACCAAATGTACGAGTCAGTAACGAGTACAACCTCGTTGAAATGAAGACCTGCCAATCTTGTGTTCAAGCTCTTCTGAAGTAATTTCTGCCTGTTTCAATGTCTGGAGTTCACCCATTAAGACAGTATTGTTCTCAACTCATAAAAGATGTTTCACATGTAGAACAATATTGACCCCCGATGTCAGTGCTAGAGGATGCATGATGAGAGAGGGGGGCTGTGGATATGCATTGCTGACTAGCCCAAGCTGGTCAGGGTGGGTAACCATGTTCCACCCAGGGATGAGGGCCAGCCGGGCCAGTGAAAGGCCTCACTGATGGGGCGGCAGGTGTCTTTTTGTTTGTTTCCCTTTGCTAATTTGTCATTTGAGTTCTGCTGGCTAGTAGCATTCATGAGAGGCACATCATTGGGGATTAGTGTAGACATGACAGAAAGAGAAATATACGAAATAATGAGGCTTCAGAGATCACATGGGTATTTTGCAAATGCAAAGGCATCACAGTCAAACATCATTTTGATACTTGTAAGAGGCATTTTAAATGTATTGATTTATCTTAATTTACCTCACTTGTATCTTCAGTAAACAAAAATCAAAATTAGTTTGGATTAACATTGAAAGGGATTTAATCCCTCAGGGAGGAGAGGGCTCTGATTTCAGTAAATGTTTTTGTTATACCATTAAAAAGACATAGAAGCAAATACTTTTTATTTGTATGAAACCATCTGTGACAGTTGAAGTATGTCCATTCTACAGACAAAAGATCACCACTAGATGGCGCAGCACACAAACATACAATGCATACCAGAACAGCTGATTGCCTTAGAAGGTCAAAAGGCTTTCTCCCAGTTCCCTTTGAACACAGACAGCACAAGTGACTTGTGTGTTTGAAGCTTTTAATGGCCCTTGAATGTAAATAAATGTCATGATATAAGAATAATGACAAACTGCAGTCCTTCTGCCCTCTGGCACTATCTTTGGTCTGTTACCTGCATGTTAAACTGAGCAGAACATCACCTAGTTTGTCCCTTGAATGCCTCCTTAATGTTGGTGTTATCAGAGAGCTCACAGGGCTGTACTATGGTCTCTCCTTCTTAGTTACTAATCTCCTGTTAAGCATTGACACCAGTCTTTCCTGGTATCATCATACAGGGAACTGAGCTGGGTGACGGATTCATTTTCCTGATGGATTCAATACCGACAAGTGGGCTGGAGACTGAATACAAAACTGGTCTGTGATAGAATGTGTAGCCATTTTGGTCACAGTTTTGAATATGCGTCAGCCCTTGTATGATTAAGCTGTAAACAGATCCATACCTCATTATATTCAGTCATTGATCACACACACATTGTACCCTTGCAATTGACCTTTTCACATTTAATTACTTTAGAATCTAGGTGAGAGTCTACAAATAAATCAGAAACAACACTCCATGAATTAAAACCTAATTTGTTTTGACTTGTTATAAAGGTTGTGAGAATGGAGTACGGTTTAATAATGGGTAATAGCCAGCCTAATTATATTGCAAGGTATCTGATACAGTTTAGGATTTCAATTTTTTGTAAAAACTAAATTCCTTACAATCTCCATCAATGTGATGCAACTAGTACTACTATAACTGTTTTCGTGGTAAAAGGATACAAGGTGCTGGTATGATCTGACAACTGGATCTTTTTACCAACTGGATTTTCAAAATGTTAAATACTGGTTTTCAGTGCTTATATATCACCAGCAGAGGGCAGACATTTGATATTCACACCTATCAGTAGCCATTGTGAAACCAGTATCTCTCCAGATGCAACCCCTGATGCCACAGGAAAGGGCACAAAAAGCACAAACCACCTTGCTTCCTCCATATTGCCCACTTTATTTGAAAATGACAGAGTCACGGTGCAAGAATGTCCACTACAAGTAGCTTTAATTTAATGTAATTTTTATTCATGTACTGTACTAATAATTGTAATATATATAATATAATAATATATGCCATTTAGCAGATGCTTTTATCCAAAGCGACTTACAGTAATGAATGCATACATTTTCCAGTATATGTGACTTATATGTGAAAGATGTTGCTACAACGTCCCTCCACTTTGATGTCAAATCCTAAGCAGTTCACAATTTCAGTTGCACTGCAACGCTTCAAGTAGAAAAAAAAAAAAAAAGAATGAATAAATAAAAAGGATACTATTCAATAATCATGTGGTGTTACTCCTAACTATTACATGGTTTGATATTAATGTTTGTTTTCCGCTGGAGGAATCCTGGTGACACGGCAGCTAATTTGATTCCTATTATTTATTCTCATCATCACTTGCCAATCAAGATTTCACAGAAATGTGTGGCTTAAGTTCAGCTGGCACCCAAACCCATTCTTGTTGTAGTGTGAGAACACGGCAGTCGCCGATTGAGGTTTTTTCCCCACAGAAGCTGAGGGTTTACATGCTCAGTTCATCAAGTAAAAATGTTGATCTTCTGCTGCTTACTGAGTCTGCTAATTGGTCAAATTGAGGTAATTAGCATCTTATTGTTGGCCTAGAACATAATAACATTTCTATTTGTATACATACACATACGGGTAACTGTAAAAATAAGGGAAACGCTTGTGTAAATGAGTTCTGACGGCTTTCTGGTGGCTTTGAGGGGTATTTTTCTCGCATGGTTTAGGCCCACTCAATCCCTTAGAGGGCAAGGTAAACCCCAATACATACAGAGACATTCTGAGTGATCACTTTCATCCTATGGTCTAGCATTTCTATCCTGATAGGAGTGGTCTCTTCCAGGATGATAATGCCCCCAATCCACAGGGCACGAGAGGTCACTGAATGGTTTGTTGAGCACAAAAACTAAACGTTTGTATGTACTATACATGTTAAATATATATATATATATATATAACCTAAAATGGTAAAAAAAAAAAAAAGTTTAGGTTACCAAAAACTAAAAAATAATGTACATTTCAGAGTTATAAAAAAGGCCCTTTTCAGGGAACCAGTAATGGGTTAACACAGGTAACAGTCACTCTGTGCAAGTCGCCAACTCTGGATCCAGCAAAAGAGCCCCAGACCATCACGCTTCCTCCTCCATGTTTGACAGTTGGTGTCACACACTGAGGAACCATCCTTTCGCCTACTCGACGGCCTACAAAAACCTTTCAAAATTTCAAGATTTAACATTTTGGTCATAAGACCTTCTTCCAGTCTTCAGTAGTCCACTGGCGGTGCTTCATGGCCCAGAGAAACCTATTTTTCTTATTTTGCCATCTTAGCAATGGCTTTCTTACTGCCACTCGACCTGTCAAACCTGCAGCTCGAAGTCTTCTCTTCACAGTTGAAACTGAGACTTCCTTACTTCGATGAGTGTTAAGCTGTGCTTGAAGCTGTTGTCCTGTGAGCTGCCTATCACGCAAGCTGTTGACTCTCAGAAACTTGTCTTCTGATTTTGTTGTGGCTTTGGGTCTGCCAGACCTCTTCCTGTCAGAGTTTCCTCGAGTTTCCAAGTGCCTTTTGATGGTGTAGGAAACTACTCACTGCCAAAACATTTACATTATTTTTCAGTTTTTGGTAACCTAAACTTTTTTTTAACCTCTGGCAGTTTACCGCTTACCCTTGTACCATTTCAGGTTATTCACTGGACTTGAACTGCTTACATTTCAGTAAAAACTGGAAAATTGAGGTGTTCTAAAACTTTTGACTGGTAGTGTATGTATGTACAGGTAGTGAACAAAAAAAATGTAAACCGCAATATAAAATCACTTACTAGGCTGTTGGGCTTGTATGCACCGTGGCATAGAGTCCACCAGCATCTGGAATTCTGCAGGAAAAACAAGGCTCCACTCTTCCACGAGAAACTCATGCTTAGTTGATGGAAATGAAAAACACTGTCTTGGGCGCTGTTCCAGAATATCCCATAAATGCTCAATTGGGTTCAGATGTGAATTAGTAGCTGAATATTATATTACAGCCATTTAGCAGACACCTTTATCCAGATCGACTTACACAGTTTACATTTCTTTACATACAATCCATTTATACAGCTGGATATTTTACTGAAGCAGTTCAGATTAAGTACCTTGCTCAAGAGTACAATGGCACCTGGGAATCAAACTTACAACCTTTCGGTTACAAGCCCAGTTCCCTAACCATTATACTACACTGCCGCATTGAATAAGTATGGTGGCATCTATTTCAACATGTGACTCGCTTGTCAGTCTGACAGGGTAACAATGAGGTTTAAAATGATATTGTTGCATCCATGTTTTCAAACTTTCACTGACAAACAGTATTTTGTCCTGTTTACAAACTTTTGGTTCCCACTGACTGCAGTTGACAGGTGTTCAGCCTAATCTAGTATTTATTAAAGTTGCACTGATAATTCATGAAGAATGGTGATGTGTGTGTGTGTGTGTGTGTGTGTGTGTGTGTGTGTGTGTGTGTGGGCGCAGAACAGTGCAGTAATTTTTAATTCCCAGTTGCAAAATCATCTCTTAACTGATGGCCTCCATTGCACTCCCGTTCCAGAACATTCTATTACAGACAAGAGGCTTCACATAGATACAGACTAAACATCCTCTTACAAAGCACAGCATACTAAACCTTGGTTAACATCTGCTATCCCCTATTTCTCAGCTGAAGAGGTAACCTCTTGAATGCATTAACAAGACACCAGAAACGGTGCAATTTCAAAAGCAGAACACCATCTTGAATGCATAGGGTTAGTTTCCTCCTCCCTTTATGCTGATGTGATTTACTGATACAGTATGTATTATACCTACCTTGGAAAACCTCACAGGACCCACAAAATATGTAGCTGTATAGCAAAAATCACAAATCCAAGGCCGAGATTCAATCATTGTTTGTCCTTAACTTTGACTCACAATTAAATGCAAGTGTTTATATCTTCTTCACAGAAAACTTTGGCAACTTCTGCGATCACTAGAATTACCTCTAGATTTGTGAGGAACAAAGGGTTTGTGAAGAAATAAATGTTTTTTGGAATTCAAGCCCCTTTCTGTGTAATTTGAGCTAATTTCTAAGGACATATCAGTTGGGTTCCGCTAAACTCCAAGTGCAGTGATTGTATCTACTTCAAAATTAAATCACTGACATATTTGAATATTTACTGAAAACATTGAGCAGCCCGGTTTTGGGTATTGAGAAGATGGAGATTTCCTAAAAACCTGCAACATTTGCAGCCATGAAGAATTTTAAAATGTCTTAAAAACGAGTAAAAATGTCTGAATTTCACTGCAGATCCAAGCAGATACAGGAAATTTTGAGAACTGAAAGAGAACAGGACTGGGATAAATAGTGGGATTGGGGGGGATATATTTTACACCCAGTAGCCACACCACAGTAGCCTGTTCTCTGCCCTTGTATCAAGGTGGTATCTTTCCCACTCAGTCAGGATGGCAGAATCGCTAGCCATCTTTCACAAAACACTGAAAATGGCATGTTAATGCACTCTTGTAATTTGCTTTGGATAAAAGGGTCTGCCAAATGACAAAATTTGAAAAAAGGAGACTTCATTGTAAAGCCTTGCATTTCATTGTGAGTAATAGGACAAATGTTAATTGTATCCAGGCCCAAGCCTCTGCAACTTTCCATCATGTTACTCTAAGGGGAAAGTATATATTTCTAAGCCTTTATATGTCAAACTACAAAGTTTTTCATCCAAACCATACGATGTGACTCAAGTTGCATATAGTACTTTGTACATGGATGTGCATGCACTTCTTACTCTTTATCCCTAATATAACCCCCTAAGGACTCAATACCTCAATAAAACAGTTAATTATTTACACTTTAATTCAATATCCTGTACAAGCTGCAGTAGTTTCTATTAACAGTATAGTTGCTATTTCGCACACATCTAAATAACATGCTTGAAAGCATGCCTAAATGGTGATGTCAGTGCATTTATATAAGACATGAAACTATATAGTAGCCTTAAATATAAATATTTAAGAACTACAATGACAGCATTATTACCAAGGATGTATAAACTACACAATGTTTAATGTATATGGAAGTCTAAAATGTGCAGTTTATTAAATGTAATCGAATTATAAACAAAATATTCTGAGAAGGGGAAATATTTGTACATTTTGCTGAGGACCACCTTGGACTCCATCCAAATCTGGAGGTCATCAGACCCCAGTTTGGGAATCCCTTACATAGGCACCTGGAATTTGCATGCAATAGTTGTGAAGGTGGTTAATGATTGGTGCCACTCGCAGAACCCCGGGGAATCTATAAGTTAGGCTGTACTGCCCTACAGTCTAACCATTAACTCTGAAGATCAGAGAAATAGAGAAACAATAACAAACGGGGAAACAGAAATAATCACCCAACGGATGACCAAGTGCCACAAAGACACAAACGAACAAAATAAACCAAAGACAACCGAGTTGTCCGAACAAAATAATAAACGGCTAGAAGAGCCAAATAAATAACGAAAATGAAAACCCAAAACACAGTCTTGATTGACTGCTAGAAAGAAACCAAACTGAATGCCTACAGGAAGATAGGTTTCTAAATAAGGTTTCATGAAATAAGTCCTACATTGATAAAGGGATACTTGGAAGGAGATAAATTCTTATCTAAATAAGTATCTAAAGATGACACGTCTTTAAAAAGACACGTTCAACCGTACCGGCTAAATCGTAAAAATGGCTTACGATTTCGCGTTTGAACGAAGCCAGGTGCGGGTATTTATAGGGGGATGATAAGTGATTAAATTCAGGTGTGAATCCTCAAGGAAAGCACAACACTGCCATCTGGTGGTGGTTCAGGGGAACAACCGTGACAGGACCCCCCCCCTTAAGGGACGACTCCTGACGACCCTTCAGAACCACGCCGGTGAAAATCTTGGATCAAAGATGGATCCAAGATGTGCCGGGACGGAACCCAACTGCGCTCCTCAGGACCGTAACCCTCCCAGTCCACAAGGAACTGAGTTCCCCTGCCTACTCGCCGCGAGGCCACAATATTCCGTACCGTGTAAGCAGGACCCCCTCCAATGATACGAGGCGGCGGCGGCGGTATTTCGGGAGGCGCTAAGGCGCTAATAAGTAGTGGTTTTATGCGGGATACGTGAAACGTGGGATGTATCCGCATGGATTGTGGGAGCTGTAAACGAACGGTGACCGGGTTGATTTTATGGATGATTTTGAAAGGTCCAATAAAGCGGGCGCGAGTTTCCGGGACTCTACCCGTAACGGCAGATCCCAGTAGAAAGCCACACCGTTGCCCCACCCGATATGATGGAGCAGCCCGTCGACGACGGTTAGCAAACTCCCTCTGGCGATCCACGGCACGCAACAGTGCCGCCCGAACCTCCGCCAGGTGGCCCGACAACGCCGCACAAAGGCCGCTGCGGAGGGCACCCCTGCGTCACCCTCCAGCTCAGGAAACAGAGGAGGTTGAAACCCAAATTGAGCCTCGAACGGAGAGAGGCCAGAAGAGGCATTACGCAGGGGTGTTATGGGCGTACTCCGCCCAGGCAAGATGCCGACTCCACGATGTGGGATTGGAGGAGGCCAGACACCGGAGAGTGTTCTCCATAGTCTGATTCGTGCGTTCAGTCTGTCCATTGGTCTGAGGGTGAAAACCCGAAGACAGACTGACCGACGCCCTAAAAGGGAACAAAAGGCCCGCCAGAATCTGGCCGAAAACTGAGGCCCCGATCAGACACCACGCCTTGCGGCAACCCATGAAGGCGAAAGACATGGTCCACCATCAGGCGAGCTGTCTCGAGTGCGGATGGCAGTTTAGGAAGTGGAATGAAGTGGGCCGCCTTCAAAACCTGTCCACCACTACCAGAATGACCGTAAGACCATTCGAACTGGGTAGGCCGGTGACAAAGTCCAAGGCAATATGGCTCCAAGGACGATGCGGAACAGGTAAAGGCCGAAGTAACCCTGACGGTGCCAGCTGTGAGCCCTTGTTGCGAGCACAAACAGTACAGGCTGCCACAAACTCCCGCACATCCTTCTCCATCCCGGGCCACCAGAACCGTCTGCCCAGGAAATCGTGCGCGTGTGATGTATGCCCGGGTGACCCGTGAGCCGAGAGGAGTGCCCCCACTGAAGAACTTGGGCGCGTGCTCCTGACGGAACAAAGAGACACCCCGAGGACCCCCGCCAGGACCCGGCTCAAGGCGCTGAGCCTCGTGCACCACTTTCTCTATCTCCCATGAGACCGGGGATAGAATTTGTGCTCCTGGGATAATGGGTGTGGGCGAACGGTCCTGCTCTGACCCATCGTACAAGCGGGAAAGAGCGCCTGGTTTAATATTTTTGAACCCGGTCGGTAGGTCAAAATAAAATTAAACCTAGTAAAAACAATGCCCATCGAGCTTGCCGTGAATTACGACGCTGAGCCCCTGGATGTATTCCAGGTTTTTATGGTCTGTCCAGACTGTAAAGGGATGCTCCGCCTCTAGCCAGTGACGCCATTCCTCCAGTGCTAATTTCACTGCTAATAACTCCCGGTCCCCAACATCGTAATTTCTCTCGGCAGGGGAAAGGCTCCGAGAGAAATACGCACAGGGATGAACTTTCTGGTCTAAGGCCGACCGCTGGGATAATATAGCCCCTGCACCGAGCTCAGAGGCATCAACCTCCACAATGAAGGGCAGTGAAGGATTAGGAGAGATTAAAATGGGTTCTGAACAGAATCTCTTCTTTAATTCGCGAACGCCGCCTGCCTTAGGAGTCCATTGGAACCGAGAGGGAGCCGTCTTTCGGGTAAGCACTGTGATGGGGGCAACCACGAACTAAAATTGCGGATAAACCGTCTATAAAAGTTAGCAAACCCCAAAAACCGCTGCACCTGTTTAACAGAGACCGGAGCAGGCCAATCCCTGACCGCAGTCACTTTATTGGGATCCATTTGGATCCTTCCTCGGAAACAATGAATCCTAGGAAGGAAACTGATGGAACGTGAAAAACGCATTTTCTGCTTTTACAAACAGTTTGGCGTTGAGCAGGCATTTCAGTACCTGTCTGACGTGTTTAACGTGCTCAGAGAGAGAAGTGGAGAAAATCAGTATATCGTCCAGATAGACGAAAAACAGATTTCTCCAACATCTCCCTGAGAACGTCATTCACAAGCGCCTGGAAGATGCGGGAGCGCACGTGAGACCAAATGGCATGACCAGATACTCATAGTGGCCACTGTGGGTATTAAAAGCAGTTTTCCACTCGTCCCCCTGACGAATCCGAACCAAATTATAAGCGTTGCGAAGATCTAATTTAGTAAAAATGGACGCCCCTTGAGACGTTCAAACGCGGAGTTCATAAGGGGAAGGGGGTATCGATTCTTTACGGTTATATTATTTAACCCTCTGTAGTCGATACAAGGTCGTAATCCCCGTCCTTTTACCGACAAAAGAACCCCGCCCCAGCAGGAGACGTAGATGACCTGATAAAACCGTTGGCTAGAGATTCAGTAATGTATTCTTTCATAGCCGCACTCTCAGGTATAGATAAAGAATATAAGGCTCCGCGCGGAGGAACCGTGCCCGGATGCAGCTCAATAGCGCAATCATAAGGTCTATGCGAAGGTAGTTCAGTAGCCCTTTGCTTACTAAACACTTCGCTCAGATCAGAATAAGCCCTAGGAATGCCGGAAGGCAGCGAGCAAAACTCCGCACTCATGAGTTCCATTCCTCCTTATCCCTTGGAAACTCGTGCTCAATGGGGGCAGTTCGAATTTTTATGGGAATCGGAACTGGAGTAGCTAACCGATCTTTTCGAACTCGTGACCAATTGGGCTCATCGTCCGTAGACGGCATGTCTGCCTCTAAAGAATCAAAAGGTAAGGATTCCAGGTCACTAATCTCCTCGGCCGTGACTCCTCCAGTGGGACTTCCCAAGCACACTGAGGATCCCATTCGAGTTCGTTCTCCGTCTCATTGGAGTGTACGGATGAGGGAGCATGATTAGGCGAACAGTAAATAGATTCGTCGGTCTCCGAATCGGTCTCGTGACTTTTAGACCCACCGAAACCGGAAGACGACGGAATAAAAGGTAAACAACCAAGAGAACATTGATCCCCCATTGAACAATAGGGTTTTTATGACTACCCCAGTTCACCTGTGGTTGATGTTTTATTAACCAGGAGTGTCCAAGAACTAATGGGTACGTAGGTGATTCGACCAAAAAAAACTTAATTTGTTCTGTGTGCTCGCCGTAAGCGATCCGCATGTTTACAGTCTCCGTGGATTCCTTAATGCGACCGGAACCCAGCGGACGGCCATCAAGAGCGGTAACACCACAAGATTGTGAAAGAACCCGAACAGGTAAGTGAATTCTTTAGCCCATCCCGGAGTCCACAAAACAATCAACAGCTCCTGAATCAAGAAATGCGTTTATTTTAATGTTTTGTCTCCCCAGGATAGTTCAACAGGAATGAAGGTTCGAAAAAAGAGGACTGATGTCTCACTACCGGCCTCCGGCCCGATAATGAGACTATTCGTTTTCCCTTAAGTTTGGAACAATTCTTAATAACGTGACCCGTCAGTCGACAGTACCGACAAAGGTCCGCATCCCCTCTGGCCGGGACCCGAAAACTAGCACTGTCTACTTCCATGGGTTCGTCTGCTTTGCCCAAGCGTTTAGGAAACAGAGGTAAGAATCCTTTCGTAGGTACCAGGTGCTCTCTGTCCCCTCTCTCTTGCTGGCGTTCCCTAATACGGTTATCGATCCGTATAGCGGTGGTAATAAGTTCATCTAGTGAATCGGGAATGCCAATGGTAGCTAGCGCGTCTCTCACCGGATCAGATAGCGCGTTAGAAAACAACGTTAAGAGAGGATTCTCAGGCCACCCTGTAACTCCCGCGAGAGTACGGAAGGAAATCGAGAATTCCGCCACGCTTTGGTTACCCTGGCGCATGCGCGTCAATTTAGTCGCAGATTCGCTGTCGTGAAGCTCGTGGTCAAAAACCAACTCCATTGTCTTCATTAAACCCAGCGAGTCTGTCAATACCGGTGCTTCAGAGCGAATAAGAGGTACTGCCCACTCGAGGGCTGCCCCCGATAATAATGATAGCACGAGTGCCACTCGCGACTTCTCTGAGCTATATCTAGATGGCTGAGTCTGGAATACGATTTGGCACTGAGCTAAAAAACCCCGACATTTACCGGACTCGCCGCTAAAACGAGGAGGAAGCTGAATCTTTGCCTCTCGTAATCCCTCTCCCACAGGTGTGCCCCAGCGAGGAGTGACGACCGGATTAGGACCGCGAATCCCACCGCAGTTTGGGGACGACCGTCGACCATTGTCTGGATCAAGCCCTCCAGTATTTGAACAGACGAGACCATACTAGCCTGGTTGTCTTGCATGACTCGTTGTTGTTCTAATAAAATTTCTATGGCCGTTCTCTGTCTCTCCATTTCGCTATTTTGCAAACCTGCTAGTGGATCGATACCGCGGGGATCCGCTGACGCCGTGTTCATGGCGAAATCGTACTGTGAAGGTGGTTAATGATTGGTGCCACTCGCAGAACCCCGGGGAATCTATAAGTTAGGCTGTACTGCCCTACAGTCTAACCATTAACTCTGAAGATCAGAGAAATAGAGAAACAATAACAAACGGGGAAACAGAAATAATCACCCAACGGATGACCAAGTGCCACAAAGACACAAACGAACAAAATAAACCAAAGACAACCGAGTTGTCCGAACAAAATAATAAACGGCTAGAAGAGCCAAATAAATAACGAAAATGAAAACCCAAAACACAGTCTTGATTGACTGCTAGAAAGAAACCAAACTGAATGCCTACAGGAAGATAGGTTTCTAAATAAGGTTTCATGAAATAAGTCCTACATTGATAAAGGGATACTTGGAAGGAGATAAATTCTTATCTAAATAAGTATCTAAAGATGACACGTCTTTAAAAAGACACGTTCAACCGCACCGGCTAAATCGTAAAAATGGCTTACGATTTTCGTTTGAACGAAGCCAGGTGCGGGTATTTATAGGGGATGATAAGTGATTAAATTCAGGTGTGAATCCTCAAGGAAAGCACAACACTGCCATCTGGTGGTGGTTCAGGGGAACAACCGTGACAATAGTGACTTAGAAATGCAATTATATTCTTCTATTACCTTCTACAATAAAGTTCAAACGTAACGTAACGTTAACCTTTAAATCTGAAAGGACATACACATTACTAACATAAATCTAAATTTGAGTGCAGAACATATGTATTCCTGTAAATTAGGTATGGCGATTCGGTCTTATCTGCCATTTACTGTCACACCCCTACTTTCCCTGGGAATGGTGCATTCCAGAGAGCCTGCGACTTTGTAGCGGGATGGAATGAAAAGTTGAGACAAAAGTTGGTGCCGGATGAGAGGGTGCAGAAGGAGAATAGAGAGGGGGAACCTACCGGGTCTAAACTAAGCAGAAGACAGAGAAGCCCGAATGGAAAACAAATAGAAGGATACCAAATAAATCAAAGCGTGGAAAAACACCACCATAATAATTGTCCTGACAATTAATTGAAAACCACAGATCCACGTGCTCGGAGAGAAATGAGGGGCTATATTGTAATAGTACTCTTGTGTGCATCCTCTGTGGAGTGCCAGCAAAGAGGTGAGGTGGAAATAATGTTTTTCCTATTGACTCTGCATTTTCTTTGAATGATCTTTGAACACGAGGTCCAAGAACAGCAAAAACCTTCTCTTTGGTAAATGTTCGTGCAGATAATTTTCATCATAAGGATGACTGAAATTAATGGATAAATTATTTGGGATAATTTCCCCTTGAAATGTACTTACGCATTTATATCATGTTTCTGTGCCATTATATACAAGCTTGAATACTTACGCATTTATATCAAGCGTCTGTGCCATTGTATAAAAGCTTGAGTAAAAATTGAGCTGTATAAAATGAAAAGTACAATTAATCCTGCCATTGCATTTTAGTGAAATAATCAATTTGTTAGCCTTATATTTTTCTGTAGTGCTGCTGAAAGTACGTAGCCTACTATAAGTACTATACAAATTGTCTATGTGTGGAGCATTTGTTCTCATCTTGCACGTTTGTTCAAAGCAAAGCAAGTTTCTTATTAACATGCGAGACCGCATTATTGTGAAGGAACTACCCCTTCTACTTCACATATCTAACAGCTTGTGGTAGATTTACTTGCCACCGCATTGACCATTCCGAAGTGTTCGACGGAGGCTCTCACAAAATGAAAGAAATTCCAGGCCTTTATAATACAAATTAGTGGTGATACCAGACGTGGCTTCATGCATACTTACGTGATTCACCATTGAGTCGTAAACTACATATCCCCAAAGTGGCATTTTACAAAACAAAACCGACTTACAATTTGCATTTAGTATTTCGCAGGTTGATACATTTCATAATATGTATTATGTTACATTTTGTAATATAAGTAATGTACACATAAACTTTTTCTACACTGTTTCCACGTAGGCAACTTTAGCTAGAGCATATGTGTAAATCACTCTGAATAAGAGCGTTTGCTAAATGGCTGTACTGTAATGTGTAATGCATTTGACGTCTTTGATTATGCTTCAATTTGATACCTGTTTGTCTTGGAAATATATTGCATCGTTTATTTCACTTAGCCAATAATCTCAGCGGGCCTCAAAGTTCTATAAAGGTAACTTGCTTGCACCTGCAGTACTTGTGCATCAAGGCTCTCATAAATGTGTGCCTGATTGTATTAGGTCATAAGACTTTAGTGAATTTGCAATCCCAAATATCAGAAATGAGTGGAACATAATGGTCTGGTGAAAAAGACTCAGTCTGGAACAAACAGTGTGGGCCAGCACCTATGAGTGGGGGCCTGGTTGTGTAGTAGTCTGCCTAATTTATTTAGCACTTCAATCTGAATCATAGGAGAGGTGATGGTCATCAACACCATTTGTTCTCACCTGAAAGACCATGTGAACATCCATCAAAGTAAAACAATGAAAAGTGATGCTACCAAGGAAACAACAAAAGCCGGGGTGATCCCAAATGGAGTCCAAATAACACTTTCATACTAATTAGATTTTTCACCAATGTTTCAGGGTGTCATTTGTAATCTCTTGGTTCGTTTGACCCCCCAGGGAGATTAACAAGTGACAGCAAACTTTCTGCTATAGCACTCCTCTGTGAGAAATCATGATTACCAGAATATCAGCTATTACCACTGATCAATGGGACCTGCTGGTCACCGTTTGGCCTTTTGAAATTAGCACGCATTATACATATTATCACAAACTGGGCTTTCATCTATAGTTTTCAAGCCTAATTCTAACCCTCCATAATTTACTGTGTGTGTAGTCAGATGCGTTTTCAATTAGTTATTCATTAAATGATTGGCTCTAATCACTGGATAATCCATGCATCACATTCCAACTATTTCATTATAGAGCTTTGTTCATACTGATCCTGCAGTATGAATGACAGCTACAGTCTGTCTGTCCCTTTTGTTTTGTTGGGTAAGTTTAGGACTATTGGTTTCTTTGGATCACCAGTTGGTTTGCCCTGCAATGGACAGATGTTCTGTGCAAATGATATTCAACTCCTGGTAGCCTCTGGGTACTCCATGACACTGAATAGGATATGTTGTGGAATATTAATTAACGAGTGGATATGTTGTGGTATATTAATTAATGAGTGGAAGATTAGTCTATTTAGTGTATTTTGTGGTTCTGTGTGGCTCAGTAGGTAGAGCATGGCGTTGGCAACGCTTGGGTTGTGGGTTCAATTCCCACTGGAACCATATGTACTGAAAAAACAAACAAAAAAGTATGCATTCACTACTGTAAGTCGCTTTGGATAAAAGTGTCTGCTAAATGGCATATGTATTTAGTCTAAATTCATTTTTTGTCTTTATTTTTTAGAAACATAAGTACGTGTTAAGTAAGTGTTATCTTTTTTAGTTTCTTACAAAACAGTTTATTACATCTCGGTGACTGTTGATGGGTGTGAAAGAATGGGAAAATTTGTCACTAAAAGATAAAGACAAAGCCCAACCCAATGCCTTAAGTGCAATTGCAATATTAAAACAGTTGAATTCCATTCCCTGAAGTCCAGACATGTTCTTTGGTCTGACAAAATGGCATCGTAGAAGTTTCACTCTGTATAGTGACAAGCTGTGTGAAATATATTTACATAAAGAAGCACACATATATGGATTCATGAATGTTTTTACATTTTAAAAACATTATCCTGGCAGAGAAAGCGACTTTCATCATTCAGTCCTGGGTCCTATGTAATGTATGGACACTAAGGGCCAAACTGCTTACTTACTTAACCAGCTGCACATGTCTTGTGGCCTGACTTTGAATAAGCAATCTAAGGAAGCGTTATGCTTTTCAACATTTGTCATTAATTTCAGTGACTGTGAAATACATTTTGTTATAGACTTGAATTCCACACCAAAGAGTGCTTTTTGCAGGATTTAGTCCATGGAATGACTACAAACCCCCCACTGTCAACACACAACTTTCTCCATGCTGTGGGATTATTCATTTTGGGTTGATTTGTGTTGCAATTGGTGATTTAAACACTGCTAGGGTGGGTAGAAATCCATTCATTACTCATGGACCAAACCACTGATGTGCCTCAAAGTTGTTACAGTTACATCATTCTGATTCTGAACTCACAATGTGAAAGTTGTGGCTATCATACATGAATTGTCACAAGTAGATCTTGGCTCGGGAGCCCTCCAATAAATAGAAAACATTTTCTGAAGTTTGTTGTTCAAAGTTAAGGACAAAGCTTAGTGCTTCAATAGAGGGATGAATTGTAGCTCATTGTTCTTTGACATGCATATATATTCACTTGTAGTATATATACTTTGATGAGATTAATCATCTCATGCAAATTTAATGTCATCTGATATCACCGGTGTTGACACCTTTTTAAAATACTGATTGTTTTACTGTCTACAGCCATTCAATGTTTGTTTGTGATAGCAAGGAGACCAATCTAACAATTACACAGTAGCAATCTAAACAAAATAAATTGCCTGCAACTAATACTGGTCTTTGTGCTTTCAATGTCCTGACCCATATGCAGTGCATCTTGAAAATTCTTCCATTTAGTTAGTTTTAACTTATTGTGGATTTCATTTCTTCTACTTTTGAGTTTTGATGAGCTCTTTTGACCCTACCCAAACAATGGCTCAACCTTCACTTCCACTCAAGAGTGTCTTCCCAGCTGTGTTGACAATGGAGAGGATTAGCTTTGTGTGGATGTGCATGTTGCCTCTAGGCAACATAAGGTATATTTTTTAGTGCAGGAAGGGACGCAGGAGGTCCGAAACGGAAAAGCTTGAACTTGCACCAGGTTAATTATTTGAAGGGACTTTATTGTTTGAATGTGTGCATTTGATGATATATTAAATTAAGCATGAATCGTATGTGAGTAGTACTATAAACCATTGTAAAAAATCAACATATGACCTTCTGCAGATCCAAGCGCCCTTCTGAAGTGCTACTTTCCCTGTCTCGCTGTCTCAAGTGAAATGTTAAAACATTTTGTTAATACACTTTCTAATTACATTATTGTGTGTATTTTTTCCACTTGCCATTCTTCATAATTTCTTCCCACAGTGTAGTTTTCTAAAGAAACGGGTTTATTGTGGTGTTTGTGCGTGGGGGAGGTTTTTGTATGGGTGGGGGATGGTAAAATGGTCAGTTGGTAGAATTTTTTGGTTAGAGGTGGCTCATTGTCTAAAAACTCAAGCTTACTCAGTTAAAGGGCATGTAGGGCTGTTCTATAAAATCAGAAGAGTACCTTGCAGTTATCATTTAACATGTATATCCAATTGAAAATTATAAATAATTTTAATGTGTCTGCAAAAAGTCAATACATATTTTAAAAAGAATGCCTTAGTTGGACGCACCAAACACACACCAACTAGTGTTTTCAACCAAGATACTTTTCATTGGTTTTGTAGAAGCATCCTACAAAAGTATAATAGTAATAGTATGCCCCCAAAAAATGAGTGGGATGTTTTGATGAACCTACATTTTAAATCACAGTCCTTAGAAATATACTTCAATTTTAATATGAACCATGACATGTTCTCTTCATTTCTGATTTCTGACAGTCTGTCACCTAAAGGAACTGATATTTTCATATTTTTTCTCAAATTTGAAGCTACCAATTCCTCACCATTAACACAGATGGCTTTAATGATTGAGCCATTGAAAGGCTCCTTTGTGTTGACTGTCGCATTCCAAAGATGGTCAAGGCTGAGTAGAACCTGCTGCCGTAATCCAGGAGTGATCTGATGAGTTAACCTTTTGGAACTGATTTGGTTCAGATAAGTCAATCACGGGGAGCATTGTCCAAACATTGTGCTGCGTTGAAAGCCGGCCTCGCTGTTCCATGGAAAAGTGGACCCCATGAGCGCCGTTGAGCAGGGGAGAGATGAAGAAAGCAAAAGGATTGAAAATCAATCAGCTCGTCTTCCCACTCTCACCTTTTTATCAGGGTTAAGGCTTTATTTCTTAAACATCTTTCACAAACTCCCCTGAGCAAACAGAACTTCTTTAAGTGCTCTGAAATGATAGAGATATGGAGACCCTAGCAGAACGAATGTCACCCTAGCACACAAATTGGCAGCACTGGTCCTGAATTTTGTGGTGTAGATTTTTAGTTTTGTTACTGATGTTAAAAGCATTCAAGGCTTCCCTCCTGTGTCCGTTTGCCTCTTTGCCATGCAGACATTGAGGAGAAACCAGGTCACAATAATGTAGGACTGGTTGCCTTGGAGGAGGGGAAAATAAAACGTAATAAACAAAAAAAACATAATAAATAAAAACTTTGTTGCTCATGAAAACTTGTGTGGGTATGCCCATAGAAAATAAATAATAATGATCAACACTTTATGTTCCTTCTTGTGAGCCTGCAGGGTTTAATTTAGCTGGAGTGATCTTAGTAAACCCTCGATTATAACTCCAGTTCCTCCTATGACAGGGAACCCACCCACAGCCTTGCTTTAGGCATAGTTTCGTTCTGGCATTCATAGGACACTAGTACAAGAAAGTCTGTTTTATTGGTCTGAATTTGTCAAAAAGCAGGTGCTTGGCAGCGTTTACCTATGTGACCCCCCCTCCCCCCGTCCGGTCACCTGGAACAACACAGAAACGAGGGGGATGAACACAGGACTTGGAGGAATGGAGCAGCTGTGCTTTTCCTGTAAAACTCCTGTTAAACAGAGCCCCTGTCCATCCATTCCACTTGATTTTTACAGAGCATCACCTGGTCGCTATGACCCAGACTACTGACTCCATCAGCACTAATGCCTGGGCAGTGCTGTGTGTCACCAGTAGAAAGGTTGAGGAGAATTTGGGAAAGTCCTACATTTTGGTTACTGACACCACCTTTCTCTTTCAATTTTGGCAAGACAAATATGTTACGAGAGCAACATTTGCCAAAAAGTGGTGACATAGTGAGAATGCAGTCTCATCCGTTCGTTTGGTTTTGACTCGTTGCTGGCGCACATGATGACTAAGCAAAGGCCCCCTCAAGTGAACTGTAGTTGAACTGTAGGTTCAAATATGTAGGTTCAGCAGATTAAAATATGTTAATAACAGATAATATGTAAGCATGTTAACATACTGAACTTGCCACGTTTGCAGTTCAGTCAACAGAACTCACAGTCTGCCAAAAGTTATATTTGATTATAAAAGTTCCTTTAAAATTGGGAATGCCTGGTGCCAAGCTTGATCACCTTTTTAGTGGTTCCTAAGGATCAGTTGAGGGGTAGCAGTGTAATATAATGTTTGCGGAACTCGAAGGTTACAGGTTTGATTCGCAGGTGGGGCGCTGCCGTTGTACCCTGGAGCAAGTTAATTAACTGAATTGCCTCAGTAAATATATTCAGCTGTATAAATGGTTTGTATGCAAAACAGCTGAGTAAATCGTAGCAAAGCTGTGTAATTCGCTCTGGATTAGAGTGTATGCTAAATGATTACATATAAATTGATGAAGTGGAGGAACAAGCTCCATAAAAATATGTTTATATCTTTATTTGCTGTTTTATAACAAGGTGATTGTGGTGCCTGTGGTCTGGTAGTCCTTGCTGATCCCTGTATTTTTATACTAGATTTGCCAAAAACAGCTGGTAAAGTGATCTGGCTTTGTATAATTTACACAAAAGTATTTATCAGTATTTTGCTAGTGTCCTATGCTAACGATAAGATTCACATGTTAATTGTATGGCTGGACAAGTCATAGCCTTTTTGTGGTTTTGAGAAATGGTTAATGGTGAATGGTCTGTCTCCTTTTTATCAGACATGCAAAGGCTGGCCACAGGGATGCCTTTGAACCACACAATCAGAACAATTACTTTATTATGTCTTCTTTTTATCTCCAGGGCTTTCACCTTTCACCAAAGAATGCTTTGGGAGCATTTAAGCCAATCTTGATCTTATACTGAAGAAAGCATGTCTCACAGAACACTTGCGAACACTACTTGAGTCATTTTTAATTGACCATTACAGTTCCGGATTATCTTCCTCCCGAGTGCGTTGTAAGGGCTGTTTTACACAAGGAAAAGTTTCTCTCAGTTACGGGTGGATGAAATAGCCTTGTAGGCAGTTTTTTCCCCTTGTGAATTTGGCGGTTTTGCTTTCTGCAGACTTGAATGAGTGAGACTATGGTACTTAGCTTTCTCACTGATTCAGGTCTGGAGGGGTGAGGCGTAGCCGATGGAAGACCTAGGGGGTTATCTCCAGTCCAGATGAATAGACTTCACCCACCATCAATTGTCCAAGACGCAGTCATTTTACCCATCAATGGGCCATGTAAACATAGGAGATTATGTGTGAGTGTTTGGGGGCAGGGGTTCTTCAAAGACATGCCCTGCAGAGCTACCATTTTGGCAAAGTGGCAAATTGAAATGCGGTGGACATGTGCTGATGGGCCCTCCCTCAGGGAGGTCTCTCATCTGAGGCCGGGGCCCAGAGGGCAGGGTTGGGGCTGCTGGGTACCTTTCTGAAGGGGGAGGCCTGCCCAACTACTCAATTCTAATGGTGAACTGAAGCCAACTTTGAGACCCACCGGTGCCTTTTCTCAGCACACAGGAACAAAATATATTCTACTTTTGCCACCAACAGTCCCTAATTAGTCTGTGATGCACATGTAAAAATCTTATTTTGGGTCCGTTTTTCAGTTGGTTAAGGGAAACATTTTTGGGGTTGGTCACCATAATTTATTCTGCTCTTTGGAGTCACAGTTCTTGTCGTATAATATTGAACATATTATTACATATATTGAGATCACAGCACTTCTGAAAACTGCTTTTGGTTATACTTTTCTAGTCTATTCATCAGAAAAGGTTTTTCATTTTTCGAAAATGATTCTAGTCGTGGAAAAAAGGCATTGACAATTATTGAATTAGTATAACACATTCAATACTTTGACCTCTCTCTTTTAACCTGCTGTATTTCCACCTATAACTTCAATATTTTAAAAAAGAGGCCAGATTGGGCCATGATTTCTGTTACAGCAATTACTGTGTTTCACATAGCAGTGGTCTGCGGTAACCTGCACACCATAGGAGCAATTATAGTGCTCCCACACAGAGAAACGTAGCACACAAAAAGAGCACTCGTTTCCCTTTGGAGTTCTCATCAAACAAGATGATTCACTTCCCATTCCAACTTTTTATATCAAGTCTAGACCAACTGGAATGTGACTGACACATCCCCCCATGCACTCAGAAGACGCACATATGAGTTTGATTAAGAAACTGCAAGGAAAGATTTAAAATACTAGTGGTGGTAGCCACCAGTGACATGAGGTTACTTTTGAAATAGCTTCATATCATCTGAATATGTTGAATGTACAGGTCTGTCTGTACAGGTATGGGGTATGGATCTGTATGGGCCGGCAGTGTGGTATAATGGTTAAGGAACTGGGCTTGTAACGTTAAGGTTTCAGGTTCAATCCCCAGGTGGGACACTGCTGTTGTACCCTTGAGCAAGGTACTTAACCTGAATTGCTTCAGTTAATATCCAGCTGTATAAATGGATTGTATGTAAAGAAATGTAAAACTGTAAGTTGCTCTGGATAAGAGCGTCTGCTAAATGCCTGTAATGTAATGTAATGTAATGTAATGTCTAAATGATGATTATCCACGGACACGCATACAGAAGTGCTGACTATTACACATAGGTCCCTTCTTGGACTTTATATACTGTAGGTTTTTACTTAATGCAAAGCCAACAGCCCCATCTCCCGATTGTACTTTAAAGCACCCATGCTCTCCAATACTGTTAAAAGGGCCCACATTAAATGCAGAACTAGGCTTATATTACTGTAGTGACTTGCTGACAGTGTATTCCCCTGTCTCCACCAGGTCTCTTCCCTGCCATCCTCAACCTGGCCAGCAATGCCGAGATCACCACCAACGCCACTTGCGGTGAACGTGAGCCTGAAATGTACTGTAAGCTGGTGGAGCATGTGCCACGCCACCGGCTCCGTAATCCACAGTGCCGGACCTGTGACAGCCAAAGCGCCAACCCAAAAGGTGCGTCTGAGCTTTGCATCTTTCAGTGCCTAACGCATCCATTGCAGAGCTGCAGTTCATATTAGCTTTGGGATATTAGGCAGGCAGTGTGGTATAATGGTTAGGGAACTGGGCTTGTAACGTTAAGGTTTCAGGTTCAATCCCCAGGTGGGACACTGCCGTTGTACCCTTGAGCAAGGTACTTAACCTGAATTGCTTCAGTTAATATCCAGCTGTATAAATGGATCGTAAAGAAATGTAAACTGTAAGTTGCTCTGGATAAGAGCGTCTGCTAAATGCCTGTAATGTAATGTAATGTAAAGCTTTGGATTTGTTTAGTTTAGCTGTAAAAGTATGCCTCCTAGGTATTTCTTATAATTATATAAAAGTCTTACACTTGCCTATATTAAAATAGTAATATGGAGTGAATTATATTACGGCGCCATGTGTGCAAGGATAGGAGCTGGAATGAAAACCTTTGATTAGGTTTCTGAGATATTGGATAAGCAGGATTGCCTCAAGGTGGAATAATTT
Organism: Aldrovandia affinis; assembly: GCA_029706075.1. Taxonomy (NCBI): domain Eukaryota; kingdom Metazoa; phylum Chordata; class Actinopteri; order Notacanthiformes; family Halosauridae; genus Aldrovandia; species Aldrovandia affinis. The sequence goes on from JAINUG010000001.1 coordinate 12,003,301, forward strand.
CATGGCAAGACAGCAAGCTTTATCTACGCTCATCACAGTGAGGTGATTCATGCTTGTTTTGCAACACAGAACAACACCCTATCACCAAAGCGATTGATGGAACCAACCAATGGTGGCAGAGCCCCAGCATCAAGAACGGCCGTCAGTACCACTGGGTGACCGTCACTCTGGACTTACGACAGGTACGACTATCACCTCAACACAGCCCTGTTTTTCAAAATGCACCTGGATGGAGGTGTTCTACATCCTGCCCTTTTACGACTGTAGTAATGACACTCACAAAAGTCTCTTCTATGCACTGTGATCTTTTTCCGTTTTACCTACACTTTTCCTTTGTTCTGATTGGCTGCTGCCAGTGGGCCCCAGGGCTTAACTGGAAATAAGACTCGCAGGCAGGAAGTCACACTCTGCCCTCTTGCTGTTCTAAATCTTATGTTCTCATCAGCTGTTGGAGACCTAAACCTGTAAACCAACATTACTGGCATGTGTTGCAGCACACCTGCGTATAAAACCGCACTGATTTATGTCCCTCTTTAAAGGATTTACAATGCTCTGAGTGAGAGCAAGATGCCAGGCTGATTGCTCCACTCATGTTAGACTGACTTATTACAATACATCTCTGCTGACAATACTCTCAAGGCTAAACTATATCAGGAGCAGGACCATGAGCAAGGTGATTTCTTTCAGGCATGTCTAACACTTTATTACAGACTTAACATAATTGCCAAATGATGTAAAACCGTCTATTAATGCTCAAATGTCCGTATTTCAAATATATAACATCTAGCTGATTTGTCAGATAGGGCCTTTAATTCGCATCATCACTTCTTCTTTTATGTCAAGTATTATCGGAAGAGTAAGTGATACGATGGGATTTTATGTAAGGCTGCATATCTGTTGTGAAGAGCTGGGTGAGAATATTTAACCTGAAGGTTGTCTGAAATCAGCTGCTGTTTTCCGACTGTAAAGTCCAGCATCACATCAGTCAAATTTCCCATCTGTTCTCAGTGGGGACCGTGGAATTGGCACACCGTATCATTTGGCCAGAATTGAGCCCTTCCTTTGGAAAGAATACATTTAACTTGCACATAACTGAAATTCCAAGTTCAAAAATATGTGTATCTATATATTCTTACATCTGGATATTTCAGTAATAACAGCCCTGCCTCTTTGTTTTGCATTTTTGCTATTATTTAACACTCCTGCAATGAAAATAATCTGGCTTGCGAGCCTACTCTTTTTTTAAATGTAAAAATTTTGTTTCAGATTTTTTCCCATTTTCTCCCAATTTGGTAGCCAATTACACCTGCTATTTTTCAAGGAAATCCCCCCCTTGCAATGCGAGTTCGCTGTCGTAGCCCTGCGACCGGTAGTGATGAAGGCGAAGTAATGGCAGCAATCGCCAGGCCATCGACTGCAACCTGGTACTACAGAGGCACTCCTGTGCGCAGTGAAGGTCCTGTCGGCTTCCCTACCCCCTCCCTGGGGTGGACAGCCAGTAGCCGCCTCCGGCTGACTCTGGCGCGACGGGGAATCGAACCCTGGTCGCCGTGGCCAGCGTCGAACGTTGTAACCACTGGACCACACGGGAGGCCTAGCCTACTCTTTATTTGTGTTTCTTTCCTGAGTTAGTATAAGTTAAGGCTGGAGCTGCATGTATGGGCCCTTCACTCAAATCTCATTGCTCAAAGGAGTTTAGTGTAACCGCGAGGCGATGTGCCGTGAGCAGACTCCGTGTTTCTGGAGTGATTGACAAATGGCCTATGTTGTTGATGCAGAATACAAGACATTCCGGCTCTGACTGAGAAAGAACTGGGTGGTAGTGGTTTTCCTGAATGTTCCAGACACTCTTAATACCCTGTAATTTACTATGCCAATTGGAAGTTAAATAATTCCGTCTGTTAAAGCAAGCTTCAAAAAAGCAAACAGTGACTTGTTTGCCTGCTATTGGATTGTGGATTCCTATAGATGCATTCATTAATGCAGCTGCCCGTATGAAGAACAATTGATGATTGCTATCTTATGCCACAAATATACTCGATTCTGATTGGTCAAGAGGGTGTCACAGCGGGGTTCCATTGTTTTTTTATATCAAACATCCATTATTTTTTGATATCAAACGTATTATCCAGGTCTTAGGATGTAACATTTTCCACATGTAAAAATATCAAGGTGCTCACCACTTATTATATCTTTTTTATTCAAATATTTGTTTCAGATCTTTCCCCATTTAGTGGCCAATTATACCCTTTTTTCATGTCATGCCGTAGTCCTGAGACCGGTAGTGACAACGTCGATGTACCGCCTCTTCCAAGCCAGAACTCGCCAGGTACACTTAGACTCCGGTACATGTAGACCCACTCTTATAGGCAGCGAGCTTGTATCGGCTTCCCTCCCCCTCCCTGGGGTGGACAGCCAATTGCCACCCCCTAGTGGCACTCCCGGCCAGAACCGCGCTGGTGTGGCCAGTGGAATTGAAACCCGGTCGCAGTGGGCAACATGTGTCCTGATCGGACTCTCTTACCGTTACACCACCCAGGAGGACCCCCACGACTGAACTTTATATTGGGCTCCCGACAAAGGAAATACACTTAACTCAATGAGAGTGATCTGGTTCACAATCAGCAGAACCTTGGTGCCACTATTTTTTCGCAGTGGACGTACCTCATGAAGGGTGTCATTTTGTGGATAAACTTATTTCTAACAGAATTCACCGATTGTGTATTACGTCCTTTGCCAAGTAGCCGTGGTATATGGGGGATAATGTAGCGTGGACAAGTTGGTTGTCGAAAATAACAGCATTTCAGGGTGATAATAATTGCCTGTTGTGTCTATTATTTTCGACAACTGACTTATCCCTACATTATCACTTGCTTATTTGGTATAGGTCTATTTGTATACTGTGTTCTCATTAGGTTTGGTGTTTTGCATGCCACAGTGGATTAGATAGCTTCAGTTATTCAATGCATGAATCATTTCTAGGTGTTACAAAATAAAATCCACCACGTAAGGACATCATTAGAATATATTACATTATGAATTTGTTTAAAACCTGAGAAAAGAAAGAAAAAGATGAAAGATTGATTTAAAAAATGAACTGGTTTCTTCCTAAAGAACAGCAGATACTCCACTGATTGGATTGCCATTATCTAATTGTTAAGGTGCCAGTGTTTTCTTTGGGTTGCCCCCTATATCAGAGATGGTCTCAGTAGCTAAGCCCATTTAGACAAAAGTACTTTCTCTGCAGTGGGACAGAAAGCCCAGTGCAATGGCATGCCTTTACTAAGCCACATGGTCAATGAGCTGGACTTTGATGTGAGCTAGACCTGCTGGTGACAGGCTAGTAGGAAACAGTCGCCGAATAGTTTTTTTGTGCCACTGTGGTGATTATACTGGGGGCCAGTTTAAAAGGATAAGCAAAAGAATCTGACCCCTCATGGCTGTAGGTTGAGCTCACACATGTCCAAAAAGAACAAGAAGCACTTTCTTGAATTCAAAGAAGTGTTTCTTCATTACTTTAATTCAAATTTATTGATTCATGCCTTTGATTAATGGCGGAACCTTGTTTCATGAATGGCCGTCTGCATGCAGGTTTGCTGTCGGGAGGAGAAAAGATAACAAGTCTTGGGTGACAGGGATTCAGCCAGTGGGAATGAACCAGAACAGTACAGTGAACCAGACACTGGGATTGCCAGCTCTTACAACTAACATTAATCCAATTCAGTTACTGAATCAGGGGTACAGAGACAGGAGCCAAATCTCTCCTCTGGAACCTATGGCACAACAAAGCAGGGTCCTAACACAGAAGTGAACAACACAGGGACTGATTAAATGAGAACTGGCCCGTGAGCCAATCAGAAATGAGAGATCATAAGGATAACTGTGGCATTCATTTAAAGTTGTACTTCCCAGAAACTCCTAATGATGTGAGGTTTGTAATCTGAGATGACCATATATGGAAACGGGCGATTTTACGTTAATCTGCGTCACATCAAACATTCATTCGTTTTATTCTATCAAAAACTTCAGTGCATTTGGCAGGATAGCACAAATCTTGATTCATTACGTTTTGGATCTCTGAAAGGCTCAAACACATAATATGGCAGGCCAATTTGTCACATTCGATTTCAGACGAACAAACCCATCCAATGACGCTTTCACAGACTATACCATTACTGGTGTAGACATCAAATCTGAGTGTAGACTGTAGTGGTGGGAGTCATAGCTGGGTCCGACCACATGAAAAGACTTCATTTGGCATTAGGCTTGTTTCCAGGGGAATGATGAGTAAGTTCTTTGTTTGGTTAGGATGGGGGAAGGGTGTGAGAAGCTTGAGGTCCCAGGACTGGGAGCTGTAAAATCCTGGAGCACACAGTATTATTTTCAGCCCTGATTTAGCCCTAATTATAAAGTTTGCTACAGGTTTGCTACAGTTGTTATGGTGTGTGGATTCTGAAACAGATTAATCATGCAGACCTTGTAGCGTGTCAGGTGCTTGCACATTTTACAAGCACCTACAATCAGTGATTCAGTATCCGTAAAGACTTAGCTTAGGAGAAGGGCTTCCAACAGCCAATGATAAATGACCAGCATGCAGGTAAAAATCCTTATGATTATTAGAAGTAGAGATACTTGATAAAAACATCAGCATTTAATTACAGCATTACTATGATATAAACTCACATTCTGTCTGACACATTCAGATAGATACAAAGGCTCAGAGATACACAACACAGAACACACATCCATGCATATTCTAAATAAAGAAAATAAGAAAGATTCATTTAATGTGTCTCGTGGGCATGACATGCTTTGCACTGGAATTCTGAGCCAGAAACACGCTACACAATTCCATCCTGTCGTGTAAACTGAATGCAATCTTGTGAGCTGTGGGTTGTGTTAATGTGTAAACTCTGAATGCAATCTTGTGAGCTGTGGGTTGTGTTAATGTGTCAGAAATTCACAAAACAGTCCATAGAGTATGCAAGAGCCTATGGAGACATAGACATCTGCCATTCCAGATCTTTTTTCCAGAATTGCATAGTGCATCAGGCTTCTTGAGGTCATTCCAGATATTTTTTTCCAGAATTGCGTAGTGCATTAGGCTTCTTGAGGGGACTTCCCTGTACAGGCTGCCAGCAGCCAATGAAAAATGACAATTCCACAACGTAATGCTGCAGCAGCTGTTTCATATTTCTTGTTGAAACACAAAATTAGAAGATTGTTTTGACATCCATTCACAGCTCCACACACACTCATTCTCCTTGTACTTTGCGAGTTTTCCCCTGAGCGCTGCACAAGGATTTCTTGTAGAAATAATCATGCAGTGAATCCATGGCAATAAATGGCAGCCACATCGTATAGCGTCATGAGTACTACAAGCTCACAACGTCTTAAAATGTGTTCCAGGCTTCAGAGCAAAAAAATCCTGTCCTGTGGAGGGATGGAATGGTATGGGACAACACAGCTGGACATTGAGGAGGTGTTTGGACAGGAGAGCCTCTGTTTACCCCGGCCGTGTTGCATTTGATCTGCCTGGGGGGCAGACAGGATGAGTCCTCCGAAACGGTGCCGTTTGAGTGTTTGGCTTGCATGTGATAATTGGATAAAGAGTTTGGCCTGGGGGATTGAATGGCACCCATTTCCAACTCAGCCATTATTTTCATGACATTTCTGTTTGAGCTTCTGCCCCCCATGTCTCCTTCCCCTGGGGGCTAAAATCAACACAGGGCACATTGATTCAGGTATCTGCCTTTCTCATTTTAATCTAATGGTCTTGTCAAATCAATGGTATTGATCTATTATTACGCAATGCAAAATCAGTTGCACCTTTATTCCAGGGAGGAAAATTCCATGTTTAAAAGCAGCACCACATGACATAGGTTTTAAATAGGTCTGCCATATTTCTGAAAAACTGCTGTGGTAGATAATGGTTTGATGCACTATGGAGCCACTTTGCCACGCTGTCTAAAACAGATAACTCAGAGTGATACTGAATATGGCAGAGATAGCTGTTGATTTCCTCTATTATTATCATGGTTGGGTCACAGTCTATGTTCAAATTCAATGTTATGCATGATTATGTTGTAATTTGCTTACCAAAAAATATACATTACTAGTACTGTCTTTTGAGGGAAAAGTGGCATTATTGGTGGCCGAAACATTAGATTGTGATTACAAAGGAATTTCATACATTTCCTTTGCTGATCTGAACTGCTTTGGTTCATGGGCTCTCTCCAAATGGAGGCAAACTTGCACAGGCTGGTACAGAGCGTTCTTTGGTCAAGACCCCAGTGATGCTTTAATAACAAATAAGGCCTTTGGCGATTCCAAATGTGAATCATCTGACACAGGAAAATGCAGTTGCTTGATTGATGGTAATCCATTGTCCAAACATACCGAGAGAGAAGAAGATGCGGTTGCAGCTGTTGGTGTAGGCGGGAGAAGGCGGCGGTTGAGCCGTTTCCTCATGGTCCTCGCGAGTACACTATATTCCACTTGGTATCATCAGCAGAGATCCGAACCCACGGAGAAACCCTATGACCCTTTGCAGAGTGATACAGGAAGAACCTGGTGAGATGGTCCGCCTTGCTCCCTGCTCATCTTATTTGGCTTGGATGTGGTCCCACAGCCCCAGGTGTGCGTGGCTTGGGAAGGCAGGTCACAAAGCTGCTGCAGATGTTGACCCAAGGGAGAGTCTGGGAACGAAGCAGGTCTCCGTGCGTTTCCTCCCGGGTGTCGTTCGGCAACGGTGAACTCCCTGTGACTCAAGCATAAGATGTAGCACAAAGCTTGTGGGATGGATTCCTCTTAACTGAAATCTTTGCGTTCACGTTCCTAGTTTTACGGTATTTTTTCCTTTGAAATAACTGCATACTTTTGGGATTGAACTTTATTCATCCTTTCTTGTCGTAATCAGTCCACCTTCTTGACCTGAAGTGCACTTGCTATTAAGTGATGAAATGGTGGTTCCAATGTCAATGTTGGTTTTCCACATCAATGGGATCTGTATGCTTTGTAAAATGTAGCTATATGCTAATTATAGTCTGGTGTATTGCCAAGAGAGCAAGGCAATGAAGTCCGACATGTTTTTAAGGGTTTTCAAGAGAATAGTAATTCTTCAGAGAGTCAAGCTCTTTGAGATTTTTCACTTTGGGTCCAGTCACATAAACCCCTAGAATTCAGATGGATCAGATTACCCTTCTGTCTTCGGCTTCTTTTCTGTGGCATATGTGAGTATTAAACCGCGCTCCCCATTAATCGTATGTACCTGACTCCCCAAGTGGGGTCTTTCAATTCTTTCCCCGGTCATGAGTGCCTAGCTTTTTATTTGTGGACCTGGAATTAGATGACGTGCAAAGTATTTATGTTATATAGATGTGTTATTATAATTATGTGTCCAATATCAGAAAATTTTACTGACACAAATAAACACATATTTTTTGTAGAAGTGAACAGCTCCAGTATTGGTTCCACTTGTGGTTGCTTGTGTTTACTCCCTGATGAAGAGGATCCATCACGTGCTACACAGACTGCATTTGAATCAAGCAGCAGTTTTTGAATGAGGTGAAAATGAACACTGGCGTTAACTTCAGAATTCAAAGACTACCAGAAGTGAACATGAGCTCTATGAAACATTATTTCATAAAGTCACATGTTTGGCCCATCTGCATCTGCTAATTATTAACTACCACGCATGCAACAACAATAAGTAGTGTATTAAATGTTAAGCTTTCTCTCAGAATATTCCAAAGTTTCATCTTAGTTGAACCGATGCATCCCATTGCATCATGTTAAGGCGTAGTTAATCATTGTTTGCAGAGAATGCCTGTGTGAACTGATTAATAACTTTGTTGTGAGGATTAAGATATGATACTTATTAAAAAAAGTATTTAGCAAACTATCTCTTCATTTACATTCTTTAAACATTATACATCTGCTACTGTGTTGACCATATTTTTTGAAAGTGACTGTAGGTAGCGAAAACCTAAGCTATAGCTTGGGTCTTATTAGCTCACTAATTGTACTAGGTTTGGTAACTATATTTCTGAATCAAATCATTTTGATTAATGAACAAATATTTTGTGTGGATCAATAATTGCTTATCAAAAAATGTCAATTTATGATTAAGAGATTTGATATAAAACAAACTTATACGACTTATAAAATAAATAAAAATACAAAAACATACTAATAATGACTGGTCTATAACAACCCACATTTGAATAAAAGAGTTTCACTTGTTTTATGCAGTGATGTAGATACAGAATAGAATATAATTGGATTCAAGCGATCCCAGACTGATCCCATTTGCTCAATCTGATTGCTATTAGTGAGCCTTCATGAGTTACTGCTAACCACTTGTTACTGACGCTGTGTTTTTAATCTCATTACAATATCAAGAGAAATTGTGATAGTCTTAGAATGGGGCATATGAATAATGTAGCATTCTGTTTCTCCAGTTCATGGAAGTTCAACAACTCAAGGGCACAGGAAATCTGTAAAACAGTAAATCCACTGAAAAGCCATTTTATCTTTGAATACAGTGTGCTTTCATTCGTAACCCCCTTTCATATACTATTCTGTTCACGGAACTCACATATTATTTTTTTTTTAAAGAACTTGGAGACATTGCCATGAATAGAACTATAGATTTGTACCGGTTGGGAATGCAAAGGGTTTGTTTTAAGCTTGACTTCTGGTACCAATGATAAAATAATGTAGGTAAAATAATAGATTGATGTGACTTTTGACTGCTATTCAATGTGCATATGTATATGCTTTGCATATAATCACATTTTGAGATTTCATGTCACATACAATTTCATTTGGAAATCCAGTACTTGGTCTATATCATATTTTCCAGGGGAATGAAGGATATTGTCTAATTTTTTGTTGTCACCCTCCACAAATACGTTTGTCAATGTCTTTATCCACTCGCAATTCATGGCAACTAAATAATGTCTAATTATATGTACATTTCAAAGTTAATATGTGAGTCAGAAGATGATCTTTGGAAATGTAAATGATCACCCTGTAATCATAGATTTTCTATCTTTGATTTATGTTTCTGTTTGTGTCTTCACATGTCTTAGCAGATAAATTATTATTGTAAATGGAATTTTCTCCACCTTAAGATGCAGTGTGAGGATAAGTGTATGTTAAGGGCTACCGTCACATCATGTTTATTAGATTAAAGAGGAGAAAGAGATAAGTAACTTGTTCAAAGCATCTTTCTTGCTCGTGGCAGAATCAGAGGGCACATGTTTATTGGAAGTTAAGGAAAGCCCCATGTTTATGTATCACTTTGCCTTAGGTTGCTAAGGGAACACATCAACATAAGATGGTATATAAAAGTATCAAAGAAGAGGCTAACACATAAGGAAGACATAAAACCATGCAGACAGACTTTTAAATCCCACATAAACAATCTACTTTGAAGATTGCATTCGCGCGCGGAAACAATTACTGAAACTTGTCATTCTAGATTAAATTATGAGCCAGCTCCATTTGTACATTTTTTGTGGCCGGTACAGCTGTCTAGATTGCATTAAATGGAAATACCAACAAATGCATGTCCGCCAAATTCCATGTGATGTTGATCTGATCTGATATACTGTCGCGTTGGGTTTGATTAGCATGCACATCCCAGCAGGTTAGAGGGTAGTCTTGTGGTGGCTCCCATTAAGGTTGGGGACACCCAATGAAAAGGGGGTTTGTTTGGAATGCTTGTTAAAACAGGATTTTAAATGAGCTGACTCAGCGGCCGTTCCCAGTGAGAGAGACCCAGTGAGAGTGGCAATTGAGTGAACCCAGTGACCTGATGGCACCCCCAGTCAACTGTGTAATGCACAGAGAGGCAGTTCAGCAGACTGTGGTATACTGTGGGCAAACAAAATGGCTGCCAATCAGCCAGGTTTTGCTTGACTGCAAGGTGTGAAGAGCACACGTTGCTCTTTTCACTCCCTGAAACATACATGTGGTTCTGTTTCACTGGGCTTATTTTAACTCTAGCAAGATAAACATTATGTGGCAGGATCTGTGTGTCAATATGTTTAGATATTGTTAGCAAGAGCTTCGCTGACAGTTAACAGCAGTAGTATGACCTGTTGTACAGTATGTAACTACCCTAATTGCAAAGTCTGCACAACTTAAAAAGAAGGGCTATAGTTTATTTTAGAGAAAAGAAAGCAACCAGTCAGTAGCTATATGACTCACTGGTGGATGAATGAGTGGATTGTACTTAGGGTGTGGAACTGGAACCAGGCAAGACCATGTTCAGTTTGGTCAGAATGGCGAAAGCACATATGTCACCACTTGAACATGCATTTAAACACTGGCAATGGCAGCCAGACAGAGGGCCACCTACAGTGGGAAAAAAATGCTATTCAGAATTTTCTCGCAAATGGTTATTTTACAGTTCAAGTAAAATAATAAAAAATGTGACCTATGAGCACATTTTTTCTGGATAATTTCAGTACATTACATTACATTACAGGCATTTAGCAGACACTCTTATCCAAAGCGACTTACACAGTTTCAAATTTCTTTACATACAATCCATTTATACAGCTGGATATTAACTGAAGCAATTCAGGTTAAGTACCTTGCTCAAGTGTACAACGGCAGTGCCCCACCTGGGATCGAACCTGCAATCTTTGCGTTACAAGCCCAGTTCCTTAACCATTATGCTAACACTGCCACCACGATCTGCCAGTACAGATCAATGACAAATGATTGGCACAAAAACCTGAGAGGAGACTTTTATCCACTAACAAATATAGACTTTTCTGCTTTATGTAGCTGTAGGTTGTTCACCATCTTTATCTATCCTGATTGGCTGGCTGTGACAATCTAGTTCTAGTTCTGTCATTTCCAGTCACCAAGCTAGCTAGCTGAAACGCACTTTTGCGTTTAGATCTTTCAGGTGGCCTACATCATCATAAAGGCTGCCAACTCTCCTCGCCCTGGGAACTGGATCCTGGAGCGCTCTCTGGACGGGGTTGAGTTCCAGCCCTGGCAGTACTACGCCATCAGTGACACAGAGTGCTTGTCCCGCTACAACGTCACCCCCCGCCTCGGACCCCCCACCTACAAGAGGGACGACGAGGTCATCTGCACCTCCTACTACTCACGCCTGGTCCCCCTGGAGCATGGAGAGGTATGGGCCACTTTTTCACAAACATTATTGTTCAGTTCCGTAACCAGGACAACTTAAACTACTTGTGATTTTGCATTCATATAGACTGCCTTTACTGGAGAAATACTGTATGAAATACAGTATGTTCCTATGCTGTACAAGGATTCCCACCTGGTGATTGAACATATGGCCATATGAAAGAATACTTATAGTATTAAAAATGAATCCTTTTTACTATGGACAGTAGTGCTGTGAGTAATATTTTTTTTCTTTGTCATGAAAACGCCTACTGTTCAGATTAGTGACATTATCAGTGCTTTACCGCCTTAACGTAGACAGAAGCGATGGTTAGTAAAAAACAGTTGATTATTCATCTGTTATTTGTATGATGCCTGATTTTTCCTGTGGATATATATTCCACCTCCTTGTGAGTAGGAGGAAAGCGACGACCAAGGACTTGTGAATGAAAGGCCTTCAGTGCCCCGGAGAATAGAGTTTGCTCTCGATGGCCACGCGGCACACCCTGGCACCCGCTCAGGGCAGGAGTGGTTGGCGCAGCCCGCGGACAATAGACAGTGTTTTCAGAGCTCTCCGAATGCTGGCACACAGAGGCGGTGTCATTGACTTCCTTGGAGAGGGAGGAGAATAATGAGATTCTGCGATGTAAAAAAAATTCACTATTCCTTCCACTTAAAGCATTCTCCAAGGTGTGGGCAAAGGGGAAAACGAGCTCTTCTGTGGGGCGCAAAAAGGAAAAGCCTTTTGGAACTGGCATTTTAGCACCAAACTTTCCTCTCTTTGTAAAACAAATGAAGTAAATGTGTAAAAATTAAGCAAATTAATACAAATTGTAAATAAATAACATTCAAGGTGAAAAATGTGCCTACTGAATGTTAACCTAAATTAACTCCTGCCTTCTGTCTGCGCAGATTCACACCTCCCTGATCAACGGTAGGCCCAGCGCAGACGACCTGACGCCCGAGCTGCTGGAGCTCACCTCCGCCCGCTACATCCGCCTGCGTCTGCAGAGAATCCGCACACTCAATGCCGACCTCATGACCCTCAGCTACCGAGACCCCAAGGAGGTGGACCCAATTGTCACGCGCCGGGTACGTGCTGCTCCTGAGTCCCCCTAGGACAGCCTGCCCTTCGTTGACATTCCAAAAAGTATACACCACACAGTCCTCAAGTAATACATGTTACTTGCCTAGTCCAAAAAGCATGTTTGAAGAATGAGTTCAATTATGTATCACATTCAAAAATAATGGTAAGGCTAACCTCTGGATTCAATCAAAGCCATCTTTAAGTGGAAGTGCTATTCAATAAAAAAACTAAACCCAGATGACTTCATGGTTTAGAACAAATTGAGTGGTGTGAGGTTTTCCTGTATATAAACAGTCCTTGGTCAATTCATTGTTTCTTCCAAGTAGGATCTAAGTGATAAATACATAGTGAAACATTGCATTTTAATGGCTTGTTTGTAAAAAGCTACAATGGTGAATTGTGTAAAACATTCAGAACAGAACAATGTGGGATTGTGTGGGAATTAGGACAGAATAGTCACGCTGCCAGCTACACTGTATGTGTTTCTCCTATCTACATCTGTATGTGTCTTTCAGCCAAACTGACACAAGGACTACATTTCTCCATATCGTCTGTATAAGACCTTTGAAATAACTTTTTACAAAACATATAATAATAATGCAACATGTAAAATATACTTACACTATAAATGCAGACATTAATGACTAGTTGATATTATGCGTTGATTATTTGTTTTATTTGGAGTGGTTGGTCAGGAATTGAGATGGGAACAGATTTTAGCTTCATGAACATGAAAACGGTTGGATGCAGATCAGGAGCTAGCTCTGGTTCAACTACATTAGTTGAATCAATTGAATCTCCTCCTCCAACCTTTTTGTCCAAATTCAGAATGTTACAAAAGGCCAATTTCAATTAATCACAAACACAATTTTAAATATTGATATCAATTTAAAGTCCTCAAATGAAAACATTGCGGAACAAGAAACCAGCTTTACCTAAACATCAATCTTATTGCCGCTAATGACTAACCTCTGGGTCAGAACAAGCTCTCTCGCAGTGTATCATTTGAGTAGCACTTTGCAGCAAGTGTAGCCTTTTTTAAAAGTGCAGATTAAAGCCTATCAGGAATTATTGCTTTGATGTCTGAATTGAATGAATGGATATTCGGGAGAAAATCAATGCGGAACAAAGCATTATGCGGGGGCACAGCCAACTCACATTTTAATGCATGGCTGTAATTTGCCATTCGAGGGTCAGTGCAGAATGTAAATCAGGTATTGAAAGAGAACATTGCAGTGCTATGTTTTACATCATGTCTCTTTGTTCCCCTGCAGTACTACTACTCCATCAAGGACATCTCGGTGGGTGGCATGTGCATCTGTTATGGCCATGCCCAGAGCTGCCCCTGGGACCCGGTCACCAAGGTACCGTAAATCTCCCCACACCCCTCCTCTCCGTGGGAAGCCAATCCCACTCCTAAAAGGACAGGTCCCTGCAGGCTTAATGGCATCTTTCATTCAGTGCGGTCTGTGAGTTTGGATCAGGAATGGGAAATGATTTCCTTTCCAAATAACCCCATTTCCAACAATAATAATTCATTTGATCACTTAAGGGGAACCAAAACCACAAGGTGCAACTTCAGGCCAAATTAAATACAATTTGACATTTGTCTTCCTGTGCAGAGATAGGGAAATCCTTCATTTGCTTCTTAATTCTTTATTTTCAATCATTACTGTATCGAAATCCTACATTTTCACAGCTGGAGATTGGAGAAACAACAAAGAGTTTTGTATATGTTGAATAGTTGAAGTCTAATTTCTGTGAAATCATTGACTCAATTTATGGAATTTTAAGTCTCAAATAAATGTGGTAATGGGTTTATTTAACACAGTTTTTCACACCGGGGAGCTTTGAGGTTTAAAGAAATTGTGACTAATAGTATACAGAACCCTGAGAAAACATGGGGTCTTGGGATCTTGTTTAAGGTTTAGGATTTTACAATCCCCTTCATGAAATTGCTCAAATTGGGTTGACTGTTGGGGTGTTGCTGCCGGTTTGGCCCTTATTAGTGAGAAAGACGCATTAGTGAGAGGGTGAAAGAGGAGAAGGCCAGCGGTAATCTCAAGAGCTGTCAGGCTGACACTTTCATCCCTAACACAGGAGTGTGACACAGTAGTAATGCACACAAGCGTCACATCACACACGAGTGTTGTTCACACCTTGTGCGAAACCGCAGACTAAACATATGTTGCCTGTGTGTTTACACTACAAGTCTTAAAAGTGAGAGGCTGACATTTGTAGCTGTGTGTGTGTATGTGTGTGTGTGTGTGTGTGCTTAAGGCTGCTCCAGCATGCTGATCTGTTAAGGACCTGTGAATAGTTTGCTGAGACACCGTTGGGAAGCTGACAGTGTGATGAACGTGGAGAGAGACATTTCTACTTGGTTCTTAACAAAACGTCCACTGTTCCCCTCTTTTGTCCATTTAGAAGCTGCAGTGTGTGTGCGAGCACAATACGTGTGGGGAAAGCTGTAATGAGTGTTGCCCCGGATACCATCAGGAACTGTGGCAACCTGGAACCCTGTCTGTCGGCAACACTTGCGAGAGTAAGCTAGAGTCATCACACCTCTAACAAGAAATGTGTACAGTACTGTCTAATACCTCACATGACTGTTTGAACTTATTTGATAAACAGGAAAACAAATGTCATTGGTGTTCTACTTTAAATTCACTTGGTCAAAGTCTATTTATTCGACCACACATGAAGCACAAATGAATTTTAGCAAACTTTTCATTTGTGAGCTTGCAGTTGAAAAAATACCCCTGATAAAAAAGAAAAATCCTTTCAGTGTCAGATTCATGGGTGGTACAATTATTTTATACATTTAAATTAATCTTATACTTTCCACCATCATTCCATTATTAATGCTGGGTCATGACCATATGGAGGTAATGGACCAATTATATAGATTCTATTTTCAATAGTATGGGGGGATAGATTTTATGCCAAGAAAAGTTTGGTAATGGGAGCCTTAATTGAAAGTTGTATGCATAGGCAGAATCTAAATGAATTCAATGCATTAGTGCATTCACAACTTGGCTGAATGGCAAAATCGTTCACATGATCGTGACATATGCCTCGTCTTGTCCCCACCCCACCAGCAGTCTTTCATTTTTTGTCTTTAATTGGACCTACTGCAGTAGTAGAATTGCATTATATGTGCTTTCCTTTTTTAAAACTCTACTAATGCTTTTTCTAAACTGTACTTCATCCCATTCAGAATGCAATTGCCACAACAAAGCGGAAGACTGCTACTACAACCAGACAGTGGCCGACAGGAAGTTGAGCATGAACACGCACGGGCAATTTGTGGGTGGGGGCGTCTGTCTGAACTGCATCCAGAACACCGCCGGGATGAACTGTGAGACCTGCGCTGATGGTTTCTTCAGACCCCACAAGGTATCCCGCCGTCCCCAGCCACCCGATACTCACCGTTTCCTGCCTGTTTGCCAGGGGCTCTTTTGTTTCCCCTTGTGTCTGCTTTGTCAGGCACCATTGTGTAAATACCCATTGTTTTGGCATTGGCCATTAAAGGAACAAAATGGTTGTTTGCCCTTAAAACCGCTCGGCTGGTCCTTTGTTATGCTGGTTCACTGCAATACAAAGCAAAGAGACTCCTCTGAAGTTTTAAGATTTGCACTGCCCCAGCTGTACGCACTGCCATTGTACCCAAACTTTAACAATGTCCCTGTTTATATCTGCTTGTGGAATGCGGAGGATCATTTGTCCTGTTCTCTCTTCCCGGAATGAAGGTATCCCCGTACGATGAGCACCCATGTGACGAGTGCTTGTGCGATCCCAGCGGGTCACTGACTCCCAACTGCATCAAGGACGACAACCATGCCAAGCCAGAGAAAGGTCATTGCTCTCCTCTTTCTCTGTTCTGCAGGTCAAGTAGGTCATGTAGCATTAACAGGTGTGCACAGTAGGGGTAGACGGACGATTATTGAGGCTGAGATTAGGCCTCGAAGGCAAGTTCTGCAACTTTATTATGTTTTGTTTTTACCACCCTTAAAGCCTACTGTAAACATCTGGCTAGCTAGCTAAGCATGGTTACAGCAAAACCCTGTTATATAGATTGTTTATGTTAGCCAGCTAGTAGAGTTTATGGTTCATATTGTTGATAATCCAATGGACATGCACATTGCAACAAAGTTTGAGAAATATGGAGATTACTTTTGGAAAAAGATTACTTCTTAAAAAGTACTAGGATAGGACAATATTGCGATATTCAGAGTCATTGGCTGATAGATTGATTGCATGATGCACGGGCACTAATTACTAGTTTGTCCAAAAAAAGGCATCATTACACCACCAAAAAGGTTTTCCAAACCTTTTTTAACTACGGAGAAAACAAATAAATATTGGCCAATATCAGACAGTCGGCCTTCCTGCTGACTAAATATTGGTATTGGAACCAGCTTTGTAGAATTAATTTCAGTCCACCTCTAGTTCACAGGTGTGCTGACAGAACATTTTGTAACTACCTGGTTCTTGGCAAAAAAGGAAACGGCTACCTTTTTTAAAAGGGGAATACCATTATTTGCCCCTAGATCAAAACCAAGACATTTTACAAATCTTGACCTGATAGTGTCTCAGTATGGTGTCAGTTTATTTTCTTGAAAAAATGACTTGTCCTGTTTTGTGCCAAAGCTGAAAAACAAATCTGTAATGCCAAGGTTAAATAAAAACAGAGCTTTAAAGAGAGACCGCTTTAAATACATTTTCTGGAGCACTTATGAATATAACAGTGCTTTTACCTTATAGATAACGGGAAATAAGGGAACAGCAGTGATGTCTGAACCATGCCCACGCCTGGCTACGTAAGCTAGGCTTGTGCTGTGCTAGTTAGTACATGCTGAGCTGTGTGGATTGTGTGTTGCAGGTCTGCATGCTGGCCAGTGTCTGTGTAAGGAGGGCTTCGCTGGGGAACGCTGCGATCGCTGCGCCTTTGGTTACAGAGAATTCCCGCTGTGCGTGCGCTGTAACTGCAGCCTGGATGGCAGCCTCAACATCGACCCCTGCGCAGAGTGTGAATGCAAGGTAACAGAGCGCCGTTCCCCAGAGCGGAGTGGTACATCACGAGGGATAACCGCAGCTGACCTACAAAGTGCTAGGTATTCAGCTCAGGTTTTGTAGGAATTCACCATTTTTCTTTGGTTGAGGTGTGGGGGAAAAAAACATTGGTGACAATTCAGAATGAACATTCTACTGTTTATCTGTAGTTTTTCTAGAGCATCTTTTAGGTTAGGGAATGATTTAGACTGGCTGGGAATCCAGTGGGACTACACATTCTTGGCCATAGGATTGCCCAGGGAGGGAGGGTATTCCCTGCTTCATTCCCTACCTCAACGCACAATAGGTTTTGGGTGAAGTGTGCTGTTGCAGTTCGCTGCTGGGTCAGGTTTGATTTCACAGTCCCTCTGACATCACCGCTTTTAAGTAGGGAATGTTTAAACCGTACTCTTCCTATCTTTTTCAGGAGAATGTCATGGGAGCCGACTGTGACCTCTGTGAACACGGCTTCTACAACCTGCAGGGGAGCAACCCAGAGGGGTGCACAGAGTGCTTCTGTTTTGGGGTGTCCGACGTCTGTGAGAGCATTTTGTGGTCCGCAGTTCAGGTAAGAATGCTCAAAGTTGATCATGCAACTATGGTACCCCACTTCCTTTTGAATGTGTGTCATAAAAGGCTTACATAAATTGTTCATTGTTCAGTGCTAATGTATGCATGTATTGCACAATAGAGTTCTATGTAATCTGTGTCTTACCATTCTAGCTACAAATTCATTTTTATTTTTCAGTGAATCATAATAACTTATTTATAGAACTTTACTCAGATACACTGTATCTGCTGTCTAATGTCAACCTCTGAGTCAAATCCCTCCACCTCTGTGTGTCAGCATGTGTACTGTAAATTAAGTTTATCTTTGCCTGCAGGTGGTGGCCAGGGATGGCTGGCTGCTTCCCGCTCCTCAGAGCGACTCCATCTACTCGGTTCCCCTTACCGACGAGGACAACAACATTACCCCCGGCAACGTGACAGGAAGCAGAGTCTCCCACTTCCTCTACTCTTGGGCCGCTCCTGAGCGCTTCCTTGGGAACAAGGTGCGTTTTTACGGATTTACTGCTTCGCACACATCAGTTGGTGTCTTTTCTGGGATGCCTCGAATGTCATTTGGACAGAAATGATGGCAGTACAAACACGCCACGGCCGTCTGCATCAGTGCCTGTGGCGCGGTCAGATGGGCCTGAACTAAAACGTGATACAAGGACCGCTATCGCTGGCCGTGTGCCGCGATGAAAGAGTCCCATTATCCCCCACAGACAGAAAGGGAATTGTAGTGCACTGTCTTAGTAAGCTGTTAGATTGGATAATGAACTGTGCGCATTTGCAGAGAAATTGATTCGAACAGGCTTGTAGCAGGGAGGAAATAGGCTCGTTTCTCCCCTAAGGACCTCCTCTCTTTCTCTTCTAACCTTTCAATTGAAATTCTTCTTTTTTATTTCCCTTTTTCTTCGAAGTTAATGGATCATGGCCTGTAATTACTCTCAAACGGGGTCCGGGAAAATTATGAACCCAGAAATAATTAGGTTACATTCTCTGTAACCACGTCTAATAGGTGTACCCATTAGTCCCTTGGGTGATTAAATTAATTAGAAATTGTAATTACCCGTGACATTTAGTTCACATATTGAGGGAGGGAGCCGCAGAGTCAGCCTTTACCTTCCGGGGATTTCTCCTTACTGGAGTCCTGCTCTCACCTCAATATTTGAAGAAGGTGTTAGAAAATCTAATGTACTGCATAGATACATGACAACCATTTGGAAGTTTTATGTTTAGATTCATAACACGATCCCCAATAGTTTTTCTCACGATGTAATGCAATGTAATGTTATCTTTATGGCCTTTGTGTCATTTTTGACAATATTGCATATTGTAGAACAGCTGGTGCTGACGTATCTTCTCATTTGTCCTTGCGCACACAGCTGAAGTCATATGGAGGCTTTTTGAACTACACTGTGTCGTACGATGTTTCTGTGGAGAACGTGGACAAGAACCTTCCGTCTCACTTTGATGTTGTTATTGAGGTAGGTTATCCGTGGCCCCAGGTGCTAGGCGCTTAATCATAGCACTGATACACCATGAAAGCTTTATGCTGATATATTACTGTCCTTGATAATAAGAAATAAATAAATTACTCTGGTCTTATCAATCTGGTGAATTTGTATAATTTTCCTATGAAATAAACTGCATGTACATTTAAAACCAGGGTTATAGGACTCTCCTCTGATTAAGTTGCACTGCCATACTTTGTATGAATATTCAGTAAATTGGATATGCCAAACAGACCATAGAGAAATAGGCAAGTGTTCATTAATCCGTTGGCACATTTTAAACCATTTTCTGTGCAGTTGAAGAAAGTGGAGTGGCATACAGCCCAAATGTAGCACCATCGATGTGCTTATGAAGCATGTGCAGATTAAGTTAATTAGATACACAGTTTTACCCTTTGATTTGGGCTTATCACATGTCCGTTACTGACGGCTGACTCGTTGGCACCCCCAGGGGAACGGGAGGGCCCTGCGACAGTTGACCTCTCAGCAGCTCCTGCTGACATCCCTTAAAGAACAGCGCGTCACTGTGGAACTGGTGCCGCGGAACTTTGTGGACCTCCGCACAGGTCGAGCGGTGCAACGGGACGAGCTCATGACGGTTCTGGTCAACATGGCCCGGCTTCTGGTCCGAGTCCACTTAAACACCAGCTCAGAGGGGGCACTGAGGTGAGGGGACCATTGGGGGTTGAGGTCTCATTTCAGGAGCAGAATCTGGAGCAGATCTCGATCATAATTGACGCGATTGGACGGTCCATATTGTTAAAGGCCTAAACCATGATCAAATGTGTTGAGATATTGAAATCAAATTGTGCGGGGGTTTCAATTGCACAGGATCATCCCCTGCTTTCAAGCAATCTTTTTGTTGAATTTGTCCTCTTCGCTTGGGCTCCTCCAGGCTGCGCGCTGTTTCTCTGGACATGGCAGACCCCAACGCCACCACCCCCAAATACTCCCTGGTGTGGAGCAGTGCGAGTGCCCGTGGGGCTACAGCGGAACATCCTGCGAGGTGAGCTCTGGCCTTTCTGTGCCCTGATTCGCAGGCGTCCAGGGGAAATAGTCGCCAGGGTAGGCTCTGAATCAACCCAGAGGCAGATCTGTGCTATAAGAATGAAGGAATGATTGAGTTGCTGAATGAATGGACAATCTTCTCAATAAATCCAAGAAAAGATACTTAAGAAAATTCAAGGTTGCTTAAAAAACTGCTTCCAATCTGGGGCAGTAGTTACGGACTGGGCTGGTAAATTGAAGTTTGAGAATTGATGGTGCAATGCAGTGCGGCTGTAAGCACGCTATTGGCGGAAATGGCTTCAGCAAATATCCAGCTGTGCACATTTGCAAAGCGTCAAAAGGCAGGCTGTTTAAGCTGCGTTGTATGAAGGTGTCTTCTATACAAGTAACTAATTTAACTGACATCATCCATCTCCAGTATTGCATCTCAGGATTTTATCGTGTTGGCGGGATTCTGTTCGGCGGGAATTGCCTCCAGTGTGAATGCAATGACCACGCCTCCCAGTGTGACACCAATGGAGTCTGTCTGGTGAGTTTGTGTTTCGCCTGCCGCTGAACTAAGCCCGATTCACAGCACTCACAATGAATTCTTGTTTGGTTTTGCTTCCAGCTGCGTTAAATAAGGAAGCAGACCAGTTTAGTCTTTTGAACCTGTTTAAGCTTTGCTCAAGGGGAAGCTAATAGCAGACCCCAAAGGCATTTCCTGGATGGAACTATGTTGATTAGAAAAAGGCATTGTGTATCATTATCATTCTGCGAAAACTGCAAGCCTTATTTACTAATAATGTGACGAAGGAACCCTGACTTATGTGCTGGGCTGTATGGAACGATAAACCTGCGAGCACCATGCACCCATATTTCATGACTACATTTCAAGCCATGCCCTCGGCAACCCCCACAAATGGTGTGATGTATTATCAGTCTATTCCACAAAGCAAACACTGTAGTTGTAGTTGTAGTGAATGCATGCATTCGCTTGAATTATGCTTTAATATTGAAAAGCCACCACAAAATTACCATTACTGTTAACCAGGGCCGGTATTCACAAATAATTTTATCTTACCACTAGGAGTACTCCTAAATCGCACTAAAACATTTTAGTTAGGAGTCCCACCTTAAAACCTATTCACAAAGCTGCAAAGACAAACTCATACTAAGGAAGTCCTACAATTTTCAAGCTAAGAGTGAGGGCGGGGTTTACGTCGTTGCTATGGATGACGTTGTGTCTCATGAACGAGCTTACTCAGAATGCCCACAGCGATTGGCTGATATAGGGGATGGGTCTCTGCCCACGATTTAAACCTAGAAAATAAATTATATGCTACTGTAAAGGGGTATGTAGGCCTACCTGTTTCTGTTATATTCTAGTGGTGTAACGGATCGCAGTTGATCCGTGATCCGTACGGATCAACCCCCACGGTTCGGCACGCATATGATCCGCGGATTAATAGCTAAATTGAACCATCATAGAGAAATACAGTTTTTCTGCTGCTGTTACGTTTTAAAGTAACAATTCCCTAAATCTCGATGCAGAGTTACAGTGAAGAGATAGACAACCATGTGTGTTTTGGTTTGCTTTGTTTTTCATACTAAATGCCTTTCTGGGAGGCAGGTTTTTAGAAACGCGACCGAATTAAATACAATTTTAACATTAGCGATCTTTTAATTTTTTATTAAATTAATTCAGGCATAAGACCACCCTAGTTAAATCGCCTAAGGCGTACTGAATCTAAAAATGTATTTTGTGAGATTTTCGAATAAAGATTTTGTGAAATAACTTACATTGAAAAACTGAAATTATCATTCATTCAATTCCTTGAGAATAGTTCCTGGTAATTTTTGGTGGAAACGCGCCTTTGGCCCCCGTTATTTATTTTTTTGCTGATCCGAAAAATGATCCGATGCACCCCTATTATATTCTAATAAAGATTATAAAATACAAATGTACGCTACGTGTCACTGATTTAACATGAAACCAAAAATACTGACTAGTCAATTGGTTACATGTCTGCATCTCGTAAACAATCAGCGGGTATCTATATATAATATATATCATATTATATATATAATACCCTCGGGATTGAGGCGGTACCTTTTTATGAGCTCTGTATCATTCAATATCTCCAAAGTGTTGACATGATTGCGACGACGATTGCCGGCAGCAGCAGATTTTTGGATCGCTGTGAGTAGGTCTTTAGCGACTTAGAAGTCCTCTTGACTGCTTCTAACTTTTCCTGGACTTAGGAGCTGTTTTTAGCTCTCAAACCCTTTGTGAAATACTCTTATCCCAAAAATTTAGGAGTCCTACATTTATGAGTGACACGCCCATTATTTTTCGGAGTTGCTCCTAATTGCAGAGTTAGGACCAACTTTTACCCTTAAAATGCTTTGTGAATACCGACCCAGGACTTTTTCTCTTTCCTCATACATACATACATATATACGTACATACACACACACACACACACACACACACACACACACACATCACACATACATATGGAAATGCCTACAAGGTAAACAGTGTAGCTTTCCCCATTCCTTTACAGTAAAAGTGGCACACATGCTGTTCCTTTGCTATAAAAGTGACACACATGCTGCTGTTCCCCTCTTGCTTGTGTCCTCAGATATGTAATTGCATGTCTCAAGCATATCTTTCCAAGTTGCCATGGTGTGCAGGCTGTAAGGCCAAAGCATGTCTGTCTGAGGTCTTTCATCCAAAGCTCCTGTGGTAAATCTTCCGCAGGACTGTACGCACAACACCACTGGGGCTCACTGTGACCAATGTCTGCCCGGTTTCTATGGAGACCCGATGGAGGGCACCCCAGAGGACTGTCAGAGATGTGCCTGCCCGCTGACTGTAGAGTCTAACAAGTGAGTCTCACGGCCAAGGATGAGGCCAGCTAGAACCCTCTCCTTTCTGTCTGCGTTCTTTCAGAGTGAAATTCCAGTAGGAATTCCGGAGAGGATCGCTACTTCTTATTGAATGGAAGCAGACAACACTTTTCACAGCCTCTCTTACAAAACATGTCCATATCTTCATGAGATGTATAGGATTTTGAATTGATTGTGTGACTTCTAGTGACAGCTCCTGGACAAATGGCTGAGACGTTATGAGGGACCTTGCACGAGTTATCAATAACAAAAATAAAAATAGTCAATTTAAAGCTGAGCTATAGTGTGTGGTAAATGCAGGTGATCATAGTTTCGCTTGTCTGAAAAGTTATTTTGTCCACAAGCAGAGAGCACAGCAGGGATGATCTGTCTTTATGATGTTTGCTTTGTCTTCAGTTTCAGCCCCACCTGCCACCTGAATGGCCCAGGAGAAGTGATATGTGACCAGTGTCAGCAAGGATACACAGGGGCCTGGTGTGACAGGTGATCAGGCCGTCATGGACAATCGGACACACACACACACACACACACACACGCACACACACACACACCAGTGATGGTGTATTTGAAGCAGAAGGAAGAAAGAGGTATGACTTCTAGATGAAAAGTGCAAAGCTCAGCAACGTGCTGCTTGCCAGAATTGTTTCAATAGGTGTAACTGGATCCGTGCTCTGTAAATGTAGTGTGACATGGAGCTCTGGTGGATGATAGCAGTGCAGTGCTTCCCTGGGGCTGAAAAGCAGTGATTCGGTCTGTGGGGAGACACCGAGAGACTGCACGTTGAACTGATACACAACCACAGAGCTCCCCAGCCAGAATATGTGTTCTCTCCGGCGCTTAACAGAACTCAACTTGCACACTGGTTACCTGTGAGGGTTATATTTCAGGTCTGAAATGACTTTACAAGATTGAATGGCATCTATAGCTAAGGATCATGATCTCGATTCTTTCCCCAGGCGCTGAGTTTGAGATATCTTTCTGTCTTTATTGTCCCAGGTGTGCTAACGGTTATTATGGAGATCCCACAGTAGCGGGGCGGGGCTGTGCTCTCTGCGAATGCAGTGGCAATGTGGACCCTCTGGAGCTGGGCCACTGCGACCCGCGACCGGAGAGTGTCTGAAGTGCGTCGGCCACACGGCGGGCCGCCACTGCGAGAGATGCCAGGACGGGTACTTTGGCGACGCCGTCGACACCAAGGACTGCCGGGGTAAGTTCAGACTGCGCCCTCCTCAGACGGTCCTGGTTGCGGGACTTCTCCGCTGGTAGTGCGTGTATGTTCCGTTCGTGCGTGTGTTGAGATTTTACCCTTTCACCTTTCCGCTTATCGGATATTTTAAATGCCTTCGGGATTAGCTCGGGCCTCCAGCTGATGAATGGGACTTAGTTCGACAAATGCACATTGACGAGGGGACAGATTAAATCTGAACTTTGACCCCCCATCCCCTGACCACAAGCCACAGACCTTGTGCATAGAGGAGTTCACATTTTGGTCCGGCAGACCTAGAACATTAATTCCCTGACTTTTCACTTCACTATCACTTTCACTTCACTTTGTCATTAAGATATCATTTAATTCCTGCCCCGATGACGAAAGTCTGTGTATTTGAAAAATATGTACTTTGAGGGAAGCTAATGCGCTCTTTCCCTAGTCCTGTGACCCATGATAATCCCTCTTACCCTCAAATGTCAGTGAGTACACATTCCTGTTCCTTTTTGGGACTCTCCTCTGAAGGGACCCATGGAAACACAATGAGAGGGCTTACCCCTCAGTGAATGGCGTACCCTAACTTCCGTGCGCAGGAATGCGCGTGCAATCTCAAGTGACGATGGAGCGCTCCTGCAGCATGGAGAATGGGTTTATCAGCCAGTGTCCCAAAGCTGATGTACAAATGAGGGGAGCTATCGCAGTGCCCGAGCTTTGAGTTTGGCACACACAGAGCTAGCTGCTCCCTGGGAAACATGACCTTAAAATCATCACATTGCAAAAAAGGGATTATACTGGCATCTAGTGGAAATTGACAAAACAACCTTAATTCCTGGTCTACTTTCCCGGTATTTCCTGTAAATGCGCTGTACTAAAACTGTGGGTTCTTAAACGTACAGTTCATAGACTTGAATTCAAATTATAGAAGGCTTTTATGGACTGCACAATAATACAGGATTATGAAACAAACTGTATTTATAAAATATAAACAGAGCGTTGGAACGGTGTAACATTTTCAAATAACCTTTTAAGACCATTTAACCATTTTTGAATTTGATATATTTTAATAATTTCTGTAATGTATTTTTTAAATATACATACTGTATATTCATATGGGGAAAAATGCAAAGCCAAATGCAGATAATTAATTCAAATCCTTTGCTCTGTCAGTTTGGTTCATAGAGATCAGTTTCACTGACTTAAATTAAAATTCAGCACATGAATCACCTGAAGCTCTGTTTGCCTTTCAGTACTGTGATGTCTCTATGTGTCTAATAAGAACACGTGTGTCTACGTATGTGTGTTTGCGTTCTGTCTGTCTCTCTATCTGTCTGTGTCTAGCTTGTGGTTGCCATGGAAATGGTTCCCACTCCACCCTCTGTAACGGGACAACGGGACAGTGTGACTGCAAGCCCAACGTTGTGGGGGAGAAATGTGACCGGTGCAAGGTGCGTCCAGGACAGTGCATTTATCTTAAGACCTGCCACGCAGACTCTTCCACAGGTCAAATATTGAATCGTCCATTGACTTCTTTGAGCGATGGCTTTGGCAGCGAGACGCAGGCTGGCGCCGGTTTCCATTGGGTCCGGCCTCTCGCTAGCCTGTCTCCCACTCGTGCGTGCGTTCCAATGGACTCCAGCTGGTCGGGACCGGAGGAGATGGTTTTCATAATTCATTACAGCGTGATTGTCTTTCCAACTTGAAATGTGGGAGGGGGGGGGGAAACGAGTGTTGCTGCAGAGGGGCTGGGAGAGGGAGCAGATGTTCCCAGGGCTCAAATCCAGACGTTCTGACATGGGCGATGCTGGGACCAATGACGGTCTGTCAGAATATTCGGCAGGCAATGGTGGCCTGAAAATCTTGTTTTAGGTTTCTGGGCCGTAAATGCCTTTTTGATCATTGATTTGATGGTAATAACATGCGTGGGTAATTGGCTCTACTGATCTGTGTTTGTGTCGGTATTACCTAGCATTTCGACCACATCCAGAATGCATGATTTGTTTCTAAATTGATTTGAACTGTTAATAATACCTCTTGGTTGTTGAAAACGTTTCTGCTACTCTGTAGCCTTTGACATGAGAAATCACGTACATCAAGTGAACGGTAATAGCAATCTGTTAGCTTGACAGTAACAGTAACGATAATAATTGTTGGGCTGAGCACATTCGAGAACAGAAGGTCACGAGTACCAATGTGTTTGCCAGGCGGGGTACCACGGCCTGCTTGGTGGGACAGGGTGTGTGCTGTGTAACTGCAGCCAGGCGGGGTCCCTGTCTTTGGAGTGTGACGAGGAAGGGCGCTGTCACTGCATCCCGGGGGTGACGGGAGACAAGTGCGACCGCTGCCAGCACGGCTACTACAACTACCAGGACAGCGGCTGCACTGGTAAGGCAGAGCGGCCCACTGGCAGGCAATCCGCGCTGAAGCTCGCCCACGGCACTTGTTTATATATATGCCATTTAGCAGATGCTTTTATCCAAAGCGACTTACATTTGTGAATGCATACATCTTTTCAGTATATGTCATCCCAGTGGGATTTGAACCCACAACCTAAGCGTTGTCAACACCATGTTCTACCTACTGAGCCACACAGAACCACGTGTTTCAGATAGCAGTGGATTTAACATTGGGTGCCCGTACCAGAATTGTGTAAGTGATTTTGGGGCCGGACCTATCCTTCAGTGCAGGAATACTGCTCTCCCTAGCGGTGTAGAAATCAGATCTGGGTCAATTATATATTTTAAATGCTTTAACTCTTTATATGCTTGCAAAATATGAAAACACTCCTGCAGATCCCTGTGAATTGTCAACAAAACATGTTACTAACCAAAATATACGATCATATGAAAGAAGAATTTTGTTTCTTCTTTAGTAGTCTTCAGAAATTGAGTTTAAAGAATTAAACTTTTTCAGATAATTATTTGACAAATTTCTGGTACAAACCAGCACATATACCAAACCAAACAGGGCGATCAGGGTAGTGAGGAGAGCATCATTTGGAGACAGTGGAAGGTGGTGTGGAAAACGCTGCGGTCTTTTTGTGGAAGTTCCCGTTGGTGTGGCAGCCACGGCACTTAATCTGAAGCCTGTACGGATTTGTGCAGCAGCTCACGTCTCTGTGTCTTCACCAGCGTGCGACTGCGCCCACACCCACGGCAACTGCGACTCAGAGACGGGCGAGTGCATCTGCCCCCCCCACACCAGGGGGCAGAAGTGTGAGCTCTGCGAGGAGGAGCACTGGGGACACGACGCGGTGACGGGGTGTAAGGTAACCCCCCAAAATATTACATATATAAGTCAATACATAAATATATGAAAGTCATTCATTTATTCAGTAAGTGGCAATGCTTAATATATTAGCTAATACAAGTTATGTACTTTTGACATATGTTAAAATGTATTTTTATGATTTCTTTTTATTTAATATATATGTTTATAAGTACAGTAGTCTGTATTATATAATTCTATATAATTTACTTCAAATAACAAATTCAACAAGATGTCTGACAGCTGCATCCTTTGCCTCCTGCAGTGTGGTAACATCATTTTGCACAGTGTTGCTTTTCCACATGAGCCAGTGTCGCAGTGATCTCTCGCCCACTGTGAGTTTACGGCCTTCTCTGTTGTAGCCTTGTGACTGCAGCGTGGCCGGCGCCTCCCTGACCTCGTGCGACCTCCTCAGTGGCCAGTGCCAGTGCAGCCCCGGGTTCGGCGGGCAGAGGTGCGACCTCTGCGCCACAGGCTACAGGGCCTTCCCCGAGTGCACCGCCTGCAACTGCAACGTCAACGGCACGTGGGAGGAGTTCTGCGACAAAGAGCTGGGAGTGTGCAGCTGTGAGGACAGCTGTGTTTGCAAGGTACTTTCGGGGTCGCTCCTGTTGCCAGCGCTACTGAGGCCTGGCGTTAACACTTTCACTGTAGCAGGGCTGGGAAACTCCTGCGGAGCCACGGACACTGTGTTGGCATCCATTCAATTTTTTTAATGACTTAATTAGAACAATAACTCAACAAAATAAGACTTTGATGTCGGGAACAGGCCACTCGGGTCCATTTCATTAGTGTTATTACTAAAAGTTATTATTAGTAATACATGTTTTATTATATCATCGATAATACTTTTTCATAATTCTAAATCACAGCTAGATATTGAATTTCTGCCATCTATAGAGAAATGTTTTGTTTTCAGTGTATTTTCCGCCCATGGGTGTCATACTGTCTGGTTATTTTCACTTGATTATTTGGCGGCTTCAGTGCGATGGATTTTGTTGATGGCTGTATTGAGCGAGCGTTGTGCCCTGATCATTTCCGCGCTCTCTGGTTGCCAGGACAACGTGGGCGGACCCGGCTGTGACGAGTGCAAGCGGGGAACCTTTGGCCTGGCGTCGCACAACCCGGCGGGGTGCAGCCCCTGTTTCTGTTTCGGGGTGTCCACAGACTGCGAGGAGCTGGGGGGCCTGGTCAGAGCTGTGGTAGGTAGACCTGCCCCCCCTCATCATCCCACTCATGTCTGTGCAAGCTTCACTGGTGAACTGGGGTGTCGGAGCGCGGCTGGCACCTCCCTGACGCCCTCATCACTGCAACCTCATCAACCGGGGAGAGTGCAGACAAGTACACGCTCTCCTCCGAAACGTGCAATGTCAGCTGCCGCTTCGGGTTGAGGTTGCAGTGAGTGCACCTTAAGAACGCGATTCCGAATTGGGTGAAAAGGGGGGCAACAACCTTTAAAATGCATTCACCACTCGGCAGCGCATTTACTTTACCGTGTGTAAGAAAGTAGGGACTTTGATAATAATATAAGTGTACTCTCTAAAGGACTGGTGGACTTCAGTGTGTTCTGTTTAGCACACCACATCTCTGAATGTGTTTTTGCGCTGACAAAGTTGTGGGAAGGACAGAGATGGACTGCATCGTCAGTGGTCTCCCGAGGCCTGTGAATAGTCTTAATTAGATTGTCTTTAATTGGACACACAAGAGAAGGAAAACGTGGAGAGGAGACAGCTGCTTTACTCTTGGCACGGCAGGATCCCCATCTGCTGTAGACTCACAGCTAAGCGTGGCCTCTCCTTCCTTTGCTCCTTGGCCTGTTGTGCTTGTGGACGTGGCGCTTTTACGACTAAATTAAGCACTGAGATGCAGTGCGTTGGGAAAGAAATAGGGGGACTTTTATATTGTTATGGCATATTATTTTACAGTAAGAATCAGCCCGTGATCTGTGTTTGCGCATGGCACAGCATAGTTCAATATGTTTTGGGGGTTATGGAGAGGTTTAGTCGGGAAATAGTACTTAGTTCGGTTGAGTGGGACAAGCTTACTCGTGGGACTGGTAGTTCCAGCTAATGGCCACTCCAAGAGTTATGGAGGAGGATATTCTGGGAAGGAAGTGAATTAAGTGAGGCTATATTTGTCTATAAAGTGTACTTTTAAAGGCAGTGACATAGTGCTGTTGATTGATCATCTCCTATATATATAAATATTATATAAATTATGTAAGTGTAATTACAAAATCATTCAAAGAATTCTCAGGAACAACTCGGATGCTTTCTTATTTATCAACACAAGACTGTTTTGTGACACTTTCGTGTTGTTGCTTTTTGAGACTTTTGTGGTAATTAGACCTCAATGAGAATGGTCAATGTGCGCCAAGGACAACTAAATGACAAAAACAACGCTTTTGCGCGACATGTCAAGCTGTCAATTGGTGGTAAATTGGGTTGGTCGGTTGATCGATTAGTTGGTCGGGTCATGGCGTAGATAAAAGTGTTTGGGCGCCTCGTTCTCAGATTACACTGGGCGCGGAGCCGGAACCCCTGCGAGTGGTCAGTCAGAGCAACCTGACGGGCACCCTGGAAGGCGTCTTCCTGCAGCACCCGGACGTGCTGCTGGACACCAGCCGGGTCCAGAGCTCCTCCCTGACTGGACCTTACTACTGGAGGCTGCCTGCCAAGTTCCAAGGAAACAAGGTGATTCTGACCGAGTTCTGCTGGCAGGTTAGGGTGGGGGCACACTGCAAAGTTGACAAAACAAATCACAGATGAACTTTATATTAAAGCAATGCTTTAATAAAGCAGCGCAAGGCCCCACTCGAATTATATCACTCACGAGGCGGGGAAACAGGAGTGAACTGCGCTGTCGATCATCATACCGGGCTAAAACGCTGACGGGCCGCATCCTCAAACAGATTAAGAAAATGTTATTAAAAAAAATAAAAAAACGCCCATCGGCACATACGCTCCAATAACTGTGAGTCACTGGGCTTCTTCCCTACAGAGCGATTATTCTATTGTTTGCTTTAGGATAGTTATTTGTGAAGGGGAGTTCATATGAATGGGAGGGTTAAATATTCTCATATGGATTTTCACGCAGCTGTTGTCATACGGGGGAAAGCTGAGGTACACTGCTGCGTTCTTCGCTCTGGACGGCGCCGGGTTGGCCAACTTTGAGCCACAGGTGCTCATTCGAGGAGGTCACCTGAGGAAAGTGGTGATCTACCTGGACATGCCCGCTCCGGACAATGGGGTGAAGACCAGCCGGGACGTCCCATTGATTGAGGTAAGGGTCTGGCCCTGTGGGAATGGGTTTTACTCCAGCTCTCCTGGCTCATTATTTTTGGTTAAATGTTCGGATGTAAAAGATTTTCAATGCAATGATTTATAAAAAAATGCATACGCTTATAAAAACCAATAAAAAGACAATTACAGTGTACATGAGTGTTGGTGTCAAACCAGAGTGAAACCCTAAATAAGTACATGATTATCATGATACATGACAAGTGTTGGATTGCATAGGAAAACTATGGGAAGGGAGCTGAGGTTTAATATTTTGTGATGATTGTGGGTTACTCAAATGAAGTATTACTTATTTACCCTTTCTTTTTTACCCTTTTTTAAGCAATTTATCTTGACTGTTTCAACAGCACAAGTGGAAGTATTTCAACTCGGTGTCAGACCAAGCTGTCACTCATTCAGATTTCATGTCTGTTCTGAGCAACATTGAATACATAATCATCAAGGCCTCGTATGGCAGCGGCATGCAGCAGAGCAGGTGAGCACACTTCCTGTTTCCTTCTTTCCCGTTTCTTGTTGGGCTTTATTTAACTGAGAGCATATTTGATCATTATCTGATGTTAATTCACTGATAATTGCATTTGCTGGGGGTGAGGCAGTGTCCACATTATATCTGATGTTTGGGCTCTGACCGGGTGGGTTTCCGGTTTGCCACAGGATCTCCAACATCTCCCTGGACACATCGGTGGAGGCAGAGGAGGGTCCGGTGGGTGGGGAGCAGGCCCAGTTCATCGAGATGTGCGAGTGCCCCTCGGGATACGCGGGTCTGTCCTGTCAAGTGAGTCAGAAATGCCATGAACCACACAAACCACACAAACGGAAGTGCAACACTGGATGTGAACTGGATGAACTTGTCCAAACACAAGCAGTTTACCGCCTCTAAAGAACTCTTGTGCTCTCACTTGTATCAGCCTGTTAAAGGTTGTTGGAGGGCTGCACCAGTGTTAACTAACTGTATTTCCTTGTTTCCTGGGTGTTTAGGAGTGTGCCCCCGGCTACCATAGAAAGCCAGTGTCTGAGCTGAACCCAAGAGGCCCTCGTCCTCTGATCCAGCCGTGTGTCCCCTGTCAGTGCAACAACCACAGCCTGACCTGCGACCTGGACACAGGGAAATGCCAGGTACTCCCACCCCAAAATCACCTGCGTCAAACTTCGCCTGCCGTATTGAATGAATTCATTAATGAATGAACGTCACTGCCTTTTCAGAAATGTGGGTTGCGTAGTCCCACCCACATTTTTACACATTTTAACATTCAAAAGTCATTATTCATCAACATAGTAAATTCTTCCGCACACCCACGCACGCCTACGCATACCTACGCACTTGTCTCACTGACACGCCTGCGATGCCTGAAAACTCTGCTCATTTGCTCATTCTTGATTTGTTAACCTTTTCTCTTCTATAACAAGGGCTGTCGACACAGCACAGTGGGAGATCACTGCAACCTGTGTGCCCCAGGGTATTATGGGAAGGTGGAGGGGTCTATCAATGACTGCTCCCTATGCGCCTGTCCTCACGGGAACAAGAAGAGGTACCTGTCTTACCCCCTTGCGTATTTGTACTTGTGTGCTTAAGCTGTTTGCCTCAGTATGCTGCTGCAATTCCCCAGCAGAGGGCAGTGCAGAGCAAGGCAATAGGTCCTTATTGGGAGAGTCAGTAGGCAATAAGATGTTTTACTGTACACAAATTAGTGCTCTATCCCAGATGACAGTAACTTGGCCGGAGGAAGCAGCAGTAAACGATATGTAATGCTTGTCTAACAACCCACATGAAAGACTTTTGTTCATTTACCAGGTTTACCATGTTGGTCTGTGTTTTCTTGGCTAAGCTTGAGCATTAAGCAAACCAACTGAAAATGCTACATTCAAAAATGCACACATACCTATTCTGTTGGACTGGTTATTCTACATGTTGTACCCAATAAATGTGACTGCAGGCAAATACTGTGGTTTGCCGTTAGTTCTGAAGAAGGAAAACATTTCTGAAGTCCATTTGATACACATTGAAGCATTGAAGTTCTGAGGTAGAGTTTCCCTGTGTTCTGTCATAGCTTCAGTCCTTCCTGTGTACTGGAGGGCAAAGACGAGTACCGCTGTGACTCCTGCCAGTCTGGCTACGAGGGACAACACTGTGAGAGGTAGGAGCTCTGGGCAACGGAACCACATAGCGGGAAATATACACACACCTTTCTGCAGCTCTCACAAGCAAGAACTGCATGTCTTATATTTACAAAACCAGAATTTTTTATATATATGAGCAAATTTCATATGTAATATGAAATGTGTTTGTGTTTACTTGATTAAAGTGCTCCCTGAAAGTAACTATAGCAATTCCCTTTCCAAGTATTTCCAAGAGAACCTATTATCATTCTTTGCTGAGGATATTTATCAATGGATTTTCAGTTTGGTAAAACGTTTTGATTATTTTTTGTAAAAACACTTTTGATGATTTTCCATCATCTGTCACAAGGAAAACTCAGCAAATCAAACTATTTGATTGAGTGAAGCACTGACAGGCTTAGGTGAACTGCACACCGAGAGGCATTTTGACATTTTGGGATGTGTGTAGCATAATAATTTTTGTATGCAGAAGTGGAGTGAAAGAAAGTGCTTATATCGTCATTTGGACTGCTTTTAAAAGTCTAAGCATTGAGTTTGTTTTCAGTGTGTCGACGGTACTTCATGCTAATGCCCCCTCCCATGCAGGTGCTCGGTGGGTTACTACGGGAACCCACTGGAACCTGACGGCCACTGCCAGCCATGTCAGTGCAGCGCAGCTGGGTCCCTGCACCCCCGCTGTGACACCCTGACGGGGCGATGCGAGTGCAAGGCAGGCGTGCGGGGACATCTGTGCGAGGAGTGCGAGGAAAGACACGTCATGTCGGGAGACCAGTGCATCTGTGAGCATCCGATGGTTCAACACATGCGTTGTGCCAAAATGTGTCAAACAATTATATATATGACCGAGATCTCTACTCTCTCTCTCTCTCCGCAGCATGTAATGACGAGTGCACCGGGGTTCTGCTGGACAACCTGGACATTATGAGGCAGTCAGTCCAGTCTTTCAACTTTACAGGTGTCATCCTGGCCCCCTACAGCCTTCTTGTGTCCCTGGAGAATGCCACCCAGGAGATCAAAGTGAGTGAGCCTTCGTTAGCTGAACCATGTTATGCTATGTGTGTAGCCCATCCCCTTACACAATTATTTTTATTTTTTATTAAAAAAAATATTTTCCCCAATTTTCTCCTAATTTAATAGCCAATTGTACCCTCTTTTCATGTCAACTATCCCCCCCTTGTATCGTGAGCTTGCTGCCATAGTCCTGAGACCTGCAGTGACAAAGGCGATGTACTGCCTCCTCCGAGCCGGAACTCGCCAACTGTAACTCTGGTACACTTAGAGGCACTCTTATATGCAGCAATCTCATATCGGCTTCCCTTCCCCCCTCCCTGGGGCGGACAGCCAATTGCAGCCCCCTAGCAGCACTCCTGGCCAGAGCAGGACTGGCTCAGCCGGGGAATCGAACCCCGGTCGCAGTGGGCAACCTGCAATTCCGGTCGAATGCCTTTACCGTTACGCCACCCGGGAGGTCTCCTTACACAATTTTAAAACTCAAAAATTTAGGTAAATGAGCTTCCTTGGTCTTCTGCCCAGGATTCACATTCACAATTGCTTATGTCCACAGTTCTGCAAACTAAGCACTGTAGGCCACCCAGAAAAATGTGGCTTATTCCACCAAAACATCATTCTATTTTACATCGACCATCTGTCATTCCATGTCCGCTTGGTGGTCAAGGTTGAAATTATGAGTGCCTGAATAATTCAGGATGTCAGAAAGATTGCATCCTAGAAGGCATCCGTGCAATTGACTGTGTGAAAGACTGTCAAATCCATCCCGGTGATTGCAGGGTACTTGCAGTGCTGTCTGCATTTTTTCTTAATGTGCATGGAAGAATATTGCCTGAATTCATCAATCATTTGCCAGACTCTGCTGTCCCCGGAGATGAGCCCAAGCTATTTGTTGAGCAGAGCAGAAGAGCAGCTGGGAAATGTTTCCAAAGACATCGATCGCCTCCTACAAAAGGTACTGACAAATGCCAGCTTTTCACCATGGTGATATTTAAGCCATTCTTTTCCATTTGAGGTGAAGTAAACCTTAATCTTGCTACCTCTACTGGCGATAGCTTTGAAGCCTTCATAATGGAATAACTATTTTCTCTTCCTCTTTCTTATCAGACAACCCAAATGTTTGGGGATGCTGAAGATTTGTCCCGGTCCACAGAGCAGAGACTCGCCCAGGGAACAGAGCTACTGGGGCTCATCGCCAAGGTCCAGACGGCCACCCATGGTACAGCATATATAACCTCACTTTTTTAATCTCATACATTTTAAACGTTTACCTGTTTGTGTCAAGCAGTGTATATCTTCATTACATACAAAGTAGATTTTGGTGTACATTTTGCAATTCTGTTATTAAGAATTGTATAGATGTATTTGCTTTTGATTTTCTAAAGTAGTTAGAATTATGGCATTGTAGAGTTGAATTAATTGACCAGTGCCTTTGTGTGAGTTTGTGAGTTTTCACTGTGCTGGCTGAAATAAACCCTTCACAGGAAGCATCCCTCTATTCAGCATTCACAGTCCTTCAAAGCACTTTTCAACCACTGCAATGCCAATATTTACAGAAAGTATGGCCATAATGTGTAAATTGCTGCAAAGTGCATTCTAAAGACGTTCCAAAGACCCACACTTTTTTAAAAAGCATCAATGTGTGGTTTAGCACTGGAGGAGGCAGCCAGCAGTCTGAATGACACACTGGAAGAGGAGCTGGAGGGGACCAACAGCACCCAGCTGGTGGAGCAGGTGGCTGACATACTGGGGACCATGAGGAGCCTGGACCTCTCCTACTGGAACAACACTGCTTCTGATGAGCTCAGGTCAGTTGAGGCCGTGAACCTCCATGTTGTATCTGGACAGCATGTCCCAAACTGTTAGCTACATAACTTTGTGAAACAGAGGGATGTTGATACGCACAGCATTTCACAGCACCCAGTTCTCTACAAACTATCTTGGAAGACAATGGGCTTAACATGCTTGGTAAATCAAAAGCAGTTTTCCTCATCTTCTTTTTGGTCAATTTTTGAAGCATGGTAATTAATTTATTATAATAAATATTAGATAACATATGCCATTTAGCAGATGCTTTTATCCAAAGCAACTTACAGTAGTGGATGCATACAATATATGTGGTCCCATTGGGAATTGAACCCACAACCTAACTGTTGCCAACAACCCACCCGTTGCGCCATGACAATTTGAGAGACATGAAACAACTTTTTTTTGGGTCACTTCTTTATTGGTTACTCTCAGAAATAGTTGGATGGGGCTGCGGAAGGTTTCTAATGGTATTGGCCTGCATTGAAATAAAACCCACAACATTATGATGGTAGTTGCTCAAGCACTGTTCCACTCTGGGCCTTGCGCAGTGCTGCGTCGGCCCTCCTTCAGCAGGTCCTGGAGGACTTCCACAAGCCCCAGCAGGCTGCCGCGGCATTGGCCAAGACCATAGGTGCCACGCTGTTGGACAACGCCCTCAAACTGCAGGGGGCCCAGGCCCTGCTGGCCACCGCCAGCACCAATAACAACCGCACCGCCCAGCTACTGCAGTCCGCCTCCATCAACCTGAAGGACTTCCACGTGAGTCTCCTGCATGCTCACTCTCCATTCCCACTTGAGGCGCTTCACCACTGGTCTCCAACCATCCTCTCTTTTGGGCCACAGGACTTGAGGGGGAACATTAGCCATCGGAGTCAAGAGACAGGAGCCCATCTGGAGGAAGCCCAGGACCTCCTGGCTGATGCCATCAACATGGTGGAGGATTTGGTGAACGCTACTTCTGTAAGCCAAATCACGCCGTTTCCCCTGGTAAAATGTAATGGCTGAGATCTCAAATGTAGTATTTAAACATAATTAAAATGTCAAACAAAGACCTCCTTGCACACAGTCTAATGCAGACCTTCAATCCAGAAATAGTCTGGTTTCCATCCCTGCACGTGGACAGTTAGCTGTAGAATCATACCGGCTAGCGGATAGCGTAACGGTCTAACACACCCGTATTTGGCTGGTTCTGTATGAGTGTGAGCTGCCTATCAGGGACGCCATTAGAAAACCCGTCTCTGCCAGACCGGCTGTTAGCCCCGATCGGGGGTGGCATTTGGCTGTCCGTTCCTGAGGGAGGGGGGCACAAACTAGCCGTGAAGCACGTAAGCGTGTCTCCGGAAAGGGGGTCGGTGAGTTCCATCTCGAAGGAGACGGATCATCGCCGGCCTCGGAGAGTAGCTTGCCCCATAGAGATGGGCGGAAAGTTTGTTGGGGTGGGATAGTCTAAATAAATAGAGGGTATAATTAGCTTCCAAATTGGGGAAAAAATGGGGAACATTGATAAGAATCACCGTGTGGGTGGAAGGTCTTTCAGTGCAGTGTGGTTTGGGTAACCCCCGCGCCCCATGCAGCAGTTGGAAGGTGCGCAGGATGAGCTGGAGCTGTGGAACCCGGCCCTGAGGAAGCAGGTGGACACGCTGGTGATGCAGATGAAGATGAAGGACGTGCTGGAGCTGGTTTACCGCGCCGAAGACCACGCGGAGGAGCTGAGTGCCGAAGCCCGGACTCTGGAGAGGTACCGCACCCCCTACGCCACCCACCTGGACACCTTCAGGGACCTCCATATCAAGGCCAAACTCATGACATGGCTACAGACTTTACTTTAAGATTTGCACTGTAGGATTTAGAGTTTATAGTAAAAATGTTTATAATTAATTTGCTTACTATTGATGACATTTTGAATTTTAAAAACTTTTCTTTAAAAAAAAATTATTACTTTTTTTTACATTTTTGCTGTTGTTCTCATTTTGTTCTCATAAGAAAGACCTTCATAACAAAAAATAATCTTACAGGTTTTTATTTTAAAATGATATGCAACAGTAATGTGACTGTGTTACCTGTGTGATTAAATTGGATGTGTTACCTTTGTGGTTAAAGTGGATGTGTTATCTGTGCAGTTAAATTGGATGTGTTACCTTTGTGGTTAAAACTGAGATTTTCCCCGGCAGCGCTCTGGCAGATGTGCGGAATGCTTCTCTGAATGCCACCAGTGCCGTGCATGCCAATTCCAACATTAGAACTGACATACACGAGGCGGAGAGCAGGGCAGAGTCTGCAAATGTCATGGCCACTGCTGCCTTCAACCTGGTATGCCAGCTTCGCACACTTTTCACTTTTGCTAAGTTGCCAATATACAGTTTACTGTGGTCATATACTGTATAGGAGTTCTGCAAGCCAGAACTTTGTAACTTTTAGGCAAATGTGTCAGACCTGAATTAGGATTAGAGTAGAGTTTGGGTTGTAGATTGCATTAGGTAGGTCTGAATTTAATATAATGACATTCAAAATGACATAACATTGCTTTCCACGTCAATAACATGTGCTAGTTGTCTGTTAAAACAGTTTTTAAATGTAATCAAAATATTGGATTGTGCACAAAGGCATGCATTTGTGTATTTAGTTTGTTCAGGACTGAGTGTTTTTGTAGAGTAGATGCAGTGGTATGTAACATCTCTCTCGTCTCTGTAGACTCAGCTCTCAAACGGCTCTGTCAGAGACCTGGGTATTCAGGCTCTGCAGCGGAGCTCCAACATTCTGGCAGAGAGTGTGGCACTAAGCAACCACACTATTGGTGAGTGACACACACACACACACACACACACACACACTCAATATTACATCACCAGAAGATACTACAGGACACACACACCAGGAAAACAGGAAAAAAAGGATCAACTAGAAACACTGCCTCATTTCCTGTCCTGCGTTTATAACCATATATATCACTGCACTTCTTGAACTCTGTGAGTCTGGGTGAGACCCTGAAGGCTTCCGTCTCTGTAGGTCTCATGGCGAATGTCAGTGCAGTAAAAGGGCGACTGGACACCATCCGAGAGAGCGTCAGCAACATCAGCAGGCAGTTCCCCGAGACCTCTGCCATCCTCCGGAGCCTGTCCAATGGTGAGCGTCACCCCATCCTCACATGGCCATCATCCTCAGCTTCACGTGTACCAACGTGCCTGTCACTGCCCCAAGTGATCCATGCTGAACTGTCTCACCCCACAGGGACCAGAGAGAAGGTTCTGGAGGCGAAGGAGCAGGCATCTGCGGTCAACACCTCCCTCCTGTCAGCCCTGCAGCGGCTGGAGGACTTCAGCCAGAGACTGGAGGAGTCCTCTTCAGCCGTGGCCCAGGCCAACGCCAGTATCAGGAGCGTGAACCAGCTGGTCAGCGACTCAGAGGAGACGGGTGAGGAACTGCATCCTCATTCTTGCCTTGGTCTTAGCAGATTCCTATAATGCCCTAGGGTATATTTCAGCTCTGAGCATCTCTCAGCTCTCTTTGACATCCTGGACATTGTTAGCCGCTCAGCAAAGACATCATTACATCTTTAGATACCTCACCCCCACCACCAGGATATTATGGTTTATTACTGTCTTGGTTGTTTATACTTTTATGTGGGAAAAACAAAGCACAAATCAAAAACAAGGATAGGCAAACATAAGAATTTTGTAAGAAACCATAAGCCCTATTCCCCTGTGGCTGTTCACTTCAATGCCATGGGACACGAGGTTTGCACCTTCAGGTCCCTGGGCATTGAAGTAGTAGGACTTTTAAAACGAGGTGGTAAGAGGGGTAAGAAGTTGTTGCAGCATGAGGCTTTTTGGATTTTAGTATGGCCTGACTGAAAATTCAAGTTTGTTGTCACTTTTTGCTGATTTGTATTGGATGAGTGACAGCGCCACTATTTTGTATATTATTATTATTAATGTTTTTACTTTTAATGACTTTTGCTTTCATTTTCATATTGGTTATATTGTGCCATTATTGCCTTTGAATTCTTCTTGTTGTAACATGCATGTTAACATGC
The DNA here is from genome assembly GCA_029706075.1 of Aldrovandia affinis. Lineage (NCBI taxonomy): Eukaryota > Metazoa > Chordata > Actinopteri > Notacanthiformes > Halosauridae > Aldrovandia > Aldrovandia affinis. The sequence goes on from JAINUG010000001.1 coordinate 12,043,304, forward strand.
ACCGGGAGAGTCGGGTCCACATGCGGATAATTTCATGTCAGCTTGGGCAGGTGGTTTTTGATCACACGCTGAGGAAGGCCCAGAGCCTGAAGCATTTGTGTGATATTATTTTGTTGAGTTACAAGAAAAACAAGAAAACAGAATAAATCAACAAAATCTCCATTGAGTGGGAGTGTTGGCCCTTTTCTAACATTTGTTATGCTGTGTATAGCTCTTCCATTTTACGCAATTAAAACATACAGCGGCCCTTCTGTTCAGTCTGCCAGTTAATTAATTAATATCAATACAGCTGGGTGTCCCGTCATATCTCTTTGCCCCATTTAATGATGCTGCAGCTCACACATGGCGGTCTGAAATCCTGCCTTGGTTTTACCCCATGTGTTTCTTCTGTCCCAGCGAGTGCCGCGGAGTTGAAGCTACGGGAGGCAGAGACGCGGGCCGAGCGCCTGTTCGACCGCCTCAAGCCCCTGAAGACCCTGGGCGACCACCTAAGCAGGAACCTGTCCGAAATAAAGGAGTTGATCAACCAGGCGCGCAAGCAGGCTGCCTCGGTCAGTAACCCCATGCCCCCTTGTCCCCCTCTCGTCCGCCTGTGCATTCAGTGCTTGTATGGAGAACAGTACTAACCCCTGTAACACACCTACACAGACACACACACACTTATGAACATGATATCTACAAGGCTTTCAGTGACCATTACATTTAACACAGTTGTTATTCTTCTGATTTGTGAAAGTAAATTGTATTGTAGATTGTTTAAGGGATGCTCCTATTTTGTATTACAGCAGAAGGATGGAAAACTAAATTCAATGTGACTCTCAAATTCAATTTTTCCTCAACAAATTTATTTCTCAACAAATTAAATTATTTTGTTTCCCCTAGAGGAGAATGTTTCTATGGAATTGTGAATTTGATTTCTTGCCAACACAACCATATGAGAATCTGCTTTTCATTAGTCCTCTGAAAACCTTTGCTTTCAGGGCAGAATTTCCCATTTGTGGCAATAATTTAAAACAGGAAAAAAAGATTATGGCTCCTATTGAAAGCATTTCTGACCGACATGCAACAAGAACAGAGAAATGTCAACCTGTCCTGTATTTTCTTGTAATGTCTCATTTTCTGCATGAATTGTAAGACCTCTGTCCTCTTGCCCATAGATTAAAGTGGCGGTGTCAGCAGACAGAGACTGTGTACGAGCCTACCGGCCCGAGGTAACCTCCAGTAACTACAACACCCTGACGCTGATGGTGAAGACCAGCGAGCCAGACAACCTGCTGTTCTACATGGGTAGCAGCTCAAGCGTAAGTTATGGAGTATGGGAAGTCAGCACTTGTGTGAAGTCAAACTGTCAACACAGGTGTGTTGTTGTCTACTATGTCAGAACTGATGTAGAGTTGACCATATCAACACTGTGGAATAATAATAATAATAATAATACATTATAATACAATAATACAATACTGTGGCCCATACAAAAGATACACTGCCTGGCCAAAAAAAAGTCACCACCTGGATTTAACTAAACAAATAGGTAAGAGCCTTCCATTGGATAATTACTGCAGTGATTAATATGTTTTAGCTGGCAACAAGTTATTTAACCCTAACTGATGCAGTGAGTAGCTTCTCATTTCTTAAACAACCATGTTGGAAGACATATCCTGTGGTCGTGGAAAATGTTAATCTGTTTCAGAATTATTGGCCTGCATCAAGCAAAGAAAACAACTAAGGAAATTGCTGAAACTACTAAAATTGGGTTAAGAACTGTCCAATGCATTATTAAAACCTGGAAGGATAGTGGTGAATCATCATCTTCGAGGAAGAAATGTGGTCGGAAAACAATCTTGAATGATTGTGATCGGCAATCACTTAAACGTTTGGTGAAATCATATTGTAAAAAATCAACAGTAGAACTCACGGCTATGTTTAATAGTGAAAGTAAGAGCATTTCCACACGCACAATGCGAAGGGAACTCAAGGGATTGGGACTAAACAGCTGTGTAGCCTTAAGAAAACCACTTGTCAGTGAGGCTAATCGGAAAAAAGGCTTCAATTTGGTAGGGAGCATAAAGATTGGACTCTGGAGCAATTGAAGAAGGTCATGTGGTCTGATGAGTCCAGATTTACCCTGTTCCAGAGTGATGGGCACATCAGGGTAAGAAGAGAGGCAGATGAAGTGATGCACCCATCATGCCTAGCGCCTACCGTACAAGCCTGTGGGGGCAGTGTTATGATCTGGGGTTGCTGCAGTTGGTCAGGTCTAGGTTCAGCAACATTATGTGCCCAAAGAATGAGGTCAGCTGACTACCTGAATATACTGAATGACCAGGTTTTTCCATCAATGGATTTTTTCTTCCCTGATGGCACGGGCATATTCCAAGATGACAATGCCACAATTCATCGGGCTCAAATTGTGAAAGAGTGGTTCAGGGAGCATGAGACATCAGGCCACCACAGAGTCCAGACCTTAACCCCATTGAGAATCTTTGGGATGTGCTGGAGAAGAATTTGTGCAGCGGTCCGACTCTCCCATCATCAATACAAGATCTTGTGAAAAATTAATGCAACTCTGGTAATCGGAAATAAATGTTGTGACATTGCAGAAGCTTGAATCACAAACGATGCCAATCAGCGAATCCAATACCAATAATCAATACCAATCGGCGGCATCTCCAACACAAATCTTGTTATAGTGCCTGTCAGAAAGTTAAATGAAAGAAAAAAGTTCCACACAGATTGAAAAAATAGGCGGGAAAAATGAGTGTCTCCCCGGAGGACGGGGGGTCACCTAATTGGCAATCAAATTGGGAGAAAAATAAATAAAAAAATATTTAAAAAAGGAAACACAACCAAAACTCAGGGATAGTAAATCATCTTGTTATAGTCCAGAAAGTTAAATGAAAGAAAAAATTCACAGATGAAAAAAAAAATTAATAGCAGGTTAATCTACAAAAAAAGATAAAAACATAATAGCAGGTTTAAAAAGAAGGTATGTAAAGTTGTGTATTCTGTTATATACAGTGTGTTATATTTCCACATACTGTATATAACTGAATACACAACAGCAAGAACAGTGAAGGCAAGTTCATTTTATAATTGCTAAGGGCAACAAAGAGTAACACTATACTGATACTGTTTGTGATAGTCATACAAAAATAGTCAAATTAGCTGATTTGACCCAACCCATCTAAAGTTTCTGGCTCATTTTGGTTTTACTTTCTAATCATAATGAAACAGGTTTAATTTGTGGTACACAGCTGGGTCGATATTTTCTACCATTCACTCAGTTTTTCTCATTGAGATTCTTTACACTAAATAGGCCAGCTTTGTAATTATGTTTAAATTTCTCTTAATGGTTTATTGATGTCAAAGATAATGTATTTTTTCCAGAGTTGTGTCCATGCACGTTGGCAGTCTGTAAATGAATGGGGTTTTTCTGGCTGCTGATAGGTGGATTTCATTGCACTGGAGATGCGCCGTGGGAAGGTGATATTCCTGTGGGACGTGGGGTCTGGACATGCTAAACTGGAGTACCCCGATATTCAGATCGACAACAACAAGTGGCATCGGATCCATGCCACCAGGTCAGCACTGCTCTTCACATTATTACGATTTATCATATATTGTATATATTGTCTCTGACTTTAAGTCAGCCTTATTCTGGGAAACTGTTTAATTTTGAAAGATTGGTCCATGTGTCCTACTATGTAAATCAAATTTCATTTGAATGAAGAACATATCATGTAATCAGTATGTACTGTACACAATTAACTTTTCTAAGAATAATAATTTTCTTTGAGCCTGTAACATCTTATGAAGTGTTACAGAATACTTAGCTTAGTGCAGAATACTTACACTTTCAGTTCAAAGCACTGTATTTGAAGCATTTTACAGTCCTACTCTCCGGATGACTTTAATGTGGAATATACTCGTGTTGGATGATAAGATATTGACAGTGAGTTCTGAATTTTAGGTTTGGAAAGCAAGGCTCTCTGACTGTACAAGAGCTGAAATCGGATGAGAACCCAGTGGTGAAAGCTACATCGCCTGGATCTGCCACGGTGCTTGATGTAAACAAGTCCACGTTGCTCTTTGTTGGAGGCCTGGGAGGCCAGATCAAGGTACACTGACAAGGTTTTTCGGTGTTCACCAAGGGCCTGTTCTCCTGTCTTTTGAATTCCCTCATCCTCATTTTGCTGTGTTTTTTCATAGAAATCTGCAGCTGTAAAGATGACACAGTTCAAGGGCTGCTTGGGTGAAGCTTCCCTCAATGGGAAGGACATTGGTCTGTGGAACTATGTAGAGAGAGAGGGGAAATGTGGAGGCTGTTTCATGAGGTACTTGGATCCGTATTCCAATGTTTCTTTTATGTGTACACCAGCACAATGTTTGCCCATGTCATACATTTGACTAATGTGATGTAAACCGACTCTCGGGTTAGTAAGCAATGTCCTAATATCCTGCATATGAATCATTATGTGGCCATATTGATTTAAAGAGGAAAAAGCACCCATAAATGCTCTGTTTTGGTCAGCATTGTTGCGCACGCTTGGATTTGATGGATTCTTTCCCTGTGTGTGATGTGGCAGTCCGCAGGCAGAGGAAACCTCTTTCCACTTTGACGGAAGTGGATACTCTGTGGTGGAGAAACCCCTCCGCTCCACGGCCACCCACATTGTCATGCTTTTCAAGACTTTCTCACCCAATGGCCTGCTGCTCTACCTGGCCTCCAATGGCACGGTACGCCCCCTACTGACTCCCTACACCCACTGCCTCCTGTATCACGCTTCAGTGTATTGGCATACATAATTAGTCTTCATAGGGAACTTTTTGCTTTGAGGAGCTATGTTCTTGTAGAATTTGGTTTTGAATTTTTTTCCCACAGCAATATATTTTTCTCTGTTGTTCAGCTCACAGTGGACAATAGCTGGGTGCTCTTTATGGATCCTCTGTGTATAAGTTGGGCTAGTTCCATATTGCCACTTCACATTCCAGATGGTTTGATCACCTGCTGAAGGCACACTCTTGTTTCACAGAGAGACTTTTTGTCCATTGAGCTGGTGGAAGGGAAAGTGCGGCTCACGTTTGAACTGGGGTCAGGACCACTCACTCTCACCACCACTAAAGCCTACAACACAGGCAACTGGTACAAAATCGCCTTGCAGAGGAACAAAAGCAAAGGTTAGTCTCCGTTCGCAAGATGTCTATGCCTATGCTTTTGAATCCTATTTGAAATCCTCTGATTTGCCTGTCTCCAACATTATGCTTTTTGTCTGCATCAACAGAGTTGTTATTACTTATGGCTTGTAACAGAAGCCCTCTGCACCATTGCTGACGGGGGATTTATTTAATATGTCTACCCCCTTCATTTTAAATGGGAGGATTCATTTCATTGTATGGAAATCCAATTTTCCAGGAGGTTCTCCAAATCTAGGTTTTTACGTTCATCTACATTTGGCGCAGCCATGTTGAACCCCCCACACCAGCTTTAACTCATAAAAGAATCCTTTGTGACCCAGTTATTTGGCTGCAGCTCTTTACGTAAGGTCTGTGTAAATGGAAAAAAAATGCTGGTCTATAGTAGAGCAGACTAATTCAGACCATTTAATTTGAACAGAAATGTAAGGAAATGCAGGTAAATCAGTTACAAGCATGAAGGCTGTGGGCGACTCTGCATGGCTCTGTGAGCACACTTATGGAACATTCCTGGCCTCCTCTGAAGCTGTGGACGTGTTAACACCAGTACACCTGTAGATTCCATGGTGGAGAAAAACAGTCTTGCTCCAATTTAGGGCTATAGCATTATAATAAGCCTGTAATGGAGTGGAAATAAAAGAGGTGTCTTGACCACTAAGTCCGACATTTTATTGCATGCTATCCTTTGAAGGCCAGAATTGATTGAAGTTGAAGTTGAAGTTGGTAATTTCTGTGTGCGAGAACGAGCAGGTTATGTGGAATAGGTCTCTAACATAGAGCTTGATGTGTGTTCTATGGACCATAGATCCAGCATAATGGAGTCTCTCTTCTTCTCTCTTTCAGGTTACTTGTCGGTGATGGCCGCCTATGCCCCCACAGAGAGAGAGACCGTGGAAGGGGAGTCTCCTGGGACAGCCTCTGATCTGAATCGCTCTGATAGGGACCCCATTTACATTGGTGGGCTACCCAGTTCTAGACCAATCAGGTAAGAGTAGTTCAAGTAATAGGTCTGCAGCAGACCCCCAAACCCCTTTCACAGGTGTAAACTGTTATGGCTGTTGTCTGTCCAGTTTCCATAGTTTGACTAGCAGCATTTATTTTTATAAAAATGTCACTAAAATATCTGAGAGAGTACTACACATAATTTGGCCCAGGAAACACGTCAAGGAAAATCATCAGAGGAAAATCCCACCCATCACATGTTGACACTGCAGATTAGTGTAAAATGGAATGTGCTCTATTGAGCAAGGACTGCAAAGTCCTCGATAATTAAAATATCACATGAACTCTAAACCCTCTTTTCATTGTAGGAGGCAGGTTGTTGCACGGTCGTATGTTGGCTGCATTAAAAACATGGAGATTGCTCGCACAAACTTTGACCTGCTCAGAGATGCCTATGGAGTCAGGAAAGGCTGTGTTCTACAGGTGAGAGACCTCTGCACATTGTGTCAAAACGTCCTCTTCAACAATCCAAATGGAACACAGCATCGCACCCTCACTATTTACTTAGTTGAGTTCTCTGAGCAGTCAGAGAAATGAACATATTAAGTACATTTCCCACTATTAGATGTTTAGATTCCAAATAAATGGCTATTATCTTGATTATGAATGGCGCATTAATTAAACTGTTTTAACCCTTGTGTGCTGTAGCCAATCCGCAGTGTGACCATCTTGAACAAGGGCTTCCTGGAGCTGCCCCCTCTGACGCTGGCCCCTATAAGTGAGCTCATGGCCACCTTCTCCACCCGCAACGACACAGGCATCATCCTGGCTGGCTTCAACAAGGCGGGGAGCCGCAAGCGGAGGCAGACACGCCAGGTAATGTCACAGGCCCACTTCTGGACCACACCTGCCTGGGCACCAGTAGGGTTGTTCTGCGACTTTTTGATGTGGTGTAAGTTAACTATGCGCATTTGTCCCTTAGCCCTTCCTAGCGGTCATGCTGGTGCACGGTCAGTTGGAGGTGCACCTGAATGCAGCGGAGGGCGGGATTGTCCACAAGGTTGTGGTCAGATCCGGCACCGGGACCTTCAGCGATGGACAGGAGCATTCGGTCATCCTGCAGAGGAACAAGAGGTTCGTGGGACAGAGTTGACAAAATATCAATTATAGAATGATTAATACTTCACGCTTTATTGTAAGCGCCTGTTTATACTATTAGTTAACAACTAATAAATTGGATTTGTAATGAATTCCTCTTAAGCGGGTATTGAGTAGGCAATGAAGAGAATGCTTGTTCAGAAATTGTTCTGAAAAGTACTGTTTGCATTTTTGAAATTATGGCTCAGTATGGAAATTTGAGTTTTTATAACCGTTTCAATTCCTGCTTACATACAGTGCTGCTTAACAATCAGAATGTTTTTATTTACAGTATGAGCAGGCCATTATGTATAGTATGATATCATTCCTCACGTGCTTGTAACGTGACACAGATGTTCATAATCTAATTGGAACATTTTCATTTTTTAATTCTAAAACTCATAGAAGTATACATGCCCCCTTAGAGTTAATATAACAAAAAATATATATATGTGCATGTAGAATGTTGTCATTGGATGACATTGTTGATGTGCCAAGTATTAAATGTGTTGTGTGTGTGTGTGTGCGGTGCAGAACAGTGACGGTACTGGTAGATGAAGACCACCAGGGCACGTTGAGACTGGCCTCAGTCTCAGAAAAGACCTCCTTAACCCTGACCAGACTCTACATGGGAGGAGTGCCATCAGGAGAGGGCGCAGGCCTGCTGAAGACCACCACCTCCTTCTATGGCTGCATAAAGAACATGGCGGTCAACACAGAGTGAGTTTCACTCACCCCACCCACTTAACGTCTTTGCGTTAGCTTCCTGTTTTTATAGTTTCTTCTCCATTTTGAAGGGAAGCCATTTTGTGTCTGACAGTATATAATTTGACTGTGTTGTATAAAATGGTGGATTGTTTTTGCATATTCGGTGTGGAGAAACACCCTGATTATGATCCTTGTCATTTGTTACCCAGGCTGCTGGACTTGTCCAGTGCTCTGCGGTACCAGAATGTGGACATGGACAGCTGTCTGCTGGAGGAGAGGCCCAAACGTGTTGTACTGCCTGATGACGGCGACCTAGAGCTTGAGTCCACCCCGGGTCCCCTCCAGCCCCCCGCAGTGGCCCCGACTGAGCTCAGCGCCCTCCCCCTGGCCCCTGCCACGGTAACGATCCTTCGGTCTCCATGACCCACCCCTCTGACTAGGCTAAGATTGAACAGTGCTTAGCGGAAGTCCTCCCTGCAACTCATCAGAGTGTTTACATCAAATAATATAGTTATTAGAATCAGTTCTTTAGATACTGGTTACAGCAGCCTATTCATGCCAGAGTCAAGAGTTCAATCTGAATATTTGTTTATTTCCCCCCCTTCTCCCTCTCCCTGCCTGTATGCAGTGTGCAGTGGCAGACCAGACAGGAAGTATCCCAGAAGCCCACCAGTTCGGCCTCTCCAGACACAGTCACATGATGCTCAGCTTCACTCACCAGACAGTCAGGAAGAGGTGAGTCCTGCCTGCTTGACAATGTTTAACCAGCCAGGTGCCAAATGGTTTTCAAATAGTTAAGAGCGTCCAAGTGAAATGGCCATCTATTGTTTATAGAATGTTTGCTGAGGATATTATTCTTAAGGAACTCTCCATCCATCTGATACAATTTTGCATGCTGTTTGCACAGTTCACATGCTGCTGAGTAAGTAAAAAATAGTGGTTGAAGGCACAGCCTCGGGTAGCATAATGGTCAAAGCATTCACCCTGATTGCAAGTTGCCTACTGCAGCCGTGGTTCGAAACCTGGCTGCGCCAGTCCGGCTGTGGCTGGGAGCCCCGCCAGGGGTGGTGATTGTCAGACTGCCCCAGAGGGGAAAAAACTGGCTTGCCTCTGAGGTTGAGCAGCGGGCTCGTGGGGGAGGGTAAATGTAAAAAAATAGGGGTATAATGAGCTACCAAATTGGGAGAAAAAATCTGAAACAACATTTTAAACGAAAAAAGTAGTGGTTGAATAATGGTGTTCAATTGCTTCTATGTGTCTATGCTGTTTCTCTTGCTCACTACTTTGTGAACAGTGGGCTAAATACATTCTGTGGTCCGTGTAAACCCAGTGGAAGAATTTCCATTTTAATCTCAACATATTTATTCAGTACAAGCCCTCGTATAATTGAGTACTTCAGTTCTCCGAGGTGTTTTATTAAAAATGGAGATGAATATAATGAAAGTAACCCAGCAATGCCCTGCCTGTCTGTGTGCCAGTTTCTCTCTCCAGCTCTCCGTGCGCACCTTTGCGTCCAGTGGCCTGCTCTTCTACATGGCCAACCCCAACCAGGTGGACTACGCCACTTTACAGCTGCAGGGCGGGCGCCTCTTCTTCACCTGCGACCTGGGCAAGAGCTCCGCCACTGCCACGCTCCCCGACCCCATCAACGACGGCCAGTGGCACACGGTAACACTTCCTGTCAAGATAATGAACTGTTTCTGTATGCCTAAATGATGCTCATAGGGCCCTTAACAGCATTCCCCTTGCACTCAGCATTGCATCCATTGTCAGCTGTTGATGTATCACCATGCATTCCGTTTACACATTTTGCTGCCCCTCTTGGCTGCAGGTTAAGGCAGACTTTGGGAAGAAGAATGTAACGGTCAGCGTGGATGGCCGGGAGTCTGCTCCAGCGCAGGCAAGGGGGAAGGCCAGCACTTTGGACGTGGAGGGCAAGCTTTACCTGGGCGGATTGCCCCCGGGTTACACAGCCAGGAACATCGGAAACGTAAGAGATTTGCCCGCTGCCACGTCAGGGTCTTAATTTCACCATTCTGTTCAATAGTTAGAACCATGCAGTATCGCTGTCGCGATTTTGGGGAAGGTGGTTAACATTCAGATTTATCTGACACAGGTGACACATAGCCTGGCCGGCTGTGTGAGAGACGTGATGCTGAACAAGGCGTCGCTAGACACACAGCACCCTGCCGCGGCCCACGCCACCACACGCTGTTTCACCGTGGCCCAGGACGGCACCTTCTTCAACGGGAGCGGATTTGCAGCATTCGGTTAGTCTCGAACAGCATGAATAGCACAAAGGCTGGGAGTGTTCAACAACTGAATGTCCAGCACTGAGAAGCGCTCCAGCAAGTTGACTGTGGGGCTCATATTTTTATTAAAACTTCAGAAAGAAGAGAAAGTAAATCATGTTATAAAGGATTGTGTGTGTGTGTGTGTGTGTGTGTGTGTGTGTGTGTGTGTGTGTGTGTGTGTGTGTGTGTGTGTGTGTGCATGTGTTGGTTGTTCTATATTGCTTTAAGGTATAAAGTGAGAAAAGTCAGTCAGGGGGAGCAATTTGTTAAGTGGAAGAAACAGGGGCCCTCATAGCTGCATGGTGTGAACCAGCCAATGACTTAAAGTAATTAAAACAAATAGAAAAATATCTAACTAACTAACTGACTAACTTGTAGGAACACAAAAACACATGCGAGTTGTTGTGAGCGATAGAGATGGAAACACAGTGAGCAGTACAGGGAGTGCTAGGGCATTTGTGAAATCACCCTGCACCTTTTCTGTCTCCAGTGAAAGAGGGATACAAGGTTGGCTCGGATGTTGCGGTTGGCCTGGAGTTCCGCACCACGGAGCAGAATGGTGTTCTGCTCGGAGTCAGCAGTGCCAAGGTGGACGCCATCGGGCTGGAGATGGTCAATGGACAGGTCAGAGCCAGCACCAACTGGCCCGCTCACATGGGCATTTGTGCATGAGTTGAATATAGCATTGACATGTAAAAACCACTTTCAGGTGTAAGTTATTTTTCATTTTTAACTAAGCCTATTTTAGCATATTTACAAAAACTTTTAAACAAAATGGTTGATACTTTGAATGCAGATCAGAATACTTTTTAACGCTGCTGAGAATGGTGCTCATCATGTGAGCTAATAAAGCCAATTAAAATGCTAATGTAACCACTGCAGCTTAAGGGACAGTGATGGTGCTGTTGTTGTTGTTGTGAGTGATTGTAAATGTGCTGGAACCCACAGGTCATGTTCCATGTGAACAACGGGGCAGGGCGCATCTCTGCCACCTACACGCCCAGGGGTAGGGCCCTGCTGTGTGACGGCCGCTGGCATGTCCTGCTGGCCAACAAAAACAAGTATGGCCTGAGCCTGACGGTGGACGGGGTCATGGTCCACACAGACAACCCACACTCGCAGTCCACCTCCGCTGACACCAATGACCCGGTCTACGTCGGAGGCTACCCTGGTGCGCACGTTCTCCGCTCCTCACACTCACTAGTACAAGTGCTCGTACTGCTGGGATTGTCAAATAGAGCACAATCATTGCTGCTAAATGAGCTCCATCATTTCATTTTCATGCAATATGCACATCCAGCAATGTGCATAGCCATCCTTGTAATAATAGCTTCCATGTTACTTCCCAGAAGTGTTTAAATATAGTGGTTGAAATATGACTGCCTTTAAAGTACAGGTTACAGTAAAATAATGAATGCTCTTCTGCATTGGCAAATTTAGTTTATTTTTGGTTATTAGTTAGCACTCATTAGCAAGACATCCTTTGTTTCCTTTCCTCCCCTCCTTAATTGTGATCAGAGACAACTTAAAACTTTGGAAGATGTTGGCTGAAAGACGCAAATCAGTAAACCAGTCCTGATGTTTCTGATGAATAGCGAATGAATTAATCGCTTCATTTTTCCCCTCATGCTGACTGGCCCATGCTGACCTTTGCCCTCTCTCGGACAGGTGAAGTGAAACAGAATTGCCTGACGAGCACCACCCGATTCCGAGGCTGTATGCGCAAATTCCGTCTCATCAAGGGTCACCTGGCTGACGCCCACGACTTCAGCAGGGCTTTCACGCTCCGAGGAGTCTTCCCACATTCCTGCCCAGGGACGCCACTCTGATCTTTCCTAGGACATCCCAAGACTTTCCCTTTGTAATGTTTGTAAAGAAATCAAATTACTTTTTGGAAAAGAAACCAAGTATTTTTAAATCTGTACTTTTTTAATGATTCCAGTGTATGTTCACTTGTATGCATTTCAGAACTCATGCCTTGTTTGATAGCATTTCATTTTACGCATTCACGTGGAACGTCCTAGAATATTTGTTAATAAAATACATTTAAATTATCTGGGAGTTTGTATTTCTTTAAGCTGCATTTTCACAATTCATATACACTACTGGTCAAAAGTTTTAGAACACCCCCATTTTCCAGTTTTTACTGAAATTTAAGCAGTTAAAGTCCAGTGAATAACCTGAAATGGTACAAAAAAAGGTTAAAAATAATTATGTACATTTTTTGGCAGTGAGTAGTTTCCATCAAACCATCAAAAGGCACTTGTAAACTGGAGGAAACTCTGACAGAAAGAGGTCTGGCAGACCCAAAGCCACAACAAAATCAGAAGTTCCTGAGAGTCAACAGCTTGCGTGATAGGCCGCTCACAGGACAACAGCTTCAAGCACAGCTTAACACTGGTCGAAGTAAAGAACTCTCAGTTTCAACTGTGAAGAGAAGACTTCGAGTTGCAGGTTTTACAGGTCGAGTGGCAGTAAGAAAGGCATTGCTAAGATGGCAAAATAAGAAAAAGAGGCTTGCCTGGGCCATGAAGCACCGCCAGTGGACTACTGAAGACTGGAAGAAGGTCTTATGGACCGATTAATCAAAATGTTAAATCTTGAAATTTTTGAAAGGTTTTTGTAGGCTATCGAGTAGGCGAAAGGATGGTTCCTCAGTGTGTGACACCAACTGTCAAACATGGAGGAGGAAATGTGATGGTCTGGGGCTCTTTTGCTGGATCCAGAGTCGGCGACTTGCACAGAATGACTGTTAACCCACGTTAACCCATTACTTGTTCCCTGAAAAGGGCCTTTTTTTAAGAACTCTGAAATTGACATTATTTTTCAGTTTTTGGTAACCTAAACTTTTATTTATTTATTTATTTAACCTCTGGCAGGTTACCGCTTACCTTTGTACCATTTCAGGTTATTCACTGGACTTGAACTGCTTAAATTTCTGTAAAAACTGGAAAATGGGGGTGTTCTAAAACTTTTGACCAGTAGTGTATAGCTACATATATTCTTTGATAGAGCCCTGTGCCTAAACACAGAACAACTAATTCAAATCTACTTTCATCTGGCTATTTAGCATTGCAGATTCATATACAGTACAGGAATTCTGGACATTTGGCCTGGCATGCCACAGTTTATTGCCACAAGCAGCATTGGAACATGGAAGATGTATTCTTGAGGATTGGCATAATGAGATCTTGGTAATGTTCACAAACCTGTCCTTGGGTTTGATACTAGGTCTTCCTGGGGCTGTTCTTTTAGATGTTGTACAGCGTCACAGCATAATGTTGATGGAATTTTTTTCCAGAGAATGAAGTTCAGTGAATAAAGGAAATGTGGCTCTTGGCAGGAGACCAGCTCCATTCCACAGTGTTAGGCCTGTCTGATGCACAGAGGCCTTTCCTGTAGTGAAACTTGAGGCATTTGCAGGAACACCTCTGATTTGTAGTTAATGGTTGGTAGGTATAATAGCTGTAATCAAATGAGAAAAATTTAAAATAAAACCTTGTAGTACCTTGTATTTGAGAGGTCAAGTGGAAAGAGCCAAACCAATCTGCATTGTGTCAGACCAGCTTTCTCAGCTACACTATTACAGCTGCCCACATGCACATACTGTATATAGGTAGTGGCCAAAAAGTTAGAAACACTTGGGTAAGCGAGGCACAAAAGTATACAAAGTATATTGAAAGCAGGTGCTTCAGCACAGGTGTTGTCCCTTAGTTAATTAAGCAATTAACATCCCAGCATGCTCAGGGTCATGTGCATAAAAACTGGGCAGGCCTGGTTGCCTATAATTATGGCTAGACCTCAGTGACTTCGAAAGAGGGGTTATTGTTGGGGCACATCTGGTAGAAGCTTCAGTGATGAAGACCGATCAACTTGCCGATGTTTCACGATGAACAGTGTCTAAGGTGATGTTGGCAGGGAACTCTGAGGGAAATACATCATCAACAAAGGGCAACTGTGGTCGGAAGCACATACTGGATCATGATGTCTATGCATTAGTTTGAGGTGCAAGGCTAAACAGATGGGCAGCCCTAAATAAATCAATTGACTGCAAACTTCTATTTAAGGTGTGAACAGGCAGTTTCATCAAGAACGGTCTGTCGGGAGCTCTACAGGATGCCATACTCATATAATATTGGTGTTTCCACCTTCTTGGTCACCACATGTACTTTGCATACGGACTACAGACATTGTACTGATTCACTTCCCTCTCAGATCCCATCCTTTACACCATATTGTTTGATATGTGAAGGTTAAAGTTGACCGATTTCCACAAGAATGTCATGAATTTTTAGGAGTGCTTTCTGCACTTCTAACACTGGCTATTAAAGAGTAGCACATCCTCTTCTCTGACAGCAATTGAGTCAAAGTGAACTGTCTTGGGTTTTAAAGGAATCACAAACAGATCTTTACTTCTTCGGGTACTGCATGGTGTATTTGGTTCTCATATCAAAAACAAAGGTTATGTGGTGTAACAGCAAAGCAGCCATTCCAAAGGAGCTACTGGCAGTGTCAAAATAATTCAAATATTAATTAATTCAAACAAAAACAAAATAAAAAAAGTGTAAGACACACATATGGTAGTAGAAATTGGAAGAACAAATATACAGCATGATTAACAACATGGAGGCCTCTTTGCTATCAAGACTTGTTGGAAGCAAAGCAAAGAAAAATGTCCCGAGCCATGCAGTCAGGGGCTTACATGTAGGCATCCAGGTTTTGTGAATTTAGGTGAAACCAGAACTCCGCACGAATAGCCACAACTAGTGGCATTGACATCCCATAGACAAGCATGGGGCAACATGGAGGCTGTGGCCCACTGATGCAATGAGTCTTACATTTCACAAGTTCAAATACTTAACACTGTAATCAAGCACACCCTTTCCACTCTTACACTTATGGGTACTCTCAATGTACTGTAAATCCTTGCCAGATATGGGCTCCCACTGTCATTGTGGGAACAGTGGAAACCATACTGTGGTCTAATTCTATGAATTATGTTAGCCAGACTGGAAGACTCCACATATCCACATACTTTGAGGTTTGGGGCTGGAGGTGTCAACATTCTTCAGACCATTTACTGTTTCAGCATGTAAATCTTATGCCAGCTGTAGTGGAGCTCAATACAGTGCGGGCAAACATAGTCTTCTGATGATAACACGACACCACTGCCTTCAGTGGTGACCTCAAAGATGCACAGAGACACCAAATGAGACAATGGGGCTGCTTTTCATTACACTTAAAATGGCTTTAAAATGAAACATGCTCCTAATACAGCAATGGACAGACTCAGGCATTTATAATGCATATAATCATACAAAAGGTGGGATAAATTAGTGCTATAAATATTATGCAAATATGTACAGATCTTTACACTTTGGTTGCACTGTGAGTAGTAGAAGCCAGGCAGGATAGTGGGCGTTTTGAAGGTAAACCCAGTTTGGGTGATGGCTACTGTTGGCAGAGCATTGCTTGTCTTTGGCATTGACAAGTCTTGATGGCAGGTACTGTGTTCACTTGGCCCTTGAGATGCAGAACATCTCAAAGTTATGTTCGTTATGAAAATACTTCCTTGTTGAAAAGAGACGCACACATGGTCTCCCTCTGTTTGTACTTCAGCTTATCCTAAGAACAGGATCTTAAAATAAAGCATTCCCACCCCACTGGTAGTCCATTCTTCTTCATGAAACAGTGAACCTGTTCACTGATGTTGTACAATAAGTTAATAGTGTCTAGTTTCACACCAACATTTGATCCTCCTGGACTCAGCATGCACATTCTCAAACATGACCAGCAGGGGGCGATAGCAGACACTTCAGTTCATGTAAGTCTGTTTTCGCCAGTCTTCAGGTTGTTCTAGGTTTGATGATCCATTCACAGTTGGGATTCGCACGGTATAAGTCTAGAAGTTGTGTCTCAGGATCCAAGCAGCGCTCACCTACGATGTAAATAAGATATTGAGTCAATGACAGAGTGACAAGAATAATGATAGGACAGTTCAAACCAGAATAATGATAGGACAGTTCAAACCAGAATAATCATGGGACAGTTCAAATGAGAGGAATCATGGGACAGTATAAATGAGGAGAAACGTGCACCTCTGGATCAGTAAAGGTTTATTATAGTTTATTTTGCAATGCGAAAACTGCCCTTAATAAAAATGTATTTCCTCAGGGATGGGTTCCTTGCGTACCTATGTTTCCTCCAACCTCAAACAAGTACCGCCGTTGTCTTCTGCTGCCGCTTCGAGAACCTCTGCTTAAAATGGAGAAAAATTAGATTCAACTTTGGGTGGCGTTTTGTTTTTTTAAGGTAGAGCACACACACGCACACACCCCACAGGAAGCATAACAATACTATGGTAGTATCAACACAGGCAGTGCTGATTGAAACCCACCTGCTCTCACAGTCAAAGCGAGACATGATATCCTTCGCTTTCGTCTCGCTGTCCAGCTGTATGGCCATGGAGACCTTTGCGTGCAGGGGTGCGTGGACCCGAATGACACCATCACGAAGGTCAGAGACCTGTGGACACAGGACAAAAATCGATTTGGTCAACTTCCAGGATGTAGTCAACAGTTTAAACATGGAGCATTTCTCATGAAATTGAACTAGTCTTTTTTCAATTTAATCCATAATCCATATCTGCCATTTCCGGCAATATACAGTAGCTCCACCTTTTCAAAGAATGTTGATCACCTTTGTTCTAATGAGAAGATTCTGTGTGACATTGAATGTATAACCTTTTTAATCACCACACTAATTAGGTTGCAAATAGCAAGCAATTCCAGTTATCTTTGATTCATGAGAAAATGATGGGGTTTACTGGCACATTGTTTATTTAACTGTGAAAGTAAGAACAGAATGGTCGGTGAAAATGGATACATGGGGTCTTCAAAATAATTTAATTCCATTAAGGGCCAAGAAAGTTGATTATGTGGAAAAATCTAAGCAAGGATTGAATTCATTCAAATTTATTTTAAATGCATTTATCTAAAACATGTATAATAGTACAAATTGTAGACCAAGAATTACTGGTACTTGAGTAGATATTAATGAGAAACTAGAAAGCTTTTAATTGTGGGGTTTATAGTTTTCCCTGTCTTTCTTGTGAAAACAAAAACACTACAAATCATAATGACAAAGAATTACATGTGTTTCGCATAAAGTGATTTGGGTGGGCAGCTCATCCAGAAATGACAGCAGGTTTCAATTCCCTCTCTTCTCTGAAGTATGTGAGACGCAGCATGCTTGGTTTTGGAAAAGACTACCAACCTTCCCTAATAGTTTATTTTAGGCCATTCCAAAACATGCCAAAAACATATTCAAGCACGTCAAAAATGTTTTGCAATATGTCTGCCATATGGCAAATACTTTCAGAAGCTTACCAAATAACACCCCCTAAGGATGTGAATCAAAGGATCTAGTTTTTTTATAAGTTTCTCAAAATCAATAATTACAAAATTCATATAATCTATTCACACCTAAATGCTGTATTGTTTCTTATACATAAATGTTGTCCTCAACAACTGTTTAAATATCACAGTACATACACATGGTTAAAGAAATCATTCCATTCAGCATTCTCCAGCCTATTGTTCCCGCCAGGTCACCTGATGTGTGGTGAGCCATCTGGCGCAACATGACTTTCAACATGGCATGCCACATCAAAGGCATGCATGTGGGTGTTACACACTGGTGGTGGCTTCCCCCCCATTCACTGAAAGGCACTACATAACTATGAACCATTACATAAATATGTATTATTAGTGGTAGTAGTATCATTCTTCATAATAGATATTGTACTTGGTTGTGAAGTTGTGTAAACATGTTTGATAGCCAAATCGAAGTACCATGCTTTCAGCTCCAAACTGAACCTGCTATGTGGGTTCATCGTTGGTTTCGTTGCTGTAGGGCAGGGGTGCCCAAGTTCGGTCCTGGAGAGCTACTGGGTGTGCAGGCTTTTGTTCCAGCCCTTCACGAACACACCTGATTCCATTAATCACTTCACTAACACACCTGATTCCACTAATCAACTGCTCGTCAAGGCAATTAATGTTCAAATCAGGTGTGTTAGTGAAGGGCTGGAACAAAAGCCTGCACACCCAGTAGCTCTCCAGGACCGAACTTGGGCACCCCTGCTGTAGGGAGTGAAAAGGTGGGAGTGAAAAGGACAGTGGGCTGTGTACCTCGCTCTTCTCCGCTTTGTCCCGCTCGGCGTTCCACCTCCGCAGCAGCTTCCTCTTGGCCCTCTCTGAGCTGGGGGGCTTCTTGCTCGCTGAGGCCTCGTGCATCTTCCTCACCTGGGAGATCAGAAAGCATGGGACCTGAGAGAGAAAAACAGTCCGGGTCAGTTTGCTTTTCATCGGATCTCCGCTTTTCCCCCTCACTTTGGACAACCTCAACACACGAATGCATGTATTCTGAAATTACAGGACCGTGCATAGCAAATCAAATGAACTTTGCCTGACAGTACGGAAGGAAGATCTTTTTATTGAGATAGTTAACACATACACAGTCATACAAAACATTTATTTGTCTGGGACCTTGAAACGTATTTTCACACTTTGGGAGAATGAGGCTTGAGAGCGGCCCTGTCCTGAGGGCAGAAGGCAGGACTCCTCACCGTCCACAGCAGGTCCTGGTGGGTGATGAGGAGGCGGACGAGGTGGGCCGCCCCCGCCGCCTCCTGCATGTCCTCCAGCTTGGCACACTTTCCACGGGAGATGAAGAGGTTGGGCGCCACGATCATGGAGACGTTCCACAGGCTCATGCGGTTCTTCTCCTCGTGGGCCACCACCTTCCTGAGGAACTCCAGCAGAGCCTGAGGGCCGAGGAGAAGGTCAGCCCCCCCACACCTGCAATCCCGGCACCTGACATCAAACTTTCTCACAATGGTCGTGTGGCTTTGCAGCAACGTCGTTACAATGATGTGGTGGCCACGTTCTGTATTTCAAGCCATCAATTGCAGAATATCTACAGCACACATTAACCCAACCTAATTGAGATCATTTCATGATCCAATACTCCACAAACTTCCTAACTGACACCAAAAATACATTCCTATGTCCACTGCCGAAAATAAAGGGTAAACAAACACACACCCCACACACACAACACACATACTATAAGGTAAGGTAAACGCCAGTAAATACAAAGCTGTTCTGAGTGATCACCTTCATTCTATGGTGAAGAATTTCTGTATATACCTGTACCTGTGTATTCCTATTATATCCAAATATATATTCCTATGAGTATGATTGACAAGCACAATGCTTTGAAAGTTTAACAACAGGGAAGAAATTTGAATAATTTACCAGAGTTCAAGAGCCATCTGTGCGCTTTGATCCTAAAGCTATAGTAGCTTTCCTAAATACTAACCTGGAAATGTTGCAATGAGCAACCTCTGCTGTTGTTTTGTGTTTACATTAAGGTGTGGAATATGAATATGAAATTGCATTTGGAGTAATTCTACTGAACCAGGAAAAGGGGTAGAAATGTGACAAAAGTCAGAACAGTTTTTTCCTACTGCATCACGGTATTACAATGTGACACATTCATACACTAAAAACATGAGGCTGAACAAATAGCAACAAAAATTCCACAGAAAGGAAAGCGATGCCTGCCAACAGTGTTTACCTTGATTGGTATTCTTCTAGAGAACATGTACACTTTAGGGAGGTGTCAAACAATGACTTGCCCTTTTCAATCACGTTTTATTTCTCACCAAACGCTGGATATGCACACGTGTTTCTCTGAATCTCACCTTCAGGGTGTCTCTGTTGGGCTCAGGTAGCAGCATGATGAGCAGGTGCAGAGCTTGGAACTGATGTCTGGACAAGGAGATACCTGAATACCATGGAAACATGAGGAAAGACAATCAATACCACGCACATGGCACTCCACGCACCTTCAAGAGCTCAGCAGCCATTACATTAAGGAAGAAATGGAGAGGGGACTACAAAGGAGAAAACAGGTAGCCTAGAAACAGTCTTGACTAAGCCTGTGAGAATGGCAGACACCAAGTAGTACAAGGATGTTCCTCTGTGCAGTATGAAGCGCAACACAATTTCCATGTAAGCATAGTCTAGGCGCACCACAAGATGGCAGTATTGCTGCTGTAAATGTTTCAACTCGGAGTAAAGAACCCTTGATATGCTTTTGTGTTTTGCACATTATGCCATTTTATTATTAAAATAGGTGTAATTATTTAGAGCTGCAGCACACACAGGCTTACAGCTAAACATGAGTACAATAAATCTAATATAAAAAATGATTTTTTTAATGACAGACTATAATAATCATTAGAAGAAAAAAAAACAATTGATTGCATTTTATCTCAGTGTTCAAGATTTGTGTGTGTGTGTGTGTGTGTGATGAAACACATACTAGTGCTATATTGCAGTGTTTTGTTTAGAGTGACATGGGGAGACTGGGCCAGAAGGAAATTAAATCATAAAGGCATTTCCATAGTATGTGGGCTGAGGAATCGATGTCCGTGATGCACTGCAGAGATATGAGGGAGTACATGTGTGTGGGCTGAACATGATGTGTCAGCCGTACATTTGGAGCTGTGAGGGGTGAACAGTGGGGGTGTGTTCTCAGGGGGGAGGGGGTGTCAGCATGCTCCAGGGGGGGCTCACTCTGCACGGCAGCGAAGGCAGGGAGGTGCTGCTGGGTCAGCAGGGGACAGGGAAGCTCCCGGATGAACATCTTGAGCAGGCCCGCAGCGTCGTTGTGCCGGACCTGGTCCCAGTCAAACCTGTCCTCGTAGAACTTGGTCTCCAGCTCCTGCCGTAGGTGCTGCCATTGGACAGCCAAACAAAAACAGTGGAAAACTCAGTTCCCCCAACCACTCAGCTTATCCATTGTTAACGGATTAATGGATTATTGCGGTTTATGGTGAGTTTTGGCCACTGCGGTATGAAATCATGGCCCGGGCTAACCACTTCCATGTGCGTCTGACCCTTCCACCCCCATCACGGTGAAGCCACTACATACAATGGCTGTCCATGACAGCACTCCCTGGTGTGCGAGTTCAGTGCTTGACCTGTGGTGGCGTCAAACAAATTCAGTTGGGACATATTTGGCCCCTGGTCTCCTGACCCTAACATGCAGATTTCAGAACCTGAGGAGTGCCCCCACTGTTTCACAGAGACAGCAGCCCAGCCAATCAAAGTCCCATCCACACAGAATCACCTCCTGTCCAGGGTTGTTTTAATCACAGAGGCGCCAAGGCCCAAAGAATATCATGTTCAGCAGAGGCCCAGACTCAACAATGCTCCTTTCAGTCCTTCACATGGCACGTTAATATGAATAACTGCAGTGAATCCACACAGGGCACAAACACTATGTGAGTGTAGTACAAGGAGATGGCACCGGAGAGTGGCACTGTTTTCCTTTAGATATTAAAGGGAAGATAATCTTATATCTTTGGCTGAATCTTACAGATGTATTCCTGAAACCACCACAGTGCTACTAGAACCAACTTGGATAATTATGGTGTTTGTTGGCTATGAACAAGACAAGAAAAGTCAGGACAATTGTTTTTTTTTCTCACATTAAATGAGAGTACAGGTAACAATAAAACAGAAAACTAGTCATTCACAGATTGATATGTACAATCAACGCCACTGAACTCAAAGGGCGCACACCAGATGAATGGATGAGTCATTGCCATGGTGATTACACAAAGTTAGAAAGGTGTGGTCTCACCTTGACTCTGGAGGCGGAGCCTGGCACTCTCAGAATGCCCTCTGTTTGTAGCCCGGTCTGTTCCAGTTTAGACAAAAGCTGCAAATACAAACACAAACACACACACACACACACACACACACAGTGAATATAGATGTTTTTCAATCAGAGGTGTCACAGCAATGTTATTTTCAGATTTCTTCTTTCGCAGTAATATCATTTCTTTCCTCATTCAATCGAAAAGTAGTTTAATGCCAAAACAAAAATAATTTAAACACATTTTTTAATTTTTACATTATTAACTAATGTATTTCTAAGATCTGTCAAAATTTGGATGTATCTGCTGATGAGAGGTTTATAAAACAGTTTTAAGAACGGTTTAACACTCTGTTTAATAGAGTGTTAAATACACGGGGGATGTTGGACAGCTGTTTACATCTGAAAGAACTGCCACAGGCCAAAATCATTTGTTTAAGTTGGAGTGAAATTTGTATTTACGTTGATGAAATACAACACAGAATGCCTTTACAAAACATGTCAACTGTTTAAACATTCCAGTTTGTCCGAGAGGAGATATTACATGTTCCTGAATCAGCTCCATGACATAGCATGCACCATCATTCAACTGCACAGCCAAAACCAAATAAACGAACTGTCCCTCATGACTGCTTGACTTCACCCCTCTTCTCTCCCTCGTCCACCCCAATGAGATTGCACACTAAATTTGCACTGCAAATCCTATACATTTCTAAAGATCTCATAGCTTAATATAACTGGAGGCAAAGAAACTCCTTGACTGTTTCCCTTAAATGCTAAGCAGCCAAATGCAGTGAAACACAATTGCTTTAATTAAAGACCGTTGTTTGATCCTTGTCTGACACAAATCTAAATCTGTAATAACATGGTCCTTCTCAGACATCAACACTTTTCCCTCAGACTAGTCATAACATGTGGAATCTTGGCAATGCCCAAGGTTAAAGCTGCTTCCATGGACAACAGCTGCTGAGTCTTATCTGCCGGTCACAGGCTGGGTATCGATATACAGTGTAGAACATTCTTTTCATGAGCTTTTTCTCAACACCATATATAGCGCTATACACATTAGGGCTGACAACACCATGAGGAAGTCTTCAAAGTGATGATCACTCCTCCGGAATGTCTTACTGATACAGCAGAGTGCATGTGTTGCCCCCAAAGGGTCAGAGAGTGCTGATAGGGGTGGCGGAAGTGACAGAAACCAGTGCCTGGGCTGCAATCAGGAGCCAATGCTCCAAGTCTATTGCAAAATCACCGTTGAGCAGTTTTAGAACTGCTCCCACACGCACAAACAGCTGAAGCGGAGAGGAGGCCTGATATAGTCTCTGGGATAGGGCAGTTAGGTGTGACCTGCGGTCTGATCCAGGAGACAGTAATGCAGGGTATCACTCTGGAGGGATAAGCGAGGGGGTGGGAGTGAAGGAGCGCCACAGACTAGAACTGATCTACAGAACTGATGAGTAGGACGAAGTTGAATTACAATGTGCCAAAACCGCAGAAACCCTAAACAATCTCTCTCCCTCCAAGGTAAGCATTTCACTCAGCCAGAACTAGGAGCACATCTCTCAACAGTGTTCCAGTTTTGTAACAGGGAAAAATACAGTAATTGGGGTGTGCATTTCACGAGAGCATTTAGCTTTGGCAGTGCTGTACCGCACAATCAAAAAGCAAATTTTTAATTATTATTTCTTTTCATTTATTTGCGCAGAATACAAGATAACAAAACAAATGAAATAACTTTTACAACATTGAAGAGGTTGGAAACCCTAGCTGAGCCTACATGAGAACATCACCTTCTTCAAAAATAAGATTATAATAGGATCAATAAAGAAATACAGTATACATTAAAGCAATATATATTAAAATTTAAAAACCAATGAAAAGAAATAAAGAGAAAAAAGATGATTGATTTTAGAATGATAACTGAATCTTTGAAAGGAGTTCAACAAATTCAACTGAAAACAGTTGGAACAGATGCAAGCACTGTTCTAAGAAGGAAAAATAATATACTTCAATATATATTTATTATATATACTGTATTTCAGTAGGACCCCGATAACTTTCAACAGACTGCCTGCTCAGTAAATGTACATGTGTAATATTGTGTTCTGTTTGTGGACCCTGCCATTGAAATGTGTTTTTTTATGCCTAACATGACCCCTCTCCAATGTTTTTCTAACCCTGCTTGTGTTGGAATATCATGAAGCTGGAGCTGCTTTACCAGACACAGATTAAGCCTTGTTCTAGATAAAAAAATATATTTTTAATGTTTTTATTTTATTTTTAATAAAAAAACATAATAGAATATACTCTTAAATACTTAAATCACATTCAATTGTAAATCAAGTTACATTTAAGTATATTGTTAAGAGTTGATTGAAGTATTTTTTTTTTTTTAAGTACATTTAGATCAAATCACACGGAATAAGCTTAAAGGATATTATCAATACAAATATTTAAATATGAATTAACATTTTAGTATACTTGGGTAAAATATATTAAATTGGGCTATAGTTATTTAAAGTACATTTTAAAATGAGTGCATTGATTGAAATTAATGTATACTTTTAAAAATTACACTAACATGCCATTTTTTTAAAAATATGTATTTTATGAAAGAATAAGAGGAATATTAAATTATTAAAAGTCCAAGCATATTCTATGACTAATATATTTAAGCACATTTGCATTAGATTACTTTGAAGAATACTAAAAATAAGTATATCACATTATTAATTTAATTAAATTATTATAAAATACACTTTAAAGAAGTGTACAATTTTAAATATATGACAATAAACTAAACCTTTGACCCGAGTTAACAAAAAATATAATTTAAGTGAATTCCGATTATATCATAACATACTGTATTTGAAGTGTATTATAAATCATTTGAATATATTTCAAATACATTTCAGTATATAATTCTTTTCTCCGGGGTAATCTCGCATGTTTACCTTTTTGAAAACGAGAGGAACTTTTGAGCTGGGAAATATTTTCCGGTCGTTTTCCAGTAGCGTGGCGAGGGTAACTCCGAAGATGCCGGTCTCTGTAGAGACAGAAGTAAGAGGAGGGTTCATCGCCATTACAGGGGGAACTCAGTCTGTGAGGAAAAGCGTCCCAGTCCGACAAAACACCTGACCCACCTCGACCCTTGCTGCGCACAGTGCGGTTCCGCTTCAAGTCAATCCCCAGGCTGTCATAAAATGTGGTGAGCTCTATGAGAGAAAAGTAGGAGATGTTCTTCATGTCTTCTGAGGACAGGTCCCGCACTCTCGTCAAGCCCAGTTTGGGCTGAGGGGCCTGAAATGTCTTCATAGCAAGAAAGAAAAAGAAACACCCTTCAAACATTTATTTTTCACACTGTGATGACATACTTGACATATCAAATGTAAAAAATGAAAGAATGAAATGAAACTGTATACAAAGCAGGAGAGATCCATAGCAACACAGCCATGCGTTCATATTAACAACTACGGTATTCATTCAGAATTTCAGACATTACAGGATATCTGCTGTATCTGCCGAACAGCTAGCCGTGATCAGTTTCAGCCCTGGACAGACGCCAAAACCTTGACCTGCTCATTTAGAATCTGCCATGGCAGCTCTTCTTACTGTCGGGTGGTGCATGACGGGAAGGAAGTGTGGGTGTGAGCTTACTGGCAGGTCGTCTCTCCTGATCCTCTGACAGTCGTGGCAGTCTCTCCCTTTCCGGTGGGCAGTGACTCCATCCGAGTAGGACACCTCGAATGACAGGGTCTCCCGCAATGGGCCGCAGTCCGACACTCGGCTCTCTCCTGCAGCAAAAGCAGGACGTTGACAGTGAGCGGAAACACACAGGCAAGCACACGTATGCACTTACATTCACCGATACATGGCCAAAGTCTAATCAAATCGTGAAACAAAGTGGGGAAAGGAGGTGAATGAGAACAATGTTTTGACCTTGTTCTATTGTCGTGGCCACAGAGATTTAGCACACTACAGACGTGTAGCATTGGAAGCAAAAGTTTACACACATTGGCTTTTGTGTTTCCTCAGAAACTGTGCTGTGCTGTGGCTTCTCTCTCTCTCTCCAGATTTCTGCGATTTTTACCTTTTACTGGCTTCCAGCTGGGCAGCTTGGCTGGGAGTTGTGTTTTTGGGGAGACGGAAGAGACATGACCCTGGGTTACACTGGGCTGCAAAAGGAGAAAACATGACGGATTAATATCTGTACATATGGTTTAGCATAAAGGTTATAAATATGCAGGGTTATATAGTTATATTGCACATGCCATTTTAATGAGCCACGCTTACAAATGTTGAGGCCTTGAGAGCAGTTTTATTATTGCAGTGATGTGAAGGTCAAGGGTATGTAGCATGCACTCACACTATACTATGCATATCAGTATCAGCCTTCCTTCCCTTGATTTAAATCTGAGGCAATTCTTTCACAATGAGGATTAAAGTGCAGGGCATTGTGATGTAAGAGTTGCATGAACTAAGATCTATTTCCACCCAAAAATGTATGCATGAGGTTTCTATTGTATTGTTTTATTTTAATGTAAGCCCCTTTTAAAAAAGACACAAGTCCATTGGCTGTACAGCAGTTCGAAGTAAATGTGCACTGTTACGCAATAAATTAAATGGAGCATGGAGTTCAAGCACTGTCAAATAATAAGAAGACTATTTACCCCAAGCAAAATATCTCATAAATAACAGAGAATTAAAACCTAAAACAGAAGCATTAAATGCCTGTGCAGTATATGGTCAACATAAATAATAATAATAAATAATAATAGAATCCCTTTCACATCAACACCCTTATAATCATGGTCAAAACATGCCAGCAATATACCATAAGCAAAAAGCTGGTTTCACGCTTTGTAGGTGTGGCACCATTCACATTGCACAAGGACGTGCACATTTGTGTATTACAACCTTTTAAATTGTAATTGTTTTCAAGAATCTCTGTCAGCTCTCCTGACAATATATTTATAATGCTACCATTACAATTTTTCTATAGTGCCCTTCGGAGATAGTTTTTATCAATATAGCGCACCACACATGGGAAGTATTGGAAGCTAAATAAATAACTTTGTTAAGACCTTGACAAACAACAAGCATCACAATCACAATGTGGTGACAGCTGGCTAAAGTCAAGTTTCCCTGTTTGAAACCATAGAGACTCTATGCTGCGCTACAAAATCAATAAGAAAATCAGATGAGTTTGGACAGAATTAATATCAAACCAGTGTTTGTCTGGTTCTGGTCTCAGTGAGGTAGTGCTTTTATTATATGTACTCGTATCTCCATTAAATAGTACTTTCAGAGCAAATTACTAGGGCTGACCCCATTTAGTCGACTGGTCAATTATTTGGTCGATGGGCTGTTGGTCGACCGAGATTTGTTTTGATCGAGCAGTCGCGCCAAAAAAAACAAAAAAATAAAATAATAATAATAATTCTCCACGCAGCATGAGACACCTAGATTTGCGCCACAGTTCGGCACGCTTGTCAGTAGAATAATCCATTCTGGATGCTGCGGGTATGGCAGTGACAGTCCTTCACTCTTTACATAGCTAGGCCTATATATGTTCTCTTTAAATTATATTAGGCAGTTAAGGTAATAGTAATGTTGTGAATAATTCTAAAAGTAACATTTTATAATAAATGTGTTTTGCTAATTGTATGGTTTATATATTTATAACTAACACCCCCTTTCATGTGGTCTATATTGTATCCTTCTTGTTTTAGGCACGCAAATGTGCATTTGAATTGTAGCCTAGGATTTGCCTACAGTTAAGATTAGTGATATAGGCATACTTTAATTACTCATTTCGATATAACCTAAGAACACAAGGTCAAAGAAAAAATCTGGAGTATGGCAGCATTTCGTTTTAGTCGCGGACGATCCAAAAAAAATGGAATGTAAACTTTGCAAGCGCGTTTTCCAAGGCAGGGTTTATCGTTAATAAAACGAGGAGCAGCCTTTTGCCCAAAAACGTGGACAAGCTAGTGTTCCTGTGACATAACATGAAACGACTGGGGAAGTAGGCCATCGGATGGTCTCCGACTCAAGTAAGTTATTTTCGATAGGCTATAGCCACTTTATGTTCTGCTTTAGGCTACAATTTAAGACATTAGGCTATGTGTGATCATTCGTTTGTTAGCCTATTTTTTTTGCAAAAGAGATTTTAAATCCCAATGAGACCAACCTGGTTAATTCAATAAAACATAGCCTACGCATTAGAATGTGTTATGGTTGTGGTCAAATAAAAGCATCAGCCTATTATGTGGCCATACCACAACTTCACAAGCGCAACGGCAGAATCTGCAAGCATGAAGAGGAGGCTCGGAACGGAGAAGTTTTTTTTTCTTTCAGGTAATCTTGAACTCCGGCTCCATAAAGTCATTAGCCTATTGTTACTCATTTGTGTCATTCACTTAAGAAAGTTATAAAACATGAGACAAGCACAGTGTGCATATAGTTGTATATATTCAAACAAATAGGGTGTGTCATATAGAAAAAACATTTTGTCAACCAATCGACCAGTCGACCAATCGGAAAAAGGACTGTTGGTCGACCAAGATTTGTTTTAGTCATTGTAGGACAGCCCTACAAATTACACACAAATCATATAGCACATTTAGTTAGTACATTTAATGTAACATTTGATTTTACAGTCTAGTTGTACTAGTCTTTACTAGCTGGCCCTTCAATACTGAATGTGGTTGAATAGGCTTGATATTGACCAGTGGCTTGTTCTTCGGCACAAGCACACTCCTTGATCACCCCAATGCCTGTTTTGTGGCCCACGTGTATGAGTATGTTGAAGCGCTCTCTGTGTCAGAGGGCTCAGTTGTGAGTCCAGCTGAAGATGACTCAGTCCCGCCAGCCAGTAGTCTGACTCACGATAGAGAGCCATGGCTCCAACCCCCTGACTATAGTCGTTTTACATTTTACATTACATTTTAGGCATTTAGCAGACGCTCTTATCCAGAGCGACTTACACAGTTTTACATTTCTTTACATACAATCCATTTATACAGCTGGATATTTTTTTACTGAAGCAATTCAGGTTAAGTACCTTGCTCAAGGGTACAACGGCAGTGCTCCACCTGGGAACTGAACCAGCGACCTCTGAGTTACAAGTCCAGTTCCCTAACCATTACACTACACTGCACCATAGTGCTGACACCACACTTATGTGCTGGCCCCTAGTTTCATCAACTTTTCACAGTATCACAATGGCAGAGAGCAGCCAAAATACAGCCACTATAAAACTACTTTCCTTGTATATGAACTTCCCCTCACTTGCATACATCCATATTAACTGAACTAAATAATGACCTCTTGGTTCCTCTGCTAAATGAATCTTTTAGATCTGCACTATAGTATGTAAATGCCTTTGTTAACTACAGTATCAGGAACTTCCTTGTTTCCCCCTCCTGTACATGTCTGGGGAGCTGCAGCTAAGCCAGTGGGCCAGATCTATTTAAAGATAGGGGGGGTCAGCTGGTGCACCAGCTGAACGTGTTGTGGCTGCATCACAGCCGGGAAAGAGTCATCGTATTTCATCAGGTTTGGCACAATTGTGGAGAATGCAGGGGAAACACCAGAGGGTCGAAAGGCCTTTCTCTGTGCCCTAGACCAGGGGAGGGGAGTATCTCCCCTGCCATTCCATGAGACAGGAGTGGAGAATGCATCAAGAGATTCTCAAGTTCTCAACCTTGCCCATACACTTCATTCAAGGCCCAAGGGTAAAGTGAGAAAGGAGAACACGCATCAATGCTGTGCCGAATGATGTCGGACAGATTACCACAGATGTACCACTTGAGAGAATCTCAACTGCTTCCTTCAATCAGGCTTACAGTTTAGCCTCTTTATGCACTGAGTCATTAATAGAGACATGCGGTTAACTTCCACAGATTATTGGTGAACTAGGAGCTCAAATGTAAGCCACCGAATCTTGGCTCTGGACATAGTCTGAGGTATCCTGGGACATAAATTATTCCACTTGGAACATACTTCCATTACAATTTTTATGGTATCTAGACTAGAGTTTGATTTCTGAATCCAATTTAATCAATTTAGCACCATTTCAGTTTCTGATTCCAAGCACTACATTTCTGCAATACAGCAATGTGGTTGGAATATCCACTTTGAATATACTTTGTTTTTGAAATTTGGGTTATGTCTCTATGTGGGGAACAACAGTTCAACAGTTAATTGTGGGGCTAGATAATTTGTTGTACTTGCTATGCATTTTCTGAGAAACAGGATTTAGTTAGCAGACATATTGTGCATAACAACACATGGAATTTAATTACAAATAGTCTAGTTATCATTTACATTTTTAAATGTTTAAGTCATGTTTTTGTGCATTACCATGCCTACCACTAATAGATTATTTCATGGCTATATCATACAAAACAACAAAATCCCATGTCGCTTTGCAGCTGAAATTAGTGTCTCAAGCAAAGAAAAGTACATTTGGACAGGATGAAGGAGATGATTGCAACAAACAACAATATTACAACAATGCTCTTATGATAAAGTCTGACTTATGGGGAGAGAGCATAAAGTGAGTCACAGAGCCCTGTGGGTTCCTCACTCACCGAGGTGTCGGCTGTGGAGAAGACGTCGCGGACATGTCGAATTGGCTGCTTATTCCTCTTGCGCAGGGTCTGGGTGTAGTTGTCCAGGCGCTTCCTGACCAGGGCCGCCTGCTTCCGCGTGAGCGTGGCTAGGAGGGCCTCAGTGGGGCCGTCTCCTGGTTCCCCGGACACCAGCGTGGAGAGCCCCGCCTCCTGGAGCCACGCCTCCTCAAGCTCCGCCTCTGAAAGGAACCCACAGGAGTCCCACCATTCCATGGAGCTATTCACCTCTATCAGGCTTATGACAGCAGGAAAATACATTTCTCTTCTATTGGCAGGACTGACTCAGAAATAAAGCTAGTCC
This sequence comes from Aldrovandia affinis, assembly GCA_029706075.1. Lineage (NCBI taxonomy): Eukaryota > Metazoa > Chordata > Actinopteri > Notacanthiformes > Halosauridae > Aldrovandia > Aldrovandia affinis. The sequence goes on from JAINUG010000001.1 coordinate 12,074,251, forward strand.
TAGCCTGCCTTTAAATTTAAAATCAGTCTTATTTCCTGGATGGTTTGGTTTTGGAGGTTGACGGCACAGAGCCAGTTGTGCTACTCTGAGTTGTTGGTCGGGTGCTGTGCATTTCATCTTTGACCTTACTTTCATTGTTGATCACTGGCCCCACCTTTCCCACCCTGGACTCCTCACCATGAAAGTTTTTTTTAAACTGCTGGCACAGAAAAAACCTAGATGGCAAACAGATGTAACAAGATGCATGTGTGCGATCGTAAAATGTGTGCCACATAAAGCCCTCCCCTGCCTTAGCTGCTGAGAAGGGCATGGTGTCGAGGGGGGCTGGATGGGGTCGCATGGGGTCACATACCATCACTGCTGCACCTCTCCAGCAGCTCCTCGCCAATGCCATGGCCACCCTCTTCAATGCTTTTCATCTCGGTCCAGTAGTCCTCCATGGAGTCACAGTCCAAGGGCTCGCGGGACTCCCGAGAAGCGCAGCGTCCCGTCGGGGGAGGGCGCGGCTTCTCCGGAGACGTCATCCTTCCTGATCCCTTGTAACGCGCTTTCCTGAGGACGACAAGACCACAAGTTTGGCCACTCAAATTTTGCTGTCCACAGAGAGGTTAAAGGGTGCTAGATAAATGGTTACACAGCAGTCTCAAGAGAAAATATACAGCAGCTTTCTAACTAAACACAGCGTGGATGTGGATGAGCAGGTATGAACACTGCAATTGTGTGTGTCTCCATTTTGTCTATCCCCTGTATGTGCAAATGAATGCAGGTATGCATGCCCATTCTGTTACTGATGGGATAAATGCACTCTTTCTGTAACCTTTCATTGATGGCCAGATCCCCAAAGTTGAGAGCAGATTTCATATGGCACCAAGGGGCAGCTATAAACCTTTCTTTCTCCATTCCCTCTGTCTCTGCACAGACTACAGTACACTTTCCTAAACTTTCCTATAAATGGCAAACTCGGCAGAAGGCAGCATTAATGAGATGCTGAATAATTACTCAACTCTCTTAAGTGTAGGGCTGTCCCCGATTAAAACTAATCTTGGTCGACCAACAGTCGTCCGTTTTTTTCGATTGGTCGAAACGTTTTTTCTATATGACACACCCTATTTGTTTTAATAAATACAACTACAGTGGAACCTCGGCCCGCGAACGCCCCTACTCACGAACAAATCGGCGCAAGAACACACTTTCCGAACAAATTTTCACTCGGCCCGCGAACAAGCCCTCGGTGCACGAACGCACAAACACACAAACTCGCGGGCTTCTCGCCGTAGCGCGTCATGGATATCGTCAGTTGTGCTTAGTACTCAGCGTTGTTTACATCGTTCGTCGTTGTGTTCTCCTTTGATACACGTTACGTTTGTGCTATTTCCATTAAATTTGCCCTCATGGCTCCCAAGAAAGTGAAAAGTGCTACTGATAGTGGTGTTAAGAAGCCTAAGCGTATTACAGTAGAAACGAAGAAGGAAATAATAGCTAAACGTGAGACTGGTGTTCGTGTTTCCGATCTCGCCAAGTGAAGATTGTATAATTGTAAAGTGTACAATTATTATGTTTTATTTTAGTATTAATGTATTTTTCTATAATTAAGGTTATCTTTCATTCCTTTCTATATTTTTGCCACACATAAACCCATAAAAAAGTTTTTTAAAAGTGTTTCTGGGGCTGGAGAACGGATTAATTGGATTTACATTAATTTCAATGGGAAAAATTATTTCGGTTCGCGAACATTTCGGTTCACGAACGGAGTCAACGAACGAATTAAGTTTGTGGGCCGAGGTGCCACTGTATATGCACACTGCGCTTGTCTCGTGTTTTATATTTCTTAAGTGAATGACACAAATGAGTAACAATAGGCTAATGACTTTATGGAGCCAGAGTTCAAGATTACCTGAAAGAAAAAAAAACTTCTCCGTTCCGAGCTCATGCTGCCCTTGCAGATTCTGCCATTGCGCATGTGAAGTTGCGGTATTGCCACATAATAGGTTGATGCTTTTATTTGACCACAACCATACCACATTCTAATGCATAGGCTATGTTTTATTTAATTAACCAGGTTGGTCTCATTGGGATTTAAAATATCTTTAGCAAAAAAATAGGCTAACAAACGAATGATCACACATAGCCTAATGTCTTAAATTGTAGCCTAAAGCAGAACATAGCAGAGGCTGCTCCTCGTTTATTAACGATAAACCCTGCCTTGGAAAACGCGCTTGCCAAGTTTACATTCCACTTTTTTGGGATCGTCTGCGACTAAAACGAAATGCCGCCATACTCCAGATTTTTTCTTTGACATTATGTTCTTAGGTTATATCGAAATGAGTAATTAAAGTATGCCTATATCACTAATCTTAACTGTAGGCAAATCTTAGGCTACAATTAAAATGAGGGGGCGCGCATACACAAAAATAATAATAATAATTTTACGAACCTTTTCCTTCCCATTGTTACAGGTATGGTACGCAGCTTCCTGCAATGATGTCAATCGCTGTATAGTGCACTGCGATCTCTTGCGCGATCTATGATTGTTACTACCATGAATGAATGCACATCTTGTAAGTCGCTCTGGATAAGAGTGTCTGCTAAATGCTTAAAATTTAAAAAAAATTTAAAATGCACATTCGCGTGCCTAAAACAAGAAGGATACAATATAGGCTACATGAAAGGGGGTGTTAGGCATGTTAGTTATAAATATATAAACCATACAATTAGCAAAGCACATTTATTATAAAATGTTACTTTTATTAGTTTTGCAGAATTATTCATACTATTACCTTAACTGCCTAATATAATTTCTCATGCTGCGTGGATCATTTTTGTTATTATTTATTTTTTTCGCGTGACTGCTCGACCAAAACAAATCTCGGTCAACCAACAGCCCATCGACCAAACAATCGACCAGTCGACTAAATGGGGTCAGCCCTACTTAAGTGAGCCAGCTGCAGCTCCCTAAGCAATCGTATCTTACGTAATACAGTCCCAAACCTACTCAAAGTGTCATGCTGTGAATCAGTGAAACAATAACATTTCAAGAACAGTTTATTTGAAGTGAACCAGTCTAGTAAACCAGCGGCCCTCGTCGAAACGGTACAGTCAGCACCACCAAAGCTAAACAGGTGCATGCTTCATCGGTGTGTCCCTGACTAATTAATTCTCTATGCATTTCCCATTAGCCAGTTATTTCTAAAACCTACGATAAGGTGCATTCTCCCTGCAATACCTGCCAGGCAACAGAGAAAAGTCATATCTATTACATTCAGCTAGTATAAGACTGGTGAAGCCTTGTGAAGCCTCGGTGCCTATCACGAGCCATTTATCATGCTAATGCAATAACTTGCACACACACGTACGTGAGCACACATGCAACACACACAGGCATGCACACATGCATGCACTCACACACACAAACATACATATTATATGTATATATACAGTACAAGTACGGTTCAAGCTGGCAACATAAACAACACTCGTGCCAGTGATTACACTCCTTGGTTCTCACAGGGGCGGTCTGCCTCTCGTTGCAGCCCTGTAATTACAAGGGGCACCCGTGACATCACCAGGCCTTTCATTCTTAGACTGATTTATGGTTAGTTTGGGAGTCGTCAGCGTCTTGTGTCTTTCAGAGTGGAGAAAAGGATCGTGATCCCTGACACTCAGTTCAGGCAATGCGGTAGCCTGATCCATTTAAGCAGAATTTAGGGCCTGTGGTCAGTATGACCTGAAAGGCCTTCAGTCAAATTGCAATGAGGTTAATATCCCCCTTAAGCCCTTATCTCACCCCAGCCAGCTGCAGCGATGACAGTCACAGAAGGTGAATGAGATCTGGCTTGTAAGACATACTGGTGTGTAGGCTCCATTCAGAATAAAAAAAACTAGATTTATTTTCCTACTGCATCACGGTTTCTTTCAATGGACCAGGACAGTGTAGAATCAGAAAGAACTTGAATTAGCCATTTCATACTTTGTGATTGTGAGCTGAAATTCAGAGTGTTCAGTTAAATGGTTGTAGACCCTCTTATCTGCTCCCACATCAGTATCAGAGAGCAGGGGCAGACCCCATTTGAGGAGACAATATTGAATAAAGCCGTGCATGATGGGAGTCTGGATGGAGTGTTAAGGGGCGGAACTCCTTTGTAAATGGACCCACAATCCCCTGGGAGACGTGCCTCTTCCTCCCGTAATCGATGGCGATGTCAGCGGAACTCCGCCACATTAACACAAATGCGCTGAACACGACAGGAAGTCTTCACATCGGTTATGCGGCAGGATAAGGACCAGGGATCGGATATCACATTTCACATTTCTCAAAATAAGAGCTAATAGAAGTAATTGAATCAAATGGCTTGTTTTTACATTTTGGAGTAAGAAACCATTGCAATCATTTTTTAACAAGAGGAGTGTGGCAGCTTCTTCAGAACACCTAACAGCATATCTGCTGATGCTGCCGCAGAAATATGCAGTGCTTGCTGCAGAGCAGGTTTGGTAACCATCGCATCAATGGCTGACGTGAAACTAATCAGACGTGGTGTTGTTGTGACCCATTCGCCTCGTTCTAAATCCAGCGTGCCACAAGAAACTACAGGCAGATGCATATCATTCAGTTGAGGAGCCTGTATGTTTTTGTTGGCTTTTTAGTTCCGTGAGTTTATGCCTTTTGAAGATACAGTACAGCTTGTACTATGAACCTGTCATTATTTCAGCATGACTGGTGTATTCATTATGAACGGTGTGTACAAAATATCCACGGAGCAGACCATAGCAACCAAGGTATTTAATACACCTTTAGAGTTCAAAACACTTAGGAGGAAGTTGTCATCTGTACATGTGCTTTAATTTGTTCCTTCGTGGTGGAAGCTGCATTCCCAGTTTGTCCCTTAACAACATTTTTGTTTCAGAAGATCAGTACAGGGGGTGAGAAAAATATGGTACAGAAAAAATCTGACAGGCACTCAAAACAAACATGAAGCAAATCTAAACATTGCTTTACGTGGAAGATAAAAATCTGATGAACATATTGAGCGTACAAACAATACTTCACCCCACATGCCTTTGAACCCAGAGCTATGCATGACAACCTCCGAAATGTACACTATTTCACATTCCGGCAGTTGAGATTTCAAGCCCAGTGATTCACCAGGTACATATGACAAGAACGTGTCTAAAACTGATGTAGCTGAGGCCGGTGCATGCACTACACGATTTCCACAGATCTCTGCGATGTTTTCTCGCTCAAGTCTGTGGTGTTTTGGCAGATTTCGCACATATCGGAGAATGACTGACCCTGACAATACGATTGTAATCTGAACCGTGCAGTGTAAACGCCACATGGCATATGACTTTTGGATGTTTCAAATCCTCTTGTGTGAACCTCAACCTTAAACAAACATTTGGGCCCATTATTGTTTTAACGTCATAGATGGGAAAGATAAGAAGATTGATAGAAACTACACACATTTCCAAATGCTTACTGGTCTATAGCTTGAAGGACATGTGCAATCAAGAGAGCTGATCAGTCTTGATCAGCATGCCAGCACGGTGAGGTGCAGAAGGAGGATGTTCTATCCAATAATTCTAAGGTGAAAAATCTGGTTGGCTCAATGGAGGCATGCATAACACAAGCTTCATTTGATCAACAATGCATATTACTTAATTACTTAAGCATGCCAATGTGAGTGGGGGACACATAGCTACAGCAAGGTGCAGAGGGAGATTAGAGCAGTTTCGGATATGGGTGACCACATCAGAGAGCTATGCACTCTCACACACTAGTTTCCTGTGAGTCAGAAGCAGTGTCACACAAACGAGAGAGAGGAATCCTCACTCTCCCCGCGGGTACAAATAGGAAACACAGTGGGAAATAAAATGAAACTGCCTTCCCCTGAGTAAAGAAACTCAATCACTGTTTACACTCAGGCTATCCAACTGAATTTTAAATAGACCTTAGTCTCCCAATATACATTTCAATAAGTGCAGCCAAGTGGCATTTTTCATTTTGATATTGTCTAATAACTAAAGAACTGGCTCCTTTTTTTTGGATAGGCCTACACTCAAAAATATTTTTACAAATTCCAAAACCAAATCAACTGTACTTTGGCACAAAACAAATAGAAATACCAAAGAAATATAGCAAGGCTACGATTGCTTGAAAAAAACAAATCAGAAAAAAGACCTGAAAATCTGAAAAGCCCTGGAATTTATTTTATGTTGAATAGTGGCTCACACCTCCAAACCGCCATTCCCACTGCATAGTAACATCATTTCTAAAGTTAACTAGAGACAAACAATATTACAGTAATAGAAAAAAATCTGTCAATGGAAAGCAATATGGCATTACCTTCAGTCTCTCATCCAGCAGAATTTACAGTATTACCCAGTAAGAGAGCCAGCTAGGTTCCTTTAACATGAAGTCTGAGTATGACGAGAGAGAGAAGCAGACACAGAGAGTAACTGCGCTATCTCAGGATTTCCTCTGGTCAAGTCAGGATCTCACTGGAACAAGCTCATCTCTCCTCCCACATATCCCCATCTGACTCTACACAAGGCACGAGTCTCCGGTGTCCAGATTTCCTCCCTCCCGCATCCTTTTCACCCCTCCCTTTCTTCTTCTCTTTCCTCCCCTGTTTCAACATCTTTCCGTGTCTTTCCCCGCTGTTATTGAATCTTTTTTCCAAGCTCAAATTGAAAAAAGACACCCTCTTAAAAGCTTTATTGAGTCTCATAGGGATCTGGTATGGTTGCTAAATGGGTCTATTAGAGAAAATGTGATTCAGAATGCCAGGCATAAACAATAAGGTTTGCATTGGCATTATTATAGCCATTTAGTAGACACATATTTACAAAGCAAGCTTCATAGTATTGAAATCACACAGCGCAGTGCAGAATATAAAATACATAAATATACATTACAAATGAACACATGCGAGGACATCAGATTATGAATGACAATTATTAGAACAACTTCCCTGCTATGTATAATAATAAACTATATTTATACGTTGCTTGTCATACAGGCGTTCAAAGCATGTATGCCTCATAACTTTTGGCTCAACACAAAAACACATGAACAATATTTGCCTCCAGTATACAGATATGAATCTAAAGATACCACACAGAGCCATGGTTTCATTTCAGACCAACAGCTGGTTCTAGCACACAGAGGAAGGCACTCAAAATGATATGCTTGGTCCTTCTGAATCAGCCATTCTTCCTTTACATTCAAAAGGTTCCATTCAAATTTGCACACTTCCTTTTAGTTCATTGAAAGAACAAAAAAAAAAGCATGTGCACCAGCTATTCAACACACCAGACTGAAACAATGAAATGTCTTCATACTTTTTCTTTTTTGGGGGGGGGAAGCCACTTGAAGAGCTTATTGGATGTCAACTGCTGGAAGCAATGTATGGCCCCCAAGGCAGTATGTAGGTCAGTGGGGAATGAGAATAAATTAGAAACATGTGGGACTATAAACGTTCCTAAAAAGCCCCCGAATGGGGTGAGATCTGAAACCTGAGGCGTGAACTGAGGAACCCTCCAATCGTGACCTAATTTCTGGAAGAATGTAAACACCATGGCCACAGTGCGAAGTCCACAATCCAAGAAAAATACCTCGATGTAACTGATTTCATGGCTGTCTTGATCGAAAACAACTGCCTCTCTAGAAGCTGCACATAAATACCACAGTCTTGGATGAAAACCACAGGAAATACCCTACTAAATCTGTAGTTCAAACAAAATGGTCAAGCTATGTGCTACTGACTGCTACCTTTACCTAATATTCTAATACTCTAAGGGCCCTTTTCCACTGCACAAAAAAGAACAAGAACCAGAACTTTTGATACTTTTTTGGCACTAGAAAACTGGAACTTTGGGCTTTCCAATCACCAAGGTTCCAGTTCCGCATAGTTCTCGTTGTTGATTTTTGGTGCCTGTTCAAGATATGGTACTTAAACAGGACCTTCGGGGCAGGACTAACAACACTGTTTATCGCTGATTGGTTACGCACTTTGCATCACTCAAGCGACTGATTGTGAGGGGGAAGAAGCATTGTTGTTAGCATTTGTTGAAGAAGGAATATCAGCATGGACCATGAAACAAGTGCAGTTCTCATTAAAATAAAGTGTAGCCTAATGTTATTACAGAAGCACAGTGTCTGTTTTTATGCAATTATGTTCCAGTAAATCTACACCATATGAGGGCAGTTCTGGAAAGTAGATTTCTGCTCGGGCAAGAGAGGAAAAACTTTAATGTTTAATCCTGCTATAGCTTGCTATCAAGTTTTTTCATATGGCACTTTAATGTATACCACATGATTGTCCCTGTGAGGAAACATGTCTTGGACTCTCAGTAGCTGTTTCACAGTAATTACATATATAAGAAAAGTAGAAAAATAGCACCTCAAAAGAGCAGCATGAATCAAATAACATATTCTGTACAACAACACAGTATAAACAACATCTACACATTCTCATGAACACAATACATCTACACGTATCAAGTGATACGTTTTTTCAAATGGCAGTTTAACCAAAATGAAGCGAAAAATCGTTCCTTTGCATTGCTGATGTTTGCTCTGAATTAGTGCAAACTGTAACTGTTTCCCCAGCAGTCGGTGGAAACAAGAACGGTAACTAGAACCAGAACTAACGCTAGTTCCCGTTAGTTCCTGTTAGGTCTACTTCTTGGTTTTTTTGTGCAATGGAAAAGGGCCCTAATATTGAATAACTGAGCAGATGCATTATTATAAAGGGGAAAAATACATCAAACTTGTCCTCCATAGCTTGTCCTGTTAAGGTCCAATGTTTTCAAGTTATATCAATATGTCACTCTAGACTGCATTTTGGCACTTCCAGAGGAATTGTCCTCACTTCAAATTCCATATGAAGGAAATGATTGATACTGCATAAATCGTCAATAATGTATGTGCTTCGAGGTCAAGTAGTGCAGAGCAATTATTCATACTGTACAACAGACGCCTAGCATCATGTCATGAAGATTTTATCAACAGAGCCTGTCTTCACAAGACTACAAATCACAGAGGAGGTAACTCAGACCCTGCACCTGCCCTTAGCACATGCTGACGAGAGGTACTTGTTACTGAAGGAGCCCAACAGCCCTTTCCTTATGCTCGGGATTCAGCAACTGGCTGGCTCTATATTTAGTCTGCAGTCATCTGCAACTATCCCACAAATCTGTATTACAGCCCTGAAGAATGACAACTAGAAGTCCTTTCAGCATACTGCTTTCTCTTAAAAAAAAAAAAAATGTTTAAAGGGGAGCAGCATGTTAACAAGGCAAAGTATGATTGGCACTGCTTATGGATTGATTGCACTGTATGGCTGAGCGGCGTAGCGTACGCAATAAAGAGGTGGAAAGCGCCCAATGGAAGATGAGGATTTTCGATTGATTTTTTTTCAGCAAAGAAGGTCAGCTCACCTCATCTGGCAGCCAAAGTGGACTTTAAAATGCCTTTCACCTAGAGGTTAACCTAGACCTTGGTGGGCAAGGAGGCGCCAAACAAACATATCCTGGTGGAATGCATGCATTGAAGCCTGAAGGCTTATGCTTATGAGTCACATAGTCACATCCTCCATAATAACAGCCTTCTTTGTTGATTAGCTCGATTTTGTAAACGTCTTTGCTTTGAGACCTATAATTGAAATGTCTGCAAAGACTGAAAATGGGAGGTTATAATGCAGTCAAATAGTCCCTTTCTTGCACCAAGGAGCACCAGAGACACAGGCCTTAGAAAGCTGAGTCTCTTATTTCAAAGTTCTGATGCTTATAAAATGCATCTTTTGATTATAAGGATACACATTAAATACTGGTGCTCGCATGGCGTTGTGTGCATAACCTATGTAGCCAATGACCTGCTGCTTCAAAAAAGCTGAGAAATGAGGAAACGTTGCATAAAAATGCAACTACCAACCATACCAACCATTGAGTATAAATCAAAGGATGTTATATTAATGTTATATAATGCCTTTGTCAGACCTCACTTAGAATTCTGTGTGCAGGTCTGGGCACCACACTAGAAGAAAGATATAGAAGCTCTTGAAAAAGTCAAAAGAAGGGCAACTAAACTGATACCTGGTATGAAAGGTAAAAGTTATGATGATAGACTTAAGGCACTCAATCTATTTAAGCTTAGCAAACGGAGACTTAGGGGGGATTTGATTGAGGTTTTTAAATTCCTAAAAGGGATTAACAAAGTGAAATACCAAAGATTATTTAAGATAAGTGGGGTCAGCAGAACAAGAGGCCACAGGTGGAAATTAGTTAAAGGCACATTCCGCACAGATATTAGGAAGTTTTTCTTTACACAGAGAGTTGTCAATGCCTGGAACAGCTTGCCAGGTCGGGTAGTAGAGGCAGAAACACTTGGGCTATTCAAGTCCAGGCTAGATATAGTACTAGATACTCTTTAGATTAGAACATGACGAGCCTAGATGGGCCGAACAGCCCGTTCTCGTCATTATGTATTCTTATGTTCTTATACAATTTCAGAAAATGTGATGTGTCAAAAGAACATTCAGATGCTTAGGGGAAAATTGCAAAGCATTAACAGAACTATTACCATTTCAAATGTTTACATTTTGAGATGGAAAATTAATAACATCCCTCAGAGTTTATGCCTGGACAATGCTTGAGCATGAATCAGCAGATAGCCTACTTCCTATTTCCCCAATGGGGAGAAGAGGACTTGTCATGCATTCATTTAACTTTTTACACAGCAAACCACTTCAAAATACAACAAGCTACCGTGACACGCCATACTGAGAGATATATTGCGTGAAAGTTTTCAGAATGGTTATTACAAAGGGGACATTCCATGGCAAGTCTACGAGAAATGGAATATACTGTATTGTTTCCCAGATTTTGATAGAAAAATTCACCAGGGCTTTCAGTTCCTTAAAAATGCTATTAATTGTATTTAGTGTTATTTCTGCAATAGCCTGTGATTTTCGAGAAGACATACCAGGAGCTCTAAATAATATTTGGCAAGTTGCCAGACAAAAGCAACGTTTTGCAAGCATTTTCCCTCTACGGTGTGCAGGTTCTAAAATGTTGCTTTTAGTGTAAAAGCATTAGATGGTCTTCCAAAATCTGTGTTATGGCCTACAGGTAACATCCAGGGAGAAGCACCAGATGAACAATCTGCCTACCACTCAAAGAAAACTGAACCGAAGGACAAGTCCACCCATTGGATCTTCTGATGCGCATACTTACAGCACTATTTATCGATTATATTGCGTGCAGTCTGAGAGGGCCCATTGTGCTCGTTCCTATTTAAATCTCCTAAATTATGTAACATCAACTCATAAACATCTTATTGCAAAACACTGAGAGCAATATGAGTTTACTGGCATGTAAATTTAGAAGGAAACTACAGGCATACTGGGAGTCTCCTGTAAAAGCTAACCAGGAGCGTGGGGAAGGACAAAACACTCCACTGCTTATTTGGCAGAATGAATTGAAACTCACCTGACCTGAGCATGGGGCTTTCACACACTGGCGACTAGAATTACCACATTTAAATTAAATCACTATGCATGAAATAAGTGCAACAATTCGCTCAATAAACATTCAAGAAATTAAATGAATTATATGTCTCCCTGAACTGGAGTCCCTCAGGCCCTGATATCATGGCTATGAAAAATAACTGAATTTCAAATGTGCACACATTCTGGACTGAAATTATGCATGGGTTATCTGGGTGAGGAAAAACGCAACAGAAGCCATTTCAACTGGGCTCGCCACACTTCATTAAACATCTGGGTCTCATTCCAGCAGGTAGTGGAGATAACAAAATAAGAATCTTAGGAAAGTTCCATGCTGATTCATTTCAGGGATCTATGCACATATCTTTTTGAGAGGGTTTCTCATTAAAATAACAGTTCATACCAAATACATTCATGCCATAAGAGCATCTTCTATTTTTAGATCATAGCTGAGCTATTTACATTAATAACACATAATACCATGAAAAAAGCGAAATGAAAAGCCCCTGACAAGAATTGTGAGCTCATTTATGAAGCTAAAATCCTGGATCAGACATGTGTCTAAACAGGAACAAGTCAATGAGTACGCAACAGTGCAGCTATACAAGAATGTTTCATGTTTCTATAGACAACAAAAACGTTATTACTGCAGCCTTTTTTGTGGTTATTCATGTTTGAACTGTATCTTAACAACATAGATTTACTGCTTAATTACCAAACTGTCACTCAGGGAAACACATGTTTTACAATGATGTTTCATAAATATCAAAAGCTAGGTGGAAGCGGCATACCTTCCCATTTAGCCTAATGGATTTGAATAATGAATAAGAGCTAAGCGTACAGTTTTGCAGGTATCCATCAGACTTACATTGGCTTTTACACAGGAAATTCCATAAAAGATGCATCTAAAACAATTCATATACCCTGGCCATTTTAAATCATTTCAAATACTTCAGAAAGCATATTTGTAATAAAAGACTGTGCTATAACTGTAGAGGGATACACTTTCACACTAACATTCCTCACAATTTGAAAATGTAATGTTGTTTACAGTTCACAGAGATCGTGTAATCACAATGAGAAGTCAATCACATGCACAGTAGCATGGAAATGGATCTGAACATCTAATGAGGATCCAAAGCTTCTCTCTATTTTCCTGTCTGCAAATGGCCTAGCTGTGTTTTTACCACAGCCTGTTAGCTTGCACTGCTCACCAATGATGGTGCTGTCTAAGGTTGTAAAGGGAAAAGTTTGGAAAGTTTATGGTAAATTTCAGGTAAATTTTCATAGGAACTTTGACTTGCGAATTTGGGGAATTTTGTAGAATATGAAAAGCATTTAAAATCCTATTTCATAAAATCCATCTTAAAATTACTAACAGATCAGGGCCCATATTCACAAAGCATTTTAAGGGTAAAAGTTGGTCGTAACTCCGCAATTTAGGAGCAACTCCGAAAAATAATGGGCGTGTCACTCATAAATGTAGGACTCCTAAATTTTTGGGATCAGAGTATTTCACAAAGGGTTTGAGAGCTAAAAACAGCTCCTAAGTCCAGGGGAAGTTCGAAGCAGCCAAGAGGACTTCTAAGTTGCTAAAGACCTACTGACAGCGATCCGAAAATCTGCTGAGCTGCCGGCAATCGCTGTCGCAATCGCGTCAACACTGGAGATATTGAATGATACAGAGCTCATAAAAAGGTAGGCCTACCGCCTCAATCGCGAGGGTATTATATATATAATATTATATATAGGCTATTATATATAGATACCCGCTGATTGTTTACGAGATGCAGACATGTAACCAATTGACTAGTCAGTATTCTTGGTTTCATGTTAAATCAGTGACACGTAGCATACATTTGTATTTTAGAATCTTTATTAGAATATAATAGGGGTGCATCGGATCAGCAAAAAAAATTATAACGGGACCAAAGGCGTGTTTCCACCAAAAATTACCAGTAACTATTCTCAAGGAATTGAATGAATGATAATTTCAGTTTTTCAATTTCAGTTATTTCACTAAATCTTTATTCTAAAATTTCACAAAATACATTTTTAGATTCAGTACGCCTTAGGCGATTTAACTAGGGTGGTATTATGCCTGAATTAATTTAATAAAAAATTAAAAGATCGCTAATGTTTAAATTTTATTTAATTCGGTCGCGTTTCTAAAAACCTGCCTCCCAGAAATGCATTTAGTATGAAAAACAAAGCAAACCAAAACATACATGGTTGTCTATCTCTTCGCTGTAACTCTGCATCGAGATTTAGGGAATTGTTACTTTAAACGTGACAGCGGCAGAAAAACTGCATTTCTCTATGATGGTTCAATTTAGCTATTAATCCGCGGATCATATGCGTGCCGAACCGTGGGGGTTGATCCGTACGGATCACGGATCAACTGCGATCCGTTACACCACTAGAATACAGGAACAGGTAGGCCTACATACCCATTTACAGTAGCTAGCATATCATTTATTTTCTAGGTTGAAATTGCGGGCAGAGACCCATCCCCTATATCAGCCAATCGCTGTGGGCATTCTGAGTAAGCTCGTTCATGAGAAACAACGTCATCCTTAGCAACGACGTCAACCCCGCCCTCACTCTTAGCTTGAAAATTCTAGGAATTCCTTAGTATGAGTTTGTCTTTGCAACTTTGTGAATAGGTTTTAAGGTGGGACTCCTTTCTAAAGGTGCGATTTAGAAATACTCCTAGTGGTAAGATAAAATGCTTTGTGAATACGGGCCCTGGAGTCTAAAATAATTCAACTATTTTGTATTTGCTAAATCTTGATCAACTGCAGTTCGACACAGATGCATGTCATCGTAATATAGGTATTGTTAATGGTATAATAGAGTGCTGATATAGTCAAAACTTTGACTTTGATTCAGTAGCTATGCTTGTGGCTAATATTGTAGCTACTATTAGCAAGCATTTAAGCATTGTTCAAATACTAGTTAGCTAGCTAGCACTTGCCATTCATTGGATGTTCCAAACTGCAAATTCAATAAAGTTCAAAACAGTCATTTTTGATAAAAACTCACATTTTCATTTTTATGGAACAATACATGTTTAGAAATTCCCATTCAATTCTCCAAAACGTTGCCCGTTTTAAAAATTGACAGAATTTTGCAACCCTAGACCTGTCAGAGTTTAAAGGCCAATTTCTGACTGGAACAATGCCACATGCATGCAACCAGAGATTCTTAGTTCATTCTTAGTCCAACACCTGTTTTCTGCTCTCACTAAGCAATTCCAATTGTGCAGATTTACCAGTCAAATCACTGAGTTTCTCCTCAGCCAACTTCTGTGGGGCCATGCAAAGCAAGGGCGGGTTTATGAAGCCAAAACCAGGATGTGACTGCAAATGTACAGTCTGGCCTCGTCCTAACATACAAGAGGTCCTCACATACTGTGTGCATGCATGCCATTGAATGGGAAATACATACTGTATTAACAAGTATTCTATACAAAGTTCCTTATGGTATAATCACTCTTAAAGCTACAGTACAGAGCCTACATTTATCAGGCGAATAATAGCTGCTCAGGCTATGTGAGCACAGAAAAGGATATTGAATGTTCCTGCCTGATTTGACTGAACACTGAATACAAATGAATCAACATTATAGGGATTTTGTGGGTTTTATTAGTTGGAGAAAAAGTGGTTTCACACAGCACTAGTACTCTTGTGGCCAGAATATAATGCCCGAAAATAATGTCAAACTGCTCAATTTGGGTACAAATGAAAGGAAATTCTACATCATTCCCAATGCACACACTAAGTGCAGACTAATTATTATAAACTGTTGTACTGCATATTAGAAAACTAAACTGTATTCAAGGTTATGCAAGGGTACTTTATCAACAGTCATTATTTCCTTAACACTAAGGTAAATCAGCACTATGAAAACAACCGCTTCAAAATGCCAACCTTTGTAAAATAAACAGCTAGCAGCTTGTGTTAACACGAAAGCTTCCCTTTAACTCAAGCTCCTTTAATCGTAACATTTTCCCTCTGCATACGACATGAAAACCAGAAAATGCCAGAAAATGTCCCTGATCTTGAAATCTGTGATCTGTCTTTTAAATTCTTCTTTTAAAACCAATTATTTTAAGTGAACTAAAGTTTAATTTATACAAACCAAAACACAGGTACATGTAAATCTTTACATTTAAAAATAGATATTGTGATCAATTTGGCCAGTCAAAAACATTTCCCTTGAATTAAATGCTTATCCCGTTGTAACAAAAGCCATGCATGTGTAGTATAATTTGAAGATATGATTTGGGAATGAAATTAGCATAAATGTGACCAACAATCATGTTA
This sequence comes from Aldrovandia affinis, assembly GCA_029706075.1. NCBI lineage: Eukaryota > Metazoa > Chordata > Actinopteri > Notacanthiformes > Halosauridae > Aldrovandia > Aldrovandia affinis. Next base: position 12,090,083 of record JAINUG010000001.1, read on the forward strand.
TTCTTGAAGATATAGAATTTACTTTCTTCCTGGTTTCAGTTCCTATAAGTAGAATAATAAGTACAATACAGTTCCAATATGGTCTCTACCAAAATGCCCTACTGTGGTTATGTAGAGAAGAGAGACAGGTGAGCTTGTTTACCTGGGCATGCTTGCCGCCCCTCAGTCCAGCTAAATTCCCTCAGAAAGTGAAAAAATGTTCTGCCGTTCGTCTCTAGAAGCTGAGTGAAATGCCAAATCTTGCCAGAACATACCCTTTACGTATCGTTTTGAGAGTCGGCTGGAATGTTGACGAGCAGCATTTTCAAAAGCAGTACCAGGAAGTTTTTTTCTGTTCTGTTCTGTTCACAATGAAGTCATTGGTATATTTTTAGTTCTGCCACTCAACCACACAATTTGTCAAACACATTCTTAAGTTAATTATTCCCCTCACGTGCCTTTCACAGATTCAATTTCTGTTTGAATGATTTGCTGTTGTTGATCTTATTTCAGAATTGAAAGGTCTTACACTAAATATTAAATAATATCTTTAAATCCCTGACATTGAGTCATAAAGCAATAGTCTTTCACAGTTTTAATTTATGTGTTTCTTTGTTTAAAAGTCTTCTTCATAACTTGACACGGGCATCTGAAATCTAATGCTTGTCAAAAACTACTGTTCGTTGACTTTAAAATAAATACAATTTGCCTGTGCAAACTTTGAGACAGTTGAGTACAGTATTCGGCATATATGTATCCAACCACAGTGTATCATGCTGTCACAATAAAGTTAAGAAAAAATAAGATGAAAAAGCAGTCTTCACAATGGATGAATAAATCTTTATGGGAGATCTTGAGACAAAAGAAGGGACTGTACAGAGTATATAAAAAACACAATTCAGAGAGAAACCAGGTAAATTATTGTAATATGCAGGCTAAGGCTAAAATGAAATAAGGGCAGCTAAAGGGCACTTTGAAATTAAAATGACCCAAGATGCAAAAAGTAATCCTAAGCAGTTTTTCAATATCGCAAGAGAAAAAGGAAAATGCTAATGAAAAGTTAATGCTTTAAGAATGAAGTGCATTGAGAACAAGGAAAGAGCTTTGCTTTACAATAACAAGGATATTGCAGGTACACTAAATAGTTACTTTGTGAGTGCGTTACAAGAGACAAAGTTATAAATATGGCTAAAAGTACATCCAATCTACAGAATGTTTTAGAGGGCATTAAGATAAGGGATAGAGACGGTCTAGAAAAACTACAAAAACCTGAGACAAAAGGCAAATAAGGCAGCAGGCCCCAATGGCATATATCCTAGAGTACTCAAGGAACTTGGGAAGACATTGCACCATTGGCTCCCTGTGGTTAATTAATCGGTTGACCATAATCTTCCTGCACAAGCTGCACATGAATAGTCCTCCTCCATCTCAATGTGCAAGCTTAATTAGTAGAAATATGCTTATTTTCACTAATTAATGAAAATAAGCAGCAGCTGACATCATGCATGCTGGTCTGTGCACTACTGAATTGATAGAGGGAACTTCAGCAATGAGCATGAGCACACATACATAATTAGGCTTTCCAAATTGAGAGCAAACACCTGTACATTTAAAAAAGCAGAAGTTCCAGCCTCCCGGGTGGTCTAGTGGTTACAATGTTCGACGCTGGTCACTGTGGCCGGAGTTCGATCCCACCGCCACGCCAGAGTCAGCTTTGGCCAGGAGTGCCACCGGGGGTGGCAACTGGCTGTCCACCCCAGGGAGGGGGAAGGGAAACCGACAGGAAGCTCGCTGCCCACAGGAGTGGCTCTGTAGTAGTAGTAGTGTAGTAGAGTTATGTTCAACAGCCTGGCGAGTGCCGTTTCGGAGGAGGGGGGGGATTGACATAAAAAACAGAGGGTGTAATTGGCTACTAAATTGGGAGAAAATGGGATCAAATCAGAAACAAAATATTTTGAAAGGCAAAAGTTCCAAAGGTCCCTACTGATTAAGCAGTTATCACCTGATCATTATTGCCTCTTCACCTTAGAAATACTTTTAGATGTTGTATGTAAGCAAATGTCCAATTGTATCTTTCAGAATGCTCTCCTTGACTTAAATTAGTCAGATTTCAGGGCTGGACACTCCCTGATGACACTTCACAGTAACTGAGGCCCTCCTCGGTGTGATTCCGCTTCAGCTTCCTTCTCCTCATTTGCGTTCCTTCTGGATCCCTGTACCCAGATCCTACTGTCTATATTGTCAGCATTGGGAGTCTCAGGCAAGTGGTTCGAGTTCTAATTCTCAAGCTATTGCTACCAAATAATATGGAAAGGATCCATCTTAATTTCTCATAGTCTCCAAACAGGAGTCCCCCAGGGCTCAGGGTTTGGCCCCCTGCTCATCACAGTTCACAATGTAGTCCTTGGTTCCTGCCTAGAACACTGAAATAGTTGTGTCAGTTTGTCTCAGGCTCCTGGTGCTTACTCCTTGTAAGTCACTATACATGAGTGTCAGTTAAGTAAATAGATAAATTAATAAATAATGCCACAATGTACTTGGAAATGTATGAGGAAAGAGAGAGCATTTATAATGAACATTTTGATTGTATAATGGGCAGTCAGCCTGCCAATACATAAACAAGTTTATCAGATGGCACACATACTGATATAGAAGTACTGACACTGGTACATACTGAGAGCGAGTTTGAGTAATTATTACAGATACTGCATATTTGCTTACAATCCATGCACGATCAACCTGCCTTTCGCTGCTATCTAAATCATTGTCTTATGTAAACATATTTTGCTGGAATTAATGGAATTATTAGAAAATACACCAGGTATGGAATACATTCATGAGATCAGCATTTTTCTTATGCAAGAAAATGAGCAAAATGTGAGGCATTCATAGATGCCATGGATAATCAATCAGTTGCAGAGAGAATAAAGCCTAGCTAACTAGGAATATACATATTTTTTATCATATGAACTTGAAAATGGATACGTTTGTCCCTTGAATAAAAATAGATTTTGTTGTTCAACTCTGATGTAGTCTTAATAGTGTCATAGGAGGAATCACAGAATGAATACAAATCAAGTCTATAACTAGCTACATGTATTATTGATTATCTTAGCTAGGCATCTTGCCAACTAGTGATGTAACTCCAGATCTAGGTAGAGGCACATCATTGATTTTGAATTGATTATTTCAGGTTAGAGATGTGCTCATTTTCTCTTTACTTGCGCTGCATGCTGTGATGCTGAACAAGAGGAACTAATAACACTCTTCTGCTCATCACTTTTCTTCTACAATAACTGTGGCAGAGGTTCAGTCACCACATAGCCTTTTGGTGTAGCATACAATTGAAACTAATGGGGACTGAAATGAGCCATCGGGGCTGCTAGCATGTTTACACACTAGTCCGTATGTATAGTAACAGTACACTCTAAGGTGAATTAATGTTAGTAACTTGCTCTGTAAAACAAATGATGTAGCTGCGAAAAATCTATGTACATATAAAGTCTATGACAGTTCAGGGGAAAGCAGAGAAAAAAGAAAGAATGTGTCAGAAATGGAACATACCCACAGTTGTGGGACATGCTTTTGTATGGAACAAAGCTCAGCTGAAGAGCCATTTGAAAGGAAGTCAGCCAATGACCCAAATGCAGCGGGCCACATGCCATCAGAGCAACAAATGACAGCGAATAGCACTTCCCTCTGGGAATGATGTCACCTGGGAAGTTGTTCAAAAGTAAAGTGTAAAGGGCCAGTGCAATGCGCTAGGAGACTTTATCTGATAGCTATGCACTGTTGTGTTTCTGTGCATAGCTACCAGATAAGGCGTGATTCTACCAGATTCTCCTAGCGTGAATCAATTGTATTATCCTCCGTAGCGTTTCTTTAAGCGATAGGACCTTTTATATCAAGTGTGAGTGAAAGAGTATCCAACCATTACTTTTTACAGTATCACTGTTTTCATATCTGCTAGGATTAGACACCAATGACTAATTATTTTGAGCAAATAAATAATTCTGCCTAACCAATAATTTAAAGAGTAGACTCTTTCACACGTCACCCCACTACTCACCCCTCTCCACTGGCTCCCTATTGCAGCACGTATCAAATTTAAATCACTAGTGCTGGCTTATCAGGCCGCTAGGGGAACTGCTCCCTCCTACCTCCAGACACTCATCACACCCTACACCCCAGCCAGACTCCTCCGCTCAGCCGGCGTGGGCAAACTGACTGTTCCATCCCTCTGGGCCCCAGGCAGCCGTTCCTCACGGTGTCGCCTCTTCTCTGTCCTGACCCCCCGTTGGTGGAATGATCTTCTGCACTCAGTCAGGACCGCGGAATCACTGTCCATCTTCCGCAAGAGACTAAAAACCCACCTGTGCAGACTCCACTACCACTGATTCTGTACATTAATTAATTGTCATCATCACTGTTTACATGTTTAATACTGCATTTCGTATTTTGTATTTGTTTAATACTGTATTTAAATGTTTTTTTAAATTCTGCTAACCTTTTCTCTCCCTGTGCTACAGGTATGGTATGCAGCTAACAACAATGATGTCTATTGCTGTATTACTACACTGATCTCTTGCACAAACACTGATTGATCTTACCATGTGTGGAGGACGTCGGTCTCGGCCACATGGGAGTGGCATGGTTGCCTGTCTTGTTCCATGTGGTAGAGGCCTTTGGAGCAGTGAGACTTTCCGGGGACAGGTTTGGCACTCTCCCAGGGTGTGAGAGTGAACTGTCGCCCGGAAGGGAGCTCCAAAGGCCTTAATTGGTTTAATTATTATTTGATCATTTAATTGGTGTCAATCAGTCAATTGATATAGAAGTCAATTGGCTGATTGGGTGTCTGGGTGAGAATGTGAGTTGTGATTGTGATTGGGTGATTGCCTCACGAGTCCCACCTGAGCCAGGCAGAAACTAAGCCTATTTAAGAGCAGGTGGGGCGAGTGGGGAGTCAGTCAGTCTTGTCTTGATGTGTGTGTGAGTGCGCGTGCACGTTTTATGTGGAATGTTTGATGTTGAATGTTGGATGTTTAATGTTGTGGAGTTTTGTGTGCGTTTGTCGAAAGTGACTGAGTAGAGTGCTTCCTGTGTGAGTGAGGAAGAGGGAGAGGGGGTGCGCTTTAGGTGTCCGCCTCTCTCCGGTGTGATTATGGAGGAGCCGGGAGGGTGCCCTGGAAGAGGGTCCGCCTCTCGCCCTCGGTTTTAGTGAAAAGAGCTCGCACTCGACAGTGGAGAGTGTCTGAGCAAGCCCAAGAACTCACCAGAAGAGTGAAGTATCTTGAGAGCCGATTGCCAGCACTCTCACATCCTGGGAGTGGCGAGTGTCTTCGGAATGAATGCGTAAGAGAACTCGAACTGGAAAAGTTCGAGTGTCTCAGTATGAATGGGTGGGAAGCACTTGAAAGGTCACTGGATATGTGTGTGCCTGAGGAGGTTCCAGGGGAACTCTGGAGGAAGAGGCGCGGTGTCCCGTAAGTTTAGTTATTTTAACTTGTTATTTTCGTTTGTTGTTTTTACCCGAAAGCTTCGCAAGCAGTAGGGTGAAGATTTTGTGTCTGTTTGTGTTAGTCTTTGTTATATGTTAACCTGCTACTCCCACTGTCTCTCTCCCATGTCTGGGGGGAGAGACAGAAAAACAAATAAATAAAATCCGGTCCGTAGAACCGACAAACTCCACTCCGTGTCTCCTGGCTGTTCTGTTCCCATTCAGGGTTTGTCACGCGGCGTGTGACAGTTTGGTGCCGAAACCCGGGACAGAGCAGCACCCCTCTTGGCTGTCATGGGGATTCCCCCCCACCCACCTCGGTCGAGCGACTGAAAAGCCGCAAGATCGGGGTGGTGAAGCCGGAGGGGAGGAAGCTGGATTGGCCGAGTCCAGTGAGGACACTGCCCTATAGCCTGGTGCAGGAGGGAGAAGGCTCTAACCCTGAGGGCTGGTTGAAGCCAAAGGGTAGGGTGCTTCGTAACCCAGAGGCACACAGGAGGGGGTGTCCAAGACCGAATGGGCTCGGACCACATTCTGGCGGTGGAGGAGTGTGGAGGACGTCGGTCTCGGCCACATGGGAGTGGCATGGTTGCCTGTCTTGTTCCATGTGGTAGAGGCCTTTGGAGCAGTGAGACTTTCCGGGACAGGTTTGGCACTCTCCCAGGGTGTGAGAGTGAACTGTCGCCCGGAAGGGAGCTCCAAAGGCCTTAATTGGTTTAATTATTATTTGATCATTTAATTGGTGTCAATCAGTCAATTGATATAGAAGTCAATTGGCTGATTGGGTGTCTGGGTGAGAATGTGAGTTGTGATTGTGATTGGGTGATTGCCTCACGAGTCCCACCTGAGCCAGGCAGAAACTAAGCCTATTTAAGAGCAGGTGGGGCGAGTGGGGAGTCAGTCAGTCTTGTCTTGATGTGTGTGTGAGTGCGCGTGCACGTTTTATGTGGAATGTTTGATGTTGAATGTTGGATGTTTAATGTTGTGGAGTTTTGTGTGCGTTTGTCGAAAGTGACTGAGTAGAGTGCTTCCTGTGTGAGTGAGGAAGAGGGAGAGGGGGTGCGCTTTAGGTGTCCCTCTCTCCCTCGGTGTGATTATGGAGGAGCGGGAGGGTGCCCTGGAAGAGGGTCCGCCTCTCGCCCTCGGTTTTAGTGGAAAAGAGCTCGCACTCGACAGTGGAGAGTGTCTGAGCAAGCCCAAGAACTCACCAGAAGAGTGAAGTATCTTGAGAGCCGATTGCCAGCACTCTCACATCCTGGGAGTGGCGAGTGTCTTCGGAATGAATGCGTAAGAGAACTCGAACTGGAAAAGTTCGAGTGTCTCAGTATGAATGGGTGGGAAGCACTTGAAAGGTCACTGGATATGTGTGTGCCTGAGGAGGTTCCAGGGGAACTCTGGAGGAAGAGGCGCGGTGTCCCGTAAGTTTAGTTATTTTAACTTGTTATTTTCGTTTGTTGTTTTTACCCGAAAGCTTCGCGGCGAGTAGGGTGAAGATTTTGTGTCTGTTTGTGTTAGTCTTTGTTATATGTTAACCTGCTACTCCCACTGTCTCTCTCCCATGTCTGGGGGGAGAGACAGAAAAACAAATAAATAAAATCCGGTCCGTAGACCGACAAACTCCACTCCGTGTCTCCTGGCTGTTCTGTTCCCATTCAGGGTTTGTCACGCGGCGTGTGACACCATGTTTAAATGCACATCTTGTAAGTCGCTCTGAATAATCTGCCATGTGCCTAACATGTAAAATGTAAATGTACTCATCTTCAAAAAACAAATGCTGAACCTAACAATATTTTAGACACATAATACAAGGAAGGGAACCCACATTCACTGGTATATTTCCTAATTATTCCACCTCTGAGACATCAATAATATATAACCTGTCAAATTTGTTGAATGTCTAAATCCAGACAGAGTCTTGTGTAAAAATCATATTATTTCAGTGCACTGCTTAAAAAGTCTATTGTAATTTGAATTTGTCAAATGAACCATGTTCCTGTAATTATCAACAAATTATCTTGATAAAAATAGTTACTGATGCAAATGTTTGTGCATACACAGCCATAGTTTAACGTAACAATATGCTTTAAGAAGAGGGAAATGGAATCAAATGCTATAGGTGTGTGCATAGGAAATCCGAAAAACAGCATCAGACCTACAACTCATATGTATGAATGGCATGAGCACTCACAGGGTGAGAACAAACCAATAGCATTACCATTTATGTGTGAGAAAGGATGGGCAAATATGCAGTGTTCTGTGTTTACTTAACCTTGTGCCTGTAGCCAAAACGTCTTAAGTACATCCAGACCAGTGAATCAGTGTAGAAGCTGATTTTTTTTTACCATGAATGTTATGACGTGAACGGAATTGTACCGAATATTATGCTCATTTTTTTCCCCCTCATTTTGGGGGGGGTTATCACAGATGTTAAAAACATAAAAGTGAAAACTCCAAATTGTAGCCGGCTCTCCATCAGAAAAAGGTACAGCAACATAAAAAATGTATGTGGCTCATCACCAGTCCAAGATACTACATACTACATACTGACAAGCTAAACCTGCCTCCTTGTCTCTGTTGCAATGTAAATATTTAAAGACTTGATAGCTCCTTCTTTGCCAACTTTTTAAGAACCTCACAAGAAGCTACTGTATCCCCCATTGCTGCTTGACAGGGCTTCAACACCAATGGGTGTTTTTTTCTGCAGCTGAGCAAAAAATGTTAAAGTTGTATCATGTTATATTCAACGGTGTTTTCCTCACCACCACAATCACCTTGTGACTTTCACTCTGTGGTGTGATCATCCAGGTTAGTTTGCTTTCTGCCACATTGCTTTAACATTTTTACCTTACATAGCAAACCTATCATGTCACATCGTGAACAAATCGTTGCATGAAAAGGTCTGCTTGGGGCCATGTGTCACTCAAGTTCTGGCATTAGCCCATCGGCTGATGTGGCGCACAGGGCAACTGGCCTAACATCACGTGTTGTTGATTAATCATGTGGAACCTAGGCACTCAGAGGAACTACAAGTAGTTTCAACCAGAATATAGACACCAAAAGCTTAACTTATAGACACTTCTGACATACTAACCAAGGGGTTTAAAGAGGACTGGACTGCACCAATATAAAACCCTACTTAGGTAATGTCAGTCAGTTTCAATACACATACATATTATCGCATGCCTTGAATCGGAACAAAAGGAGTTCAAAGCTGTGGAAAGTATTACTGCTGTGATGCGTGTGTTATTGAGCCAAGATATTTCAGAGACTATGTCAGACCTATTTTATGACTAAACTGCATATTTGATCAACGTGAGCCTTGGTCAGAAAATGTATGTGATTTAGTCCTTGATTAAGATGCGTAAGCATTTACATCTGGCCCTATAGGAAACAACAAGTGTTCAATTTACAATTCAATCTGTACCTATTAAATCCTGAAGCAGAATAAATTCCAACAACAAATCAACACATCCCCAATGGCCATCAGAGACCAAAATCACAAGGTCCAAAACTCGGGGGCAAAAGTTAGATCCACAGCAAAAACAGAGAATCACTTAAAATTGGCAAAGGTATATATATATCCAACTATATGTATGCTATATCCAACCAAACCTTAAAACTCATTGTAACATGCTCTTCTGTACTATCCACTGTGACCCATTCACTTATTATCATTAACCTCACAGTATGACATTTTTACTTCATTCTCTGTCCTGTTTTCATGTTAGCTAGTCACCTAAGGAATTGTTTGCACATATGTCAACTGCTTAGATGCACATGACACTGTTTACCTCTCCTTCTATTGAAATTCATGTGACATCATGTTTTATAACCTAAGCACAGAAAAACGTGGAAAAACAGACAAGCCTCGTCAAGTTCAGCAGGGCTTGAGTTAATACTGCCCCATCAGTGTAAAAAGAGGTATCAATGTGATAATTAGGAGAACAGCAACATAAAACCCAATAGATCAATTAGATACCCCTTTGTGTGTTAGTTAATTCCATACTAAGTTTGTGTCTTAGGAAAGAAAACTACGAGAAGGGAGTTTCCTTGGATTTTTGGCTCAATGATTCTGCTGAATTGTTCTGTACATAGTGTAAACTTGGTTGGACAAAAGTGCCATATCCACTGTATACTCATATATAGAGCATCTGCCTCATTAAACATTATTGTCAAATGGCCTTAGACTGGGAAAGCATGGAACCCCAGATGTGCGTCACCACTTTCAATGCACAAGTTTTAAAATCCTAAAATCAGCTATACAGAGAGAAAAATGCTACCCCTGAGATGGTACAGTAAAGCAAATTTAATATACTACAGTGGGCAATTCTTGAATAGAATACAAAAGTCAGGGTTGACTTTTTAGAGAATCCAAGAACACTGAGCTTATGTACCCCCATTTCTTAATATCAATGTTCCAAATGGATCAAACATTTACACGGGAAGAATGTGTACCCACATGCCTCGACAATACAATTTTACCAATAATGATCAGACATTATACGTGGGTATTACACACATCCACCGACGACATGCTTCTTTAAAATCAGTGGCATGCTGGTAGAGAGGCCTTGGAGACTGATGAATGTGTGCAAAACAAAAATTAAAGACAGACCAGACAGGGTAGATATCTGTCTCGGCTGCTTCAAGCAAACACATACCTACAGTGGCAACATCCTGTTTAGGTAAATGACAATGCTGCTGAGGAAGAATTATCCACCCATCATTAAAATGTAATCACTATACTTACGTAAATGGCAAAAAGTGGTAGTTTTGTCAGTATAACCCTTTGTTACTGTACAGGAACAGTGCAGCAAGACGGTTTGCTAGCAAAACATATTCAATTACTAGTCTAGTTAGTAACTCTAATAAAAAGTCCAAATAACAAATATGTTACGAAACATTTCGTTTACTTACCTCTACATGTATTAATCCAAAATGCTTTAAAGTAGTTTACCAGAAAATCCTTTCAGATGAAAGTTGGGCCAGTTTTTGTTTTTGTTGTTTTTTCACGTGTCACTGAAAACTACCGGCAAAATAGACTTTACATTTTGTACAAAAGGGGTAAGTGCAACTTACATCTTATCATATTACAAATAACCTACGAGAGTATATTGCGTGTTTGGAAGAATAGCCTCTCAATACTTAGATATTCTAAGCTACCTGGCTGAAAACAAGCGTTTGGCGTCCACTTACCTGTTTAAAGGAGAATGTACAGGAGAGATAGGTTGTGCAAAACCGTCCTCCACCAACTGTATCCTTGGCGGAGAATACGAATGGTAAGCTGTCAAAATAACGCTACCGGTATCTTTCATTTCCATTGTTAAGGGTGCGCTACCTCCTCAAACGTCTCGACACTGCACTGTTGAGTACTGGAGGCTAGCATTCACTTTACCTCGGCGCACGCTCTTTCCTGAGAGTAAATAAATAAGGCAAAGCATTGGCCCTCGCGACGGACTGGAGTGTAATACGACACCAAACTGACTGGGCAAAGGAGACCAACTGTGTCTGACATCCTATCAGGACTTCTTATTTGCATAAAGTTTGCCCCGCCTGACTACATCCAAATACAGCGTAGTGTGGTTTATAATAATTGCAGAACTTACTGTACAAGCACAACCTTTCCCCTTACAGGTGATGACTTCGATTGCCTAGAGTTATATTGTTAGTTCCCTCAAATCTGAAATGATGGTGAAATCTTACGATTAGGAAAAAAAGTCCTTCCATATTTTATGATCCTTCTCTACGAGAACTGTATGTTTAGTGATAACCTCCTGTCTGTGTTTCTTAGTTTTCTCTAACTCCCAAAGCTAATTAGTTGGCTTCCTAAAACAATACCTTGTAGCGCTGGACATACTGTAGACATTTCTCTCAGGGATTGTTTTAGGAAAGAGATGCATTTAGGTACTTGCAGCAGTTGGAACCATTCTTGACTAGAAAGCAGGCAGGAGTGAAACTGCTTTTTTCATGACTGCTTTTTTTATTGAATATTATTTCAACATATTCATAATATTTTAACTTAAAAAAATAAATATAAATATATACAAAAATAAACAGACATGTAAACAACCATTGTACAATTGATAGTTGCATCCTTTATGCACTCTGTATGCTGTATAAAATAATTAAACTATTAAACAACACAAATAGTCTTCTATAATAAATATTAACATAGATTATTCTGTAATGTAAGCCATATGAAGATGCTCTGCAATGTTGTAACATTTTACAACATAATTAAATTAAATTAGAAAAACCTGTTTGTGGTTGTGAAAGTAGGTAAGATATTTACCTGAAAAAGCAGGAGTGTACTTCCCATCAATTAATCACTCAAGTTAATATTTTGTTTTGTAGACTGTATGGAAGGAAACACACCCAACAGATAGAGCAATCATCTGAAAAGCCAAAGGTCACAAAATGTTTGAAATTATCCATATTGAATTAAATTCCATAATTACTGTGGCAATACGGTATAGTATTTGGCTCATATGCAGGTGGTTGCTGACAGGCATACATTCTGACTGGCACATTTCAACTGTAAATATCCAACAGTATGAATGGATGTTATGTTACAGTCAAATGCAGACTTCGTAAGTCACCCGGCTAAGGGTGTCTCCTAAGCAAAATACCACAAAATGGGCTTGGTAAAGAGAACATAGTATCTGCCAGCTGTGACATAGATCTTTATTCATCACTGCACCCAGAGGAACATAGTGGAAGGATCATAGCTCCGCTGAGCAAGATCTGCACATTTCCTCACTCACCTGCACATCTACAGCCACTATCCTGAAGGGGTGGACCTTGTGACTATGGCCTTTGGCCATGAGAAACCTTTTCAGTCCCTCAAGGAACAATGGTGTGGTCATAAGACAGCTAAAACAGCTAACTTTTGCACAATTTAAATATTTTCTTATACAGTAGCACTGTAATGTATACATGGCAAGAATAGCTCACCAGCTATTACAAGCTTGAGCAAAAGTTATCATAGTGTCTGGTGACCCTGGACATTCATTCCTGCCATACACCCCAATGGGTATGTTCAATCCCAGCTTTTGATATATGTGGACAGAGGAGCATAACAAGGGTAGCTTATACAGTGAACCTCACAACCATAGGGGGGCTGAACTGTAAGGGGTCGCCAGATGGTCTACAAAACAAACACATTTGTATCTGATGGGTCATTCCTCATGGATCACGTGCATTTGGAATGCTCTCTCTCCACCTCATTAATTGATAAAATGCGTGCCAGAATGTCTCTTTCTAATTGGCTCTTTAATTGTCCATCACACAGTCTACTGCTTTTGCAATTTGTGGGCAAAACCACAGAGGTATAGAATGCAGTGTCTTCTGGTACTATATACTGGTACTAGTAACAAACCTATGAATATTTTCATCTACCACTCAGCTCAACACCTCCCAGTTACACATTTTGCAGGGGTCCCCTGTACATAAACCCTCCAGATTTTCCAAAATCCCTATGATTGCATCCACATTTGCTATCCTTTGTATCATATATGATGTGAAGCAAATAGACATGTTATCAAGAGCAAAATGCATTTTTTAGGAAATGGTGAGAATTTTTTTTTTTTTACTTTTACGTATTTCTTTGTGAATTTATAATTCTGGGAAAATATGGCAACTGAATTTTTTGTAAATATAGTAGATTACTCAGACATAATTATTTAAATAAGAATCCCAACTGATATATTTTATGATCTGAATGAAGTGTTTATTTTCAGAACTAAGCATTCAAAAAGATGTCCTGTAAGCCTAGAACCCAATCCTCTTTTTCCAGTTTATTCCAGGTTGGCATTACTAATAACTAGAGTGGAGGGAAAAATATGCATGATATCCATCATTAAATGACAGACAGCAAACTGTTGTGGCTGCCTTAGTAAAGTGCTTCTCTACTGGTATTACTGGAAAATGTGTGGATTCAATGTGTATGCTAAAATATGAACATGAGGTTTTTACTTCATGTCCTGTACAAGCGTTTTTATTTTTCTGTGCTGTTCTTCTCTTATTTTAATCTTTTTTGTCATTTGATTTAAAACAAGGTCAGGTTTTAGCTTTGTCTATCTGTTTCACTGAAAAATGCCAATTTCGAGTATTTCTCAGCTCAGCAATAGTTGAAAGAATGGCTCTTTATATTTCCAAGGTATTTTATCCTTGTCCCATATGTAACAAGATAGGCCTTCATTTGGAGCTATTGAATGCCATTCACCAGATGGAAAATAAAATACATTTCATGACTCTAGATCCTATCTTGCTTTTCCTGGTAATTCTACTTGTTCATATCTCATGGTGTAGGGTTCTGGGTTTGTTTACCCCCTAGCTTATATTACCACAGGCTCAAAGGCCGCAAATAACCATATTCATTGACATCTTCAAATGATGGCAAAACCATTGTGCATTAATCCTCTCATACTATATGTGTGTGGCAGTGGTTTGTTTCTCAATTGCTCTGGAGTCTTGGGCAGATTGAACAGATCCTGCAGTAGAATAAGTTGCTGACTGTGCGGGGACTACTGTGTGTGGGAGGCCTGGGATAATGCAAGGCAGAGAGGGCCACCCTTTTCACAATAGACCTTTGTCTGTTTTTCAAACATGGCTCCTTCAACACCCTGAAACACCTTGTTCATGACACCAAGAAGGACTCCCATTAAGAAGAGAGAGAAATGTTAAAAAAAACATGCACAGACATATTGTTCCTGTTTCAGCAGTGATGTCACTTGCAGGAACCTACAGTATGTGGTGGAAGCTGTTATACTTCTGAAAAATTTCATGTCTATTCATATGGTTTGAATATGTCGATTCAAAAAGTTTTTTTTTGAAGTGAATCCCGCCATAGCGTAACAGTGTTTGAAAATGATATGATTTATCTTACCCCATTAGGTTATCCAAACGGAACATTTGTAATAACTTCCTTTCAAATATACTGAGAAAAAATAGCGACACCATACATGTATATTACATCTGGGTTAGCTTCCTCTTCACCTGGCAAAGGGAAGGACCTCCCCTCTGGTTCCTTCATAGTTTATTCCTGATTTGGTGTTTTTCTTTTGCATTGTCACTGGCAACAAGTTCCCTGAGGTGTAGTGGTTCTGAACAGATTGTAAAATACCTTTTGGATTACGTGTATGAAATTATTTATTTTCTGTCTGAACTTCAAATTGTAATGCAGTTATTTTAAAGTTTTCATATTGTATTATTCTGTAAACATTTTATTATTTTTGGTTTCATCACTCTGTTATTCTCTTATCAAGTTTGTATCCTTCTGTCTGTTATAATTTTACTAATTGTTTTTATCTTTGGTATTACCTGATTGTATGAACTGGATTTCACCTTATATTTTTATTTAAACTTGGTTCAAGTTGTTAACACTGTCACAGCTATCAAAAAGGTTTTGCCCAAATTCACTTAAGGGTTGGCTTCTCTTGGCTTAAGTCAGGGTTGCACGAACAAGTTAAAAGTAAGTTAGAACAAACAACTAACAGTGATTAGTAACATGATAATTCACGTTTGATCACTTATATTGAATGGAAGTAATCTTGATAAGATCATGTGGCAGTCCCAAAACATTATTTTTTATTGGCTTATTTTTTTATTTTTATGTAGCATTTTTGTTTCCATATTTGGTGGTTCCCTGTTCCTCCTAACTGATGGAACATAGAATGTTTAAAAAAAGCTATTTAGTGGAGTGGCTGTAAATGCCAAAATATATAATAGAATACGATTATCATAAGAGAGCACATCATTCTACAGTCCATACCGTCTAATCTGAATTGACGTTACCATTCACTGCAACCCCACCATACAAGCCATGTGTGACATACCACACACATTGATGAGGGGAATTAACGTTCAACATTTTGCTGGTGTAGAAACATTGTAATTAAGGAGTAATTGCACAGAGGTATGTGACTTAATAGCATGGCAGAAATTGTGACATAACTGAGTAATTACATGATTGGTTTGGTTTAAGTGGGGGATGAAGTTTGGGGTTGACTTTGAGGTTTCCCATAATCCATAGAACCACATGCCATACTTAATACTAATGTTAGAATATGCTCCTTGACTGTATAGAAGGTTCATTACACAGTGTTAATTCATTTAAAGTGGGACCACAATTTTTATTTTGGATCATTGTTTACGTACAGGTAACTGCCAAAATAAAGGAAACAGTTGAGTAAATGAAGGGTCCTGACAGGGTAGAGGGCAAGGTAATTGCCAATAAATATAAGTGATCGCTTCCAGGATGTCAATGCCCCCATCCACAGAGTGGTCACTGAATGGTTTGGCAAGAAATGAAAATTATGTAAACCATATGCCATGGCCGCATGGTCACTAGATCTCAACCCAATTAAACACTTTAGGGAGATTCTGGGGTGGTGCCTGAGACAGCGTTTTACACCACCATCAACAAAACACCAAACGATGGAATTTCTTGTGGAAAAAGGGTGTTGCATCTCTCCAATAGAGTTCCACACACTTGTAGAATCTATGCTTAGGTGAGTTGAAGCTGGGGTCCCGGTGGCCCAACACCCTATTAAGACACTTCATGTTGGTGGTTCCTTTACTTGGCAGCTGTGTGTCCAGTAAACACAGCATTGTTGGGTCTGCATTAATTACACTTTGGAGAAAAACTCTAATGTAAAACATAATTTGACTGACAACTCAATTTTCAAAATGCTACAGCATGTGTCCCAGTGTTAAAAGCTTGATTATATTCCTTAGTGGATAGATTGTTTTGGCCAATGGAAAAGGGTGCTATCGCAGAATGGTGCTGTGAAAACATAAACTCGACTCTCCCACATTATTCAAACTACACAAAGTGATGAAGGCTTTAAGACGTCTCGATCAAAGTCACGTAATTATTTTGGAGAGGAAACACACAGCCACAATACCACAAAAGAGTACATACAGTATGTAGGGTGAAAATAGCCTTACTTGGGCACATGGTGTCTCCAACCCCCACCCTCACCCCAAGATATTCAAACACAAATGGTCATATCTTTGAAGTCTTGGCTTAAGTCTAGTAATGGCATGAAGACCATGCTGTTTCACTTCACGTGAACTAAGAGAAAGGTGAAATTTCCAAACCTGGTATGCACCTGCCAGGGAAATGTTTCAAGACATGAATATGTGCAGAAAACAACAGAAATGCTGACAGGAGACAAGTAGTAAGTGACCGGAGTAGTAACAAGAGTAAGTATGTTTTTGTTGTTTTTGTTTTAAGACTGTAGATTATTCCTAGTTAAAGATAACCATTTCAAACTTTTTTATCTGCTGTGCTTTTTCACCATATGTTGCAATCCTACCTTAAGAGTCAAAGTTGCCTTTGTCGGCTTTGATTATAAATACGTTTTATTGCTTTTATTTATTTATTTTTAATTTGAGATTGTTGAACATGCATAATTTGTAGCAATTCATCAGTGCTATGATGAGTTCTTGCAGGGGCACATTTCAACATCCCATGCTGTTTTTATTCAGAACTTGACATAAAATTGTGATTGGAGTGAAAAGCTGCATAAATGAGCGTCAATGGTTTCTTCATGCAAGTCAAGGAATTTTTTAATGTATTACAACATTCTCAGGGAGAAAAACATCATAAAGGGTACCGGGCCATATTTCAGTAAAAGCTATCATAAAAGAACAATCCCTTCCATGTCGATTAACAGATGAACCATTACACTATGTACACCAGCAGGCATGCTTATCTATGAATGACTTTTCTCTTGCTTGTGACCTATTTTAAAATGAAGGAGTAGAGAGAGCTGCAGTAAACAGCTCTTATCTCTGTAGGAGGGGTCTGCTGCGTTCCTGATATATACTTGAGACCGCAGGATTCCCAACCTCACTGACTCCCTGCAGAGAGACGGCCAATACTCACCCCTTGAACATGGTTTTAAGGGAAACTATTGGAAATGCAAATTAAAATATGCATCCTTTTTTATCCCAGGTGTCCCTATCTTGTCTGTTTATCTGTTTGTATCCCACCCTTTTGCCACCATGTTTCACATTACAAAGGGGTACTTTGGTGGTGGGGTTCGTACAAGCTAATTCTCCCATTGAACTCAATTGGAAAATTAGCATGAATTAACCCCACTCCGTAAGTACAACGTGAAACATGGTGGCAGAAGGGTAGTGATTTTGCACTGCTCTGATAGTTCAGGACCTGGACATTGAGTTAATCAATGAGTCAACCATGTATTCCATCCTGTACCAGAGTAATCTGGAGCAGAATGCGTTGCACAGCTGAAAGCCCATTGAGGTGCATTAAAGAACCTCATGTGAGCTCTACATGCAAGAAAGCCAGGGAAACTCCTCCAGAATTCCTTCTAGGCAATGTGAGAGACTTATCAATATTTACAGGACATTTTAGTTAAAGTAGTTGCAAATAAAATAGCTTTTACTAGTTACTGAAGCTACACTTACTTTTTCCCACAGGAGTATTCACTGTTACATTTTGTTGAGTAGATAATGGAAAAGTTGTAACCTTTTGTGTTATTTGCTATATCGCATAAGCTTGTATCTATATTAGAACCTATATCAAATATCAAATAAATATTCAAAATGAGCCAAGAACAAGATATTAGCAGGGGGCACTTACTTTTTCACAGCACTATATAAAAATATGAACATGAATATGACCATGACACTGCCATACAATTCCGTATTTAATTTAAGTGGATCCCTGTGTCTTCAATTAAATAAATAGGAATTACAAGAGTTATCTCAGAGTGGGTTCAAAATTGGCTGCAAGGTGTAATACAAAGAGTAATAGTAGGAGGGGTCATGTCTGAGCAAGGTGCTGTAGGCAATGGAGTCCTGCAAGGATCACTGTTAGGACCTCTGCTTTTCCTTATTTACATAAATATCTTGATAGGGATGTTAGTAGCAAATTTGTTTAATTTGCCGATGATAGAAAATGTGGAGATTTAGCAAACATTTTGGAATCTAGAAGGTAATACAAGATGATTTAAATGGAATCCAAAAGAGAGGAGAAACCTGGCAGATGCCATTCAATATAGCTAAATGTAAAATTCTGCATGTGGGAATAATAAAAACAAATATTAGTTGATCAAAGTCTATCAGGATCTACGCATTGTGCTGTAGCAGTAAAAAGGCCCAAAATATTCTGGGATATATAGCTATAGATATATAGTATAAATCAAAGGAGGTTATATTGATGTCATATAATGTCTTTGTTTAATTCAGTTAGACCAAGCTCTTGAAAAAAGTACAAAGAAGGGCAAGTAAATTGGTTCCTAGGATGAAAGGTAAACATTATGAGGAAAGACACACTTTTCAAGCTTAAGGGGTTTTGATTGTCAATAATGTATGGAACAGCTTTCCAGGTCATTTAGTAGAGGCAGAGACCCTTGGCGTGTTCCAAGTCCAGGCTGGATATTCTGTAGACTGCAGGTAAATGGCAATCCTAGATGGCCTGCAGGGCCTGTTACATTATTATGTATTCTTATGTTCTTAATTCTTATATTCTTAAATAGAGATGTTTAGAAAGTATAGATGGGCACACATCCTTTTTTTTTAGAAGACTCGGCCTTTGTTTTTCAAATGAATTACTTTTTTAAAATGAATGAAATTTGTAACATTACAGTGAAATGTAAAATATATCTATGAGATACACTGGCAAGTACTATGTAGGCTCAGGGTTACAGAGATTCATATTTTGATGAATGTTTTAGTCAAATGATTTGATACTGAATTCATAACATCAATAATTTGATTTTCAGAGTGTTATTTACATATCCATCCAGTGTAGCGAAACTCAAAGAAGAAGGTGTGATTTACTTAACTCACAAAGAAGGTGTGACTTAAAGTTGAGCGCGTGAGCATCCGCTGCAAAGGGCGACGTCGATAAGAGTATGATTAGTTCCCAGAGTTGGGGACTTGAGTCTTTAGCTCAGCGGGCTAATCGTCTCTCTTGTCGCATCGAGATCCTCGTTTCGAAACTTGCTGCAGCAGAACCAACTCCGTTATACCAGCATGCAGCAACATTGCCTAAAAATGCCTGCTGACAAGAAGTGTTCCAGTTCATTGTTGCATTACTGCTGTGATCAACAATGGTTGCTCTGCTGTTGCCAATTTTCACTGAGGTCAAGCACTACATTATAACTAATCACTGTTTACTGAAATCCTTGGATGGTAGAGACAGTATGACTGCAAAAATGTTCCAAATGCAACAAGGAATGCGACTGTATGTCAGAACAAACAATTCCAAAAGAAGCTTCAATGTTTTCATTATAAATATACATATATATATATTATCTGTGTTATGTCCCATCTGTGCCTTTGATAAACCTAGATAAAAGGTCAAATTGCCAAGTGCTTTCCTACAAATGACCTTAGACCAAAAGTGGATCAGTAATGAAATAATGAACACTCATTTGTCATCTAGCTATTTTTGTTGTCTCCATATTGCAAGGATTGTGTTAGGTCCTCTGAAACGAATATGGGTGTGATAATGTGAGAGGTTGTACTGAACGTAATTTGTTTTCGCTGAAAGCTGGGGGATCCTATTTCAGCTTCTCTCTCTCTCTGCCCTCTGCATAACTGTCAATATCCCATTCTTAACCACAGAGGACAGTGCTGAAATTTAAAATGTGTGCTCATTGCTATAATTTAAGAAATTTTAATCTGGCATTAAATGTGTTCTCAGATATAAATAGGCTACTCATCACATCTACAACACCATGACACCACCAACAGTTGAAGGCTTGTTTGTTTGTCTGAACTACTCCACATCACCCCCAAACAATAGTATTACAATTTGCAATGTATTTAGTTAAATCACAAATAACATGAACAAAGTATTGTGAAAAAAAATCTGACAAGTACTGTGCCTTAAAATGAGTCCAGATATGTGACTGGAGCATGATTTCATTGTATAGATAAGGTATAATCATAGGCCATTCCATCACCATTCATTCCAGAAGTTCTGATTGCATTTCGATGTTTGTCAATTTTATGCCACTTTTAAGGCTAAACAAACAATAGACTTAATTCCAAGTTAAACTGAAGTTCTTGGTATGTGTATGTGCTGTGCATTGACAAAAAAACATTTTGTGTGGAAGGAAACAGTCTCACTAAACAACAACTTTCATATAATTTCAGCTCACGTTAACCACCATCAATGTTTCACCTTCCAACAACAATGTGCTACTTGCCAGATTAATCCCCTCACTGGCAGGGTTGGAGCAAATTATGTGTCATTCCGGTTCTATTGCCTCATGCCAACAACAGCTATATTTGTATTTCAGACAAGTCCAATACAAACTGCTCAATGACTTTCTGAATGGCTGATTAAACACTGTTAATCATTAATCTTTGAAAGGAATGTAAATGCTACTGATGTGAGTGGCTTTCCCTTGGGTATGCATGTTTGGAGTCAAGTCAAAAATGTTTATAATTAAAAGTCAGAAACCAGAAATGCAGTGTCTTGCTGAGATAATTGGTATTGGCTAGGTGAGGCTATGGTTATACCTCTGAACTAGATACTGTTCCTGGATCACTCGTAAATCTAAGCAAGTTAAAATGCCTTCAGAATATGTATATAAAGTAACCCCCTCATTCTAATGTGGCAAAAAACTAACCAAATAATACTATTCCAATCAATAACAACATTTTACTGGAAATATGTACAGAATCATGTATGCATGCATCTTCAGTGGGGGAGATGATACTAAAACCTTGTCATGTGATGGCAAAATGCACACATGACAAGTGTGCACATAGCTTACACCCGATTTCCGGGATGTGGCAACAGATATTATCCACCCACCACTCTTCACTTAACCGAGGAGGTGGGAGGGGTAGAGAAAGTGCTGGGGCACAACACAAACTGTATTGCACATGTTCTTTCTTCTAGCAATCTATGCATACTTGTGAACTACTCTGCCCTGTGTGCTTTGTTGCACAATACACCCTGGGAAGGAATTTGCAATGCACACTGAGAGAGTATTAGGATACCATTCTGGTTCTTGGGCTCCTGGGATTGATTCAAACGCAAGAGAAGTATACTGACCACAATCATTTTGACTGAGGGTGGCAGAAGCTCATTCCCTCACCCATCCTTTCATCCCTTGTAAATTAACTGTAGTAACGACTTTACTGCAGTACTGCTTTAAGAACAACAATGTAAAGAAAGCAATGCCATTGAGCAATATCTGTGTAATATTCTCTAGGTTAGACGTTTCACAACATTTCTTTTCTCTTTATATTTAACAGTCAAATATACAGTACATATACTGGAAATACATTACACTGATCTCTGCAAAGTGTGATATGTGATACTGTACATGAATACGAGCACAATGATTTTCTGCCAGATATTCTCGTTCAACTATATCAGATTGAGTCAGATTCTTTGCAAGAAAATTGAAGCGATTCATAATTTTTTTAACATAATTCATTTTTTGCATTTGTTTGCTTTGACAGTTGGAGGGAAGTGGCCTGTATTCAGTGAGAGTGAAATTAAATTTCACAAGAGCAGAGATTTTAAAGAAAAACAGGATAAGAGTCTAGGAGAGAACCAGAGCTTTGAGAAACACAAGCACACACACTACAGCGATGCCACCCTGAAGAGTATATTTTTCCCGGTGCAGTCTTACAGGCACTGAGTTCATTGCCAGGCCATAAAATGGCTAATGGTGATATCTGAAAATCAGGTTTATCAGACTTGGTAAATACCTCTTGGGATGTCAAATGAACACAATGTAATAGGTTGTCTGAATTAGCCCGATTTGAACTATTTGCAGAGAGATTTGTGTGTAAATAGCAATAAGAAGCTGAAATGTGAACTTTTGACCTGAATATCGTTTGTGCCAAATCGCTCGATGTTTTGATGGTTCTGCCACACTGCTGCTCTACCTTGATCAAATGTCAGCAGAGTGTAAAAGGAAAGAACAGCGCTGGTCCTCTTGACCTACAAAAGAAACGTATCGCACGTATCTGAGGAGAAATCAATTATTCACTGCTCTAACAACTTGCTAATTATAGACTGTCCACTGAAGAAGCACAGTTACAGCCATTGTATGGGGTACAAAGCTGACATGCAATGCAACCTGACAGACAATAAGGGATCCTCCTAGATACAATCGCTGGTTTCAATACATTCTCTGAACCCGTGATGAAAATCTGCTATCCCATCACTCTTCATTGACAAGATCCACATTTTGCTGTGTTTAGTTTATCTCATATGTGTTGTTAGCCACATCAACAAGCAGCATTTCATGCAAGGCATACATATTAACTGCATTCAGCACGATGTACCTGAGTTTCATATGAATGAATACATTTACATTTCATGTGCATAAATGTGCAAAGCACATGTTCAATATGTAGGTGTTCCCAGTTGGTATTCCATGCAGTCTCTTTTCCCAGTGGGTGCTGAATCCCTGATGAGACCATGACAGCTGTGGAAGTGGGACAGCAGCTGATGTGCGGGAGAGGTGGTCAGACACTCCCCACTGAGAATCCCTCACTACCTCGGGGGCTCAAAGGTCTCAGGAGCTACACCCTTCATTCCACCGGCAAACGTTCTGAAATAATATCTTCTCTGTCTGTCGCTGCTATTCTTAGTGTTTACACTATCTAACAATGTCAGGCTTCTTCTTATGCCCGACTTAAAGTACAGTGCCCGTGATTGTTTTACAAGGGTAAGAAATTACATTAAGAGTCAGCAGGGGAACGGTGACATCAATTATGGTTGCAAACAAATATGTAAGTTACTACTATGTAAGTGATAAATATGTAAGTGGTTCTGCGTGGCTCAGTAGGTAGAGCCTGGCACTGGCAACGCTTCGGATTGGATTTGGACAGAAAA
This sequence comes from Aldrovandia affinis, assembly GCA_029706075.1. Taxonomy (NCBI): domain Eukaryota; kingdom Metazoa; phylum Chordata; class Actinopteri; order Notacanthiformes; family Halosauridae; genus Aldrovandia; species Aldrovandia affinis. The sequence goes on from JAINUG010000001.1 coordinate 12,113,407, forward strand.
TGCATCTGATAGCTGATATTTAGGCTTCGGACATGCAAAACATGCAGGAAGGAAAACATGAGGAAGAGTTAAAAATGCTGAAGAAGGGTTTTGAACTGAATCTTCAAACAGAAGTATTGATTAAAACCATTCTATCTTTGTCACCATTACTTCCGTTTTCCCCTTGAATCCTATTCCTTTTTTTTGTCATATTGTGATGATACCATCATATTCACAATGTAGGAGGCATATTGGCCTCAAGGTGGCCATGCCCTCTGGTGTTCAGTTTACTCAGTTAGATGTTTGTCCTCAGACTCTTTAATTTATTCTCAGACTGTCTGTTGTCTAACCTTGATCGTTAGTTCTGGTCTGACCTGTCTCTCTCTTTGTCCAACTTGACTCCAACCATGAAAATGATTAAAACATCACAGCATGTAAGTCATTTAAGTATCTCATGCCAATTATTTTTTTCTTTTTCTATCAAAGAAAATTATCGTTTTAGAAAGAGATGTTTCAACAGACATTTCCAGGCTGCATATGCATGAAAGCAAGTAAGAGCAGTTTTTTTGTTGATTTACACTGGATCAAATGTTTCACTTATTTCTCTTTTGTTAATATGTTCCCTCTGGTTTCATTTATCTTTGAAACTGGCACTTCTTTTGTGCTCAAGGAAAGTGAAAGCTATGGACTGTCCTCCTGCCTCTTGTTTCCACTGTCGTTTTCACCTGTTGATATGAATCACCAGACTTGACCCCTGACCTCGGGACAAAAATGTGCTTTGAAATGACGACCCTGGCCCCATATGCCACCTACACAGCGCCAGGATCCAGTTTCACAAAGACGGAGATAAACAACCCATTGAAGTCCCCTGCTGATGAGAGGAAGAGGGCCAACGCTGCAGAAATGTACCTTTTGGGGGACGTAGCCACACAATACTGCAGCTTGTGTAGATGTGCCGTACAACTGATTATATTCGACTTTCAACAGAGAGGGGAAAAAGTTATGTAAAACAAAAATCTCTGATATCAGAAGCGCAGGTGTTTTTTTCCTGAAAAATGCAGTTACCTTACGATTACAATAAAAAATGCAAATCCATTCACATTTTTTAAATAAATGAAAGCTTTCTGGAAAAAAAGGCTATTGTGTTTGGCTGGATGTGCCAAGGATTTATGAATCAACCGCTGACTTGGTGTGTGCTCGGCATGTATAATTCAACACTGTCCCTGGGGTACATTTTGTCATATACAACAGCAAGAAGGGGATCTTGGGTTTAAAACAGTACCAAGACGCAGTTATGTAGTTCAGGGTATCTGCAGGTTTAGCCAAGTCAGATTTAAGGCTTTTTAATACTTTTTTAATGCCACTCAGAATGAAATTTAATACCAATTTCACAATAACAAAATGGCAAAAATCACGCAACGACACCAATTAGTTTAGGTTTAGGGACAAATTTGTCCAAAGATGTTTATTAAAACATAAAGGGGTAACTGGATTGGATGAAACAAAGGGGTAACACAATACATTCAGTGTCATCCAGGGCAGGAATTTCACCAGTGTCTGGCCTGCTGCCCCTGCAAAAAAATTAAGCGTAATGTGACCTCACTGGTCTTGGTGCCCCCACTGGCTGTGGTCTCTTCCCTGCTTCTATTCTTTATTGTAAAAATGAAACAGCAGCCTATTGCGATTCAGATTTTCTTTTGCCTTATGGACCACTGCATAGGGACCACTGATGGACCTAGCATTGAGACTGCCATATGTGTAGTCACATGGGGGGCATGTATCTCAGTTCTGTGGCCCTCTTCTCCAATTCTCTCAGATTGCTCCTGCTGCAATAGTTCCAGAAACTTAAAGTTCACATTTGGGCCGTCCATTGAGACTGACAGGAGCTTTCGCATGTCCATCTGCTCTGCACATTCCTGAAGATTAAATGAGAATAATATATGAAGCATATAACATCTTAATAATACACTGATCATATTTATAGCACTTTATGTACTGTCTTTTTACAAGCTTATAGTGTTCCAATATTTTAGCTAACGTTAGATAATTTCTCACTATTTACTTTGAAATGGTGCAGTAGATCTAGAGCTGTTCCATGCCCCATGAACTGCGAACCCAGGTATGTGGACCGAACTTGATCTTTGTCCCAGTAGCGCACATGAAGGTCCAGTTGTTTTGCTTTCGTGGTTTGGTTGAGGCTCTCATCGAACATCAACACAAACGTGTCCTTGTTTACATCCGCGATTAGATTATTTCGGAGATAAACGGCCAATCCAAACCTTGCTATGTAGGCCGTTTTGTCTTTACCGCATGTGAATGTCTTAGCGATTTCCGAGTCAGGGAACATAGCACGGAATACCTCTCCTATCCCGTCATTGCCATTGTAGGACTGGTGCTTCGTGACAGTGTTCAGAACCCACCGTACCTCAGCTTCAAGCGTCGGCGTGGAGCCAAATGTTGTCCGGACTTCTGTTCGTGCAGATGTTGTTGGTGTTGCAGGTAGTCCTATCTGAGATGGCGCAGCTGAAGTGGAGGCAGGGGCCGAACAGAAATGCGAAATACTAGTAGTTTGCAGGCGGGTTTTATCGACCGATTTATGCTTGGCGCTCTGCATGTGCGATTCGACTGCTTTCACCCCCATCGTCCCGAGTTTAAAATCTTTTTTGCAGAGTTTGCAGCGGGCCTCATGATCGTCTTTGACTGTGACCAACCATGGCGCAAACACTGGGTTATCGAGCCAGTTCTCATTAAATTTGCACTTTCCCATAACGAGTGCAAACGCTTAAGTTAAGTTAGCTAACTTAGCTTGTTGAACTTGAATATTGTTCTCGAGTCGACTCCGTTGCTGAAATAGTTCCCCGCAAACATAAGGACTTCTGTTGGTTCCGCTCATTCCGGTCTGCGTGGCTACAAAACGGTAAATAAAAATCTCCGACTTTATCTCCCGTTACCCGTTTTCCCCCAGATTTCACAATGAAACATAAAATGACAAATCCACATTTTTATATTTCCTGTCTATGGCATTTTTAAGACCTCTGAAAGATGGATTTAAGACATTTTAAGACCAATTAAGGCCTTTATTGTTGATAAACAAATGTAATACTTTTTAAGGATCCGCGGACACCCTGTGTTTTAAACCTATGCGACCCAAGTTGCCCTGGATGGGGGTAGATACTTAGCGAATGATTAATGTAACATAATTCGAGAGGAAGATATTGATCCTTGGTGTGGCAAATCATGCTGATGCTGACTACCAAAGCTTGGCCATGGTGCTCCCTCTTCCCTTTCCTTCAGCATAAAATATTTTCCTCTGAAGTTTTATGTTTCTGAAAAAAATTACCCCCTTCATTTTTATTTATACATTTGTTACAATTTATTTCTAGAATAAATATTGTTAATTTCCCACTTTTGAAATAGGCGGAGGTTTTGTCAGGGTTTTATGTGTTTTTGAAGATCAAATGTTCTTACACACTTACTCATAGATCTGTTTGCCCTGAATCAACGTGCCAATCCCTCTTTAGCTGCAAGTAAGAAGAGTAGGAAGAGCTGTGGTACGGCTGAGAGCAGCTGGACAGCCTTCCTGGTGGGCATGTTTTTATCCATCCAACATTGATAGAGTGCAAACTGCAAAGACACTCAACGATAATGTGGTGTTATACATTTGCAGCCTAATGAACCTGATAGCTTTAGACACAACTGAAACTTCAGAGATATTTTCATACCTAAGTATGAATCACAGAAGAATAGATTATACAGTCTCAAATTTAAGTTTCATTTTCAACCATAGGTGGATTGATATACCATTATGAACATGAGTAAATAAAGTAAATATAGGATTATATAAAGTAGAGTAAATATAAATGTAAATGAGGGTAAGTCTCATTCTTCTTCCATATGCATTGCTGCAGTGTGTCTCCAAGTGTTATAATATCATTCACATCAGTGCAGTGAATGGAGGACTCACACAGGTGAAAGGTACTGCAGGGCCCAGCAGACTGCCTCTTGACTGTGTCTTGACAATGCACGCACAGCTACCAGTTTACATACTGTCTGACAGTCTGTCACATGACCTCCGACCCAACATTCTCCAGAATTAAATATTGAAGACAACCATAGGGAGGAGGAAGATAAGGAGGAGGGATTTCTGGGCATAGGTCAGACTCCGGCGTCAAAAAGCTATGAAATCAATCCATAATGAAGAACATTACAGGCATAATGCAGCTGCTGGCATTCATACAAGACATTTGCATCAATAGTTTAATGTGTTTGTTTAACAATGCATATAATGTTTCTTTTATGTATTAATTTTATTTTACTTTAAATGGTGGTGATGGTATTAAGATTTGTACGGGTCTATAAATGGTCTTTGAATTATCCTCTTGGTAATGGGTCTTGATGTAAAGCAATTTACTAAATAATACATATTCACTATCAATAAAATTATGAATTACTTGAAGAGATTTGAAAATTTGAAAATCGTTTCTGTTCTATTTTGATTCTAGACAGGTTGATTGAGTAGTTGAGAATCATACTCAAACATGTGCCTTGCATTTTCATATGAATGTCTAGTGTTAATTCCACTCTTACACAGTTCATATCAAAGTCCAATGATATGACTAAATATAAAATGTTATCGAGAGTAAAATATGAGTTTATTTAACCCTCAACATTTTGTTCTGTCTGACATATATGATTATTTGTGTTTTTAGAATGAGAATTTTCTTGTAAATCACCAGGGGCAAGATATCTACTGTGATGCATTACCCTTTTACCATTAACTTTGAATGTAAACAATGAATTTGGGTTTGTGAGTAATTTTGTTCCAAAGTCATGAAAACACTATTTATAATACAGGGATTCAATTATAGAGGTGAATTGTATCTTTATTACTTAGATTTGGACCCAAACTATTTAGAAAATGGAATATACCATTATGTCCATTCCCTAGAAGTCTTCTGTACTATAAGTGATGGTCAATTGGTGAAATAATAGCTTCAATAGTGTTGGGTTGGAGGAGGTCATTTGGCAGTAATATCCCCAGAGCTTTCATAATGGCACATCGCCAGCACTGAGTATAGAATCAGGGATACTTAGCCATACATCTTTACTGCAGAGAACATTGGCGTGGAGGTCCCGGAGCCTTTCCAAAGGCCCAAATTAAGTGATTTACTCTCATGTCTCAGCGTTAACAGACCACTTACGGCCATTACATTGTTTCTGCTCTGTTGATGAGTCTTGATTCGAGGCAAATTGCTCAGTCAGCTCAGGCTAATACATTGCAGTACTTAGTGGAGTAGGAAACATGCCATCAAGCTTTGATCAAAACAAATGAATAAATCAGACAGCCTACTAAGAGTGAGTGGAAACAGTGGTTTGGCTGCACTAAAACAGTTTGTTGTGTTTCATTTCACTTTTTCACTTAAAATACCAAAATAAAGGAAACACCAACATAAAGTGTCTTAATAGGGTGATGGTCCAGATCAGAACAGCTTCAATGCATGTTGACATAGATTCTAGAACTCTATTGGAGGGATGGGAATCTATTGGAATTCAGTATCCTAATCCGGTTACATCGCAGAAAAATGTAGGCAAGGCATCAGCCAGCCTTTGCTGGGAGGATAAATCTCTCAGATCAATTTCCTTTGACTGTTTTCTGTCAGGAGCCTTGAGGGGCTGTTTTACTGACGTCACAACCATGCAGTCTCTCCCACAGGACATGTGCCTTTGTAGAACATGTATGAACAAAACTGTACATGTGCAGATGCCATCTAATCTATATTTGAAACACAGACTGGGGTGAATGGAGTACATTGTTATATTACAAACAAACAGATATAGGTCAATTTGTTCCACATTCCGTAGAACTTAAAAATAGATGTAATAATAACAATAATAACATGCTTGTTTCAAGGCGTGTTTTTGAAGGACTTTGAAGGAAAATATTACAGCAATATTTTGTTTCATTTAGTCTCGGCCCCAATGTAACACTAAAACATAACAACATACAACACATCTCCCATTGTCCTCACAGTAGGACAAATTGGTGAATTGCATCGTGTTGTATGAGGGTAAAAGAGAACATTTCACACAGTTCGTGAATAACGTTTTCACAGCATAATTGTTACACTGCAGCAACAGTATCAGTCCGCTGCTATGTTAGAGCCATGTTGTGAGAACATGCTGTTTTGGATTGGCAGAGCCACAGTTATCCTGCCTACAGGTGCTCCGGTGATCCATTGCGTGGGTGTAGATCTAGGGCACAGATGAATCATTAATAGCTTGCTGCCCACATGGCCCAGTCCAGGGACACAACACTGCCCATGTAAGATAGGGCTTCTACAATCTCATTTATTGGCAAGACCTATCATTCTCATGATCGCTTTCATTATATTTACAGTAATTCACCTTTTCTTGTGAACAATATTTAATTAACATTTAGGCATTTAAAGTACATATGCAACAAACAGTACATGAACAACAAAAGGGGGGACAAGAATAAACTAAAAATTCAATTTAAATTCAATTCCATAATAATAAAATAAAGAAGACATATTGGGAGATTACATAAACTAATAAATCATAAAACTCAAACTCAAACCTTGACAAAGCGCACAGTACCTGACTCCAAACCTAAAATCTCAAGGAGAGAATATAATAAACCAGTTTTAATGTATGCACAGACTCCACCCATACCTTTGGTAATTCACCTTTTTGAGATCTCTATATTACATAAATTGCTGTACTACATTATTCAAGCTAACCAACTAGAGCATTTTCCAAGCCTGAAAATAAATAAACTTAAATGCCTGTCATGCAGATCCTGAATGCTGGGCATTGCCAAAATAAAAGAATGTCAAAGACTCCCAAACAACTGTAACAATAAGAATGGCCTTTTATTCAACCAGTGTTTATGACAAAGACTTCAGAGTTATCAAACAGATGTGATATTCCTGGAAACACAGTTACATTGAGTGTAAGATGTATTCCTCATCTAATATGTGTCAAATTCTCAGCAGATAACATTGACTAAAATACGTACTATAGAAATACAGAGGATAACAGTGAAAGATACTGTGCCTGAAATCATGCAAGACAATGAGTATCATGTTTCATTTAAAGTTCAATTGTGAAATCAGGCAGGTATAGTAGCATACATTGCTTTGCTAACTGGATGAGTCATCATTCCTTTGAAATATTCACTCCAAAAATGTACTTCCTGTGAAAACGTCATTGTTCAAGGCATAAGTATCTCCCCTCAGTATGAATAGTTGAATACAGTATGTCACATATGTCACGTTATGATATACTATGCATCAGGGGGATTATTAGTATTTAATTATGAACTGAATCTATATGTAAAGGCTCCCCTGCAATCAGGGAAAATGGTAACTTTTACTTTCTAATCTCAGGCAGAATGCCTCAACCAACTATCTTGACATGAGGCAATGAATTGTATGTAAACATGACTTCTCAACTCTACGTGTGTGTGTTTGTCTCATGGATTATGCCATCTATGGATTGTTCAAAATCCACGTCAACATGTTTGGCAGCAAAGCTATTGAGCTTTAATATAACTCCAAGGATTTGTGTGGTTTTCTAGAAAGGATTAAAGATCTTTTCTCTCTGCTTCCAAGGTAAAGAATCTGTCAATAGGTTGTGTCTATATTTTTTTCTAAAAGACCAATGACATAGGAGGAAGTGCAAGCTGAGAAGGAACATTTGAGGAGCACCAAATGAACACCAATATGATATAAGAATGATTGTGAATTAAATCAACAGATTCAAGAAAATTGTGTCCGTATGTCCTTTTTGCCATGCCCATCAATTAATTTGAAAAACAATGTCAAAAAACATCCCACCAATGTCTTTAGTGTCATCTCTAGCTTTTTATCATCACCATAAACGATTGAGAACATAAAAGGGTATTAAAGTACTTGTGTTTCTGTAGGTTTTTTTCTCCACCTGTGTCTTTTCAGGAAACTCTTCAAAAGCACTGTGCAGAGCCAAGCTCTTTCACCTACATTTACATTTTACATTTTAAGCATTTAGCAGACGCTCTTATCCAGAGCGACTTACAAGATGTGCATAAATACATGACACCTCAACAGCAAAAGCATTTTTTTGATGATCGCTGAACTGGGAGCCATTGTTAATGTGCTGCAGACATAAAACATGGAAACGCTTCACAGCACACGCAAGTTTTGTGATGGGAGGAGGCAGTTAAGCATTCTATATTTATCTTGGCCTTCCTTATCTGGTTGAAAGGGGCAAGAATCGGAAAGGCATAATTGGACACAAAAAATAAATATACTACGATTTACCTGTTATAAAAGGTTGTTTTTAAATTATCAGTGTCCAAAATATGCAAACCAGAATATGAATGTAGGTTTTAAGGTTAGTGTGTTTTAAGATGAGTTGAATACATGAAAAAAGGCCCAAAAAAGTACAACTGGTTTCTGGTGCTAGTTCCATTGTCACTACTGCCATCTACTGGCAGTCCTCACATTAGCTTTGGAAACATCAAACAATTTTTCCTCTATTGATAGATCTATACATGCTTGCTGCTTTATACTTTATCAGTCAAAGCAGAATTGTCTCTTTGCTATATTTAAACATAAAAGGGCTTCATGTCAAATGTGAATGTGCGTTCATGGAATGCTACCTTGTTGTATTCATTTGATTATGATGAAAATTTATTTGTTTTGGCTGCTCTGATTAATGCTCTTTGTCAAGAACAAAAAAACTGTTGCATCTCTCTTGCACTCCTCCTATAGATAGGAAGAGCACAAGTATAGGGCACAGTAAATCTAGATATGGAATTCATTCATCATAAACCATACTGAAGGAGTCAGTATGGTTCAAATCAAAATCAACCCATTGATTCCCTGTGATATCTAATCCTGTCAATAGCATCATAGTGCCACCTACTGGTGAAAGGGGCTACTAGGTTGCTAGAGGAGATCTAAGTAATGTGGGGGGATGTAAGGAGGTGGGGTGGTGGGGGTCTGTAGGTCATTCTGCCCTGTTCCAGACAGACTCACACTGTGTGCAAATTAAATCCGAACATCCCTTGGCTCTCATTATTGACCTATTTCATCACTCCTTGGCAGGAAACTGTATCCAAGGCAAGGGTTGTCAGGGTGGTCATTGCCTTGCCCACTACCCATTTCATAACAAATTGAAAAACGATCCTCAGGCTCCAAACAGCAGAACTGTTTTTGACTATTCTAAATAAATAAGCCGTTTTTAAAGGAATTTGTTATTTCTCAAATCGTCCTACATTGACTATACAATGAATCTTTTACATGGAGAACTACAGCTTTTAAATTAACTTACTTTGGTACGAGCATCTCAAAACCTTCAAATACATTCCCCTGTAGGAAATCTAAGGGAATCTGACTTTTGTGTAGCTCTGATATGATCGACACTGTTTTTAAATCCACTTCTGCTCGCATAAAGACTGTCCAGCTGAATAATAAAGGGCACCTTCTCAGAGAGCCGATAGGTAATAACAGAGGTGGCACTGGGAATGAGTGTAAAGATGCGGCGTCCTGAGCGAGTTCCAGAAAGCTCCGGATAGTTCTCAAGAGGATGAAAAGCACACTGTACTTCCCACATCAGAAACTGTCTCTCCTTCTGAGTTTGAGAAGCTTGAAATCCTCCCTGACAGACCAAAGAGGCTCTAGACTTTCCTTGGAAAGTGAACAGTCAGCAGGAGCTGACAAAGGCAGTGACAGAAATTCCAGCAGATTTTCTTCATTAAAAAAGAAGTACCTCAGCAGTTTTCACGCAGGCCGGAGGCACGCTGTGGGAGTGTGTTAGTTTTGTTCTATTACATCGCATTCACTGCTGTCACAACCAGGCTATTACCTGAACAAATGTGATGAGCACAGTTGAGAATATGAAATGTTTGGTTGTAAAAGATACACAAGTATAAACACGAGTACTGTACATTAACTTAATTGCCAATGAAACAGATTTTTTTAATTGTAGTTCATTAAAGGCTACACTGATTCTTGTGAATCACAAGACAGAAAATGTTTGGGGAATCCCATAGGCTTTATGAATGTCCTGTGCTTGCTGGTTAGTTGGTGTGTCAAACCAAAATCCCTGGGATTCAGACAGTTCCCCTGAAATATAAATGCAACATAATCTTAGTACGGTGCACTAATGATACGTTTGAAGGGAAAACCCAATATGCACTTTCAGCTGCTTGTTCCCTTTAGCATATTACTTAAAATCTTATTAGGTGTTCCCCTAAAACATGGTGGAATTCTGGCCCTGAGCATGTTATCTATCTCAGTCAGGGGGAAAAAATACAGTCTGACTCAAAGATAGGTGAAGGCCTCAATGCCAATGCCTTCGCAAGCACTTGATGTTGAGGCATGTGGATTGGACATAAATGGCAGAATTTGAGTTGATGTGGCGGTCAGGGCAGCTGATGTGTCAGATGATGAGTCTCCTTCACTCTATTAAAGGCTGAGGTTCCATCAAAAGAACTGCAGGAACAGACAGTGAGGACAGCCAGAGGGAAGCTTATTACTAATTGAGATGGATGAGGCAGCCATTTTAAACTTAAGAGCCTGATCAATAAAGGACTTTCTTTGGAAAAATAAATAAATAACAGCATTTCCACATATACAGTAACCATGTAAAAGTAATTATCATACCAACTTGACAAACCTATCAACTAGAATAAAGGAATAAATAGTACATTTAATATATGAATATGCAATGCATACATATAAAAGTTTTTTTCAAAGTACAATACATACTTTGAAAGATTTTCACCTGGAATAGATTAATATGCAAATTATGCCAAGTTCTACTTTAGGCACTTATTATGTAAAAAAAACTAAAACCTGGCACATCAGTCCTACAGTTTGATTTAGCAGAAAATTAATTTTACAGTCTTTGACTAAATGCCAAAATTCATCCATTTAATGTTCAGTGAAACCAAACAATGGACTTGTCTCTATATGCAAGAACCAAATACCAAAGTCTACCTCTAAGCTGCCAAGAAGCATGAAATTATGCATTCCCTACAGTGGTGAACAATTTGTTTGCTCATTGTGTAAACAGAAGTTGTGTGTACTATGTGTAATTAGGATGTGTGTTCATTCCCCAAGCGAGAGGAAAAAATGTGAGGTTATGAAAAGATTGTACATCCGGCTCATATAAATAGTGGGAAATTGTCTTGTGGTTTGCTCTCAAATTAAAATATTCATTACATGTACGTTGGAAAGAAGGCAGAAATTAAACGTATTATGAGAGCGAAAGTTAGCTGGCTACAGCAAATAAAAAATATGTTGAAGGGCCTGTAATTCTTACTAGACTGAAATAAACTGGAATAAAATAACCCGCATATAATTCTGAGAGCGGTTTTGTGTGAATGTATTATAGCTGAGTAGGAATCCAGTTTTCATCAAGGAGATTTATTAAAATGTTATAATCCTCCTTGGTTTTTATTCAACAATTTATTCTCCATTTAAATGCAGTCATTGTCTTCTATTAATCTAACAAAACCTAAAATATACATCAAAGCATGAATACCTCATAGTATTAGCCTGGAAACAAACTGGATTCATGTTCCTACCAGAGATAAGTTCTTTATGGAGGGGTTAATAAAAGCTGTACTTTCCATCACTTTGGACAAATGGCTATAGAAAACAGTCATCAAAAACTCCCCAAATCTAGGTTTGTAGAGGGCTGTGGCAGTTGTCCCATACTTCTAATATTGATTCTAAACTTTCATAGCAAACATACCATACACCACAGAGGCCTGCAATTTGGTACATTATATATACAGTGTTCTTTATCCCGGAGCTTAAGCTCCTTGCTGCTCATGGGGGATTCTTTACTCTAAAATGCACTACCCAGGAGTGGAATCCTCTAGAAACAGCTGCTTTTATTATTTGAGATTTTTTTTTCTACTTGGAAATTGTAGGGTAAAATGTGGAAATAAATATGGAAATGGTCTAATTTAAGATGTTTTAATTTCAGACTGTAAGGCAACAAAACAACAACATTTTTGATATGGGTGTAGATTTTAAAGGGCCACTATATATAGCTCCTACGCTATCAAAAAGAAGGTGCTTTTTCAAGATCAGATCCTTCAGTCTGCACTTGTGGACTGCCCTCTTCAATTAAAACCGTTGATTTTGATGTATTTGTGGGATTATTGTCTTGTTGAAAGTTTCAGCTTTGTGGCAGATCGTATGAGGTTTTAGGCCAAAATATCTTGGTACTTGCTGAAATTAATGATTCCATCTTAACATCAAAGGTCCACCACCATATTTCACTGTAGGTATAGGCTATTTGCAACATAAGCATCTGTCACACGCCACGTGACAAACCCTGGATGGGAACAGAGCAGCCAGGAGACGGAGTGGAGTTTGTCGGTCTATGGACCGGAGAGACAGTGGGAGTAGCAGGTTAACATATAACAAACACAAACAAACAAAATCTTCACCCTACTCGCTGCGAAGCTTTCGGGTAAAAACCACAAACTAAAATAACAAACTAAAACAATCATAACTTACGGGACACCGCGCCTCTTCTTCTGGAGTTCCCCTGGAACCTCCCCAGGCACACATATCCAGTGAGCTTTCAAGTGCCCATGCATACTGAGACACTCGCCACTCCCCACAGTGAGAGTTCTCGGGCTGTTGCCCAGAAACACTCTCCACTGCCCGAGTGCGAGTTCTCTTTCAATCACACAAATAAAACCGAGGGCGAGAGGCGGACCCTCTTTCAGGGCGCCCTCTCGCTCTCTATTACGAGCACGACAAGACAAGACAAGACAAGACAAACTCTCCATACACACAAACAAAGACAAAAGACTAACTGATTCCCCACTCGCCCCACCTGCTCTTAAATAGGCTCACTTTCTGCCTGGCTCAGCTGGGACTCGTGCGGCAATCACCCATCTATCAATCACTTCCACACCAAACAATTCACATTCTCACAGATACCCAATCAGCCAATTGACTTCCATATCAATTAACTGATTGACACCAATTAAATAATAATTAAATCAACCATGGCCTTTGGAGCAACCTTCCGGGCGACAGTTCTCTCACACCCTGTGAGTGCCAAACCTGCCCCCGGAAAGTCTCCCTGCTCCAAAGGCCTCCACAACATGTAAAACACAGGCAACCATGCCACTCCCACGTGGCCGAGACCGACGCCCTCCACAGCACCCTTCTTCCGATGCAAAATCCCACTGCTGGTGTGCATGACCAAAAAGCTTCATTTTGGTCTCATATGACCATAACATTTGAGACCAATTTTTTTCTTTTTAGCCACACACACCAGTGGTGGCTTTTTGCATCTAGTCATAAAACTTTGTTAAACAATGACTAATTTCATAAATGAGATGTAGAAATCAATATTGGGTATTCCAGCATCTTGGATTTTTTGAAAAACCCTTAAAATATATGTTCTCCTAGACTGTTTGGAGTATCATCATGGGACTTAAACTAATTTATTCATTGGACGGTCCTCTTTAAAATGCATTAACAGATTTGTGTAGTGAACAAAATGCCCACCATATTCAAATCAATATCTTTTTGAAATTGTCATAGAATCTACATTTTGTGAGCCACAGCCATGACAATCCCTTATTCTGTGCATACCCTGAGGCAGTTTAGTATGATTTCATTATATAGTAGCAGTCGGGTGAATGATGTGGAACCATTACCTTATGATTCTTGGCCTGTGGAATTGCTGTTGTGTATACAAATGTATTATAATTTGACATTTGTGATGAATATCATGTTGACGTTTTTCAACTTGCATGCATATGTTCAGAATACAATACTAGACTTTGTGAAGCGCATTTCTGTTCAATTATGTTTGTGTATTATCAATGAATATATTAGTTTCAATCACAATCACTAAGACAACACAGCACAACAAAGTTCACAAGGAGTCAAGCATGATAACAAGCACTAAGATGGCTGGTACCAAAGCAGTTAATAAGTAATGTCATACAAATCTATGACACAGGAAAGTACACAAATGATTGTCTGCCATATTCCAAGCTTCATAAAATTGAGCATATAAAAATGAAATGTGGGCGGCACGGTGGTGCAGTGGATAGCACTGTCGCCTCACAGCAATAAGGTCTCGGGTTCGAATCCAGGCCGGGGGCCTTTCTGTGTGGGTTTGCATGTTCTCCCCGTGTCCGCGTGGGTTTCCTCCGGGTACTCCGGTTTCCTCCCACAGTCCAAAGACATGCACGTTAGCCTAATTGGAGAGTCTAAAATTGCCCGTAGGTATGAGTGTGTGAGTGAATGGTGTGTGTGCCCTGCGATGGATTGGCAACCTGTCCAGGGTTTATTCCTGCCTCCTGCCCCTATGCATGCTGGGATAGGCTCCAGCCCCCACGACCCTGACCAGGAATAAGCGGCTTAGACAATGAGATGAGATGAGAAAATGAAATGTAATGCTGACTATTACCTGTTTAGTGAAGCCAAGTGCTCACAATTACAGCATTCATTTTGATTATATGTAATTAATATAACCAATTTCTGTAAAAAATGTTGCACAAAATATGTGAAACTTCTGATGTTGATATGTCTACACCCTTAGATCTGTATGATGTGCAGATCTGACATCCCCATTGGAATACATCTGATAAATATCCACATAAATGGCACATTGTGTTATTGTCTCTGCATCAAAATGTGGCTTCTTCTGGAATTAGAAAATAAAATAAAATCTGAAATATTTTACTCATCCTTAGCTTACTGAGATTGTGTAACACAGACCTGCCAGCCAATGTAGAATCTGGGGCATGGATTGTCACGGTGCCCACTGAGCTAAACTTGTTTGAAGGTTGGAAGATGGCCAGAGGAACACTGTCGGAACTGGTCAGCTGGGCTTTGCCTTGCACTCCTCAGTACCTGGGCACTGGGTAAATGTGTCAGGGCTGCAGTCTCAATCTGAAAGGAAAGAACCAATGTCACACAGGTGCAAGTGATCCAGGAGCAGAAAAGGGCAGGTTAACCACACTGTACGCACCCTCTATATGTAGTGTATGGCAAAGAGAGCACAACTTCGGCAGAGAGGTAGTGTGCAGTAATAGTTGCTCTGTTGACCTTGACTCTTAGGAGCTGTCTCAAAATTTAGCTAGATAACCAACATAATCAAAGGTTTCTTGAAAGAAGTTAATAATGTGGGAGGCTAATTTCCTGGATTACTTATCAGGGACTGTCAAAAGTCATCCAAAAGCAATTTGGAATTGTACAGGTTAGTAATCTGGTATAGGACAGGGCCTGTATATATATAAATAGCATCTTGGAGTAGAAGAGCTGATCTAGGATCAGTTTTTCCTGGTCCATATCCTAACCTTATCTAATATGAGTTAAAAGACAAAACTGTTCCAAGATCAGCACCCCTACTCTGAGATGCTTTAAACAGATGGGCCCAGGACTGCTCAAACCATAAGAACATCATCTGGAGTGTTCCTGCTAAGGAAAACCTGCATTATTAGTATTTTTTTGTAAATGTGTGAGAAGCGAACATAGTACCAGTAACTGACTAAATAAAGGCAGCACTTCAGTAAATGAGGGACACAAAGTACATTGAAAGCAGGTGCTTCCATACAGGTGTTGTGAGTTAATTAAGCAAAATGAACATCCCATCATAATTAGGGTCATGTATAAAAATGCTGATCAGGCCCAGTTGCCCATTAGTTTGGCTACCATGGCTAGAAGAAGAGATCTCAGTGACTTTGAAAAAATAAAAAATAAAAAAGGGAAGATTGTTGGGGGCACACTTGGCAGGAGCTTTGGTGACGAAGACTGCTAAACTTTCTGATGTTACTAGGGGGTAAACAAAATAATGGAAACACCTCATTAAAAAGGACTCGTATTAAGTAACTAAATCGCAATTAAAAATAAGTCTACACGTGATTCATATTAATATAAATGCTAATTACCAATATTTTTCTGCTATAAAACACATTTTAAAATAAACCATTTAAGATGTGACATGAAAGATCAACATGAGATAACAGATTTTGAAAGAGGTCAAATAGTTGGTGGCCGAATTGCAGGTGCACAGAAACGGCAAGATGATTTAACATGTCAAGGGGAATGACATGTTAAGTCGAAAATGATGTCGAAAATGATGACGGCATACACCAAACAAGGAAAACCTGCATCAGGGTGGTCCAGTGGCTGCCCTGACCTCAAAATGTTGTATTCCACACCTTAATGATAGTACCCACAGAATACCAATTATCACAGTGTTAAAAGAGATGTATTTTTGCAGTGCTCCTGAAATACACTGGTTTACTCTCCATGAGAAATACTATCAAACTTATCTTCACCAACCTCAAAACCTCAACCTGATAAGCCAACCAGGGCAAGACACGGCTTCCACATTAATCATTAATACTTGTTTCAGCAAAAATAAATGAACTCTATTGTGAAATAAATATTTCTGTGCAAATGTATTGCATATTTCTGTGCAATACCAGGAGCAGTGGCCTCACATTGTGTGCACTGCATGCTCCTGCTAGCTAGATGGGGTTTGTGGCTTAAGTTCAGAGATAAATCATTCTGACAAATTACACAGAGGCAATGTATTTTTCTGAAACCATTGTTTTTGCATTCTAAGATTAATTGCTTGTGGATGTTGTGGTAGAAAGGGAATACTTTGAATGAATACACAACTGCGAAGAATACAATAACTAAACTTTGAGGACTATATCATATTAAACAGTCCGAGAATTCACACACCTAATTATGTTTATCTGAGGTACCAAAAACTGTTATTTATCTGCTCCTACGTCAAAACAGACCGCCTATCCCATAAAAAAGAAGCACACAGTAGCAAACATAAATAAATTGAAAAATAACGATATGCGCGAACAATAACTAAACAGATAGCAAATGCAATGGTCTGCTTCCTATACTGCTGCACAACCAACATAACAGAGAAAAACTATATAGGCTACTTTGACGGTGTTTAGAAAATCATGTGAGAAAAGAGGATGAGGATTTACCATTTTGCACATCTTTTCCTTGAACATACACTACCTGATTGCGTGAAAATGTGCATTGAAGGAGGTCTAAAACCCACAGACCATCATAGAGGTCAGCTCTCTGTCGCCGTCCAGTTTTTTACAATCTTCTTGTCTGAAGTCATCTCTCTGCAAGCCTAATTTTAATCCTGTAACCTACATTTAATAGCACGCTGCGGTGCCACTCCTTGGTCACAATACTGAAAGCCATTTGAATCGGAAGCGTTTGGACAATTGAATGAATGCTTCTGAGTCTGTACAATTTGTCATTCTGTTGGCCCAGTTACCATTACCACATACCGCTAGTATACAGATGTCACTGGAGCAGTGTTGCTAGGGTACGTGCTGAAGGCGTAATGCTCCGCTTTACGTACTACTGCTCATTGGGCTGTCACATTCTGGATTAAGAAATAATTACAAATATCAATAGAGAACCTGTAACTGTATACTGTAAGAGAAGGCAGCACTCTTTGGAGTATAACGGCATAGGCCTACAATTTACATTTTGATGCGCTGATAGTAAATACTGTAACACAAATAAAAATGGGTTAGCTGTAGCCTAGCTAGCAAAACCAAATCAGCGGGCGCACTGCTCGATGTTTTTCTGGATTGTGGTGCTTCCTAAATAAAGCCTATAATCGAAAAAATCGTTCAAATCAAATATATGGCATGATAACTACCACTTATCCCGATTCTTAATTCTCACACCTGTTCATGAACCCAGCAGTGGTGAGCTCTGCCTCCAGTAGAGGGCTGTGTGAGAGCATGCGCAGAACCTTAGAGGGAACCCTGCTTCTCCTGTCACAACGTTGAGGGGCAAACCGACTGCCGTGTGGGTAAGAAATTAATAATTTTATACAACAGGGGGGATAGTAGACTTTATTTAAAAGGGTGATCAAGTAAACTCTTGAAGGAAGCCACAATGTTCATAAGATTAGATCCGGAAACAGTTCGAAGGAGGTCTCACGGGTTTTCCATCGTGTTCAAATCCGTTTTGAGATAATCTCATGTTTTCATGTTAAGCTAACATATAATAAGGTGTTTTTCGTCCAGTATTGACGACCCATGAAAATAACTAAAGGAATAGATAATATAATTATCCACATTTGTTTACGATAAAATTTCGTTAGCAAACATATGACACAACAGTGTAAACAACAGCCGCGCTAAGTGAAACTATAATTTTCTGTTCTCGGAAATGTTTCGTTTCTATTTGCTATTCTGCAACATTTTTTGCAACTCTTCCTGAAGTATAGGCTATCACTACTCTTCCTCGTGTGACAGCGTTTTCATTCCAATATGAGAAGACATGAAGTAGCTATCTAGCTGCGTGGCTTTAGCTAAATATATTTAATTTCACTTGACTTCTGCCAGCATTGGCTTTTTCTTCTTGTTGCGTTGACTGTTTCCTCGTGAAATTGTATTCTAGTTAATTTGTTTCTTGTTCTTTGGTTTATCACCTCCGCCATTTTGATGCTAAACTTATTTTCATATTCATTTCGCTGCTTCTTAAGGATTGATCTTTATTAACAAATTATAAGTGTTCCATTTTCACGTAGGCCTATTTACATGACAGCAGAGTGAATTACAGTAGCAAGCTACCGACGCCCAGCACTTTTTTCCGTTGTCAGGTATCTAGCTTGCTGGATCTATCCATTTAGCAGAACTTTTTCCCCGCTGAAAATTCAATTAATTTCTTAAAAGTTTTAAGTTGTTAACATTGAAACAGTTGTATTGTTTAGATTTTAACCACATTTTACAGAGTAATTCATATAGCTTAATTTCCATAGTGTATTTAAATACCTGATTTATACATGCCATTAGTAGTGCTATTAACTTGAACATTTGTGAAGTTTACATGAAGTCTTGCAACACTGAGAATGAAAATCACAATACATTATTGTAAGCAATGGAAATAAGAACCTAACTTGTTGCTCTGACAACATAAACCATAAACATAAAAAAAGTTTACAGTGATGTAAATAAAACATTATCTAAAGGTGTTCTTTGCACATTACTGACAAGACAATTACAAACATTATTTGAAGCATACATACAGTAACTATACAACACCATGACCCGCTGCCCAAAAAGTCACTGAAAAACCTAATCTGCTGAATTTTTCATTAAAGAGTTGTACTGCACAGGGGAGAAAAGAAAATCTTGAGTCCAAGGTAAAAGTTAAAAAATACATCGCTTTGGCAAATATTTGTCCATAAAACATTATTTGTTTTCTTGCCCGGGCATTATTCTGCATGCTGGTCTAAAGTAGTCATCATTAGATGTTGTAGAGACAGGAATGGTCTCATCCATTTCCAACAGTGCTCAATTATCGCCAGTTTCATTAGTTTGTAAATACAAAACGTCTTCTACAATTGAATGTTTTCTATAATTCAGGCCACATGTTTTGTGTACATTTTGTAACAAGTGGAATTTCCATGAAGTGAAAGAGAGTATGCAACCATATGATTATTTTATGTAATGACACAAACAAAAAAACAATACATGTCAGTCAGGACAATCATCATGCAATACCAATGTAAATGGCAGCATTTCATTCATTGCTTGCTTTCATTTTACTATGTTTGAGCAAAATGACAGGAAAATACCTCATACTTTTTTGTGTTTTTGTCTTCTCCAATTTCTCAATAAAATCAGTCATTTGAAAATGTTAGCTACAGTATATACAGCATACTTGAAATCTCCTCCATGTTAAGCCTTTGACTTCAATCTTTAACCTTTGACACAAATGTTGAAATGTTTAGGTTTAGCCTTGCAAACAATTTCCTTCTCCATTAAAAGTACTTGGATCACATGCACTGTATGCCTATATATTAATGTAAGTCTCGGTTCCAGACTGTTTTGGTTTTGAGATAACAGAGTAAGTGTATTGAAAGGAATCAGTGGAATCGTGAATGGAATCCCTCTTCTTGGGAGGATATTTGAAAAATAAAATCAGAATATAGACTGGGGCCAGTCCCTAAGAAACTCCATTCAGCTCACTATTTCCCCCCATGCATTTAGCCTAATTGACCAAATGTGGAATTTTGCTTTACTTCCTGTTGCTCCAGTTATCGTCATTCACTTCATATTAGGAAGCCTGAGCACTCATAATAAGCAGGGCAAGTTTTTCCTCAGTTGATGTTTCTAATATTTCAATGAAATAGTATGTGTGGTGAAAGAAAGTAAGAGCTTAATGTAAGACAACAAAATCAGGCAAAAAGATTTTTGCTTATTGTGCCTGGGTTAATAATAATGTATGCATTCTGTATTATTTGTCCTACTAGCTTGCATACACAAAATGATTTATTATATGAATGTTGGACATATATAGGCTATAAGTTTCATATTTCCAGAAGCTTGAACTTGTTTTGAGATTTGGATGAATGAGTGTAAATAATTAGGCTATGCCACTGGGATTGCCAAGATGTAGGCCTAAGTGTGATGTGTTGTAAATGATTATACTGCATTTAAATGCCGGCTTAGAACTTCAGAATGATATAAACTGTGAAGTCATTATTCATTTTCATATTTAAATAGCTGATCTGCGCCTCATTTTAGTAGAACTTGAATCAGATGCTTACTCCATGTCTTTCCTAAGTTTTACGTTTACTCGTTTATTTGGTGTCTGTAATTCTGAACAATATGTGGTATATTTGGGACATGCATTCTCTCTTTATGGGCACTGTGTTGTCCTGCTATTTTTGTAGTTTCCCTTGATATAGCTGCAGTGCTCTTTCCTCCTTTTGGGGAAAATGATGGCAACATTAGTTTGTGGCCTAATATATTTAAAGCCACAATTATTATCCTGGAATTATTATGAAGCTTAACTTGTGCTTCCTTGAACAGCAGTAAGACTTGGAGGCCATTCTTGCATGCATTTTTTTGAATAGTGTACACATTCCATTGTTATGCATTTCAATGATAGGAAATATCACAAATCAAGAGGAAATGTGTAGTCTGGGTGGTATTCTTCAGCAGTAAACCTATTGGTAAGGGAGACAGTTTCAGCTATACAAACTAGAAATTGTGTGTATATAAGAGTTATTTATTTTAAAACAGAAGTGCCAACTCCTCATTTCACAAGTGACCTGCCTTACTGGTTATATCCTCATATCTCTTTTGTATTCCAGGGATTATTTGTAAAAATACACCATCACTGCATTAGAGTGATTTTGCAAGAATGTCATGTGGAGAGAATATTAGTTTAGCAAGTGTTGCAATTACATTTACTTGTAAAACTCATTATTTGTGAACTTGTCAACTAAACATGATCCCAAGGTAGAAAGTTACATACAAACTCATTACACACAATCATGTATACCAGTAAAGAGGAGTGAGATTAACAGATTAATCTTAATTGTTTACAATTATAGTGGATTTTGTATTTACTTATTTATTTGCACACTGGTTTAAAAACAGAGCGCATAACAGAAAAATAAAAATCACATAAACAGTGCAGAATGGGGCTAGAAACCCAGAGGGGCTTATATGGAAATTATAGTGGATGGCATTGTAATAAGCCTTCTTACTTCCAACTAAACCCATTCTCAATGTGCTATATTCACCCAAGTGTTCACTTTGTATTTATGATATAAAGAGCAATCATAAATGCTATAATACTGTGGAATAAATTCAGAGAATATGAGACCAAGTATGAGAATAAGTACCAGCTGGATCCACACAGAAATAGAAGGCTTTTTTATCATTTGAAAGTAAAATGATGCTACAGTTTTAAACGATTGTTGTAGAAATGTCCAAATAATGTTTAATAGCAGAGACTACAGTACAGTTTTGAGTATACTGTAAATTGTGATATCCATCACTGAAAGTTTCTTTCAGTCAGAACTTGCAATTTTGCGGGTGTGAACTATTCACTTTTTGTGTCAGGATCTGTGTCGGTTTGCCAATGCCAAACTTTTATCATTCTCTAACGTTAAGTCATGGAATGTCAATTCATCAGTCACTTATTTTAATTGGGTAATGAACACAGCGGATAATTGCAAGCCTCCATTTTAGTTTCACGTTGATATGAATTGTTACTGGAAATGCCTGGGGTGAATGTATCATAGTGACAAATGTATTAAAAGATTAAGTAAACACATGTTGGAAACAAATGACCATCATGTCATCTGGTGTACCTTTTCCGTTAATGTTGTGTTTATGCTGGTTTTGTAAAGCAATCTGGGATTTTTCAAAGAATCTTGCCAAGTGCATTAGACAGACATTCTTTTGACACATTTGATGACTACTATGTTGCAAGTACAATATCTGTTTCAAGTTCTGGTTATAATTTGATGTCACTATCTCCGTTCCTTGGTGAAATGAATATACTACATGTATAGTCCCTTCTTTTTCCAAACTGTAATTGATATTTTAACATCTCCTGAGTAAATTCCCTTTAACGGTAACAATTTACAACAATTTGCAAAATCCCCTTGACTAAGTAGGCTTATGGTGTGAATAAATGCAAAAGTTGCAGCGTTTGTACAAACAACACCTTCAGAGGCCTGTTATTGATTGAGTTTGCTTTGACTTTTAAATAGCAACCATCTCTTTACATGGACGTAAGAAGTAGATGCATCAATAGGCCTCGTTTAAAAAAATAATTATGTTTTTCATTCAGAACAGAATAGAGCAGGGTGTTTTCCTGGGGTCTTTTGTACTGAAATCCAATTACTGTGTTCGGCATGTTGTGTCATAACTTGTCAGAATGCTAATTATCATTCACCCATGTTTGTCCTTGGGGTGATTCGCCATTCACTGACGATCACTAAATCCTTTAAAAATTCCATTAAAATGCTTTAGCACAGAATTGTCCCTCCCTCCCTCATGCAAATATGGAGTCTTGATAAAACAAAGTAGATAGAGCATTAGTGTGTCATGCTTATGGCGTGTTGGCTATTTGTTGAGCCCTATCCAGAACTATTAGGCCAGAATGTCTGGATGCTCCAAATATGAAGTGGTCTTTTGACATTTTAGATTGCTGACAGACCTTGTGACATGTATATGAGTTCAAAGACAACAATTGGGCCTTGTTTAACTCTCTGGACATTCAGTTGTAAATATGCAACGCTGAGCTCTCCCAATTGCGTTTATACCTGGCTATCGAAGAGTTTATCTTCGAAAATAAAGTCTGACCTGGGTCTTTTTCTTATTATAGTAATAATCTTATTATTATTCTTCTTGCTATGAATTATTGGGCTCTATAGGGATTAATCAGACAGATATGTTGTTCAAAGACATGCCTAATATCAGCATAACAGAGCGGCTCAGCAATCCGAGTGACATGTGAAGTAAGGTGACACACTATACTTGTGGTGCCATGTCAGCGATTCCTCTTTCACTGTATCGCCTTCGAGTCAAGCTGACTGTTAGCACGATGGATAAGTAGTTTCCATACCCAAGCCCATGACATCAAATTATACTAATTTTGAAGAAGCCTGTAGCAAGTGACGCATTCACATTCATTGAAATTAAATAATGAATATGACTTTCAGCTTTAATTTGAGGGTATTTACATCCAAATTGGGTGAACGGTGTAGGAATTGCAGCACTTTTTGTATTGGTCTCGCCCTTTTTAACCCTCTGAGGTCCGTGCTAAGCTTTTAGATGGTTTTTGATTTTGGCATGGTCTGATATTTATCTCAATTTCATCAATTTAACACACACTTACTCCAGTGCTCAAATCGGAAAGTCGCGATTCTAAGGTTTCTGTCAATGTTTTTGTCGCGTGAGTATGATAAAATATCGCGAAGTTAGAAATAGTAATATACTTTTATTGCTGCTTGGATCGTCGGCGATCCAGTCGACCTCAGAGGGTTAAGGGACCAAAAGTAATCGGAAAATTGGCTGCTCAGCTGTTCCATGGCCAGGTGTGTGTTATTCCCTCATTATTTCATTTAAAGGTCAGATAAAAGGTCTAGAGTTGATTAGAGTTTCAAGTGTGGCATTTGCATTTGGAATCTGTTGCTGTTAACTCTCAATATGAAGTCCAAAGAGCTGTCACTGCCAGTGAAGCAAGCCATCATTAGGCTGAAAAATCTAAACAAACCCATCAGAGATATAGCAAAAGCATTAGGTGTGGCCAAATCAACTATTTGGTACATTCTTAAAAAGAAAGAACGCACTGGTGACCTCAGGAACACCAAAAGGCCCGGAAGACCACGGAAAACAACTGTGGATGACAGAATAATTCTTCTGAAAAACCCCTTCACAACAGTTGGCCAGATCAAGAACACCCTCCAGAAGGTAGGCGTATCTGTGTCAAAGTCAACAATCAAGAGAAGACTTCACCAGAGTAAATACAGAGGGTTTACCACAAGGTATAAACCATTGGTAAGCCAAAAAAATAGACCAGATTAGGGTTTGCTGAAAAACATCTAAAAAAGCCTGTACAGTTCTGGAACAACATCCTATGGACAGATGAGACAAAGATCAACTTGTGCCAGAATGATGGAAAGAGAAGAGTATGGAGAAGGGAAGGAACTGCTCATGATCCGAAGCATGTATTATGTATTAAAATGGTTGTAATTCCTACACGGTTCATACAATATTTTTGACAAAACCCTTAAATTAAAGCTGAAAGTCTACACTTAAAGCACATCTTCATTGTTTGGTTTCAAATCCATTGTGCTGGCATACAGAGCCAAAATACTGAAAATTGTGTCATTCACAGGCAATTTAGGCTTTGATAGCTTAGCTAGAAGGCCAGGTTTTTCATCCTTTCTGTTCAAGTGCATCTTCCTTATTGGCAGCAGTGCATGTTTTTTAGGTGCTTAAGACTCCAAGGTTGTAGACCTTTATTAAACTTTTATACCTTTTATAAATCTAGTGCCTGTCTCACAGTTTAATAATTTAATTGAAAAGGACTGCTTTCCGAACATCATGTGCTCAGTAGTGTAGCATGTGAACTGTCTGCTGTACTGTTGGGCATACAGTGAGGTACAGATTTTTGAGGATACATTTTTTTGTGGATATTTGAAGAGCTGAGAGAGAAGCTGCAGCAACTGGCAGAGGAAGGCAGCAGAAGCAGGAGAGAGAAGAGACAGAGAGAGAGTTTAAAGTGTCATTCTTAAATCATTGAGTGAAATATATCCATAATGTGATTCATGAATTGCTAAATAGGACCGTAATTTAATTGGTTTATTCACTGTAGACATTATATTTGCAATGCTGTATTGTATTTGCAACACAATTACATTGTCTAAATGTTAAAATGTTTAACATTTGTTTTAAAAAGCTACAGAATGGCAGTCTTGTTTTGTAATGATCACATTTTATTTACCTGCTTTTGTAGTGACTTAGATACTGTAAGTGATCCTTTTTACCAATCCAGATCTTATTTATTTATCCTTCTCATCATTAACACTATGTCATCATCCTTTCCTGCAATAAAATAATTGCTTAAATTCAACAATTAGTCAACAGATGGGAGGTATGCATGCAGAAAGGTCTTCTCAATTTTCTCATTTGCATGTATCACCTCCTTTAATATAAATTGAGAGGTTGAGTGCCCTACTGACCAGGTACAGTACAGCCAAGCAGTGGAATAGTTTCTTCGGAATATACTCCCAATAATTCACTAGCACTCTGTAATTTGTAAAAATCTCAGATGGAAATTGTGGAAATTCATAGATTGTCAAATCCATAATATTTTGGCAAATTTTTCATGGGTGAAACCCACATACTCAGCTGTGCTACTCATCCCACAAATGCATGTTCCTTACAAATTACCATTTAAAAGGGAAATAAACAGGCTTTCCAATGGTATACAATTTATTGCCAAGAAGCATTGTTACAACAGAGAAATAATCTACCAAACACACATTTTTTGTTCGATGTTTATATACATTTTCCTCATAGTGGCCAACTGTTAGCTGGCAAATTGTCATTGACATTTTAAACTTGCAGTAGGGGAGTTTTTAGGGGAGCTGGTATTCAGCCTTCCCACTATTTATGGACAACCTTTCTGGTCAATTTGAATGCCAGCCAATGCTAACAATTGAATCCATTAATTCACTCAATCCACACTTCTTGTAAAAGTGTGGCTATAAACCATTGTGGTATATTCTCTTTTGAGTACATATGCATCTAATTCACATTATTACATATTGTTGTGAATCAGGGGTTCAGTCAAAATCATGGCTTTAAACACTTCAAAATTCAGGTATAATATTTATTCTGGTAGGGAAGTAAGAGGACAGCTATTTTAACTTTTGTAGTTGCATAGAAACACAGTTCAGAAGTACACAGCCTTTAAAAAAAAATTGTTTCACATTTCTTCTTGTTTTTCTCCCGATTTAGTGGCTATTTATACCCTTTGTTTATTTCGATTCGCCCACCCCCACAAACTCGCCACCCATCCTCCAGGTCGAGCTAATTCCCTGAGGCCGGCGATGATCCGCCTCCTCCAAGACGGAACTTGCCCTCCTACTCCCTGGGGACACCCTTTGCGCTTCACGACGAGCTCATGCCAGCTCACCCTCCCCCTGGGACGGACAACCAAACGCCGCCCCCGATCAGGGCTCTCGGCCAGGGCCGGCCTGGCACAGTCGGGTTTCGAACCGAGACCGCAATAGGCAACTTGCACTCACTTCGCACGCAAAGCGAGGTGCTTTAGACCGCTATGCTACCCGACGCCCCCCACAGCAGTCTTTGGAGGATATTGTTTGTTGCTGTGACTGGACTTAATATTGTTGGTGCAAAATGTAAGCTATATGGCTTTGATGAATTTTTTAAGATAGAAAGTACATGTGGGTTAAATGTTTTTAATGCAGAAATAGGATTATTTAAATAGAGTGAGGGCTTGTATGCAAATTTCGAAGATGGCAGTTCCAGCTGATGGAGCTGATAGACTAGTATTGTCAATGCCCACAGTGCCAATGCATTTATTAGCAGAGATAGGCTGAAATTTGCTCCATTCCTGCTTTTAAGTCAAGTATTATTCTGTCAGGGGAAAAAATTATGAGATGGGATTTTTTAACCTTTTGTCCATGAATTTGTAGCAGTTTTGTGAACGCCACATCCTGCAGTAGATTACATGGCCACCAACGTGCCGACAGCTGTGTGAATAATTTGGGCCTGAAGGTTGTCCAAAGTTCACTTCTGTTCATGGGCTGCAGACTCCAGCATCATTGTTTCAGTGACATTTATTTTATGTGTTTTAAGTGCTCTGTGCCATTTTTATGGCAAGTTCAGGGGAATTACTGCCACTGCTATGGATTATTTTAGTGGGCCTTCCACGGGCATTTCAAACTTATACTCCAGAGGATGCTGGAGTTTTAACAAGGCAGTGTTTCAATTTTTTTCCTCTGTATTACTTTGAGAAAATTCTGTATTGCATTGCAAGTCTATAGTATATTGCTCTTTTAGAATTCCCTTCTTTCACTGAGAACATTTTTACACAATAGACATATTTTATACATCTTTTTCCTTTGTGTAACAGTGAGGTCTAGACTCATGCTCAGTGCCTTGTGGAGGCAGGTAGGTGTACAGGGAGAGAGGAGTCAGAGGTGACAGGCATACTCAGAACAATGGGTTAGGTAATGAGTAGAAAAATCAAGAACACAGTGGTCTTAGTTCTAATGAATGTAGATTGAAGCGGATTCACACACCAGTTTACTTTAAATTATTATATGACTGATAGAAGGCATTGCATGTTGGATAGGAAATTATATTTCCAAAAGCATACAACAGAAGTTTGAATGGCGTATGTCTTGGAGCTGTGCTGATGAAGAAGTGGCATGATTATTTTTGTCAGTGTGCTCTTGCATGCACTTCATAAGGAGGGCCCTGTGAGCCCTGGGCTTGGCATTTCGTGATCATCTGTAGCTTCCAAATTTAGATTCCATTTCATCCTCAATCTCTTCTAATCATGCATCCACTCCATGCTGTTTAAATTCTCTTGCCATTTGCATATGGTACGTTAGGTTACATCAGTGAAGTGATCTGCAGTTTCAGTTCTTTTAAAAAAAAGGAGGTATTGAGATTTCTATTGGTTGGTACAAATATTCACAGGTCAATACTCCATGTGAAGGACATATACACTGCCCGTCCAAAAAAGTCACACACTAATATTTCGTTGGACCACCTTTAGCTTTGATTATGGCACGCATTCACCGTGGCATTGTTTCGATAAGCTTCTGCAATGTCACAACATTTATTTCCGTCCAGAGTTGCATTAATTTTTCGCCAAGATCTTATATTGATGATGGGAGAGTCGGACCGCTGCGCAAAGTGTTCTCCAGCACATCCCAAAGATTCTCAATGGGGTTAAGGTCTGGACTCTGTGGTGGCCAATCCATGTGTGAAAATTATGTCTCATGCTCCCTGAACCACTCTTTCACAATTTGAGCCTGATGAATCGTGGCATTGTCATCTTGGAATATGCCCATGCCATCAGGGAAGAAAAAATCCATTGATGGAAAAACCTGGTCATTCAGTATATTCAGGTAGTCAGCTGACCTCATTCTTTGGGCACATAACGTTGCTGAACCTAGACCTGACCAACTACAGCAACCCGAGATCATAACACTGCCCCCACAGGCTTGTATGGTAGGCACTAGGCATGATGGGTGCATCACTTCATCCGCTTCTCTTCTTACCCTGATGCGCCCATCACTCTGGAACAGGGTAAATCTGGACTCATCAGACCACATGACCTTCTTCCATTGCTCCAGAGTCCAATCGTTATGCTCCCTAGCAAATTGAAGCCTTTTTTTCCGATTAGCCTCACTGACAAGTGGTTTTCTTAAGGCTACACAGCTGTTTAGTCCCAATCCCTTGAGTTCCCTTCGCATTGTGCGTGTGGAAATGCTCTTACTTTCACTATTAAACTGTGAGTTCTACTGTTATTTTTTACGGTATGATTTCACCAAACGTTTAAGTGATCGCCGATCATGATCATTCAAGATTTTCTTCCGACCACATTTCTTCCTTGAAGATGATGGTTCACCACTATCCTTCCAGGTTTTAATAATGCGTTGGACAGTTCTTAACCCAATTTTAGTAGTTTCAGCAATCTCCTTAGTTGTTTTCTTTGCTTGATGCTTTGACCCTTCTGAAACAGATTAACATCTTTTCCACGACCACAGGATATGTCTTCCGACATGGTTGTTTAAGAAATGAGAAGCTACTCACTGCATCAGTTAGGGTTAAATAACTTGTTGCCAGATAAAACATATTAATCACTACAGTAATTATGGAAGGCTCTTACCTATTTGCTTAGTTAAATCCAGGTGGTGACTTTTTTTTTGGCCAGGCAGTGTAGTGTTGATCTTCTCCTAAGATGATTTTGGTGGCCACTGCTCTTGTTTTTGTGTTGGATGGTGATTCTGGTTAAACCGTGGTCTGAAACCGTGTTACAGAGGTTCAAAATACTTCCCAGTGCGCAGACTACAAAGCCCTGTACTTATTATTCCTAGCACCGCTGCTCAGCCTTTTAAGGTCCGTTTGATTTTTAAATCAATCTTTAATGAGTCCAGTAATAAGCTTTCACATTCAGTACATGTCTGTAAGGTGAATGTGTGCATGGCCGAGGTCTCTCAATGTAATGCTTTTCTGTGTATTTGTCAATGTTACTGCAAAGGTGCCTGAGGGTATTGGCACCTTAACAGCATTTATCTCGATTAAATGTGTGTGTAACAAGGCTCGGCTGTGAACAATGAGCCTATTGCTTTAGTATAAACCACTGGATCAGCGTAAAATGTATCAATTTTCCTGTCAACAAGGGATTTTCCAACATTGGTGGTTTTGACATTCTGACTTGTTCTTAGTTGCAGTAACAAATGTGCTGTAAACAATATCTCTTAAAATCGTATTGGACAGACGTCAGTGGAGTAATCCAATAATACAGTAATTGTACACTCAGTTTTATGTGTTGACCTTTGGGGTGTTGTGGCCTTTTAAGAACGTTGTTCTTAAAATTTTACATGATTAATTAATGTGCATTTTCTGTCTATAATACAATATTTAGAAAACACAAGAGAAGGCTTCTCAAAAAATGAGTAGAAATAATAAATTGCTGCTTTATATTTTATATTTCACCATTCATTTCAAATATTTTGTAACCAATTCTTAATCCCATTTTTTTTCTACCAATTGTGGATGTCCAGTCATGTATCACTGCCCATCTCATCACTGCAGCTGTCAGAGATGGCTCCTTTTGTGGTTCTTGCTTGTTCTAGGCTCAGCATTCTAGATGACTTCAAAGCCAAACCCAGATTAGGGTATTAAATAAATACAGAGCAACATACTTCAGAATAACTTGAGGGAAAGTACCAGGGGCTCTTATTGGAATTTACGTTTTCCAGGCTGCACCAGAGAAAAGCAGAGGGCCACTTGTCGTGGTTGACCTTGTCACATAATAGCTCAACCAATCTCTGTCTTCCCAAAACCCCAACATAGCAGTACTCATCCTGAGGGGATCATTTCAATGGTATCCTTGAAAAGATGTCTTGTGTTTTTTAAAGTGACCCAAAATAAAAACATAGAAAGGTGCAGGCCAGGTTTCTCCCCTAGTCATAAATGTATTATGCAGGGTATTTGTAGAATCCTATCAAGCTTTGATAAAATTATACAAAACTCTAATCTCTAAGGTTAAAAAGATATGACATTCTGACATAGAACTAAAATCTTTTTTCAATTTTTGCAAACCAAGCTTTTCCTTGGAAATGTTCAGATATGCCCTTCAAACAAATATTTTGCCTACAAAGTGTCATGTTGTTCAGATGGATTTTCACTGCCTCTTGTGAATTAACCACAAGATCAATTATGCCCCCTCAGGGAACTGGCTCAAAGGAAAGCCAGCCATGGGATTTGGCACCCTGATAGTGCTAACCAGGGGCTTAAGGGTAAATGCATCTTCACTAATTCTCTTTCCACCTTTGGGGTGCTGAACTGTAGGCTTAGACTCGAGGTGTGCCACCATCTTGCCATTGGATGCTATTTAACGGGAGATGTCTGAGATGAGGGTCGACAATTAGAATTTGGGGCCAAGACTAAAACTAAGCTGCTTTTTTTTTTTTTTTCTCCTTCAGACAAGGACTTGGGACAGATTGGCTGAAGACTTAGCTGTAGAATGTGATTATCATGGAAGCTGGGCGACTGAGTCCTTGGTAGTGCGGACAGGGTGCAGACACCCAAGGGTGAGCCATATTCAATGAGCTGTTCCTCCGCTATCCCATTAACAGGACATTTAACACAACACACAAGCACTAAATCTCTGCCCACTGGGGAACAACTGGCTTAATTAAACGTTCCCGCATGATTGTGAGTGCAATTAAATTGAAACGCTATGAGCCAAAACCGCATTGTAAAAAGCATGTATTTTATTTGCATTATTTGGGGCCGGCAGTCATCTCCTGATGCCTTCTTGGAGAATTGGGCCCTCTGGTCCTTTACTGGAATCCCAAATTCATTTCATTTCTTTCATCAGACACAGTTATAAAAATATGACATAAACAGGAAAGTGTCTGCCCTTTATTAAATAAAAGCCCTGAACATGGTATAAGCAGGAGCTGTATCCCTGTTCTTACATACAATATGCATTACAAACCGAAATGCCAACAAAACACATGTGTATCATCTTGTTTCAGAGGCATGCAAGGGACAGCCCAGCTACCTTTGCACTTTAGAACTAATAAATCACACAGGCTGGATGAATGTTACTCATTTGTTTGATACCACCAGACTTGTGAGGATTTATGTGGAATTCCCCACAGTGGATACAAAAATATGCCTTTCCACATGTTTTATGGGGGGATCTTGCAGGTTTCCGTGCTTGCCTGTCTGAAGAAGTGCAGAGAAAGAAGCATGTTGTATGTTTCCATTGCCAAGCCTAGATTCCATAGAAATAATTCTACCCCATGCCAAACTGTTTAAAATACAGTTTCACAAGTGTGCATCAAACAATGTATGGGAAAACCTTTTAAACAGATATACTAGAAAGGGACATGTGCTGTCATATACATGTACGACTTGCTTTTAATGTTTGCTTACATGTTTTTTTTCCTCTGTAGATTCCATCCCGTTTCTAATGATGCAGGGAGAAGACCGAAAGAGAAGGAAACTGAGTGTCAATTCCAAAGGCACATCAGATGAATACTGTCTAAGAGTATGTACCTCTGCAATATCTGCTAGATTTCAGTGGGACAGAAACACCGTCTTTCACTGGTACTAAAACTTGTGCGTTTCAGGAGAGACCCAGAGAAGACGAGGCCAAGATGAAGAATAGACTGTCCAGTTCACACGGTGAGCACTCCTCAGATAACATTTCACTTACAGTGAGCATATAAGTTGTGCTGTTGTGTTATCTGAACCTTCCCCACGGTAGTGTCAGTTTAAAGTCCTCATAGAATCAGTTTTAGAGAAAAGGAGTAGAAAAGCATCTTGAAAAATAAAATAGATGCATACCTGTTCCATAACATTCATTACTGTGTAATTAATTTAAGGTGCTAAAGTTTGACATGTTGGTGTTTGCTGTGACTGTTTTTGTTATTTCATGATGTTATAGGATTATTTGTTTCCATGGTGATGTCATTGGTTTTTGTAAGCATTCAAGTTAAACTCAGTGTGTGTAAATGTAGAATATGGAATGTCTTACAGTCTTAAGTGGTATGATGAAATTCAATGTTGATGATAATATTGAACATTAGTGCACAGTAGCAGACGTAGCTTACTACCTCGAAGCTCACACAGTTATTGCATTATTTAGTTAGTAAAAAATTCCCATATATTTATGAGTCTTACAGAAGCTAATAGAGCTTTCTGAAAATATATTTTATAGATGCAGGGTAATGTTGCCTAAGTGGCTGATTTGTTGTGTTCTTCTCCCTGACAGTGACTGCCAATGTCTGCATTAAGGACACTGTTTTTCTCCCTGCTACCCTTTTTTAATACATTTACTTTAGTAAAAGTACATTCAGGCACTGTGCCAAACTGTGTTTTGGACATGTTCCTTGTTGTAGCTGATGTATTCTGCATCATACTCAGAGATGCTGTCTGCATCCAGCAGTAAAGTGCAGTGCTGTTTTCTCTCATTATTTGGAGCAGTTAATAGCAAGAAGAAACCATGGTCTTGGGATCAGTACCTGCATGAAGAAAAGGCTGTTGCTGCCCCAATGAGAGTGTTCACAGAGGTATCAATGATTTATTACATCTTATTAAAAACAAGAGTCAAATGATTAATTGGCCAATTATGCTTCATTTCGGTTCACATTACAATTACAATTATTTTGCAACATGAAATTTGAAAGACTCATTTGGCAGTTTAACATTAATTGTTCACTTAGTTTCAGCTACACTAGCATCACCATCATTCTCATGTCACTTGTCTAAAATGCAGATCAGTTACAATTATTGTACTGTATGCCTTGTGTTATTTCTGGGGAAAACATTTACATTTTAAGCATTTAGCAGACGCTCTTATCCAGAGCGATTTACAAGATGTGCATTAATACATGGTAGGAACAATCATTGTTCGCGAGATCAAAAAATGGATTATTATTTTTTACGTCTGCTGTATGAAGTCAAATTTGAGGATTTATCTTTGGGTGGAAATGTTGGTTTAGCATGAAGAAACATTTTTATGATATTGTAGTTATTCATCTGATAATTGGTAACTACAGTATATCTGTGATAGTGGAATGTTTGCTGAATCTGTAAATGATTGCAGTTCCCTTTACTTTTCCTTGCGATTTAAAAACATGTATGCAGTCATGGGGACATTTTGTCTTATAGCTTCAGTAAAGTAAGTGTTTGTCATACCACAGTTTTAACAGTGCTGTTGGAATATAATCAGTATCCAGCGTCCGTGGGGAGTGCCCTGAGAATTGCCCAGGCTGCAGAGAGTGAAGCGGGCGTCTGTGGCCAAGCGCGCACGCCACTGTTTT
The DNA here is from genome assembly GCA_029706075.1 of Aldrovandia affinis. Lineage (NCBI taxonomy): Eukaryota > Metazoa > Chordata > Actinopteri > Notacanthiformes > Halosauridae > Aldrovandia > Aldrovandia affinis. The sequence goes on from JAINUG010000001.1 coordinate 12,147,313, forward strand.
TCAGCCCCCTCCTTTACCAATGATTTGTGCTGGAATAAATCCTCTCCTACATGCGGCGTACAGATGAGTTTTTCCATGACAGGATTTGATGAGACATCTGTTCTTTCAGAAGCATAAACAGCTGTTTCTATAGCAACCAAGCTGCGGAGACACTTCAGAGCAATGCCACCAGCTAGAAAACGCAAACACGATAATATTGAATTAATTAATTGGTCTGCGTGCGGAAACGACTTTTGATCTATTCATTTGTTGATTTTTAATCTCCGGTTTTGGCAGTGTGTTGTTTGTTTTCAAAAAAATGTTTTGTCTGTTTGTCTCCCTGCAGCATCAGTCCTTCCCTGTCAACAGGAACGGGTTTAAGGTGGGGATGCGGCTGGAGGGCATCGACCCGCTCCACCCCTCCATGTTCTGCGTGTTGTCTGTGGTGGAGGTGAGTCGAGGCTGGCCTCTGTCCAGAGAAGGTCAGGAAGTGTGTGGAAACACTCCCAACCCAAACTGTGGCGGTTGGACCAGCTCTTACCTCACAGCCCGAAGATTTGTCATGTGCGCGCACATTATTTGAAAATATAAATGTTGTGTCATGTATTATTTTTATTTTTTTAAAGGTGATTGGCTATCGGTTGCGGCTCCACATTGACGGATATTCGGAGTGCTATGACTTCTGGGTAAATGCAGATTCTCCAGACATAAAACCCACAGGGTGGTGTGAAATGACAGGACATAAACTACAGCCTCCAAAAGGTCAGCACATCATAATTATGGTCATATTGTCATAATGACACACAAACGTGTCCAAGTTTGTCTTTTAAAACATTTTCCTTCTCACCATGTTGGACAATGGTAGGATATGCATGCTATGAATGATTACTTGTTGTGAAGTTGTTAGAATGTGATCAGTAAAAGGAAACTGAGTGATCTGAATACTGAAACTGGGCAAGTGAATCCAAATCCTGTTATGACTGCTCATGTGTACCATCTTCTCTCTGTACCATTACTTTTAGGTTATAAAGAGCATGAGTTTAACTGGGCCAAGTACCAAGAGGCTTGCAATGCTCAAGTTGAACCAAAGAATCTGTTTAAAACCCCAAAAAGTGTGAGTGAGGTTTTTTTTTTGAGTGTGAGTACAGTCTTTCTGTGTAGACTCCACAGACTTCCACTGCCGTCAGTGCAGATACAGCACACTCTTTGTGGATCTGTTCATGGAGAAACAATTCCTGGCATCGTTTTAAAATCGTGAACATGAATAAGAAAGGTCTTGTTGTTTTGGTTAAGGAGGTGGGTGGAAAAATGTTCTGGGGCCTTAAAGCATTTTGAGTATAAAAATACTGTCTACATGGGTCTTAGATCAATTTTCTGTCATTGCCCTGTACTTCTGTAGTTTTCTATGATGTTGTCAGTATATAAAAATACACTGTAGTAGTAGTAGTGGTAGTGTTCACTGAAAGGAAAGTATGGTTTTTGACTGACTGGCATTGCATTGGGATGCACGTTGTTTTGTGAACAGACGGTGACAACCTCAGCATTTCAAGTGGGTATGAAGCTGGAGGCGGTGGACCGGAAAAACCCCTGCTTGGTGTGCGTGGCAACTGTTGCAGACATCATAGACAATCGCTTCCTGGTTCACTTTGACAACTGGGATGACACATATGACTACTGGTGAGACCCTGATTAATTACATTTTACATTTACATTTTAAGCATTTAGCAGACGCTCTTATCCAGAGGGACTTACAAGATGTGCATTAATACATGGTAGGAACAATCATAGTTTGCGCAAGAGGTCAGTGCAGTAATAGAGCGATAGACACCATTGCAGGCAGCTGCATACCATACCTGTAGCACTGGGAAGGAAAAGGTTAGTAATATTTTTTATTTATTATAAATGAGGAGTAAGCAGGGATACATATACAAGAAGTATTGAGCAAGTAGGCAGTGGTGATGACAATTGGGGAGATGTACAGAATTCAGTGGTAGTGGAGTCTGAAAAGGTGCGGAAGATTGCAAGTGATTCCGCGGTCCTGACTGATTGCGGAAGGTTGTTCCACCACCGCGGGGTCAGGACAGAGAAGAGGTGAGACCGTGAGGAGCTCCTAAAACATTGTGAAGAATTATATTATTTGTTGAGTGAGTCAGCCAAAGATTTCATCCCTGGCCATATTTTTATACAACCGTGTTTTGCTTGAGATGAAAGTAACAGCCAAAACCAGGCTTTTAGTTTGTGTGACTGATTTGGACAAAGGTCCAGATTCAGTGTAAGTGCAATGCTCTTTGTCTATTTGTCTTTGTCTGCCATAAATTAAATAACTAATTTATGCAAATGATACTACATTTCGTATCTTACACAGCGTGACATGTGCAGTATGAAGTTGTACAAATGATGTGTAAAATTGTTACTCAAAGTGAAACATATTGCAATTATTTCTATTTAGAATATTTTGGTTTGATTCCAGCTTTTGAACAATTGTAAGTTCAACTCAGTTGACGGCTTTGCTTTAATCTGGTAAAAGCAAAGCCAACAGTAGTTCATATTCAGCTAAAGATGACAGAATAACATGTTGTACAGCAGTAACTACCTCTATTCATATTGGCCATTTCTGTGTCTGCATCTCTATTTTCATAAAGAATTGTCTATTCAGGCAACGTTCTGTCCTCTAAGCGCTTCTGATAATGGATTCCACTGCCGTTTAGTGCTTCTACAGTACCGCTCAATACTCTATGATGAAGGCAATGGCAAATGTCCATCTGTCTTTAACTTTTTCAGTTAGAAACAGAGCTTTCAAAAACTGTTTATTTATGTCCCCTAAAACTGCATGAATGAGACACTTCCTTTTGATATGCATTCAGCAAGGGTGATTTATGACCTCTATGACCAGTGCGCTGTTCCACTTAATCAATAAATATTCTGTCCAATAGACATTGTCACAACTTAATATAACTGGACAACTATATTTGTAGATCCTATTTTTTTCTCCCAACGCAAAAGCAGTCGCTACAAGGTCACAATATCAACTAAATGGTTGCAATGAGTCAAATCGCCATTAGGATGTCATTTGCGGAGGTTAAGTCACTTTGCGACTTTCCTTTAGATTAATAGTTCAATCTGTTCATGCCTGGGGTGAACGCGCTAAAACAGGGTGGAGATTTAGTAAATTAGGTTGATTAAGTATTCCGTCTGATTTACTGAAGCGTGCCTTAATTGTGACTCTCCTCTTTGCATGATAATTTTAAGAACTCTTGAAACCGGGCGGTATTTTATGAGCCCTGAGTTTTCACAATTCCTGTTTTGTATTTTGCTTCCCGAGGTGCTAGTCGCTGTCCCACATGTTGTTGCAAAGTACCCCGGTTCATCCCACGACAGCTTTACTTTCTGTATCTACAGACAACTAAGTCAGATTTTTAAATATATATTATTTAATAGAACTTGAAATAAAAATGATATGAAAGGGCGCAGGATTTGAATTGACCAATCTGCCATCAGCTAGCAGTCAATATAAAAATACAGTTCTGAATTTGAACAATTCTCTTATCTTATCAAGTATGCGGTCAGGAGGGTATAGAATGAATCATTTTTACAGTTTTATTTTCTGCCGGCCTGTTTCTATTCTTTATTCTTATTCCTCGATTGGAACACCGCCAATGTCTCTTTCCCGCATTATGTTGTAGGAAAGTTTTTATTTTGGACGCCATCTAACTTCATGTCATATTTTCTTTACATCATTTGTCTTCTTTACATCATCTACTGTTAGTTTTGTTATGCCTAATGAATTATGTCTTCACTATTTTGTGACTGTACCTCATTGACCATTATTATTTACTCTATTTGCTGATCTGCATATTTAAGTTTTCTTTTTCTCTGCTCCGTTGCTTTGTGATCTGGACGTGTAAGCATGCCATATTGTTTCTGACCCATTGTACAGTTCTCTCCTACCGCAAGATTGCAAATGGGGCCGCTTCATTTCTTTGACTACGTAATTAGAACCTCTCTTAGTAAATTTGTCGTTAATGTGTTGCTATTTGCGACTGCAAAATAGCCGCAACAAAATAGCGACCGTCGCTGCAACTATCCTAGTAAACAGTGGCCCTCAGTAGCTATAGGGGTAGTGCAGAGGACACCCTGATCTTGAGTTTGTAACCGTCAAAAGATATAAACACGGGGTTGTCTTCATTTTTCCCAGTGACTATCTGTACAAATCAGTCTATTATCTGTGCTTCTGTAAGAACATTGCTGCTGGCTTCAAGGAAGTTGTTAATAACATAGTTTTTGTGCTACTGTAGTGTAGTATAATGTGACTTATGGGGGCAGTGCATTTCGTATCCAGTGAACAATGTTTTTTAATGGAATTGTTCGCTTTGGCACAAGTCTGTTATTTTATTGTGATCTTATTGCATGACATCATCCCGAAAAGAAACATTTACAAACAAAATAAAAATTCCAAATAGCCGTTCAAACCAAGAAAAAACCCCATTTAATCCTGTCAAGCCTGGGTATACTGACTGTTGGCAAAAATAAAAGAAATAATGCTAAAACAGAGAAATGCCAAACTCATTCATGTAAGAATGAGTAGAAATAGTATTGATTATCCTGTTTCTGTATGTTTTAATATGTACAATTCTGACATTTCAACTTTGAAAGTTTTTGGTGGTGACAGCAATTAACTGAGGAGGGAAGCATATTTAATATTTACTTATTAACATTTGTTCATTAATATCTATGGGCCCCTGTGCTGTTAAATATACTGCTAATAACATATAACAAACTGAGGCTTGTTCTTCTCAACAGGAAACAGGGTTCTTGCTTTAACATCTCCCCCCATATGACAGATTTTATCATGCATGCATACCCCCTCTGCATATGACATACAGACTTTAAAATGCATGTATGTTTTAGTCCTTGTTCTTTGACTTTTAGTTAATATTCTGCCATTGATTGGCACATAAGTATGAGTAAATATTAAAACCACATAAGAATGAAAGCATTGTGGGTTTATGGAGGTACATACAGTAAATGTATAACTTTATACTGTAATTGAATTTGACTTATGATCTTATATACAAGATGGCACATTGCAAGTTTAACTTGATGCATGTCTCATTTAAAGGCATATGGCTACCTGACCATTTACTGTATGGAAACATGAACCCTTGTGAACTGAACAGAATTGGTTATAATAAGCTCACTTGAGGATCAATTTTATAGTCTCAGGATGGCTGGTCACATGGTAGTCTATCAATGATTTTGGATGGCCACTAATGGTGTCATTTACTGCATAATTGTATAGTCTCAGATACAGCAAGTAATAACCCGTCATTTGATAGTCATGCCTTCAAGGTTAATATTTAATATCTTTTAAAACTATATACCCAGTATTTACTGTAAATGCTGGCCTGGAGTCTGCCAAATCGGCGTTTCAAATTATACTTTTCTTCACCTTTCTCATTTCTTGTATCACATTGCAGACAAGTATAGTATTATATTCTCTTATGATATTATAACCTGTATTATCAGTTTCTGTTTTTTTGTAGACAAATAGCACCTTTGCTGATTTTGCATGGGTTTATGTTTCATTATACCGTATATACTGTAGGCCATAATCCTTGGACTGTGTTTGTTTTAAAAGGTCTTATTTCACGCTGGTGTTTTTGGTGCTTCAGTATGTCAGTGTGGTCGGCATGCCTCAGGTTGAATTTATGCATGTCAAGGCCCATCAAAAAGACTGCTGTAATGCCAACTTGTATGTGGTCTCCTCTTGGGAACAGGTAATCAGACCTGCTGCAGGGTGGCTGTGTCTGTGTTTGTGGAGCTCCTCTTGTCCCAGAAGGCATGTGGGAGACTCTTAAACCAAGTGGGGAAAAAAATCCTGATGAGACCAAAATTTAACTTTTTGGCCTCAACTTTAGGTGTTATGTTTGCCGTAAGCCTAACACTGCACATTATCCCAAGAACAGTATCCCTACCATGAAAGAAGGTGGCGGGAGCCTAATGCTATGGGGATGCTTCTCTGCTTCAGAGACTGGAACATTTGTCAACATATAGGGCAAATGGAAGGAGAAAGATATAGACAAATCTTGGAGGAAAACATGCTGCAGTCTGCAAGAGACTTGGGATTTGGGAGAATATTTATATTCCAGCAGGACAATGACTCAAAGTGTACAGCAAAAGCCACATTGGAGTTTTTTTTAATGTCATATTTAATATGTTTATGTAAGTTACACTACAGAAAGTGAAGTAATAGAATCTGAAGATTGGAAATAATAAGTCAGACTGTATTAGGTTAAAAAGAAAACTCCACTGAGCTTGCTGGAGGGGGAAGCATACATCAGTATTTTGGCTTATTTCTCATTTAAAAAAATGTGTTATGGCTGCTTATTGCTGACTTGCGGTTAGGTCTGCCCAGCACTTGCATGGTTCTCACTGCTCCAGGTCTTTGATGCCATACTGACTCTGTCCAGCAGGAGAAGCTAATTCCACTGCTGCTGCTGCTGCTGCTGCTCGCTCAGACTGGGTGTCCGTCCTCCGCTGGGAGTCCAGCAATCACAGCTCTGCCTAACTACAGCTCACTGCGGCACACACAGACTCCTCTCTCTTGCCACCGAGCATGTGCGCAGCAACATCTGTCTGTATACCCTCTGTGTACCCTTTCCAATTGACAACTGGATAAAAATATCCACTGTGAGGATTTAAGTATCTGCTCAGTGGTTTGAAAATGAACTTGTGGGAGAGTCATTTAAAGTATAAGTGTTCATGCGTATGGGCGGGTGTGTGTACGTGCGGGCGGATTGGTGGGAGAATTATTTTGGTATCCGAGTTTATTTTAGTTTGAGCAATGCCTGGCAACTAGATGAAAAATGCTTTTGGAAATATGTAAGATGGACCAAACCCTTTGGAATATGTAAGCCTCTCTCTGACCCTAACCCATAATTTCCATGCACATTTTCCGAATCAAAAACATCAGGATTTATTTTACACTTTCTGGTGGAATGCAGACATGGATTTATAAGACGTTGCTATAAATGAAGAATATGACTGAATATCCAGCTGCTTGGGTGTTTTCTTGCACCTGCTTCCTTGGATTCCTGGAGGGTGGTTGGCTTGGAACTATGTAGCATGTGTGAAACATTACCAAACATAAAAAAAGCCAAGCCGCTATATCTCACATGGGTGGATGAGAATGCCAGACATTGTTTTTGAAGATAAGTGTATGAGTCAGAACAGCGTGGCATAAAGTTTTGTTATTTTGGTTTCATGCAGTGTACAGCAGACCTACATTTGAAATGTACATGTACAATGTACATTTCCACATTCTGTGTTTATGTACACAGTATGAATGATGAACAAATAGACCTGATAAGTAATAGCAAAGTCTTATGAATTGGTGTTTTTGTGTGTGTGTTTGCATCATGAGAGGTGTGCTGTGTGTTGCAGGTGTGATGCCACCAGTCCACACATTCACCCTGTGGGATGGTGTCAGGACCATGGGCGGCCTCTCACAGCACCTCAGGGTGAGTACCGGATGCGCTTCCTGGCTCTTGAGGCTTCAAGTTTTAACTGCTCATCTGTCTGTGAACACTGACTGGGTCCTTGCCCACAGTGTGATAATACACAGTGTGAGTTGTTTTGGTCTTGTAACAATTAATACCGGAAATTGACATAATTAATATGGTCCTCTACCTGTTCTAGTTGCTACTGCAGGTGCTTTAATCTTGAAAAAGGACACTTCCTTTGCAAAAGTTTTTGCAGGTGTTTGTAATTATGTCAGCAGAGCTGAAATAGTTAAAATTGGGTCAGATTGTTCTCCTGAGTACAAATTCAAATTCTAACAGATCTTGGTATTGGACTCAGACTTTTGGACCCCACTGTGTGTATATATGCAATATAAATATTTACGCCTATGAAATTCATAATTACTGGAGAAAATTAGTACAGAGCCAGAACTGGTTTTGGCGAATATTTTATTGTATCCTGCAGTCAATGTCCATTCCCTTTTCGTGTTTTAGCTCCCTATCCCTCACAGACCAATGGAAACCCAGAGTAACCAGGGAACAGATATTGCCTATTGGAGATTCTGAGTCACAAATGCTGGCTTGAGTCAAATTGTGTTCCTCGTGAGGCTTGCTGTAACCCAGACTCCCTGCTTAGTGTCCAGCTATAGGACTCTTCCAAGCTGGGTTCACTCCATGACTCTTGTCCCACTAACAAGCCTATTCTCACTGTTGGATGCAGATTGAGACCTGTTTTAACCTGGTGCCATTGTGTGGTGTACATACCGAGCCCTACTATGCTGTTCATCAGCCAGGGTTAGCTCTGTAACATCCAAACTGAGCCATGTCTCAACATGGAATCACTCTGCAGCTTTACTGCTGACACCAGCTTCACTCGGGAATCGATAATGGAAAGTTAATCATATTAACAGTTGTGAACACCCTTGTCATACTGCACAAGCACCTTTACAAGGAATTCAGGTCAGTGTATTCAAGACTCGCTCCTTGGGCTCCCTCCACAATCTGCTGAGCAGAGCGGCACCACTCAATTGTGCCCTCCACAAGAGATTTCTCCCAAAAGTGCCTCCATCATCAGTTTTTCCCCTAAAAGCATGTGTAGGCTGTTAAAATTAATTCTGGAGCAGAATCATTATACATCTAATAACTTGCCAAGAGGAAAGGGTGGGGGGGGCAGTATCACGCTCTCTAAACCCAGCTAGAATTACATTATAACTTGCTCCCAAATCCAGACTGTGCAGGATGCATAACCAAGATAGCAGGGATCACCAGTGCTCAGATTAAGGGAATGAGGACGGGGAGTTGGAAAGTTCCTTAGTGCGTCGGGGAGGAAATGTGGCACAAATAGATAGCAGAATCTCAATGGGACCAAAATGAAATATGAAAGAAATATGGACAGCATGGAAATATGAACATTGTCATATCTCATAATGAACACCCCAGGAAAAGTGATACTGCTTTTGGTATGTGGGTGAATGTATACTACTCATTTGACAGAGAAAGAAAAAAACTCATATGACACCTATTTCCTTGTTTTCTTTGGCTACATGAACCATCATCATTTCATTTTACAATAAGCATCAGGTCAGATCAGTGTAGTAGATACATAAATCTTTAATGACTCAGCTAATCTGTATGCACTATACTGTATCAGAAGCACAAAGTCTGGCAAAGCCTTGCAAGTTTGCCAGTTTTACAGTTCTTTAAGGTTAAGTTTAAATGCAAAACTAAAATAACTGCAACTTAAATCTGCTTGATTCTCTAATAATTAAAAAATCTAATGCATTGACTAAGTGCAGTTATATTTCATTTTGGTAATATATACATGAAATTGCATTTTCATTGAGAGATGACTTCGTGTGAGTGGTTTCAATAGCATTGACCTTATAGCTAGGTCATACTGTTTTACTTATGATTTCCAACACTCTCATCATAAAATCGTCATTGGTATTTTATCTGCCTTGTATGCTAAATGTGCATGCTGCTGATAAAGCACAGTTATGATAGGGTTTATCTTCAGTGAATGTCAATCATATTTAAATTTTTAAGAATGGAATTGAAGATAAAGGCTCAGGGCTAAGTAAAGGGCTGTTGCAGATGCAGGTTCTGTTGGTTGTCTCCTGGGTAATGGCAGCTGTGTGTTGCACCACCTTGCAGCCTGCCTGCAAGTGCTCCATCATGTGGCAGCTGAAACGACTCTGTCAAGTTTACCTGCAGGTAACTCACAAGTGTGACCATTTTGACCCACACAAGTGTGACCGTTTTGACCCACACAAGTGTGACCGTTTTGACCCACACAAGTGTGACCGTTTTGACCCACACAAGTGTGACCGTTTTGACCCACACAAGTGTGACCGTTTTGACCCACACAAGTGTGACCGTTTTGACCCACACAAGTGTGCTTGCTTTTGACGAAGAGCACAAGGAGGAGCAACAGTGCAAGAGAGAAACAGTTTGTACAGTTTTACGGTTCATCCCATAAGAGTGTCAACAGCAGGGGCCATAGCCTTCACTACACAGATGAAGAGAAGCCCAGGCAGAGTCAGGATCCCACTGAAACTCATCAGCTTAATGTACAGCATAGTCAAGCTACTCATTGTTGTAGTCCAAAGTCATAACAACCATCTTGGCTGCTGGAGAACTTCCCTTTGTTGATTTCTCCTGATGCATAAGCCCCAGAAGGGTCATCTGGACAAGTCGGTCAGTGAAGGCTAGGTATTAAAGACATGTCCACCATGGTCCTCAGCATGTGGACCATCACGACTATCATGTGAGCCACCACATCCCGGTGATGGACATTTGGTATAGGATGGGTTTGGTACAAGGCCTAGAATTGTTTGACAATTCACACTCTGACTCACCTGAATCAGGTGTTTTATTGCTGGGCTAGAACAAAATCCTGCACCTACACTGGCCCTTTTCACATAAGATTGGACACCCTTGCTTTAAACTAGGAATGCTAGAACACATATTTTGTCTCCATTCAATTAGTTTAGTCCTCAACAGATTTGTGTTTTCCCTATCTGTATACTTCAAAGTTAGTCTTTTTCCCATATACCTTCCTTCACAATTTCTAGTGTCATAAAAGTACATTTGTTGTGTATATCTCATGTGGGAAAGTTAAACAAAATGCACATTTAACCAGGAAATAACATGAATAATGCAGTCACAGCATTCTTCAGTTTTGCATGTAAACCTGGTCAAGCAAAATCCTTTAATTTCCACTCCACTAATCTGAAAGCTCTGCTCACAAGAGCCCGTCAAATCTGTCTTGTTTTTTCAGTTGTTCCACGTATTCAAAATATATATATGTCCTAGTCACAGTCAACAACATGGCAGAACAATCTGTACGTCCATTTCTCCTTGTATGTAAATCTTTGTATGTTATTTGTACTTGCTTGTTACCATATATTTGCACAACATTTCCTAGGGATTTATTTTTTCTGAAATGTCTCTTCATCCAGTTTAGTGGAATGGATAGTATTGGACACAGTTGCTTGTATCAATTTATCCCTGCTGCTGGAATTCTTTAGCTGCATACCATGATGTGAGCCAGAAGCACAAAGTAAACATGTTCCTCTCAAGTCTAATGACATTGCGTGAAATGGCGGTTTATAATTCCCTCTGTGCTTTATAAAGAAAAGGGAAACACGCAAGCCTTCAAAGATCACTAAGAATTGCTAACAAAACAACAGAGTGGAATGAATCAGTCTGACCAAAACGAAAGCAAACAATTCATAGTTATTGTCTGCTAAATGAAGCATTATATTTGTGTACATCTGTGTTCCTTGTAATGCTTTATAGGCATTATTAAACATGTTTTTAAGCATTCCAATGCAAATTGTTCCATTAGTTTTTATTCATCATCTTGAATACAATTATAGATCATTCAGGTTTTGGATTTTGCAGGACACCCCAATCCAGAACATTTTCTGTGGGAGGAATACTTAGAAGATACTGGCTCTTCTGCTGTTCCAAGCCAGGCTTTTTGTGTGGTAAGCAGTATGTAAATTACCTGAACCTCTTAAAAGCAGCAATTCTGTGCCTGATATGATACTGTTATCGCTTTGCTTTGTTGTAATTTCATTCATCATTTTAAGTGCCCAATTATGCTACTGTATCTTAAAAGTGAAATTACCACTATATTCAATCAAAGAAGATCAAACTTGAAGAAACTTGAACTGCATTCAAATTCAAATAAGACACCTGCAACATGTGTTTTGATACCATGGTTGAAGGAGTAATGAGCTATGCGGTTGTAGCTAGTTTGAAAAATCACAGTAAAATGGCGAAAGCGATTGACCAGGTGATCCCAATGCGTCTCTCAGAGAGCACCGCACAGGTTCCAGGTGAACATGAAGCTGGAGGCGGTGGACAAGCGGAACCCCATGCTTGTGCGGGTGGCGACCATCGTGGACACGGAGGACTACCGCGTGAAGGTGAGGGGGTGACCGCAATGCTCATTTCATGTCAAAACAATATGCAGGTCAATGGTTAATGGCCAATGGTTTCTATGCAAATGTGAGCAGGTCACATGATAATGCAGTAGGTTTAGGGTTAGTTGGGGTTAGGGTTAGGGTTGACTTCCCCAAGAACAATGGATACAATCCAAGATGAAATCTTAAAAAATAAAAATGTGGTTAGTTATGCATTTGAAAGAAAATTATGCTGGGCTCTGTGTCCCACCCTATGCAAGGACACAAAATATGCATTTGGTGTCAGATCAGACCAACAAAATCATCTTATTTTTTAATCTAATTACAAATAATGAGTTGCACTCTCATGCTATTACAGTGTACAGGGGGGATATTACTATGTTACTACTATATAATACTACTACACATTACTTTTAAAGTGACTAAATCTTGACTAGGGCAGTAACGATTAACATATTCATTGGAGCAATAATGCATTAGTTAGACAAAAAAAATGTGTTGAATGATATTAGTCAGGTTTGTTTTAACTAATATTAAATGCATAATGTGTTCACCATGTCACTATAGCCAACAAAGGAACTTGTCACTATAGCCAACAAAAGACCATTTAAAATCAAATCATAAACATACAGTGTAATGATATGGTCATTGGCAGCCCATTTCAGCAACCGTACAACGATTGAGGAGTGCAGACTGTTTGGAACGGAAACATTTAATAGGAACATACGCAAGATTAAGTATTGCTTACAACATCATCCGATTAATGTTCAACTAAATATATGTGTGTCTGGACACCGTATTATAGCATTATAAATGAGCTGATAAATCAACTTTATTACCTTGTGTTACTGACCGAGCTCCGTTAACACATTTTCTATCATAGCTAGTGGTTTTCATTGAACACTTGCATACATTTTCCAATTATTCTTTGGCAAAAATATAATGTACGTTGTAAATGGTAAGCTGAATGCTGCTGTGAGAGTAATAATTAATGTTATCTACAGGCATAACTCTCAGTGCCTTTCAGCTACAGAGTCCAGAGCGTACGCTCCTTTTAATCATTACTATTGATGCAGTCAGGCGGAAAAATCAGGAAGCCTGTTGATGCGTGCGCATGGTGTAACATTTTTGTGTTCAAGGTAAGTTTTACAATGAAGAAATCATTATGACTTTTAGATTATTTATCCATAACCAGGTAGCCAGCCAACAATGTCCCAAGAATGTAATTAGCCACCCACCGCTAATTCCGCCTGCTTTGCACTAGTCTTAAATAAAGCCTTATAAATTTGCAATAAAATCGATTTGGAGGTTTTGAAGGGCACAATTCTCAAGTTAAAAAACCTATGAAATATGTGGGAATATACACTTAAAGATGTAAACTACACTAAAATGTAAAAAATCTTAAAATAATAATTCATAAGCAGACACCAACTGCACTTCATTTTCATTTATGACAAATTATAAATCAAATGCCACCTGAGGCTCCAGGTCTTAATGGGTTAAAGATGTAAACTTAAAATGTAAAAAAATAAAAATAATAATTCATAAATTGTTTCTAACTGTACATTTCATTATGACAAATTATAAATCAAATGCCACCTGAGGCTCCCTGGCAGTAATTAATGGAACTGCAGACAGGCAGTGTGACTGCTTGCTGAACTAAGGCGAACCAAACATAGGCAAATGAGGTACCATTTCAAAGGATTACACCTCAGGGATTTGCTTAACCATCTGAATTGACATGCAATTGAACCTATCGTTGTCCCAGAATACAGAATACACACCCTTCTTAGATCTGTGTAATGCGATTGGTACACAATATGCTCCAAGGAAAGCTACTGGTTAGGCTGTCAGCCGAAAACACATGAACAACAACTCCTTTGTTTTACAATGGTTTCATATGGATAGTATTCATATTTGTAAGCACTATATCCATATAGCTTATAGACCGCTATATGTATGTATGCATTATGGATATGTGTGGAGTGGTATTCTTGTGACCAGTACCGGTCAAAATGCTAGGGGTCGTCCATGGAAAGGTTAACAAAGGTCGCATTAAAAGGAAAGGACACAAGACAAGCTTATTGTTTTTTGCTAGTGAATTTATCACTAGCAAATTTATCACTGCAGTTTCTGGCTCAATAAACATTTGTACTTGACTTTTACTCACAATGAAATGTAATTGTTAGATTTTTTTTCTTAACAAAACACAGTTCAGTGAACATCAAAATTAACTGGCCAAACTATTTTCAAGAAAAAATGCTTAACTTGCATTTTGTTGTTAAAGTAAGGGCAAATGTTGATTGAATCTAGCCCAAAGTAATGTCCACTGTATGTTGTTTATTGATGGATCTATACATGCATGTAGTGGCCAGGGACAAAGTATATTAAAAAAGCATGTGCTTCACAGTTTGTTGTTCCTGTATTAATTAAGCAATTAACATTCACGCGTGCTCATTGTACAAAAAGTGCTAGGCAGGCCTGGTTGCCTATAATTTTGGCTAGCATGGCTAGAAGACGAGACCTTCAGTGACTTTGAAAGAGGGGTACATTTGGCAGGAGCGTCAGTGACAACGAATTCTCTACTTGCTGATGTTTCACGAGAAACAGTGTCTAAGGTGATGTTGGCATGCAATGGCAAGAGAGAAAGACATTATCAATAAAGGGCAACTGTGGTGGAAAGCACATACTCCTGGATCGTGAAGTCTGCATTAGTTAGAGTTGCAAGGCTAAACAGGCGAGCAAGTCTAAATCAATTGACTGCAAATTTCTTTCTAGGGCATGAGCAGACAGTTTTATCAAGAATGGTCCTTCGAGAAGTCTACAGAGCAGGATACCATGGTCATATCATATTTCCAACAAAGGTGTTTCCAAATTTTTGACCACCGTGTGCGTGCGTGCGCGCGCGCTTATGTATGTATGTATGTATATATGTGTGTGCACATATACAGTGGCCCTTTAAAATCTACACCTTTTGTTGCCTTACAGAATGAAATTAAAACATATTTGTCATACACCGTGTGACACAACCCGGAATGGAATAGAACAGCAGGACACAGGGAATTAAGTTATTGGTCTGCGGACCGTGGATTTATTTAACTCTCCCCCACAGGGAGAGAGAAAGCGAGAGAGAAGAAACAGCAAATAAAAATAAACAAACAGATCTTCAGTCATCCCCCTCACGGGTTCTGCCCAAAAACAATAAGCTAAAATAAACTACATAAAAAACACCTTTCGGCAAAACACTAGTTTCCACTTAGCAATATTTTCCAGGTCTCTGACTGTGCTCTCTTCATCTCCTGTATTCCAGGCACCTACTAAGAGAGCAAAGCAGTTTTAAGCACACAGGTATGATTAGATAATGCTGCAAAGCTGTGTGCCCTAGCTGCTCTGCGTGGCCGTTAATCATCCCGATTCCCCTGCCTAGACCGACGCCTTCCACAATATTAAATAAGACTTTTCCCACCGTTTATTTTATCCTACAACGTCCAACTGAGAAAAAAATTATAAAAATTTCTGAACATTATTTAAAAATCAAAAAACTAGAATAACTTTGAAGATTGATAAGTCTACACACCCTGTTTATCATACCAATTGTAAACTAGCTCAGGGGTAACCATTCACCTTCCAGATCACCCACCAAGCTAATTGGCCTCTACCCGTGTTCAATTGTAGTGATTCTGATTACTTAAGAATAAAATCAGCTGTTCCTAGGATTGCACTGCTGGGTAGTGCATTTCAGAGTAAAGAATCCACCAGTATAGACTTTAAAGGGGCACTGTATATACAGCCATGGCCAAAAGTTTTGAGAATGACACAAATATTAATTTTCACAAAGTCTGCTGCCTCAGTGATCAGATGAATTGCAATTAACTGCAAAGTCCCTCTTTGCCATGAAAATGAACTTAATCCCCCAAAAAACATTTATACTGCATTTCAGCCCTTCCACAAAAGGAATAGCTGACATCATGTCAGTGATTCTCTCGTTAACACAGGTGAGAGTGTTGATGAGGACAAGGCTGGAGATCACTCTGTCATGCTGATTGAGTTAGAATAACAGACTGGAAGCTTTAAAAGGAGGGTGGTGCTTGAAATCATTGTTCTTCCTCTGTAAACCATGGTTACCTGCAAGGAAACACGTGCAGTCATCATTGCTTTGCACAAAAAAGGGCTTCACAGGCAAGGATATTGCTGCTAGTAAGATTGCACCTAAATCAACCATTTATCGGATCATCAAGAACTTCAAGGAGAGAGGTTCAATTGTTGTGAAGAAGGCTTCAGGCGCCCAAGAAAGTCCAGCAAGCGCCAGGACCGTCTCCTAAAGTTGATTCAGCTGCGGGATCGGGCACCACCAGTGCAGAGCTTGCTCAGGAATGGCAGCAGGCAGGTGTGAGTGCATCTGCACGCACAGTGAGGCGAGACTTTTGGAGGATGGCCTGGTGTCAAGAAGGGCAGCAAAGAAGCCACTTCTCTCCAGGAAAAACATCAGGGACAGACTGATATTCTGCAAAAGGTACAGGGATTGGACTGCTGAGGACTGGGGTAAAGTCATTTTCTCTGATGAATCCCCTTTCCGATTATTTGGGGCATCCGGAAAAAAGCTTGTCCGGAGAAGAAAAGGTGAGCGCTGCCATCAGTCCTGTGTCATGCCAACAGTAAAGCATCTTGAGACCATTCATGTGTGGGGTTGCTTCTCAGCCAAGGGAGTGGGCTCACTCACAATTTTGCCTAAGAACACAGCCATGAATAAAGAATGGTACCAAAACATCCTCCGAGAGCAACTTCTCCCAACCATCCAAGAACAGTTTGGTGATGAACAATGCCTTTTCCAGCATGATGGAGCACCTTGCCATAAGCCAAAAGTGATAACTAAGTGGCTCGGGGAACAAAACATCGAAATTTTAATGCCTTTGACACTGAAATGCTTGTAATTATACTTCAGTATACCATAGTAATATTGACAAAAAGATCTAAAAACACTGAAGCAGCAAACTTTGTGAAAACCAATACTTGTGTCATTCTCAAAACTTTTGGCCACGGCTGTATATACAGTTAACTGCCAAAATAAAGGAAACACTTGAATAAATGAGGGATACAAAGTATATTGAAAGCAGGTGCTTCCATACAGATGTGATTCCTGAGTTAATTGTACAGTTGAATGCAAATATTAAAGGTGTGAGCTTCATAAAGAACAGTCTGTTGAGAACTTCCTAGAGAGGAATTCTATCGTTGGGTTGCAGTGCATAAATGCCTTATTACACCTAAAAATGCATGTTCGCTACTGAGCAGCGGTGGGGGAAAAAAATGGTCTGATGAGTCATCCTTCTCCCTGTTCTCAACTAGTGTGTGCATGTGTGAGTGCTTATGGGAGATTTTGGAGCAGTGCCTGGGAGAGCCTTTTCCACCACCATCAACAAAACTAATTTCTCATGGAAGAATGGTGTTGCATCCTTCCAATAGAGTTCCAGATACTTGTAGAATCCAAGATGCATTGCAGCTGTTCTTTCTGCTTGTTTTGGCCCAACGCCCTTTTAAGACACTATGTTGGTGTTTCCTTTATTTTGGCAATTACGTGAGTGCTTATATATTTATACATACTGCAGCGTCCCACTGAGTTAATTAGTGTCTGCGTGTCCCCTGTGGATGTTACTTCTAGCATTCCAACTTAATTAAAAAAATTTACCTCCACAATTGTATGCACAAAAAACAGGATACCATAGTTGTATCATTGGTGTTTCCATGTTTTTGGCCACTACCTGTAGATTTAAAGAATGCTATTCATTTTGGGACTTATTTAATTTAGCAACACAGTCAAAAATCATAAAGTGATCAATTAAATTTATAATGCATCATGGAATGAAATGCTAGAGTTTTGTCATCTGATTATAACAGCAGATAAAGAGGATGCTGCTGATTAAATCTACTCAGGGGCCCAACAACCATGACCACCACTGGGATACTGGCCATTTATTGTGCATAAACAGCACTGTCATTTGTATTCCATGACGTGGACAGCAAAGTGAGAAAATGTCAATTCACAATTCTCATTTTCATGGTTCACACTTTATTTGACAATGATTTTTATTTGAGTAGAAGCATGAAATGTGTTCTCAAGCTTTCATGGTGGTAGGTTTTGGTGGGGTTGAAAGTATAATTTAATTTTAAATTGTAGACTGATCCCCAAGACATGTCTGGCAATTACTGTTCTTAGTCA
Source organism: Aldrovandia affinis (assembly GCA_029706075.1). Classification (NCBI taxonomy): domain Eukaryota; kingdom Metazoa; phylum Chordata; class Actinopteri; order Notacanthiformes; family Halosauridae; genus Aldrovandia; species Aldrovandia affinis. The sequence continues at coordinate 12,165,459 of JAINUG010000001.1, forward strand.
CACCTGGCCTCAGCTCTGATGTCATAGCATCATAAAGAGCTCGCAAATTGCATTATGCCAGAAGGTTTTGATTGCTGATTTAATTTTGATGACTTCACCATTGAGGACACCAAGGTGATATGCAGCTAGATTTGAACTTGTACCTGTGATTAATTCTCAATGATTTTATCAGACGGCAGCTGACACTTTCTCAGAATGGCTTTACCGGTGGTTGGATAATGCTGATTTATTTATTCCGGGTTTTGACTTATTTCTCTATTAATGGAAAATTTGTGGCATATCTTAATTAGTAAACCATTCAATTAAGTCATCTCCCATTTAATGCCACTGAGTCAAGTCAGCAGTCAACAAAATGTTTTATCAAAAACATGAAAGATGTATGGTGACTGCCATTAACAGTGTATACTTGGAGTAATAGATTTTTGAAAATATTTTTAAAAAAACATTTTGACTGGGTGAGCAGTATTAGAGTTATGTTGTCTTGCTAATATGTGATGTTCAATAACCTAGATATCTCAGCAAAGTCAATTTCACTAAATTCAAATATATTACTGAAAAAATTGCATTAATACAAAAAAATATATATATCACTAGAGTGACTGTTGATAAATAATTGCTAAAGCCCATTAATGTCCCTGCAGTGTTGGTTTTGACATGCAGTAAATCAAAAGGTAGAAGATTTCCTTCAGGCACAGTACCGGGCCAAGCAGTAGAAACAGTGATCGCTTTACCTCGAACCAAAAATGAAAAACAATACCTTGCATGGAAAAATACATTCATTGGAATACAGAGTCCCTGAAAATGTGTGAAAGGAAAGAAGTAAAGTAGATACTCCCACTTCACTGGCCTCTGGGCATCTATGGAGCTGAGATTAATATAACATGATTTTCTTTTGTTGTGAAGTACCTGTTATACTTTTCAGGCTGTTTGCTGGTTATTGACATCACTCTCAAAACAGGCCTTTACAAATATTGAAAATATGTGCTCAATTCTATTTTTGAAAACTGAAGAAAATCTCCTTTTCCTGGCAAGCCTACAATGTACATGGGTATTTTGGAATGTGTAATAAACAGTAGATAGATTGACAACTACCTGGAAATGTTTAACATGAAACTGCTACAAATCCATTTGTTTCAAATTGGAAATTGCAATTTGAACAAGTCTGTCTGATCTTTTGAATACCCTACACGTGTTTTATATCCATTTTGATTAGTCTTTTCCCTAGACCCTCCAGGATAGATTTTTTTAATGTCAAGTCCTCATTGTGGCTTTATAGAAGACCTTGTCATGAAATGAAAGGAACAGAATAACTTCAGGATTTGTGACCAGTGAACAATGATTTTCTGCCTCTTAGATCATTTTCCATTTCTTCTGTATGACTAAATGTGCCGTGAATGCTTGATGTATGATATCATATATTTTGTTTTCATGTTCTGACATAAGTTGTGGTAAGTTGTAAAACTAAAGTCACGTGGGATATGGGTGTATGTGAAGCAAAAAAGGAACGTATAATTATGTGAATATGCACATTTTTTCTCACACCAAATAGGTCCACTTTGATGGCTGGCATGAGAAATTTGATTTCTGGGCGGACTCAGACCTACCAGACCTACACCCCTCCGGCTGGTGTGCCCGGACAGCCCACCCCCTGGAACCCCCCCTACGTGAGTCCACTCAAACCCGAGTCCCTGAGGGCTTCGTTCTGTAGCACCCAGCAATATTGGTATAATAGAAAATCTGATACATTCCCTGGCTCCTAGCTCCTTCATTTTGATATCTGGTATTGATTTTGCACTTCCTTCTGCTTTAGCGATAAATCTCACTGACACATGTGGAGCAGTATGGTCAAGCATCTGAGTTGGTCTGCAGGAGAACATCAATTATTACACACAAAGGAGAGTGCTTCATCTGCACAAGGAATGATCAACTACTTTTATGCATAATTGGCTTTGGTTGAATACCAAGGGAAGGAATACCTGCCAAGTCAATAAAGTTCTAGTGAAAAGAACCAAGAACCAAGGGCTATATTTCTTAACAAAAACAAGATGATTTTACCTTACCATACCCCTTGATTTTAAACCTTTTAAAACTGTAGACATTAATATCACAAAATATAAAATCTTGCTCTTTTTGTTTATGTCTCCATGTGTCCATGTTCTAGTTGAAAACCCCAAAAACAACATAGTTGGCGATATCTGTTGACACAGTTCATCAAACACAGTTTATTCCTCACAGATGAGAATAGCTTCTTGCAGTGGAAAATATTCTGCGTGAATGATTGATTTTGGTGTTGTGATTATGTTGTAAATTATATTGCTGTAAGTATGACTTTTTTTTTCTTGACATTTTTCTATTGATTAATGGGATGTTTTTTTTGTGTTTGTCAAGTTTTTATCCATTCTCAGAATACAATCACACAATAATGCTCGCATAAAACTGTGTACAGTATCTCCAGGGCTCTCTGTAAACACAGACAGGAGCAAATAATTTGAAAACCTGTGTATGTTATGACACATTGACTGAATACAGTACAAAAATGCAATATGTCCTCAGTCAGTCACTGCCACAGTAGTGGGTTTTGGCTGTAATCAGCACATGTTTGTAGGGCTGGAAAATAGGCAGTAGCTTTGGTGCATCAATCTGGACACTCAACAGTTAGTGTTCATTTCATTGATTGACTTGTCACAGCTAGGGCATGTAGGCCATTACAGGTCATGCCCATAGATGAGAATTGGAATATAATGACTACACACATGTGAACTTACTTCTTTTTTTTAATGCTTGAGTTTGACTGGTAAGTTTGGCTGCTTTTTGATTGCAGTAAGCTGAGAGACCAGGTTTATTTTCCCTGTGAGACAGAACCTACTGAAGAACTAATGAATAACTTACTAAAGAACTAATGTACATTTTATACGATGACTTAATTAAGGAGCTGTTGTAGAGAAAATGTTTTGAAAGAAATTCAGGGGAGTTTTTCAGCATAATACTGGATTCTTCTAACTTGTCTTTGGCCTTATCTGATGAGCAAACAGGAGGCATGTATTGTTATATTGTGCTCTCCCCATGATGTTAAACCTTTTTTTTAAAGCATCTGAAACTGATAACTGCAAGATAAATGAATTACTGTAAAAGATATTACCATAGTATAGCCTTCAGAAGTTGTAACCCGTTAGTTCAGTGCCCTTGTGGGTGGATTGACCCTGTGGATGGCTGTGGCCCTGCAAGAGACTGGGGTTCTGATGTACCTGTACTTGTGCTTGAACAATAAGCGTCTTTGTGCTGTAGAAATAGGTTTCTGTAGCATTAGCAAATGCAAGAGGACATGCATGGAATTAGCTGGTTCCGTAGCGGGTGGCGGCGGGCTCGTGGGGGAGGGGAATTGAAGCAATAGGGGGTACAATTGGCCACCAGATTGGGAGGGAAAAAAAAAAAAGAGTATTTGTCTGTTGTGACACCACAGGTAGGGCAGATTGAATGAAAAATGCATCCAGTTTGACATGCCTCAGAAATTGACATGCAGAGGTGTTCTGTGTTTCCAGAGAATCTGTGTGTGGAAACTGTTTTCAATTCTGGGCTTAAAAAGGTATGCAGGCAATATATTTCTCTTCATGAGTCATAGTTAAATCTTTTGAGTGCATTGAGGATTTATTTTCCAACTCCGTAAATCTAGAGTTGTTGCTTTGATATATTGGAAAGGTATTTTTAAAATTCTGGCATGCTGGCTTAACAAAACCCAGTTTTGCTCAGCTCTGGCTCATTGCCAGTAGTTTTTATGTTTTTTTATGGCAGATAAATGGTACCGGTGGATTGTTATTAGTTAGGTACCCAGTCTGTGTCTTCTAAAGGATGATACTTCGGCTGTGCTTATCTGGTCACGACAACACAGCATTTAGGGAAGCAGCACAGGCGCTCAATGGGATTGTATTCACCAGTTACATTGTGAGTGCAAGTTTTACTGGAGATCGACCTATTGGGAACACATCTCCCTGATTATTGAATGTGACCAACATTTGAATACAGCGTTAACTGTATATAACCGTATATAAAAAAAATACATTATTGTAGAAATTTGAGTTTGATTGATGATTAATGAATTTAATTTCTGAGGAGGCACGTTTTCTTCTCATGCAGTTAAAAAATGGTACTGGAGGGTACACAAACAGGTGTTTGAACACAAACACAAACAGAGGAAGGGTTGATGTGAGTATGATAGACTTGGAACTTGTAAACATAATATTTTATACCGTATGCTCTTGGCAACATGTTAGTTATTGATTTGGGATTCTGTCATTTTCAAGACCATCATCAAAAATGACTGGGGTTTATGCCTCTTGGCAGGCTTTTCTGACAAATGTTGACAAAGAAGCTTTCACAAGTACACAGTCTATAGTCCCATAGAGTATGCCATTAATTGGTCAAAGAGTGATTTTGTAAGTTGACTGTAAATGGGTTTATTCAACACACATTGAGGTCCTCTGTGGCTCAGTTGGTAGAGCACAGTGTTTTCAACGCTTAGGTTGTGGGTTCATTTCCCATTGGGACCATATATGCTGAAAAATGTATGCATTCACTACTGTAAGTCGCTTTGGATAAAAGCGTCTGCTAAATGGCATATATTACAGTAATTAGATAGTTCGAGTTAGATAGTTCCAGGAGCTTGCAACAGTGAGTCGATACAAACGACTCTACAACGAATCAGTGCTTGGCAGTAAGCACTAAATATGTAAATATAATGTACAGTACTGTCAGATGTTTATAGTCATCATCGCATATGCCCATCAGATCTTTATTGCTCCATTAATAGAGAGATTCCTTCAAATTCTACAGAAGCGTTGTAAACCCTGTAGGACTTTGAGTAATGATAAACAGTTGGTGCTGAGTGAAGGTCAGGGCATTGACAATATGTTCATGTCTGAATAGGATGAGGAATTGAGGTGTCAAGGCATGAGTGGAGGTCACGTTACTCATTAAGATGTACAGGTTGAGATAGTACGTACATTTAATATGCAGTTAGTTCCCTGTTAATATTGCATCATTTGATTTTCTTCTTTGTTGTCACTCCAGAAGTAAGATCTCCCCATTTCCTGGCTTATGAATATTAATGATAATAATAACAACTTGGCAGATGCTTTAGCCAGGAAGATTTGCAAAGATACTCATTCTGAAAACAAACAAAACGTCAAACAAAGTGGAATAATATTGAAGCTTATATTTGTGAAACATTTCAAAAATAATGTGCCATTTGCTTACAAGGAAAAATCATTACTGATTTGCAGATTCTGTTATTAAGGGGAACTTAAAGTATGCTTTCATTTCTATCCATTGCATTTATAATAAGAAAATGTAATGTGACTGAAGTTTCATGAATGAGCCAAAGTGGAATTCCTAGTAATATGCTTTATTTAACACAGTTCAGTTTATTCTAGATAAAGGTTAATGATAGTATGTTAATATTATTCACATAACCTTGCTCTGCAGCATTTGATAAAAGAGCAGAAGTGAGGGGGTGGCGAATAGCGTAGTGGCGGTGCGTACTGCTTGTCAGGGACGCAGTTCGAAACCTGCATCTCTACCAGACTGGCCCTGGTCGTTAGCCCCGATCGGGGACTGCATTTGGCTGTCCACCCCAGGGGGAGGGGGAAGGGTTAGCCGGCTCGAGTCTACTTTGAAGCACGTAAGGAGACTCCAGAACGTGGGTGGGCGAATTCCAACTCGAAGGAAGCGGAGTTCGCTGCCCTTGGAGAATTAGCTTGCCTTGTCGTAGACTCGTGTGGGGGGGTAAATCAAAACAAATAGAGGGTATAATTGGCTACCAAATTGGGAGGAAAAAATGAGTGGTCAGCGTGAAGTGGATTTTGATTGGCCATCGTTGTTTTTAGGACCCTCAGACGTGAAGAGCCCAGCGGCCCAGGGAGTATGCCCAACTCCAGGATGTAGGGGAGTCGGCCACATCAAAGGCGCCAGATACACAGGACACCACAGGTGAGTGTGACACAAGCATGGATTGTGGTACTCATTTTATGGCTTTGATTAGCATGGGAGATGGACAGGGGAAGGATAATGTGAAGGGGCACTGTGCCCTCATCACTGAAATCCCACCACAGCCGTTTGTTTAACTGTGCCAGTATAATCTTTTGTGGGGATCTTCTTAATCCGCAGGACAGCATCGCTTTCTTTTATTTGTAATGTATTGAGAAAAATGTTGATAATGGAGCTTTCAATCTATTGCACCATTGCACAGTATTGGGTTTAAGGGTGACTTGTATTTTGATTCATATGGGGAAAAGTTATCTTCTCAATTCCAAATTGATAGGACATCTCCAACGTTGGTCGTGCCATTTGCCGATAGCTGCCTGGAGGTGTACTGAATACTGCTGTGGGGGATAATAGCCTGAATTTAGTCTGTACTTGTCCTGAACTTTGACTCAAAGATCAGCAATCACCAAAATTGACTCTCCACTTCAAAATTAAAGTTGAGGGCAAATGTTGATTGATTCCAGGCCTATGTTTCAACCGCAAAAAAATTACTATACCCAGAGATGTACTATAAATGTACTATACCCTATAATATCCCCATTCATACTGCAGCCAGGTCGTGGCAAAGTGTGTACGGGAGAAGCACATGGTCCAGGGGATCAGGCTTGATCGTGATCAATGCTGAATGACCCCGATAAGCTCTCTGGGATGCTGGTATAAATCAGTCATATCCACACACTTGTCAAGGACTATTTCATGTGAGTTTAGAACGTGTGTTCAATATGGGCCTGTTAAACCATTCCGTTTGAATTTTTAGAAGTGTAAAATGTGAAATAAATGCATTTCGCTACAGTGATATCAGGGTATTATCCCCTACCGCCTCAATGAAGAAATGTTCTTGTGTGGTTTTTATAATCCAGCATATGATTCTGATGTCGTTTACATTTTCATTTCTTTCTTCTCTCCGCACCTCATCAGAGAGGCTGCTCATTTATCTGCCGCCTCACTTTATCCCAGTGGAAATCACAGACCGTTTGAATGAGACCTGAGGTTTCCCTGCAGGCTGCAGGATCATATCGCTCAGAATTCTTGCAGACTCTGTTTTCATGTGCAGCGTGATTGCAAGTAGAACCACTGTCATTTTTGTGCTCTTAAGAAGTGGGACACCTTGAACTTAATGATCATATCATTTACATACTCTTTGCATAAATTTACACTACATTAACATAGTTTTATATGCAAGTGTAGAAGAACAATGTATTTTTTTACTGTCCACTGAACAATTTTGTTGCCAAGTACAGAATTATTTTTACTTGTTGGAACATGCATTTCATTTACATTCCTGTAATAATTTGTTTGCATGACGTTAACCCTCTGAGGTCCGTGCTTAGCTCAGAGAAGCTTTGTGATTTTGGCGTGGTCTGATATTTATCTCAATTTCATCAACTTAACACACACTTACTCCAAAGTGTTTGATATTTTTACTTGAAGGACAATCATAGCTACATTTATATGCCATCAATAGTTTGGTCAGTATCATATACAGCTTGTAAATAGATCTACAAACACACAAGTTATAAAGAGTAAATTTTTCTGCCATCACAAAAGTTGTGAAAGCACACACTAAACTATAGTGACGAATTGTTTTGCCTATATGCATTTGTTCATCAAGGTCTTGGTTATGTAAGGATGTCAAAATAGTTTAGCACATCTGAGATCTAAATAGCTAAAAACCTGTTTTTATCAGAACTGGTCAAATCTATTTCAGGCTGTGGGAGGGCTATATGCAAATTCCCTGAATATTCATGATCCACACCTGAGGGTTGTCCACACCTGTAAGATCTGTCAGATGGGCCATCTCTCTCTCAAAGGCCATCAGACAAAGACAAAAGCCATCAGAGTAAGCAATAGTCAGTGAGTCATGCAGAAGACAGAAAAAAAAAAAAAGTTTTTTTCATTTTGGAAGATTTATTGAAAACATCACACAAACTATATACAAAAAATCTAAATTAAAACATGGTGAGACAATCTGTTCTTTCACAGTCTTTGGTGCCACTTCTCAAAACAGTTTCTGGTCAACTGTAGACACAAGGGAACATCACAAACCTTGCACTCCCATGGAGTGCACTGTTGTTTCCCCGACATCTTGCAGAGTACGCATTTCTTGCGAGCAACAGAAGCCAGTTTGCCAACATCCAGAGTCTGTGGGCACAGGCACATGATCAAAAGTAGCCAGTTTTCTGGGTTTAAGATATTTAGTTATCTTTAAACGTCTGTATGAAAACAAAAGCAAAATCTGTCTGCGGAGACACGGAAAGACATAAACAAAACAAACCAAAATAACCAACGATCAGGAACAAATAAGTAAAACGGTAAATCCAAAACGTATCCAAAAACTCTGAATAAACTAAACACTGGCAATCTAAACAACAATAAGCACACGCGAACAAACAAGTTCTCGAGAGGCAAGAAACATTCATCACAATAGGTACTATCAAGCTAAGCTAGATAATGTCCAAGCGCCGAAACAGAGAATGCCAGCTGGTTAAATATCCTCCTGTTAATTATTTGCAGCAGTTCGCAATGACTCTGATTGTTTCCGTATAGCGTCACAAGACGGAATTCATATATTTTCACGAGTATTTGAAAACATGGGAAATAAAATAAATATCAGCATACACAGTCTGTTGCTGGTAGATCGCAACCGTAAACACAGACAAGATGCTACATAATGTCGGGACATTGTAGGCTATGTGTTGTTTACACCTGCGATTTCACACATGGCCCCACGCCCCTCCCAGAGACTAGCACCTAGTTACCATGTCAATAGAAGGGGACGGTACTTCCAGGTAAAACAGAGAGTAAAAGGCAAGGTTTACTTTTGTTCTAATTAACCTAATTTACAAAATCTCATATTATTTGCCAGTGCTCAAATCGGAAAGTCGCGATTCTAAGGTTTCTGTCAATGTTTTTGCCACGTGTGTATGATAAAATCTCATGACGTTAGAAATAGTAATATACTTTTATTGCTACTCTGATTGTCGGCGATCCAGTCGACCTCAGGGGGTTAAAGGCCTGTGTCTTTTTGGTTGAGGGCCTAAGGCCTGTTATGAAGGAAAGTCTGTCACAGAGAAGAATCGGACATAGTACAATCAGACTTTTCAGATACTCTTTAATATACTTTTTCATTTTAAATGCATTGTAATAAACATAATTAGAATTCTTATTTGCACGTGTAAGAGAATGCTATGTGCTAGGTCATGACTTTATCTTCAGCCTTTCTGAGATTTTCTTAAGACATTTTACTTCTATTTAAGGGTACGATCTAATCAAAATAATAAATATAAAGATTAAATACAGTACATATACAGTGTGTGTGTGTGTGTGTGTGTGTGTGTGTGTGTGTGTGTGTGTGTGTGTGTGTGTGTGTGTGTGTGTGTGTGTGTGTGTGTGTGTGTGTGTGTGTGTGTGAGGCTATTCTATATATGATATTTTGAGAATCCAAGATTATTTTATATAACACTCAATATATTTTAAAGTATTTATACAGTGTGTGTGTGTATGTATGTGTGTGTATATATATATATATATATGAGATAAACACACACACAGGTGACCCCAAACTTATATATATATATATATATATATATATATATACACACAGTACATAGGTAAAATAAAACTAATGGATTCATCACACGTATCTCTAATTGAACTCGATGGGCATGTAAACAGATAAGACCATTTAAACAGATAAGACCATTATCTCCTAATTTCCCCTATAGCTATGAGAGTGTACGATCAGCAAAACTGTGTCTCGATTAAAATAATCTCCAACTTAGCCCAATTGGCTGATAAAACACAGAATGGTGTGGGAATAGTTCATCTAAACATGAGCGATAATAGTTCTTACTTTCTTTTGGGGTCTAGCACGGTTTTGAATTGAGATAGATTCCCACTAATTGCAGTTAAATAATATTTATAGCCATTCATAGCTTATCTTGAATTGAGAATACCTTTTTTGAGGTTTTCCACTTTAATTTAGACATTAAGCAGACAACATTGTGCAGAGCGACAGTTTACAGGCAATCCTTTTATTCAGCTAGATATTTAAGGGAGTAATTCAGGTGGACCTCACTCAGGGATGCAACGGCACTGCCCCACCTGAGAATCAAACCTGCAACCTCTGCGCTACAAGCCCAGTTCCCTATCCATTATAATACATTTTTGACCCACTTGATCCTTCTCCAGTAATGCCAGATGGTGCTTTGGGTTCCCAGTCTGAAAAGCTCAATGGTGTCGATTTTTATTTCAGTTCAATAAAGATAAAATCGGACAGGATGTGGTCATTTTCAATGCTGAAGCAATTTGTGAATAAATGTGAATAAATTAAATATGTTTTGTGAGCATTCAACAGCTTAAGGGCCTCGTCCGATATTTCAAACGAGAACTGTATTCTGAGCATGATGTAGCCTTTTCTGGCAGTTTTCTGACAATGCAGCATTTCTTCAGTATGGCCTTCAAACATGCACATATGCATGTGGTTCGCTGAAAGGTCATAACTCCTGAATGAGGCCACATATGGCATTCGTAACTAATTGTGTATGCTTATACTCAAGTGTCATAACAGTAATAAAAAATAAAAAATTTAGATTTAGATGGATGCAGATTATATTTTGTACTGAGAAAAGTGGATGGGCTTAGAATAGAAAACTTCGAAATCTGTCTCAATAATGTCTTTATTTTTTTGGTGAACAATTATCTTATTTTGTTATTTTCATTTTCCAAACCCCCTTCCCTTGACCCTGGAGACAATCCATACAATTCAACATTCCTGTGCTTGCAAGTTAGCAACTTCATCTGCAGCCACATTCCAAGCTGTGATTGTGTTACAGGAAGCTCTGTGAAGTTGTCCTGTGGTTTTCTCAAGGAGAATAATACCCAAAAAGTAACCCCACCATACCTCTCCAATAATTTAGAGGTTCCATCCAGCCCTTCAGTATATTTTTGTTTGCAGCAGTCAATCCTACAAGCAGAATTTTTCTGGATTTTTAATGCTAATTCAGTTTACAGTCGTCCGCCAGCAGAAACACCTCAGGAGAGTGCCCCCAACATTTTACTTAATGTGGACAGAGCATATCTTCAAAGCATGTCAGTTGCAGGACACTCCCAAAATACATGTAGATAAGTCCCAATCTCCCCCAGTGTACAAGTCCGGCAGACAGGATCCACCACAAGTTTCATTTGGAGTCTTCTGAGTGGAGTTGCATTAAAACGATGTGCGAGTTTAAAATGGATCAGTTGTGTGCTAAATTTTGCGAAAAAACATTTTGCCAAACAGCAACCCATTCTAGCATAGCACCCAACTTCATCAACTCCCTGTCCCACACTGATATGATCGGGAGATTTTTTAAGTTATGATCCACAGCAATTTGCTGTATATAAATGAGACAAAACCTCTGTTCGGGGCAGAATTATAAAATACCTGAAACAATGGATGAGTAGTTAAAGGAGCCTGAAAGTGGACTCCACAAGCATGAAGGGCTGAACGGAGCCTCGGATGCATAAAGAAGTATACCATGATGGTCACGCAATTCCTGAAAAGAGAGTAGACCAGCACCGCTAAAAATATCCTTTAAAGTATACATAATGCATGTCGAACAGTGGGATCACACAAAGGGGCTTGAGCCTGTAAGAAGAGAGAAATTTCGCCAGATAGGAGATATTGTGTGAAGCATGGCTGAAAGATTCAAACTTTTATCAACTCTATCCCATATTTGCAGTGTTACTAATAGTATTGCCCATATGCAAAGAGACAAACTTCTGTTTAAGACCAGAAAATAATCAATCTTGCAAACAATATGGTTTAGATCATTCATTTTCAATAGAATGCCAGGACACTGAGATTTTGGGATGAAACCATACCTGCATACCTCTTAGTTGAAAGGCCCAGTAATAGTACTGAAATTAGGTAGGGTAAGACCCCCAGCAGATTTAGGGCACTGTAAATTAGCCAACCAGATCCTAGAACGCTTTGCACTCCAAATAAACTTGGAGCACAAAGTATTCAGTTTGTTGATAAACTTGTAAAGGAGGACAAGAGGTAACATAGAGAACAAAAAAGTAAGATGAGGCAACACATTCATTTTGATCGTGGAAATTCAACCATGCATTGTGACCCGAAGGGATGACCACCTATCCAAATGAGTGTTAATTTGAGTTAATATAATATATATAATACATATATATATAATATATCATAGTTTCATTTTTTAATTACCCGTAGGCTCTTTAATATTATAATACCAAGGTATGTCAGGTCTTCTTTACAGGGTAAAGTAGATGCCAGCTGTGTATTGATGGATGCATAGATTGTACATTAAGCGGCAACAAGACTGATTTTGTCCAATTCATTTTATATCCAGAAAAGGAACCAAATAACTCAAAAGCTGCAGAGCGTTAGGAAGAGAGTAATCGAGGTCTGACAAATACAACAGCACATTATCTGATATGATGCTTAGTGTCCTTTACTACAATAGGGATAATGAACTCACTTTTTAGACTGCCTGTGAGGTTTGAGTGAGAGGGTAAACATGGGGGGCATCTGAAAGGCAAGTTGGGGAGTTGTCACCTGCTCAATGGAGCCAGTTCAACACTACAAACATATAAGATTCTAATTTACTTCGATGAAAATGGCATATAAAGCCTGGTCTAAATCATGCAGCAAAGGTATATATTATCAGATGATTTTATCAATTCTGTTGAGTGATGGATTAGAGAATGAATAGATTTTTCGTATACTGTAAAACAACAAACTTAATTAGATAACCTCTTCTGGCTGGTTTATTTTATTTAGCATTATTTTTTTTTTTTTTTGGTGTCTGTGAAATGAGTCTAAGGAATAATTATGTCAATAACAGTAATAACAGTTCTGGGAGTCCATCCTGTGTGCACCCTTTATTTTAACGCAAAGCCTCCTCCAGCTAAAGACATGGGGGCACCTGCTCTGGAGCCAGTTGGGGTAGATCTAATTTACTCAAAAATTCAAAGTATAGTTGTCAGATGAGTACAGTTTAGTAGTTTTTCAAAAGGAACTCCACTTTGTTTCTGATGAGTATTTTCTTCAAGAGAAGCAAGCTGCTCTGTGTGTTCTAAGCAAACAGCAGACAACCTGCTCTGCCATTCGCTGTATTCATAGTATAGTTGTCTAGTTTTGAGCAAAAGGAACTCCACTTTGTTTCTAGATATTTTCTTGTGCCTCGCTTTTAAGACATTCATTTTAAATTTCATTTTGATTCATTCAGTATTAATGTCCTCTTCCCATTGTCACAACTGCCGCGATCTGGATCTATTCAAGTAAGAAGAATATGATGTGGTACTGCTGCGTATAAAAAACTTCCCAAAGGGAGTGAGGGGTTACCTCAGAGCAAGAATTATGCAACATAAATTCTTCCAGGCCTTTGGTTACGTGACTAATACATTTCTCATCCTGCAACAAAAAAGGGTTAAACCTCCAGCGTCTGGCTCTCCTCATCTCTGGAGTGAAATTAAAAGAGTAAGCTACAGGTGCGTGATCAGAAATCAATATATTTTGTATTTCGGTGTCAAATGTTAAAATTCTCTTTGAAACAAAAATCGCATCAATTTGTTGTACGATTTGTGCCTATCTGAGTAAAGTGTGTAGTCCCGAGCGGTGGGAGTTTCAATTCACCAAGGGTCACACATAGAGAGGTCATTTGTGAAATCCCTACATTTGAGAGAATTTGAGTAACTGGTTGATGAGAAGTGTCTAAAACTTGGTCAAATATGTGGTTGAAATTGCCAGATAATATAATCGGGATGTTCCCAAATGCAGAGAGCGAGTGTCTCACTCAGTCAAAGAAATGCACATTGAAAACATTAGGTGCATGGAGAACAGCAATGCAAATCATAACTGCGTTCAGAGACAGGACTGAATGGCAGAATCTCCTTTCTTTGAGACAGAATTTCCAGATTAAGCTTCCTTTTGGCTAAAATAGCAACACCCATCCCAACAGCCCAGAATGCAATTACCTTGTAACGTTTGTTTTGCAAACGATTAACGTCCTTAGCTAATAAATGAGTCTCCTGCAAACAAGCAATATTAACTCCCTTCCTAAAAAGGTAATCTGGGCACTGTACTCGCTTCAGAGGATTATTACCTCCATGCAAATTCCAAGAACTAATAATGATATTATCATTGAAAAATTAACAAAAGCACATGCATTGAAACTATATGGCACACAAACAATGAACACGATCTCCATCCACAGTAAGGAAAACTCAAATAAGCACTTATAAAAAATCTGCAAAGACTATACGTCTCTCCCCCCATCCTGTAACAAACTCCCAACAGAAACAAACTTTAAGGCAGCTCGTCGGCCAACGTAGTGGATAACACAATCCACCTGGGTAATAAACTGTTTACACTGAGGTCGGCTAGTTTAGCCGGTATCTAAAGTTAGCTTGTATATAAGCACAACTCACCCGATCACAAGTCTCCCAAATATAATTTGAAAAAATAATCACATGACCAGCGTTACTGTAGTAGAGTTAAAAAATGGCAAACTGGGTGAAAGACACTGGAATTCGCAACGCCGGGCAGTCAGTTGTTGCTGTCCATTGAAGAAACTATCAATGGGCAATTCGGGCGCAGCGTGTCAAAAAGCTTGGTAGCCTCCACAGTAGAGTCAAACAGATGGGCCTTGGATTATAGGATCAACTTGAGCCTGGCAGGGTAAAGAACAAAGTCTTGCACGCCATTGTCGTGGGCTCGCTTGATCACCGGGAGAAATTCTTCCGAAGTTGGGTTGCATGTTTGCTGTAATCCGCGAAAAAGCAAATCTCCTTTCTTTCTTTCGCTTGAATTAGGATTTTTGTTGCCATATATGTGGTGAGATCACATAATCTCACAGTGTCTGCCAACCAGAGAATGAAACCATCGAAGGAGAGATCTAGTGAGAAAGACACTAAGACCGATAACACGGATGTTTGATCTGAGTTTGTAGTCTTCCAACCCCGTCATTTCAGCTTCCATCTGTTCAAATCTGGAGCAGCCCAGAGACGTTAGTGTAGCATTTTTTTCCACCTTATTTTCAAGTCCCAAAAGGTTTGTCTTCATACCTTTTAGCTCACTTGACAGACCAGCCTGCTCCAACTGCATTGAGCTCAACTTTTCCTTCAGGCAACTGAACGGAGACTCAAAAACCATGTGTATGTTTCCAGAAATGCCACAAGCTCCGACTGAGCAACTTCCCCCCCTTCCTTCAAAGGGGATGCATGAAAAGATAAACCCCAATTTTTTTTTTTGCTCTGTGACATCTCAAAACCGCCATAAACAGTGCCTCTTTACCAAAAGCGTCAGGAGTTCAGTCAAATTTGTAAACATCTGCATATAACAGAGAGGAAGGTACGGAGCTACGGTTCACACCGCCATTTTCCAACAGGTCGTGTGTATAATGTCTTTATGATGATATTGTTCATATCCTCACCCTGAGCAAAATTACTTTCTCAATGACCATGCTGAAATGCTGTGCATGTGTTTCATTTCATTTAAAAATGTTAACGCAGCACTTTAAGTTTTTCTCTCCTAAGGGTTAAGAGCTGTGTTAAGCATTGTTTCCTGCTGGTATAATTGCATGCAGTTGCTCTGGACCTCTACTTCCAGTTGATTTATTGTTCTTTTTGCCTTACTCATTTGGTTGTTTTGCAATTATTGGATAAAATTATGTTTACTTTTACTGTTCCATTAAGGCAGACCCAAACCCACAGAAATAATGTTGAGGTATGTAGTTTGTTTCAAATACCGTAGTATTTGTAGTATTGCCAGTGTTGGTAGAATTCGTATGTATGAATTATTCTAATGGTATTTATTCTTTGACCCTTTGATCTCCCACCCAGATAATCCTGTTATCTGAAGGGATGGCAAACTTGGCCAGCTGGAAGCCCCGCTGTGGGTGGTGATTTATTCCCTGTTTGCTTACTCTCATGTATGACATCTTTATTAGAAATGGCCACTATATTTGTACCCACTATGTTTAGTTTTATATAATTGTCCTTGTTGAACTGCAAATCTGCATTCATATTGACCTATGCTGAATCCTGTGGTCATTCAAAGCTGTGCATATTCATCTTATTCAGCTCTATAGGAACTGTAGCCCGAAGCTTGCGCAGTTAACCCTGGAGGACTCATAAATCTTCTCCACCCGACCATAGAGTACATTGACTTTGGCTGTTTGCATGTTGCTCAGCTAAGGGAATAGCAAGTTTAATTAAATAACGAATTATGATTTTCTCTTTTTTTCCATTTTGACTGAGGAAATGTTTTGAATCCTGGAATAGATAAGGCAACATACAGTAATTCTGTAATTAAGGGGTCCCATTGCTATCGGAAAGGGTAATTTGTCACCACATTCTGATTCTGCAAGGATTTACACTGACAAAAAAAGCACAAGAAAACCCATAAATGTAATCTTTGCCAACCCTGGGAGCCGGTTTTCTGTTATGTTGATGAAATACCTTATCAAACGAGAGAGAGTGCAGATTTGGAAATGAATGCTTCTGGGTTTACAGCTGGAATTTTTATGAATAATATAAAGCTTGTTTCAAGGTATAGAGCTCTGTAATGCGGGGGCTGTTAGCTGTGCAGGATAATGAAGGGTTCGATGCTTCCCCCCAAAGGCCAACAGGGAAAGCCTGGCTAGGTATGCTGAGCGAAGTATTTACATGCAGCGTGGTTGGCTGTAGCGTGCAAGTTGACTTTGTGCTGACTGCGCTACTCACTGACCCACAAAGCAAACCCTCAGCGAGTAGTGTGCAGTCCACACGCACACTCTGACAGACTCCTGTGTGCTAATGAATTCTACAATCGTGAAAAACTGCTGCTGTCGAGAGCACTGGAAACTTTCTGAGACCACAACCCACTCAATGAGCACGTACATTTTCTGTGTCCAACCCATAAATAAAATGTGTCCTGACAGGTAGTATATTCAGGTATGGAATTCAGATGTTTTTGACATGGCAAAACAACTGCCTATACGGTATGTATGGTAACTAGTCCAGTGCATTCAACAGTGCAGTGTTTAAAGTGACTGGAATAAATATCAATGGAAAGTGTATTATATAAAGTAGCTTATTTTTTCACATGTTATCTTGTGACCTGCTTCAGTCCCCTCCCACGACCCACGGTTTGGTCTAGAGGGCTCCCAAGTGGTACATCCAGTGAAAGCACTGGTGCAAATGTTATCAACGTGCTGTGGTGGTGTTGTTGAATCACCACTATGCCAGTACAGACTGTGACCTGTAGTCTCACAGCGTGGCATCTGACAAGTGACCATGGCATTGCAAAGAGAAGGAGGGTTTCACTTAGCAGGATATCCTCTGACTCATCACTCAATAATGGCTCCTCAACTCCGTTTGGGTGCCTGAGGTCCTCATGTTTGTGCCAGCTGTACAGCCCCATGGCTCTGTAGCTCTGGCAGCTTGTAAAAATAAAAAATGAACTGTAAAATGTAACTTGTTACAGTCCCCCAGATTGATGGAGGATGTTGCAGCAATGGAACAGGCCTACAGTTGCGAATGGGCATTTCAGATAAGAGAGGACAATGAAGAAAGGGTTTTTAAATGCTGCTGTTGCTAACTGCCCTATTAAGGCTAAGGCTGTTGTGATGTTTACTGCATTTTTGACTAATACAGTCATTAAAAGGGAAAGAAAATTCTATGTGATTTATTGTGAAAAGTGTAGAAATCAAGGTGGAGTGGTGCTGGTTCAGTATTCAGGACTCTTTGCCGCTCTGTTTTGTCATCATAACAGCATGAAAGCAGTATGAAATTAATGTGATTTTTTTATGTTTGAGGAGTGATGGGAGACAGGTTTCCGGGCCATGTAAGCCCCGTAATTGGCTGTGAAGATGTGCATTTATGTCTGCCTGTTTGACAAGAACCTGGCCTACAGCTGACTACAGCGGATTATTTCCGGCCAATTTCACAATGGGAATGCATGCAATGCAAATGTGAATGCAAAATATTCTGTTTGTTCCTTTTCACCTCCAATTTACTGTAACTGATGTAACACATCTAGAGTATTCTAGGAAAAAAATGGAGGCTCCTTTGTGTTCTCTACATTTATCTTGAAACAGTGATATTAACAGGGCATTTCAAAAACACTACCAAGCTTTGATATACAGTAGAACTACATCCCACATTCAGCCAATCCTAGAACATTTACTAGTCATTACTAAGGCTACTTCAAGTCATTGAAATGCCACCAAAGAATAAACATTGGTCTGAATGTTTGTTTCTGACCCATTCACATTATGGTTATTTGCATACTGATTACTGTACAAGAAGTACAGTCGAATGTCAGATATGCAAACCTTAGAGTTGCGCCCTGATTGGCCAACCGAGCTAGTATGAAAGCAGAAGTAGCATGCATAATTACACCTTATGAATTTTATCATCACTGATGCAAAAAGGTGAGATTACAGTGAAAAGAATCACACCTTCACATGAATAATTACTTTAAAAAATAAAATAAATAAAAACTATCAAGGGGACATATATTAGCCCTATTTCTAAATAATATAATTTGGAAAAATCTAAACTACTAGAGAAGCCAAAGCTGAAGGGTCATTTATCATTCCGGAAGTTGATAAAGAAAAAAATTGATGTTGTAATTATATTACCACTATTTTGATTATTGGTTAAATTAAACTAAGGTTTATAGCCACACGAGCGGACAGATAAGTACATCAGAATTTTAGCCAAACCCAATTTATCCCACCTGTACGTGTCACCTGAACACAACTATTTCCCATCACTTTTCTGAATAATATATGAAATAATATGTTACGGCTGGGAGCGATAACCAGTTGTTTTTTTTACACTAATATTGATGACATTTTACTTATTGATAACAAGGAATGTTTAATACCTATAGCTAAGTGGTCTCAGCCTTATGCAAAACACATATTTAAAGTTTACCCCCTATTGCTTTTTTTGAGTTTGCTTACTACATTTATTTTGCAATATCACTCCCCCTATGTTTAACTCGTTGTATATGTTTTCTTTTTCCAAAATGCTTAAAGTGTGTCTGTGAAAAGGTGAAACGGTGTTCGATGACTTTAGACTCTACAGTGTGGTTTACCCTCTTGAGTAATCTCATAATTTAATGGGACCGTGAGATCTGTTGCCCCAGAGCTGTTTCATTTACAGTGAAAAAATGTTGAAATAATGCATCAGTTTCACAGCTCAAGTCTGATCTGTGCGCACCACTCCATCTGCCTTCTTGTCTGCTAGTAATTCAGGGCACAGAAGATGGAAAATGATGATCTGTCAAAGTTCCAGCTACCCCTGTGTAGAGATGAGATTTGATGACACGCCGAACAAGAATTATTCCCAAACCTATTGCTTGAAATACAATGAGTACATGAATCAAAGTTCTAAAGCAGTACACCACACCTTGACATTTGTCAAAACGTGGCCTCAGCTTTAAATGATCATATGACGCTAAACCGTTACGTCTGCCAGGGGATTTGAATATTGGATAGTTTCCTTAGATTATGGGTATGTTTCCCCTTTGTGCACGTTGTTCTCTTTTTATAGCCTTAAAAGCAATGAAAGAACATCCTGACTGAGCTCTAACACAGCTCAAACTGACTAGTTAATTCTACATTGTCACTCAGAGGAAGTCAAGAGTGCAGCTCAGCTTGACAGGTAAATGACTTCAAAGCTTTAGTTGTAGGAAAAGCTTTCTTTAAGTAAGTGGAAGTTAAATAAAGGGAAGTCAAGAACAAGGGAAGTCTTAAACTTTGTACGGTTGGAACGGCAAGTGTCTTGGCTAATTGAAGTCTTAGTCATGTGAGGTTATTTTGAAAAGACAATGCCCCTTTCATATGCACTCTTTCATATTAAGAGCTCCAAGTAGGAAACGATCATTCCAAACATTCTGGGTTCAATCAACCAGCACAAAGACATTGGGACTGTATACCTAATGAGGAAGAAGGCACATGTAGATAAAGCTTTTCCATGCTGCACATGTTCTATAAGAACTCTCGAACAGCAACAAACCCAAAATATTTATTTTGGGGCCTTGAAAAGCATATCTTTTGGTTATTTCTGAAAAAACATCAATACTTAACCTTAACAGGATCAGTGAATATTTCTATAATAGATTTAGCTGGAGCTTGAAATTCACAGCCGGCCCTCTCCAGAAAGCCAGAGCAGGCACACGCTGAAAGGTTTCGCAAGCATTACGCGGTGAATCATCTGCGGCCATGTGTTTGCGCCATATGTTGCACTGCACACAGCAGCGGCAGCACAACAGAGAACCGAGTCGGAGTGTCCTTCCAAAGGAACAATGCGCGGGAGCCATATGGTCCCCCCCAGATGTTAACGAGTTCTGTTCCCCAAAATGAAAAGCGCTCCGTCCTTCAAAGGCTCCGCATCTCATAAATTGCCTACAGTTCCTTGGATTTGATTTCTTTCAAAAATATATATATATATTTAAACGTGTTGGGGAGGTAAAAAAAGAAAATCGGTATGCCCTGCTCTGTCAGACCCTGCATTGATTTTGCACTGTTGCCATGGCTTTAATTGTAATTGTTCTTTGTGGGTAAGGCTTTTTCTTATGGCCCTTTTTACCACAAGAAGGCCTCTGACTGGAGCTTGGGGTTGGAGTATTTTGTTTAGCGTGGAAAAGGGACATAAAGATAGCATTAGTGGATTGTTTCCCCCTCAAATCACCAGGTCCTTACAAGAAATGTATTTAATACATTGTGTTCTGGGAAAGGGCAACATTCTACCACTGTGAAATGCTTAATTTGTCATGGGGGTAGGACGTGAGCGGCGAAGCTCTCAGTCACATGATTCAATCTCTCTTTTCTGTTAAAATTCTGTTATGAGGAAAGAAGTACTTTTTTAATGCACTCATTGAACTCAGAAATTGGCTGTTTTATCATTTTGCTTTGTGATAGTGTTAAACAGTGGCCCCTGCTCAAAATTCCCCAAATGAATAATTATTTTTTCAGATACCATCAGGTCTATTCAGCCTAATGTATTAATTGATTACAGATTTAGCAGTGGGATAATTATAATGCATATTTTTGCAATATTTCAGTGCATGCAAGCAATTATATTTAACCTTTTTTGATGTATTTACATAATTTGATATTTGCTGCATGTAACCTCAGGTAATGGAGTCTTTCCCAAAGATTATAGAACATAACCTCTTACTTGCACAAAATGAGGTGATTGGGTGATTACACCTCCATCATATTAGGTTGGTTTAGATGGCATAATTATTCATCTTAAGATAAGATAAGATAGCCTTTATTAATCCCGGGGGGGTGAGATTTGGTTTGTCACAGCAGCAATGATACAGGAGACAGTGAAAAAACACGCATGACATACAGGACATCACAGTATACTGAATAATAAATACAAGATAAATATATTTAAAAACCAGAGTAAAAACCTAGCAGCTATACAGACATACAGAACATCATAGTATATTGAAATACCAGATGCTAAATACGAGAATTTATTATTATTATTTTTAAATAGCAAAACAACCTAGCAGCGGTCATACTGGAGGTAGTGCAAATCCAAATAGACAGCGCATACCAGTGCACTGAAGTACTAAGAAAACAAATATGAGATATGAGATCAAGTAGCAATCGGGGCAGCAGTGAGATGTGCAAAGAATGTAGGGTAGGTACAGCAGTAGAGAGTGAGAGTGTTCAGTGTTCAATGTTCATTATTATACAGTTTTATGGCTGCTGGTACAAAGGAGCGCTTGAACCGCTCCGTTCTGCATGTGAATTGGATGAGCCTGTGGCTGAAGGTGCTCTCCATCTGTCTCAGCTCATCATGGAGGGGGTGGGAGGGGTTATTCAGGATGGTCAACAGTTTGTCTCTCATCCTCCTCTCCACCACTGCCTCCAGGCTGTCCAGTTTTTGGCCAACAACAGAGCTAGCCTTCCTCACCAGCTTGTTGAGTTTGTCGGTCTAAATCTTTGATTTATAAGCATATTGTGCAGCCATGTCATAAAATACAGTAGTTTTATTCACACCCTTGATAAAGATTAGCAAAAGAGATTGTATGAAATAAACTATTTAATTAATTAGCTTTATCTTATGCTCACAAAATGCAGAAAATGATATTCTTTAATAATAATGCATTGGCACGAACCACAATCGAACAAATTATTATTTTTTCCCCAGAAAAATCAAGAATCACAGACACGCCTGTCATCAGTCATTTGTGGTTCCGCTCTTGGCCAAGAGCAAGTAGTCGCCTTCTGTAGTGTTGTACGAGGCTATGGAACTTATTGGGGGGATCCTCAACCATTCCTCCATGCAGAATTGTTGTAGTTCCTTCAGATTCTTGGGTTGACATTTGTTGTGTTTTTGAGTTCAAACCACAAATGTTCAATTGGATTCAGGTCTGGACATTGATATTGTGCTCTGTCAACCATTTCTTAGTTGCTTTGGACATACATTTGGGATCGTTGTCTTGTTGGAAGGTTCATCTGCAGCCAAGGTGTAACTTCCTGGCAGAGGGAACAAGGTTTTTGTCTTGGTACATGCTGGAGTTCATGTTTCCATCTATTTTAATAAGGGCCCCAGGGCCTGTGGATGCAAAACACCCCAAAAATACCCTTAAAGCATTAAAGATCCCCCACCATGTTTCACCGTAGGCATGAGGTGCTTTTCAACATTACTTGCATTCTTTGGACGCCAAACATAACACTGATGTGCATGTCCAAAAAGCTTGAATCAGCCACAAGACACGGTTCCAATTGTAGTTCAGATGTAGTTTGATGAATTCAAGACATTTTTTGGTGAATTGTCTTCAAAAGTGGCTTCCTTCTTGCAAATCTGCCATAAGGCCATTGTCATGTAGGCATTGTCAACCCCAGGTTGTCTTGGAGATCTTGAACTGTGCCCCGTGGACTTCTTTTTGCCTCTTGATCCATCCGTCTCACTACACGTGAGGGAAAGATAGACTTGCGTCTTCTACCTGGCAGGTTAGCCACTTTTCTAGTGTCCTTAAACTTCCTAATAATTGACACAACAGTGGAAAAGGGTATCTTTTAACTTTTTAGTTTTTTGTAGCGATCTCCTGATCTGTAGAGGTCAATAACCTTTTTTCTGATGCCTTCAGGGAGTTCTTTGCCTTTCACCACGATGATAGCTGACCACAGTATTTCAAATGTGCGTTCCCTCCTTTTTATACCCTAGGGAAACAGGATGCCATTGTAGGCCACTGTATAGTTCCATAACCTTCCAATGAACTTCAAATAAGTTGTATATTTATGAAGATTTGTTTTTGATTACATTTAAAAGAATAGTTAGGGGTGTGAATAATTGTGATCCAGATGTTTTCTGGAAAAGAATATTAATAAAACAAAATATGCCTTTCTGAACAATTGTATTAGTATTGTAGGTTTGGAATTTTTGGGGAATAAAATATACCTCATTACTTATATAGTTTATGTTATATGATATCTTTTGTTCATCTTTATCAAGGGTGTCAATAAAAACTACTAAGAGTCTACTGTATATATATGTTTTTCTTTTTTTGACTGTCCTTGAACTTTTGCCACCCAGAAGTGTCTGGCCACAATCACATTACTGTTTCATCTGAACATGCCCGAACCGTCAATATTTTAAGAGCTGTGTAAAGGGATCGACAGAGAGGAGAGTCTATGAAATGTCTACATAACACACAGAAGCTTCTTATTCCACTGCTAGTTTCTCCAGTCCTGCTTGTCTAATGTTCTGTGGTGATGTCCCCCCAGTGCCTTCGGCTGTCCCTATTCGGACATGAACATGAAGAAAGAGGTGACCCTCCCGGACCGGCTCGGAGGCGAGAAGCAGATCACCTTCGTCCCCGTGCACTTTGTGCAGAAGACGAAGCGGCTGAGTACCGGCGATGAAGACCAAAAGCCCGAGGACTCTCACATGGAAACTAGGTGCTAGAAATGAGCTCGTCGGCTGTGGCGCCAGCATATTTTTTTTTTTCGACAGGATTTAGCATGCACGCAGCCTGCTTGTGCGCTGAGAAGTCCCGGGTTAAGATGGTGGCTTGGTTGTGAAGTGCATTCTCCTTCAGGTTCCCGTCAGTGGACAGAGCTGTTTCTCTCTCTCCTACTTCA
Organism: Aldrovandia affinis; assembly: GCA_029706075.1. NCBI lineage: Eukaryota > Metazoa > Chordata > Actinopteri > Notacanthiformes > Halosauridae > Aldrovandia > Aldrovandia affinis. Next base: position 12,189,611 of record JAINUG010000001.1, read on the forward strand.
GGAGCAGCACAGTTTCCAGCTTCTGGTGAAACTGGGCAGATAAATACATCAGTGTACATAAGTGTCTGCAGGGAGACGCCAGCAGCCAGGGGCCAGGAAGTCTTGTGTGTTAAAGCATCATGGTGTGGATGCACAGAGGAATGGATTTAACTGCCTCAAAATCAATAGCATGAATCCCCTGAACCTTTACCAGTGCCCATATAGATGAATAACCTTTGACAAAACCTAATTTTAATAGATGAGGGAGAGAAGTTTTCATTTTTTAGGGTCTATATTTTCTATTTTTAATCAGCGGTGGAGAGAGAGAAGAAACCTCACATTTTCCCCCTTGAAGAGAAATATAGATTTTAAATTGCGTCTCTGTATTTTTACGAATATGAGTTGAGACATGTTCTGTTAAAAGTTGACTCAGCATACTGAAGGCTCAGAATGATATTCTAAAATTGCATTTGCCTCCTCCGCTCAGACGAGTCGGGGGCTGTCCTGGAAGCCAGTCAGACGCAATCAGCACCATGATGAATGTTTTTGATATACCTTTCCTTTGTGGGGGGTGCAAGCCAAAACAGCATCCATCACTGGAGTGTTTATAGTATTACAGTAGGGTATAAATTAGACATTTATATTGCAAAAAAACTGCCTTTTGTTATTTGGCAAAACAAATAAGCTCTGTATGTGCCTGCACATGAATTACTTTAATCCACTTTAAGCAGTGCACTGATTCCCTTGATGACATTAGAAAGGTAGTGGGAGGAGGAGCGTGCAGCATGCAGTCGCATTGTATACAGGGATCGCATGCTCCTAAAACGCACTCTTCGGTCATTTTCTGCGTTCTGTCTACACTATTCTTTGCCACCACCTGGGGTGAGTAGAGCCATTTCCTGCCCGTTTTCATTTCCTGAAAGTCTCTCTCGGTCAATTTCCCAGAGCCATGCTGTCGGGATACGAGGGGGCCAGCCGTCTGAGGGGACGGTACGCCTCAACCCCGCAGCCTCCCGGATACGCGCTGGTGAAGCGGGAGCACAGGGACGAACCGTACGCTCAGGGACAGAAACCGTTCTCCCCGCCTGGGAAGAGGGGCAGGCCACCGAGCAGGTAGGCCACGAGCCCCTCCCACCTTCTCAAGCCCCGCCTCTTTCTGAGAAGGGCAGGGTTGTTTTCATCCTTCGCCGCTGGACACGAAACTACTGCATTCATTCCCCGGTAGGAGCAGACAGCTCGTGTTTAGGTGGCGATAGTTTCAGACATTTTATATGTCAGTGTGGTTTTGGAGGGGCGGGAGGAGTGTGGTTATCAGTAAAGGCCAGGCCCTGATTCCTGAGAAGTACTCGCTGTAATAACGAGGAACATTGTGTCTCCAGTATGTTTGAGCAGTGACTCATAAACATGGGTATTTATCCTCCTCCTGTTTATTTAGTAGATGATTAGTGGACTGAGAGACAGACTAAATGAGACTAAACATGAGACGAAATACATTTTCATAAATAATACAGCTATTAAATAATGGGGAGGGGTAGTTTATGCTACATATCCCGTAATACAAATGCAAATATTAAATCCAAAGAATTTCAGAAAATATATCAATACAGTTGAAAGCTAGCTTAAATAACGTTTTTACTACTGTATTAAAAACTGTGATAATTTTGAGATATTGAGTATTGCTGTCAGAATCAGCTCTCATTGGCAATATGATTGTTTATAAAAGGGGTGGTGTAAAGGTTTGGTTTATTAAAGCATTAAAGCTGTGCGCTTTAAATATCTTGTCTTTCCTGTTTAAGAGTTTTGTCTTTTTGGCAGCGTCTAGTAACTGGAGGATGCATCTATGGCTGGAGTATGTCCAGTTAGACTGAGGGAGGGGTTCCTAAAAATACAAAGAAGAGATTTTGCTCTGTATATTTTAAAGCTTTGAAGTGTGTTTATAGCAACGAGTGGGTTCAAGCGTGTTCATAGAAATGATCGGGTTGACCTGCATGTCTTTTGAACGATTGTTTACTCTGAACGCGTGCACTGAAACTCATCACAGAACAGCCTGGGCCGTGTCGCTCAGGAGGGATCACTTGCAATCTTCCGCAAGAGACTCAAAACCCACCTCTTCAGACTCCGCTACCACTGAATTCTGTCTATCTAGCTAATTTGTTGTCACCACTGTTTACTTGTTCTACACTATACAAAAAAAAGCCCCCAAAAAAACACACACACTAACCTCTTCCTTCCCAGTGTTACAGGTATGGTACGCAGACGCCTGCAATGATGTCTATTGCTGTATTACTGCACTGATCTTGTGCGCTAACTATGATTGTTCCTACCATGTATTAATGCACATCTTGTAAGTCTAAATGCTTAACATGTCAAATGTAAATGTAGGGAGGCCGTGTTTTGCATGTTGTAGCTTTGATCGTCACCTGTGCCAGCGTTTCAGAGACGGAAGTGTCAGCGCCTTCCAGAGTCTCTGACAGTGACGCGCAATGCGCTGGTACAGGGGCAATAACCCCCACAGGCTGGCTCTCCGGAATCTACCAATACCATGACGGTTTACCAGAGGCTCTCGGCGATCAGTTGCTGAGTCAGTGTTGCTGTAAAAAAAGAGAGCCCTCTGTCAATCTCTTTTTCAGTCTAGTTTAAGATTCTCTTTCACTCACTGATAGCTGCATGTTCCAGGAAGTAGTGCTGCGAGTGACTGTCACCTGAGGAGAAATTTTGCAAGTCATCTTTTTTCATATGTAAATGTATCCCTAAAGGGCAGAACCAAACTACTTTTGAGGATAGAACTCATTCACTTATGCATATTACACATTCATAATACATTGAAGAGAGGTGCATATTCTGGCTGTAAGCTGGTGTTCCTTCCTGAAATTCTGTTTTAATTTCACTGCGCTATGTCATTTTGGGGGTGAAACTATGGTCTAAGCTTTCAGCTTTAAACTAAGTTTATTTTGTTTTGCAGGCAGATTTATCTCCACCTACACCAAATTTCTGCGTCATGTCAGCAATTAACTTTTTCGTTTTAGTAGTAATGATATAAATGAATAAATAATTCTGTCATCCCGGCTTAAACAGTTTTTTATTCAGAACAGTATCTTTGAATCATTTCGACAGATATTCACAAGCCCTGTTTATAACATTAAATCAGTAACTGTAAACAAATGTACATTACAGTGCCCTAACTGGCCATGGACATCATTGGTTAATAAAATAGCCTTGTACTCTGGGCTTGATTATCACAGCAACTCTGTCAACCCTCTGTGTCTGTTGGACATTGCAGTATGTGAGCACTTTTTTATCTGAAATTGTTGAGCAATTCCTAACTGGGAAAATAATGTCTAAGCCAGACCCAATTTCATAACACAATGCAACAGGTGCAAAAGGTTTTTTTATTTTATTTTCCACACAAAAAGCCAATGCTAGCACATAAACATGCTGTCAGCACCCATTTTTGTTCATGTCTTACATTGCCTTGTGTTGTGTTTTGTGTGGGAGTGTGGATAGGCGGTGTACTCTTTATCGAGGAGCGGTTGTATTAACTTAAACTAAGAAGGAAGAATCATTTTCTACTCAGCATTGTCTTCTATTTTCAGTTTGTGCAAAAAGAAAGTTTATTTCTCAGCAGTAACCTGTGCTGGGAATTTCACTATGCGAAGCAGGAGGTTTTCAATGGCATATATCCAGGGTTCTCACAGTCCTTAACCTTTAAAGTCCTCAATAAAACCTATGACTTGAAAGTTCTTGTAAAGCACAATATTTTCACAGAGGTACTTTCAAGTGTTTTACATTTTTTGTTAAAGTACTTTGGAGATCCTCTTGGCTTCATGTCCCATTTTATATAAATATATGTTGTCAATTAGCTCCAAACATGCAACTGTTGCCTGCTCGATAAACATCTCAAACAGGATATTTGAATAACAAACATTGGCACTTGTACCATGTCATAGAAGGCTTATTTGATAAAACATGGAGTGTAGTGTCTGACTACGTTTAGCCCATGAACTTATGAATCACTGCTTTTTTTTGTTTTTGTTTCTGATTTTCTCCCATTTTCTCCCAATTTGGTAGCCAATTAGACCCGCTATTTATTTATGTCAATCCCTCCCTAGTAATGTGAGTTCGCTGCCGTAGTCCTGTGACCAGTAGTGAAGAAGGCGAAGTAACGCCTCCTCCGAGACAGCACTCGCCAAGCCGTCGACCGTAACCCGGTACTACAGGGCCACTCTTATGCGCAGCGAACGTCATGTCGGCTTCCCTCCCCCCTCCCTGGGGCGGACAGCCAATCGCCGCCCCTGGTGGCACTCCCGACCAGAGCCGACTCTGGCGAGACAGGGAATTGAACCCCGGTCTCCGTGGCCAGCGTCGGACGTTGTAACCACTGGACCACGCGGGAGGCCATGAATCACTGCTTTACAGTTTCTGTTAATCTGACTTGTTTATTTCACAGTCACTAAAACAAGCTAATGCCACTTGGCAGAGGTTTGAAAAGACAGAAGACAGCGATGACCACAAGCACACTTTAGTAATCCCTCCACCCCTCTGAGAAGCCTGCCTATATCTCATCATTATCTTGGTGGTCTCAGTTACAGACAGTGACAGACCAAAGACCCCTTATTTCTGCAAATGAAGGTCTTCAATAATAATGTACTCCTTCACACTGAAGTACCTGTATATTGCTAAAGCATGTTCTGCTGTATAACACGCTTTGAATTTTCCATGCTCTCATTACATCAGGCGCCCAGTGCTTTCACTTGGTTTAAGTGGAAAGTTGCGTGTCCACAGCGTTCCCGCACCCATAGCAACAGAGCTCACTGCATGTGACATTTGGGCTCTGACCGTAAATGTCAGGCCCACTACGGTGGCTCGGCCATTTTCATTAGGCGCCGCATGCTTTCTCACAACCTTACACTTCCGATCGAGCGTGAACACTCAGACCTGTGACAAAGGGCTGTCAGCCTCATTTTCACTATCCACAACCGTGGGGAGACTGTCAGCCCAACCGCACCCATACAAGCGCTGAAACCACAGTCATTCAGCTGTGCCTTTCAACTGAAACACTCAATCGCTGTTGTATGTTGTATATCAACCTGTTAATGCCATGGTTTTATGGAATGTCCCTTTTAGAGATGTGGTTGACCTACATGTTGCATGTAGCAAGTGTGTGCAATGGTCAACGAAAAGCTCTGAGACGAGCAAAACAATGAGACTAGTATTTTCAATATATTTTTGACTAATATTTGACAGGAACTATGGCCAAAATTGAGAATAATTAAGTCCTAGTGTAACGGAGTTGGTTCTGCCTGCAGCGAGTTTTGAAACCGAGGATCTCAACGCAACAAGGGAGCGATTTAGCCCGCTGAGCTAAAGACTCAAGTCTCTAACTCTGGGAAGTAATCACACTCTTATCGACGTCACTTTCTGTAGCGGACGCTCACATACCAGAGCACACCCGCCACACTAGCAGCTGAAGCATCTGCATTTTTTGTCGCTGTGTGCATGTCAATTATTTAAAAAATAAATAAATTCATAAACTACTTTTGTCCCTGTTGTCTTTTAGATTTTAGTCACCTTCCATACAGAATGACTCCGGTTGCGCATACTGTTTAGTATGTGTGTACATTCAAATATTAGATATTAATTAATATTCATATTAGACTTTTCGTTTTTAATTTATTTTAATTTATTTATTTTATATTTCCACTATGAAGAACTTTTGACTGCCAGTGTTTGTACAAAAAGTGCTATACAAACACATCAGTACAGTGGGTAGAAAAAGTATTCACCCCCTTTATTCACGTTTTATTTTCTTACTTCATGTGTACTTGGAAACATTTACATGCATACATTTACATGAATGCGTTTTATACCCACTGTACATGTATAATTTGTATTATTATTATTATACTTGAGGTTCAGCTTGTTCTTCTGTGCTTGTTGGTGGTCTCAGTTATGGAGACCCCCCGTCAGGCACCAGTGGGGTGGCTCTATGGAGCAGTCTGAGATAAATCTGCCGACAGCAGGACGACCAGTCAGGCCAGATCACCCTGACATTTCTTGATACTGCTCTTGCATTGAAAGTTTTACTGTGCTGTTCTTCTCGGTTTAATGGCTCGATACGTGAGGCGTGTCCGTGACAGCCAGGCCTCAGGGAGGAGCATGGGCTACACACTGTATCTGTAGGAACGGGCAGATGTGCGTGCATGCATGCTTGTGTCTGTCTTATTTGCATGGCCACCTGAACTGTTCCAGTAAAACACCTGCTGTGTAAATAGGTGGCCGATTGTGGGTTAAGAACGTATGCGATGTATGCCGCTATTGACATAAAAAGTAAATGGCGGCTGGATATTCTGTCCAGTGCATTGTCTGTCTCTCTTGTTTACTTGGTGCTGCTCACTCAGATCAGATTCTGGCTGCTATAGTGATTTAGTTCCACTTGGTAGGATAATCACCCCCTCTCTCTCTCTCTCTCTCTTTCTCTCTCTCTCTCTCTGCACATAGGCTTTCTCAGTCAACAAAGTATCTGAAAATCAAAGAAGAAGAGGAGGAGATTGATCTGCACAGTGTGTTTCGAGGTAACACATGCTACACATTTCATTTTCATGCCACACTGGTTTTATGTCAGTTTGAGCTTGTCTGCCCAGACGGAGTGTAAGACAATAGTGAGGTAGAAGAGAATATGGTGAATATTAGGAGAGTAGGAGAATATGGTGTCCATGAAAACGGTTAAGTGTCCCTTACTGTACCATGGCACTTCTCTTCCTCGCTGGTCTCTTTAGAGAAGTGTATTTTAACCAGGGTTTTAAATCCTTTATTTTATTTTATTAGGAATGTGAATGTTCTATTACTACTAATTATAATTTGATTTATTTTTGATTATTTTCATCTGTGTGTTTTGCTGAAGTAGAACCCACTACAAATGTATCTGCATGTTTGAAAATTGTTTATTTTTTAAATTCAAAGCAAGTGTGGTTTTGGTTTTGGGGACAACGGAAACACACATGTAATCAGCATTAATACTTATATCTACATTAGTACTTACATTATTGTTCATCATGCTGCCCTCCGTTTAATCACGAACCACATTTGATTAGAAAGTACAAGCCGAGAATCGTGCACCAAAATGATTTACTTGACATTGAATACCTTTAGACATTAAAAGTGTGTATCATTGCAGCTTCTTTGCAGGAAGGCTTTCTTATAATGCATCAGGCACTAGTGCAGCACATGTGTGCTGACATCCATATTATGGGATGTTGAGAGCCAATCAATAAGCTGCTAAACCAGTCCAATAAGCTAGTCAACCCTGATGTATTTTTAAGCAGTCATTTTTCAACCTAGAGAAATGGTTTTAGATTCATGTTTTAAAATGGCCAGCAAAGAATTGTGTTTGCATGAACTCAGGCTGCTAAAGCAGACCAATGCGCTACCCAATCCAGATATTCATCATGTGGCCTCATCTTTTTATGCAGTTCTTTTGCAACCTACAGAAATAATATAATTGGATTAATTTGATCAATCTTCTTTGAATTGCATGAGCAATGATTTCCTTTACTAAGCACGATAAACCACACAGCCAAATCTCATGATTCACAGTTGAAGTTATGCAGCGAGTCCTGTTCTTCTACTGGCTGGCAATCTTCTAAACAACAAAGACACATGTTCTAAACTATGTTTAAAAACAGCAGGTATTAAAAGGCTGCACTTCATTCCCATTTTAATTATCACTCCCTGTTTTGATGAATGATCTTGTTGACAGCGACATAGAGGTCACTGTTCTCCCGGGTGGTTTTATGGTCCAGGACCATGTGAGAGGCCCTGTATGAAGCACAGTAGGCCATTCAGAATACTTAAATTTAATGGGCCGTGAAGCCCAGGCAATACTTGTTTCAGGGAGCTAATTGAAAGCTATTCTGCACTCAGTGGTGAGCTATGAAACCAGGACACACACAAAAAACCTACTGCACCTTCAGTGCCCCCTCGGATCTATACTAACATCCTACATTTAAGAAGGAACTCTTCATCTAATTGAATCAGAATCGTTTTAATAGAATAAAATGGTGATCTAGGGCTGCTGGATGGCTCTCCTGTTAAGGCTCTGTTCTAGTATGTGGATGAGCCCCATGGTCTGGTATTGAATCCAGACCGTGCCAGTGCCGACTGTGGCCAGCAGCTCCGCGAGGCGACACATAACTGCAGTAGCATTGCGCAGGAAGTTGATGGAGGGATTCAGTCGGCTGGGTCTTTTCGCACACCAGTGACCCCCACTGGTCAATCGGGTGCCCAGAGTCTGCCGGTATAAAGCTGCACATGAAGTGTCTTCCTCTGACTAATGTCAAAAATGTTACATTGTTTATAGGTTTATCATATTGAAATCCTATTCTTGGACACTGATAACTGCTGAACACATCACATGAAATCTCACAGATTACTGCCAATTTATCCTGATTACGCAGTATTCTAAAAAATAAACAGCTGGCATTATTTTCCTCTTTACTGGAATCAATATTTTCAGCAGTGATTGCGTCTGCATTCATATTAGGAACTTAAACAATTGGTATGAATTGCTGATTGTTTCCATGGAGACTAAGGCCTCAAGCCAGTATTAATTTTACAGTAAGAGGTTTGAGGTCCTTAACATTTCTATAACTGTTAGCGGAAGCAAACATCTGCGTGTTTTGTTTTTGCACTATTTTATTTTTTTGCCAAGAAAAGCACCATCTGAAAAGTGCCCTGTTGCATACACTTTTTGACCGAGCACGTTTGTTAGCGGCCCATCCAAGTGAAAAAGTCATTTTAGCACTGTCCCTGCAACAGTGCCCCAGCCTGTTGGGGTGATCAGAGAGTGAGGGTGATGACAGAACATATTATTTCCACCTCCAGGCTAGTGTGCCAGTCAAATTGTGACTGTTTCACGTCTCCCTGCCAGTCTCCAATACGACGAGTCTCCTTCACCTCAGAGCCCTGGGTCACACAGCTTCATCCAAACCTTGATTTGGTTCCGATTTCCACTTTTGTTACTGGCCTTAGGGTACATGTTTGGTGGATGTGGCCAGTTTTTGTCAAATTTCATTTTGTTTACATATCCCTATGTATTTGAAGAATGAATAATGTATTAAGGGGCGTTGGAACATGCTGGGATGGGTGCTGGCTTCACCTAAATGGCTCCAAGTATTTTGACCATAATCCTCTATTGAGTTACACAGCTGGGAGGTTCATTGTTTGGAATTGTCTCATGATTCTGATAGCAGCAGTGTTGCTGTATGTGGCATCATTTAAACATCTTTATGATCCCCTTCATTTTTCAGCATTCTTGTCTCTTTGTTAAGTGCATGAAAGTAACAGTTTACCCTGGAGGATTGTATGCCCTAGCATGCCAAGCTTTGTTGCTAGCATTTCATTTTGCAGCTCAAATCCTTACCTTTTCAGTTTGACAAATGTAACACCGTGGAAGGTGTGAAGTGGATACGATCAGACTAACGTGTGCTGTGCCATTTTCCAAAATGTCTCCAGTGTCACCTTGGGGCAGTTTGTTATGTGTTACCAGTTAAAAAAAAAAAAAAATTTTGGACTTAAGTTTTAGTTTTCTTTTCTTATGCTGAAATAATTTCACCCAGTCTTGCAATTGTTTCTTAGCCGAAGCCATAGAGATTCAAAAAGTGTTTTTGAAATGGACATTTTCAGAATGAGCAGACACGAGTGTTAAAATTCAGTGCAACAGATACTTTAAAGATGAAATACAGACCCACTCTACAACATAGAGTGCATAAGATGTCTACAAATCGGTTTGATTGTTGATATCAGTAAGAGAACTCTTTTATTTGTGCGCATATTTTCCCAAGACAGCAAAGATCTTCTCTATTTATAGATGTTTTTGATTTTGAAACAGTCTCATAGGAGGTGGGGAACTGTCAAAAAGCTTATGTTTTAAGTCCAACCATTTGGGGGGGGGTTCTTTCAGCCACCCACAGTATGCCATGGCAGTGTTATCACTTTCACACATCAACATCATGAATATTTATCCCTGGTCCGTTGGTTGCCATTCTGTCGTAGTCTCACCACTTCACATCGAATCACGAGGAACATGGCTGCCTCACTACCTTAGCTGCAAAAACAGATGGTCATTATTAGATGCTGGCTGGAGAGATTGACATTGCAGGCACAATCATTTTAACGCAGGAAATCCATCTGGCCTGTACAATTCACACACTGGGTGGCCTAGCCACCACACTGGCCTGATACCGAGTCGAACTGGTTGTCTCAACAACCAGTCTGTTAGACATTCGAAGAGGTGAAATCCAATGGTCTTTTTTTCCACCCATCCACTCCCTGTAGGTCTGTCCAAGTAACACCGGTGTGGATTGAGTCATTGTTCAACGTAAGCGACTTAAGGACAGAAAGTCATCTGTTAAAGTAAGCCTGAATTAAATGACCATGAATTAAATGACTTCTTTGGGGATGTGGCAGCAACCGTCCCTCTGCTTATAATCTGTCTGTTGCCATAGCAGCTGAGGGCTGCTTGCTCTCCAGTCAACCGGTGTAACTGGGGCGAAACCTTCAATGCTCACCTTTTGGAGAGGGTCCGCACGCCTTCATCTGTTGCTATGATGGCATGTTGTGTGCTTGGTGTCATTAGAAACATTGCTGTCCTCTCTAGCCCTTCCTGTCAATATACAGTGGGTACTATACAACATACTATATAAAGTAGTGTCTCTTTACCATCAAAGACCACTCGCCCAGGTATGACAGTTTCCCAGGTCCATCGTACGCTACCTCCAAATGTGGCAGAGAAATCTAGAGGCAAATGCGCATTTGAAGGGAGATGTTCTTTCATGTGCCTTTCACCAAATCTAGATTCCCCAACAGGGTTTTTCATAGTGTAAAGATTGTAAAATGTATACAAATAAAAATAGCTGAAAAAGTTTCTGTTATAGAAAAATATATATACATAAAGTCTACACCCTGTCTAAAAAATGTGACCTTTTGTTACCTCAGCCTGACATGAAAACATATTAAATCAGACTTTTTTCACCTTCATTTACACATTTTACCCTACAACTTCCAAGTGAAAAACAAATTCATGTTTGGCATTGGCAGAGAAGATTTGGCTAATTTTTCATGGGCGCAACCCACATACTCCGCTGTGCTGCTCATCCCACAAATGCATGTTCCTTACAAATGGGGTACCATTTAAAAGGGAAATAAACAGGCTTTCCAACGGTATACAATGTATTGCCAAGAAGCATTGTTACAACAGAGAAATAATCTACCAAACACAAATCTCCGAACTTTCTGTTCGATGTTTATACTGTATATAGATATATACACTCAGTGGCCACTTAATTAGGTACACCTTTCTAGCACTGGGTAGGACCCCCCTTTGCCCCCAGAACTGCCTGAATTCTTTGTGGCATGGATTCAACAAGGTGCTGGAAACATTCCTCAGAGAATCTGGTCCATGTTGACATGATAGCATCACGCAGTTGCTGCAGAATTGTCGGAAGCACATTCATGTTGCGAATCTCTCGTTCCACCACATCCCAAAGGTGCTCTATTTGACTGAGATCTGGTGACTGTGGAGGCCATTGGAGTACACTGAACTCATTGTCATATTCATGGAACCACCTTGAGATGATGTCTGCTTTGTGACATTGTGCATTATCTTGTTGGAATTAGCCATTAGAAGATGGGTAGACTGGAAATAAAGGGATGCACATGGTCAACACCAAGACTCAGGTGGGCTGTAGCATTTAAACGATGCTCAATTGGTATTAAGGGGCCTAATGTGTGCCAAGAAAACATTCCCCACACCATTACGCCACCACCACCAGCCTGAACCATTGACACAAGGCAGGATGGATGCATGGTTTCATGTTTACACAGAAATAGTTCCATCCACTCCTGTCAGCTAAGAACAGGAAAGTGAGGCTACAGGGGGCACAGCCTCACCAAAACTGGACAGTTGAAGATTGGAAAAATGTCGCCTGGTTTGACAAATCTCGATTTCTGCTCTGTGCCGGGCCTTTGACATGTCATGATGTCGTGTGTGCGTGTGTGTGGGTGGGTGGGTGTGGGTGTGGGTGTGGGTGTGGTGTGGTGTGGGAGGTATGGGTGTTAGACTCTGTCTTCCTCCTGGCCCTCCTTCCAGCATCAAAAGCCCGCCACTGAGAGCAGAAATCGAGATTCGTCAGACCAGGCGACGTTTTTCCAATCTTCAACTGTCCAGTTTTGGTGAGCTAGCCTCACTTTTCTGTTCTTAACTGACAGTAGTGGAACCCGGTTAGGTCTTATGCTGCTGTAGCCCATCCACTTCAAGGTTCGACGTGTTGTGCGTTCAGAGATGCACTTCTGCATACCACTATTGTAACGCATGGTCTTTTGAGTTACTGTCACATTCCTGTCAGCTTGAACCAGTCTGGCCATTCTCCTCTGACCTCTCTCATTTACAAGGCGTTTTCGCCCACAGAACTGCCACTCACTGGATGTTTTTTGTTTTTTTGGTCTGAACAACAACTGAACCCCTTGACCATGTCTGCATGCTTTTATGCATTGAGCTGCTGCCACATGATTGGCTGATTAGATAATTGCACAAGCAGGTGTACAGGTGTACCTAATACAGTGGCCACTGAGTATATATATATATATATATATACAGTACTGTGCAAAAGTTTTAGGCAGGTGTGAAGAAATGCTGTAAAGTAAGAATGCTTTCAAAAATATAAATTGTAATTGTTTATTCTTATCAATTTACAAAATGCAAAGTGAGCGAACAGAAGAAAAATCTAAATCAAATCAATATTTGGTGTGACTACACTTGCACACAGTTTTTGAAGGAACTCGGCAGGTAGGTTGTTCCAAACGTCTTGGAGAACTAACCACAGATCTTCTGTGGATGTAGGCTGCCTCAAATCCTTCTGTCTCTTCATGTAATCCCAGACAGACTCGATGATGTTGAGATCAGGGCTCTGTGGGGGCCAAACCATCACTTCCAGGACTCCTTGTTCTTCTTTACACTTTACACTTAATGACATTGGCTGTATGTTTGGGGTCATTGTCCTGCTGCAGAATACATTTGGGGCCAATCAGATGCCTCCCTGATGGTATTGCATGATAGATAAGTATCTGCCTGTATTTCTCAGCATTGAGGTGATCACCTAATCAGTACTTCATTAACCCCCTGAGGTCGACGGGAGCGGCGCCGCTCCCAGCAGCAATACAAGTATATTACTATTTCTAACGTCGCAAGATTTTATCATACACACGCTGCAAAAACATTGACAGAAACCTTAGAATCGTGACTTTCAGATTTGAGCACTGGCAAATAATATGAGATTTTTTAAATTCGGTTAATTAGACCAAAAGTCAACCTTGCCTTTTACTCTGTTTTTTACCTGTTAGTACCGTCCCCCTTCTATTGACATGGTAACTACGTGCTAATCTCGGGGAGGGGCGTGGGGCCATGTGTGAAATCGCAGCGTAAACAATGTCCCGACATTCTATCGCATCTTTGTCTGTGTTTACGGTTGCGATCTGCCAGCAACAGACGGTGTATGCTGATATTTATTTTATTTCCAAATATATGAATTCGCGTCTTGTGACGCTATACGGAATCATTGCGAACTACTGCGAATAATTAACAGGAGGATATTTAACCAGCTGGCATTCTGTTTCGGCGCTTGGACATTATCTAACTTAGCTTGATAGTACCTATTGTGATTAATGTTTCTTGCCTCTCGAGAACTTGTTTGTTCGTGTGCTTGTTGTTGTTTAGATTCCCAGCGTTTAGTTTATACCACGTTTTTGGATACGTGGATTTACCTGTTTACTTTGATTTGTTTGTTCCTGTTCGTTGGTTTTGTTTTGTTTGTCTTTCCGTGTCTTCGCAGACACGGATTTTGCTTCGTTTTCCGACAGACGTTTAACGATAAATATCTTAAACCCAGAAAACGGGCTACTTTTGATCATGTGCCTGTGTCCACTGCCAAACACTCTGGATGTTGGCAAATTGGCTTCTGTTGGTTGCAATAAATGTGTACTCTGCAAGATGTCGGGGAAACAGCGGTTTGTGACGTTCCATTGTGTCTACAGTTGACCAGAAACTGTTTTGAGAAGTGGCACCAAAGACTGTGAAAGAACAGATTGTCTCACCATGTTTTAATTTGGAATGTTTTGTATATAGTTTGTTTTCAATGAATCTTCCCAAATGAAAAAAAAACTTTCTGCATGGCTCTTCTCTTTGTCTGACGGCCTTTGAGAGAGAGATGGCCCATCTGACAGATTTTACAGGTGTGGACAAGCCTCAGGTGTGGATCATGAATATTCTTGAAATTAGCATATAGCCCTCCCACAGCCTGAAATAAATGTGACCAGTTCTGATAAAAACAGGTTTTTAGCTATTTAGATCTCAGATGTGCTAAACTATTTTCACACCCTTACATAAACAAGACCTTGATGAACAAACGCATATTGGCAAAACAATTCGTCACTATAGTTTAGTGTGTGCTTTCACAACTTTTGTGACGGCAGAAAAATTTACTCTTTATAACTTGTGTGTTTGTAGATCTATTTACAAGCTGCATATGATACTGACCAAACTATTGATGGCATATAAATTTAGCTGTGATTGTCCTTCAAATAAAAATATCAAACACTTTGGAGTAAGTGTGTGTTAAGTTGATGAAATTGAGATAAATATCAGACCATGCCAAAATCAAAAACCTCCTCTAAGCTTAGCACGGACCTCAGAGGGTTAAGTAGAATGAGGTGTGCTTGTGTTGGAATTCAACAGACACTGGAATGGAATGGCTGCCATACATGTAGAGATGTTGATTTAAGAAGAATTTGGAGTGGTCTCTTAATTTTTTCCAGAGCTATATATATATATGGGGTCCAAAGACGTGAGTCCATTACCAAGATCTGTTAGTCTTCGTTTCTCAAAAACTAACAAAAACCTTTACTCAGGAGAACAATTTGACCTCTAACTACTTTGTTGACATAATTACAAACAGCTGCGAGAACACATAGAGGATCATATTAATTACGTCAATATCCGGTATTAATTGTTACAAGACCAAAACAACTCACACTGTGTATTAGGAGTGTCCATGTATTAAGACCTAAATGAAAAATAAGGTGTCACAGCATATTTGTATCAGTGTTTTATGACATTATTGAATAACAAATACCACGAGTAAAAATGTTGTTAGTTTTTGATGAATAGATATATATATATATATATATATGTATAATATATGCTGTAAATGTACTTGTTGAGCAAACATGAAATAATGCCCTCCAAGGCAATGGGAAGGGGAGGCAATTTTCTACCTTCTCAAGTATTGGATGTCAATGTGCACTAAGCATGGCTTATCTAGTAAATAGGAGTAATGCATGCAACAATACAGACATTACAAATTAAACCGAGTCAAACATATACAAATATCCTGCAGCCATAGTGCACAGAAAATGTTTGTTCTTTTCCATAAGAAGAAAAGTATCTCAAAACATTTAAAAAGAAGAGAAAGTTGCAACATTAATTACGTGGGACTGGATTATAATGAAGTAGTTTTGCTGGTGAAAGCAATCTTCTCAGACGGTGTTCTGAGGCTGTGCCTAAGAGAGCATGATAAATTGGGGAACTGCAGTGTGACAGAGAAAAAGTAATTTATTTCAAATTGGAAACAATATACTTGAAGCCGTTACTTCCTTGGCTGTAATCTGCAGTGCACAGTTGATGTAGTTTTCCAGATGTTCTGAGGGAAGGTTGTTCCCTCAGAAGATTATTCGCATATTGTTGTTCTTATGAGGCACTGCAGTGCTCCCTTCAAGGTCCAAATCCCTCACAGCATTTACTGCAGTTGGCATAAGGGCAAGGGGTTAGTGGCGCCGACTGTTTATAAACCTCTTCACATAATGAAAGATGTCAACGTGACAACGGATTCCACTGCAGATTGCGTTAGCATTATCCCATCTCCTAAAAGCTTTGTGAATGTGCCCTCTTCTCATGTTTCAAAGACAGTTTTTCTTTGACCGGATGATATTGTGCGTGTGGGGGTGTGGGGGGCTGTAGGTGTGGTGTGTGTGTGTGTGTGTGTCTGTGTATGTGTGTTTGTGTGTGCATGCTGGGGAAGTGTATGTGTGTTTGTTCACAAAGGAGCCTTTAGCTGCCTCACGATGCAGAGAAACGTACGCTAATCCCCGATGTGGTCTCTCTATGCATCAAACCAGCAGTCCACCCTCACCCTTAGGAAGCCATGTTTCTTCTGCCTCCACTCTCTGTGGCTCCAATGTGTGCCTCTGGATGTCATTACCTGTGAAGACAGGCCAATGGAGGATCTCTTCTGGTGACAGAGAAGAAGACCTCAGTGCAATCACTCCAACTCTTTTATTTATGATGTGCATGGAGCCTAGCGCCCATCACACAAAGTTCATTGACTCTCTGATGTCTTGGTGAAGATTGGTAGGACTCGTAAACATTCAAGGTTCACCATGCAAAGCAGAGCGAAAAGCAGCATTGGGTATTTACAGCAAGGCTTAGTTGATATATAATTCAGAAAGATATTTTAAATGAGTTTTCGTAATGCGCGATGGGGACCTCATTTGATGCCGGTTATTGTTGTGGGTGAAACGTTCAATTTGAAATGTAGTATAATCGCTGGCATTAGAATATAATGCTTTTCATCTTGAATTGAAGTTGCTATAACAACACTGTGATCTGAGATGTCACCACTTCAAATATGATATGTCCATTGAATTAAAACCTTCACACAGTGCTTTTGAAATGATTTGATTCATGTCTATTTAAGAGGAAAATTCAAGGCTGATGATTTTTCTAAGGTGCAAAAAAATTCAGCTGCCATATCACATTAATTCTATACATTTTCTGATATATAATGCTAAATATATCAATTTATTCATCTTTTTTGGTATTTATATAAGTATTGAAGATTGTTGATATTAATTTTGTGTATACCATAAATATTGTAATGTTATTATCTTATCTTCTGTATTTCTTATATATTATATCTTGTACAATTATCCAAATGCTGCTTGTATTCGCTTTGCCTTAGTGATCATATATGTCAGTGTATTTCAATATATATAATTATTATTATTATTTATTTTTATTTTTTTTATTATTTTTTTCCCCCCCTCTCTCTCCCCCTTCGTGTAGTTTGACCACGTGCGCGTGCATGCATGCATGCGTGTGTGTGTGTGTTGTGTGTTAGATTATGTCTTTCTCCTGGCCCTCCTCCCAGCATCAAAGGACCGCCGCTGAGAGCGTGACGCCTCCAAACCACATGAATACATTATGCTAATCTGCACTGTGGAGTTTTCCGCAGTCACGGATCAGCCCCAAATAAAGCCACCTTCATGCTATGGGACTATAAAACAAATAATTGCCAGTAGCTTTTTTGCAGTTCCTTCTTCTAGAATAAAAATATAAGGCTATCACTTTAGAAGGCCAATATGAGGAAGGTCTTTGGCTGTGTAGTTGTGTAAAGGGCATTATGGAAACAGCAGGACACTGAGGTAGAGTGTCCACTGGTGCCACCATCCTGTCTCACAAATGACTGTGCAAAGTGCAGAGATGCCCAGGTGGCATCATCTCTATTTGATTCAGTGTGACCCTCACAGGGTATCATGTGACACATTTTTACAAAGACAGTTAGATTAACTTGCCTCTGTCTGAATCTGTTCCATACAAATGGTTGTTTGGATGTTTATTGTGTTTGTAGATCCTGATAAACATAGATGAGAAAATAATCAGTGTTTTCGTGGGGCCATATAAAACATTTATGACCATTTATTGCCCAAAATTACAGACCCACTGATTTTTCAAATCTGGCCTAGCAATTAACAGTTTCACAGTGATGCAGTGCAGTTGGCCAACCTGAACCATGCCCTCTGGATGTCCTCAACAAATGATGAAGCATTGTCATTGTCTTTTCCTATGTCAACCTCTGTAAATCATTTGATAGTGCTGCAGTATTTGGTAACCTATGTTACCAAAGTGGAAAGATTGCAGTGTAGATGGTCTATAGGTATGATAGTATATTACTAATACAGTAGATTGCATTCGATGTTAACCTGTTGCAACAGTGAAATTAAGATGTTGATGGAGGACAGGAGTGGCGAGAGTTCTGTTTTTAGTCCCGTGTTTCTCCCTATTAGACATTTCAGAAGAATTTTCTTTTTCATTCTATAACTGCACATGAGGTGTTTTTGCATCACTATTGACTTTAAAGGGATGATCTATTGACTTTAAGTGGATGATCTGTATTAAGCTGAAACTCTTTTATTATGATGCATTTTCTGTGGAGCTTGGCGGCTAGTGGCGGAGTAAACATTGTGCTAAGTCCTTGTGCCGCACAAGCGCCTGTCTCATTAGAATTTTAATGCATCACAAAACCATATTCGTCACAGTTACTTTCCCCTTTAATCTGGTACTGTTCCATGCATTTGAGAAGCGTTACACCAGGCAGGTCACAGGCAGCACTTGGAAGCAATAGGTATTTCCGAGCAGCTGAAACACAGTACATGGAAGCTGGCCAGTGCCACTTACTGTAAGACTTTGGACAATGGCTAACTCTCTTTCATGCATTTTAGATTGCAGAGTCAGCATTAAAAAAAATAGCGCATGCCAAATTAGTGAGTAGAAGAATAATATGAGGAAATGAACATTGCATGGGCTGAAATTGATTTTATTTGTCAAAACAAGAACGAGTCAACTGTGCTATGATCTACTGCAGAGCTGTCCTTTAGGGTCTAGATGCACAACGATGCAGTCATGTGTTTAGGCTTCTGTAACAAGCCAAATAAATATCCTTATCTGAGAACTGCTTCAGTCACATATTACAAATATTGCCTGTTTGAAGTCATAAGAAGAAGAAAAAAATGCAGATCATGTTTTCCCAAAGCTCTTATCAGACAAGACACAGAACCGCTTTGAGGAATGCTCAGTATCACAAGAACCATATTTGAGCAACGTTAACAAATCACTCTCGCAATGCACCACGTCAGAGAATGTAATTTCTTAATGCACCAACAGATTGCATGCTAGAGCTGGGGCTATCACTCAGCATGCTCATAAATCTGTCTTCTGTGTGTACCTCGTGTGCGCAGATACCATCTTTAAATATGAGAGCATAACCCCTGTGAGATTGACTGAAAAATCACAATACTGGCAAGGCTTTGTTTTAAGTTTCAGCTTATGATTTATTTTGCAACTTTGTGACCTTTGGCTAATATAATAATAATATAATATATGCCATTTAGAAGATTATTTTATCCAAAGCGACTTACAGTAGTGAATGCATACATATTTCAGTATATGTGGTCCCAACGGCTGGTGTTCTGGGAGGGATGCCCTTCCCTCCCTGTTCCCCACAGATCTTGTAAAGGGGTTTGTGAACATATGAGAAATCACTCACTCACTCACTCGGATGATAACCACCCGGGTGTCCATCAAGGGCCCATCTTTGACTCCATTATTGCCTTCCTCGCATGAGGGGAGGGGATAAGGAGGATCAGAAGAGGCAGCTTGATTAGATGGAATTAATTGGGTTGAGATTGAGAGCCGCAGTATGGGTGGATGATTACACAACAGCTATTTCAAATCCATTGAGGTCTAGTCAGATCTTGGCAGAGGAGGATGAAGTGCTGATTGAAGAGATTTTGCAGTTATTTTTATTTGTATTTATTTATTCATCAGGGACATGGCAAAATAATTGTCACAATGTTAAAAACAAGCATCAGATGCAGTGCTTTAAATGTTTATAACCAAAGGATCATTTCCAACACCTGTCCACAATAACTTACAGAAAAGAAAAGTATGTATCAATGTATAATGTAAATAAATACAACACATATAGGTCTAAGCATCATAAGTCTAAGCAAAGTTTATAAAAAACGATTGCTGTATTAATATACAATAGTTTGGGAAAAGCTATTGAGATACTTAGTATTACTGATAGGATTTTAGTGCTACGGAGCTGCTAATACAATATTTGTCAATGATAAGAATGGACAAATTGGTAGCCTCTTTCAAGATATACAGCCTGTCCTATCAGGCCGAGAAGCAGGGTAGTGTCTTCGGCTCCTGATTTTTTTCTTCTTCCAAATTCTTGTCGAGTTATTTATTTATAGCCTCCCTGCTTAGCATTTGTACATGTGCCAATATTTGTCTAGATGTTATATGGTGGCTGCTGATGATGACCTTGATGTTAAACGATGGAGACCCTCAGTAGAAGGTTAAGGAGAGCCCCAATGCTTTGTATGTTACACTGTATTCCTACTTGATTTGATTGAATATTGTAATTGAATTCCTGTCATAATATACGTCATGAGGAGATTGTCACAGAGGTCTTCGTAACATTGATCTTTGTCCTCATTTGCCACAGCCAGTCCCCTATCTATCAAATGCAAATATGGCTTGCAGAATTGACCTTTCTATCACACGGTAGTTTTCGTTTCCTGAAAAAAGAGTGACTGTTTTGTTTGTTTAGCTGAATAATTAATGGCCTTTTCAGGCAGGCTTTGAAAGGACCTCTCCCATGAGCCTTTCACCGGAGTATACCACAGTAATGAGCTTCAGAAAATGCTCTTGGACACCTGAACTTCAGGAACTTATAATAATATACATATTATATATATATATATATATATATATATATATATATATATATATATCTGTTATATGATGGATATCGTTCTCTGCTGCTTTATTTAATTTTTGTCATTTTCCTCTGTAGACTGATTGTGTATTCTGTCAGGGCCATCAGTGTTCAAGTCTTCTGCATTTGAAACGGTGTTTGCTGGTTGATGTTCCTTATGGTACTTTTATTTTTATTTTTTTTTTTTGCACTACATTCTTTATTCTTTATTCTGTGAGGCTGAAATCTTACTTCTGCACCTGAGGCTGCAGCATCTCTGTCTAAGTTAAGTCCTCTTTGGGTTTCACAGGGAACAGCTTAGCTGGTTGCATTTGCACTTCGACCAAGGGACTTTGAATCGTATTGTATTCAAAATGGTACAATAAGCACAGATCTCAGTTGTGCCTTTCAATCAATGATCTCAAAGTACTCTATAGTCTGTGTCAAATACAAGAAAAAGACAAGAAAATATTTCAGTATTTGTTTGTATCTGCATAGTTCAAGATACACAGAAAAAGGTTGTGTTGCAGCCAAAGAGAGATTTTGCTAGCCCTCATGTGTCTCATTTGAATTATACTGTAGCATAATTAGATAACCAATGTGAAACCGGTGGTAATCTTTTGTAAAGTCATTTTTGCTGCAAAACAATAATTAGTGCAAAAAACATCTCGATTAGATTTGAGATGAGGTGGAACAGTTTGAATTTGATTTTGAGTTTTGGGATTATTTTTCCCCCAATCAGTGTGATCGCTTTCTTTATTATTGCTGAGGTGCTAAAGGAAAGTACTGTCTAAAAGCTGCATGCTGCATGTGTTTCTCAGCCAATGGCCCTTTGAGGTAAATAATCTCTAAAGGCAGCATGCAATTAAGTGAAACACCTTCGCCGGATCGACAAGGGATTCATTGCACGCTGACTGAGTAATACACGGCAAGTGTTTTTCAAATGAGTCCTGCACTAATATGGCCCTCAGGTAATGGTTTTGATTAGGGTAAAAAGTAATTGCCCATCACTGAGAGTGTCATAGAGCACAAGTGCTTGCCCACCAGTTTAGCCGGCTTGGCTGCTCTCAAATGTATCAAAGCCCAGAAAAGTGAGGTCTTTTTGGAGTGTTGTTTGTGCCGTTTGTCATCATGAACACTTTCTGTTCTAAGATGGCCCCTGGCTGAGTGCTGTTGAAGTTTGAGGAAGCCATATTAGGCATTGTCATCTGCTCTGTTCTCCGCTGGCTGGAGGCCTTGCCCGCTGTCTCTTCCACAAGGCACCCCAGAGACCCTATTGGATTGCTGTCAAGCTGTCAGCACAGAGCCTGTTTTTCAGACCTTTTTAGCTATGTCTGCATTGGGAATTGAGCCTTATCTCAATTTTAATAATCCAGTATGCCGGTAGAAGCCACTCTTAATGCAGAAGTTGCCCTAGCGATTGTGCGGAGTGAGGAATCATTCCGCCTGTTATTATCGTATGGCAGTTCACAGACATGCATGGCCAAATCCTCCTTTTGGCTTTCCATGAATTTTTCATTTTTCTATTTCATTAGAATTTCTGGCATGATGTGTTATTGATTTTGGATTCTTTCTGTAGACATGAACGCTGCATAACCTTTCTCATTTGCGGGTACCCCTGCAGTGTTATCTGCTGCTTTTCAGCTAGTTTTTTAAGTCATGGCAGTATCACTAGCAAAAGCCTAGTGGAATTCAATTCCACATTCAAATTGCCTAACATTGCAGTTTTGCCATTATTGTTAGCAAGGCTCATCTATCATTGTTATCAATTCGCTTAGCCAGCACGACTACGGATACACATTTGTGTCTATTTGTATGTCGCTGGAATAATTTAGGCAAAGCGGCCCGAGAGTATTTAGCATCGAGACAGGTACTGAAATAACAGACCCTCGCCATGGGTAGTTACTGAAACAACAGACCCTCGCCATGGGTAGTTAGTGAGGACTGTGGAGTGTGACTGTCGCCGGGGTGATTGCGTGCCTGTTACCGAACCCCTTTGGTGCCCAGGATGTACAGTGTGGTTCTGGGGTAGCAGCATGGAATGGCCCTCGATGATAAGCCCTGTCAGCTGTCGTCATGGGGCTCCCTCACCCCCGTAGAGGCCCTGTCGTAACCCCCTCTAATTAAGCTAGAGACTGTGTTAGTGGCAGAGCTCTCCTGTGGGAACCCACAGTCAATCTCAGGGGGCTCTCAGGGTCCCAAACAGTCCCACTCACGGCCAGTCAGTGCCACTGTGCTGGTCCATTGATCAGCCAACAGCAGAAAGGGAATGGTCTTTTCAAGACAACACTTGAGTGGCATAATACTTAATGTGTATGAGGTCTATAAATGCACTGCGTCTTATATGCTGGCCTTTGGTGAAAAAGTGTGCATAGAAAAACTATTTAATTCCAACTTCGGTTATCTTTCTGCAGTTTTAGTCACTATTTCAATATTTAAAAATTGAAAATGCTGTAGGTGGTAAGAGTGACTGTTTTCCCGAATAAGACATTAAAGCCTACTCTCAAAATGGGATAAAAGAAAAACTTCCCCGTAAAAAGCACAAAATCTTTTTTTTTTAAGTAACAGTGTAACCTTTTTTCATCACAAAAGCATATCACGGTTTGAGCTTTGCATGTGCTTGACTAACCGCGGGCCAAAGACTGATCAATAACACACATATGCACATAAATGAATTGATATAGATTTTTTTGCAGAGGACTTTACAATCTGTCCTCTGTTGACAAAGCAAGTATTACTTTAGTTAAGAACATGGTAAAACTAGCTGTTTATCTTTTTAGGAACACCCACAGTACAATATATGCTTTCCAAGAACAAGCTTATCATGCAGCATATGCGGCATCTATGGAATCGATTGTTCTTCTGTCTTCCCCCAACCCCCTGTGATCATGATTAAGAGTAAGGAGGGAAGGGGCATGTGGTCACGCTATGACTGGCGTGTTGTTTCTCCGCTCCAACGAACCAGCGGGACATGAATATTTGTGTCCCACAGTGTGGAGACTGACCTTGACCATGTTACAGCTGCACTGTCTTGTGGGAAAAGGCACTGCCGAATGGCCAGTTCATCAATGTGCATAGGCGTAACACAAACAACATCAATACCCACCCTACAGTAAATCTAAAATGGGGAGGAAAAGGGATTTGAGATGATAGTTGGCTGACTGTGTACAGTTTTTGCATACATAGTAAATCATGCAAACTGCTAGCTACACTGTAAATGATTGAATATTCATCAACAGATTTCAGTAACAGCCAGAGTTATGTCTCTCTGTTTGTAAAGAGTTACGGTATATAAATATGTTTGTCATCATAGCTGGGTCATGACCTTATTTTTTTTCATACTGATTCAGTGTAATACTGAATAAAAGTGGTGAACTACTGTACATAAAATGACTTCACTTCAGTATAGCATGATTATAGTAAGATTTTGTAAAAAGCCAAGATTATCTCGCCTGATCACCGTCACCATCATCGTCATTACTTCTGTGTGTGGTGGTGAAGTGGACCTGTCCCGAGCAGGCGGATCCTGTCGTTACAACAAAATCTTTGCTCCGCAAAGATGACGCAGTGAGGCTTGGGATGACTTTGCTGCACGGCAGGAGTTGTAACTCTAGGGAGTTGTAACTGATCTGAAGCCAAGCAAAGCATGATGTAGGTGTAGAGATCTCTCACATTATAAAAAAGTTGACTGCTTGTATTATAACCAGATTAATGCTATCTCCAGATATCATCTATCAATAGTTACTTTTTGTGTAGTTTTGTGTAGTCGCTAGCCAAACGTAGCTGTCTCTGTCTAGCTGACTGTTACACAAAACACTTTTTAGCCAGACTACAGTGACGTTTTTAGCCAGACTACGTAACATACATTGACAGTGGTGATGGGCACAAAGCTAGCTACATTTAATGTACATTTTCAGTGGCCATTCATAAAATCATGACAGTCTACTAGTCATGTAGTGAATTAGCTACAAGGGTAGACTGATTACAGAAAATATGTCTTAGTGACATTTCTAATGACGAACCCCCCTAGAGGGGCTAGGTCTCATGACCTCGGTAATTCTCGACTCCTGGATACGACCCTGTTTGTAGTATTTATATTTTAATACAATAGAAAATGGTGCATCAGGTAGCCCCAGATATATTTGTAAAAGCCTCATTTACAATTAAATGTATCATGTGACTCTGTAGATGTTCTGTCTTTGTCGCTCATTCATTACCACATTGCTTGTGGTTTAAAAGAGGAGCAAGAGAGGAGCATACACAGATGTTACATCTTTATTATTATTTTTTTTGTCCTAGGGGCCTGTCTTATGCACATTTAATATCGTTGCATCACACATTTTTCTTGATTTCTTCCCAACGGCCTGCCGTTCTTTGTGGAAAATGATTGGAGTTTGTGTGGGGAATTAAAGCGAAGAGCCTTGAAGATTGCTTTTGCCCAAATATTTTGGTCCTGGCTGGCAAATTATGCCATTGCTTTTCACAATGACAAACAGCATATTTGGGAGGCAGGCCGGGATCATAGATACCCCAGTGTATTGAGGAATGTAATTCAGTTGCAGTCCAATCTCCCATTTTTTCCCTGGGTGAGTGCAAAACCTCACGCTGTTGCGGTCCTGTCCGTTCAATGCACAACAACAGCTTTGAATTTAAGATCTGAAATATTCTGAATATAAGTCAAATAGATTTGATTGTTTCAAAAATGTTAAAAACCCCCCACTATTACCATATTACTCTATGCAGTGCATCTTTGTTGTTTGTGGGGAGCTCGGCACTACTGTGTGATACTCCCACACTGTTTCAGCATCAAACCGCAACTGAATGGAGAGGGTTCAGAGAATGTGCTGAAGCCCAGGAGCTGTCTAATTCCACCTAAATGTAAAGATAATTAATGGGTCAGATAACCACATGGTCTCAGTGCCATACCTTCAGTGGAATCAATGGAAAAAATGTATGCACGTAGAGAGTGTAAATGTATGGGTATTGTTTTAAAAATGGACAGAGATGTTATTTAATGGCATAGCTCATTTGTCTTTGGTCCACAACGTTCTGTAAAAGCACATGCACAAAACTGTCCACCTAATGGAGTGCTGTAATTCCATTAATGAATTGTAATTGTAATGTTTTGAGTGTTGGAGTTTATAACCATAAACATCAGTCGTAATATTTGCTGTTGCCATAAATCCTTATTAATGTCAAAGTGAGATATCACCACAACACCTACAGTTTAGTGTGCCTGTTAAAATGTGTGCAGCTGAAGAGAATCTATTATAAATAATCACCATCTCCTGCTTAACTTTAAACACAGTTCAGCCCTTTGGTGATTGCTGGCGTTCTTTCAATTGATCATTTAAGTAGCCATCCATTTATTCTGATCATTATATTTAATGACACTGTAATTACTAATAATGACATTTAAAGTATCATAGACAGACAGGGAACATTTATTTGACTGCGTTCACATTCATGTTAATAACTGTCAAGATGTAAGCATCACTCAGAATGGCTGCAGAAATGTGCAGGACCTAAGGAGGTGGGTAATGTTGTAGGAGTAGTAGCTGTTGTGCTTGCCAGGGGAGTGTAAAAGCCCAAAGAAATTGTAATAGCCACAATCTGCTCTGACCGTGAGTCTTCCCGGCCCACTGGTAATTCCTGCATTGTTTTATTTCTCCCTGTGTATTGTCTTATAGTGCTTTTTCCTTTAACCCCGTTCTATGATATATGTGTGGGCGAGTGCCCTTGGGCGATATCTTTCAACCACTGTGATTGGTTGAACCTCAGTTTGTGGGAAAAATGGGATCTGACTAAAAATTCCAAGGAAATTGGCTACATTCTTAACTTAGAGTTAAGGTAACAAGGAGTTAGCCACAGTAAACACATCTGACAAGCCAGATTCTCTTCATACAGGCAACACAGAGGTTTGCATCTCATTACCAACTGATGTTTAACCACTTATATTTTTTTACTAAATAGTGTTATTGTCCTATGCCAAAGAAATCGAAAGGTATGCAATCACTGGGGTTGCATGCTGCGAAAGTAAGAATGACTCAGATTACCTTTTACCAATGATGGAAAAGCATGCAAATTTGTTTTAATATACATTCATTGAATTGGCTGAAAAGATATGTACAAACAGGAGGACAGATGTTTCCCAGAAGTGGATTGAGGAGTGTTTCAGGATCTTTCAGGTCAACTTACAATCCATATCATATTCATCATCATTGGTCACCAGATATATTTATTAATATTATAATTATTAGATATTATTATTGTTTTATTTTGTCTGATTTATGGTTTTGCCGTGACAACGGGCAACAGTAGCTGCTTGGTTCCGCTAGCTAGTGTAATAGCTTCAGTTCAAGCAGAAGATCATTAAACATATACTTAGGTAGCTATCAAGTTTGTACCTAACTTAAAACATAAGATAAGTAGCTAGCCTCCTAATAATGAAACATTCCTTAATTAACGAGAAGGCAGAAATGGTAATAAAAAAAAGGTTCAATATCCAATTACATTTCCTCTGACCATATCTCCTGGTTCCAATTGGAGTTCAGCATTGGAACTAAAATTTGTGGTTTGAATTGAAGAGGGCTGTCCACAAACGCAGACCGAAGCATATGAAGGATCCAACTATAGAACTTGTGTGTTTTCCTTGTAAGGGGAAGGTGTACACGGTACTCAAAACAGTTTCTATATATATATATATATATATATATATATATATATATATATATATATATTATGGTTAAACAAAGTCTCTTTCTCTGAGCAATTTATTCTGAGCAATTGTATTAGTATAGCATAACAATAACAATTCAGACATAACAATTCTAAAACTAAAGCAGTAAAAAAATGCCCACAGATTGAACCTTCTTGCCACAATTGATCAGACATGACCAGTTTGTTCAAACCTTGTATTACAAGCTCTCCTTTTGATGGGTGACTAAAGTCACCTCTCATTTTTCTACCAGATTATGAAACATGCACTTTTTGTAAATATAGATTTTCTGAATATTGATTTTTGCAAGTGGTTGGACCTGGATGAAAATCACATCCTCCAAGTCCAGCAGCCATGGGACACACAGTGACCCATGCCCAAGACAGAAGCTCATTGGCATTTCTCCCCATCTCCACATGCCAATGTTTGAGATTCAGGGGCAGCAACATTTGAGCAAGAGGCTTGGTTATGTCCACATGGCAGGCAGTGGTGCTGGAGGAAAGCTTTCTGCAATGTCAAAATGTCCAAATGTCTCTCTTAAATTTCCCAACCTGAAAACAACAATTATTTTGTTTGAAAATGACATTGTGTCCCTCTTCTTAATTATGCTCACCAGATAAATTAGGTGTGCCACACATAAAAAGTTATTGCTGTGGAAACTTCTGCTGGAACACTGCACATTGGTGTGGCATAGTAGAGCATGACAGGCTCATTCAATTTTTAAAATCTAGTCTATAACTGTGCTAGTCTCAGAGTTCATTCACACTATAGATGTCATACTGTTATTTTTTCATATTTGTTATGGAAATTAGACTGAAGGATTATATCTATTATAACTATTATATTGTTTTTTGTTTAAATTTCTTCCAGTTTTTTCCTCCCAGTTTGGTTACCAATTATACCCTCTATTCATTTCAATTCACCCTCCCCCACAAGTCTGCCACCCATTCTCTGATTCGAGCCAATTTTTCCAAAGGATGGCAGATTCGCCTCCTCCGAGACAGAACCCGCCCACCTACTCTTTTACAGGGATGCCCCTACACTCCTCAACAAACTCGTGCCGGCTCACTCTCCCCCCTTCCCCTGGGGCGGACAGCCAAATGCCGCCCCCGATCGGGGCTAACAGCCAGGGCTAGTCTGGCACACACAGGTTTCGAACTGTGTCCATGACAGGCAGCTCACACTCGTATCGGACCAGCCAAAGTACGGGTGCGTTAGACCGCTTCGCTATCCCCCAGCCCTAATCTCAGATATAGTTGAACAGATTAGTTTAG
Source organism: Aldrovandia affinis (assembly GCA_029706075.1). Taxonomy (NCBI): domain Eukaryota; kingdom Metazoa; phylum Chordata; class Actinopteri; order Notacanthiformes; family Halosauridae; genus Aldrovandia; species Aldrovandia affinis. The sequence goes on from JAINUG010000001.1 coordinate 12,218,233, forward strand.
TTGTAGTTTAAAAGCAAAGACAGGTGAATTGGAGCATGATGGGAACGGTTGACGGACCAGGTTCTCAGATTGGTTGTTTCAACAATATGAGATTCCTCTCTGAAGACCCTAACCCTAACCCTCACTCTTACAGCTATCCAATAATCCACATTGCACTCTTACTAGTGGAGGCTCACCTTGCTGAGATGTGGCCTGCAGCTGTACAACCGTTTTGTTGTCCATTTCCTCCAGCAGAGCACTGTGTGGACAGCATGCAGCAGGCCCTGCACCAGTCCGTCTTCTTATCGGCCATGTCAGCCCACCCCAACCGCGACCTGCCCCTCTGCTGGGAGCAGCACTGCAAGCTGCTGCCCGGTGTGGAAGGAGTGCAGGCCAGCCGCGTGGCACACTGGACTGTCCAAGAGGTAAGGAGAAAAACATGCTCCTCTTTACCTGATTTACTTCTCCTCTTTACTCTTGACATTATGCATTATCTTAGGTGGCCCAATAAAATGAATTGAGTTCAGGGTTTGGAAAGTTGTATTCCAGTTGCCAACTGAAAAGAAAGAACACCCTAAGACACTCCAGATTGTGGTGTCTATTAATAAAAGGTACATCCCCAGTTGTGTTATTCCAGTTGATGCATTATGATCATTGTGATTTCAGCACTCAACATACAGCATAATGAGGGGGAAAAAGCATACTAAAAATACAGCTGAGATGTTGCCTGTTATTGTAATTCCATCTGTATATTTCATTGTGTGTGTTTCACATGATTTGAGAAAGTGTGTGGCAGTCTCTGTTTTATGCTCTTGAGATAAAACTTTGGTGATTTCTGGGGAAAAATCGAGTGTTCTGTAAAGAGCTCATTGTGCTTGCCTTGTTTCCAGCCTGTCCTCTCCCACTTAGTTTTCTGACTCAGTGCCATATATAAGGATTTGCCCTCAAAAGGATTCATATGCAATAGTAATCCCACCAGTAGACAGGTGTGCACTGTCATATATATATAATATATTCAGAGACCATCACATGTATGTGAGGAGAAAATCGTGTAAACAATTTGCTTTATCAGCGGGAGTTATAAACACACGCTTAACAAATTGCATCAACATTGTCCAAAACAGTTGTAGTGGCTTTGTTTGCATTGTATGTTACTATGGCAACTGGTTCTAGTCAAGATTGGCTTGTGCCTTTTGCTATCTGTGCAGATATATGAAGATGCTCACTTGCAACCTCCAGAAAAGTACAGTATGTCTCAGTCCAGTTAAGTCTCTGCCTGAGAGCCCTTTCTTTAGAAGGACAAGCATGAAAATGTTTCTGCGCAAGTACAAAACATATCATTATAAATCTGATGAATTATAATGATATATAGTTATAACGGCATGCTAATAATGAAATGACAAGATTAATATTTATTTTATTAGTATATGCCTTTGTCCAGGACAGCTTGCATAGCATTTTTAGAAATTATCCATTAACACAGCTGAACGTTTTATTGAAGCAATGAAGGTTAACTACCTCGCTCAAAGGTGCTACAGCAGGGTCCAATCTGGGTATTGAACCTGCAGCATCCCGACTCTGTTGGCGTTATATTATGGCACAACGATGCTCTTACGGCTATTGCACGGGTAATCATCAGGAGAGTCTGCATCTCTCTCGGTCCTCGCAGTGGGACCCTAGCTGATGAGACGAGCCTACGTGATCAGGCCAGACATTGTTCCCTCCCGAAGACAAGCATCTCCGGCCCCCGTTTCAAGCTGGTTCAGCTCCTGCGCTTCTTCCGTGGCGTCCGAAGTTGCATCTCATCGCCGCCGTGTTCCGAGGAGGGAGCCCAACGGGGGAAGGAATCAATACTGGCTCAGAGCACAGAGAAGGATCTCCGCTCTTAGCACCGCAAACTCGCGAGAAATGGAATGGAATGGCTCTGAATGCAAATCAAAGTGAAAACATCTCCAGAGACGTGCAGCAACATGAGCGAAAGACAAAGCAATGAAAGGTCATAATGTAGGGGTTTAGAGCAAAGCGATGGTGGGGGGGGGGGGGAGGAGAAGGGGGGAGCTGAGGGGATAAGAGGTGGAGTAAAAAGTGTGCCTTTTGCTGCTAGGTAGCAGAGCGTTCTGTGGTTCTCAGAGCGGTTTGATCTTTGAATGGGGACTACGTTTGGAAGGAATTTGAAACCACAATTTGCTACACCTTAAACATCAAATATTGTCCAGTAGTGTTTGAAGTGTAGATGCATTTATGATTTCAAGAATGCTCAAATTCTATATGCCAAATGAGTACCTTTTATTTGTATAGATTGGTGTTTGATTGATCCAATGCTTGATGAGTCCAGGTCTGCAATTTGCATATTGGTAAGATATAAAATGCATGTAATTGAATCATTACCAACAGGATATACAGGTGTCTTAATATGCGGTTGGGCCACCACGAGCCGCCAGAACTTTGGCATACATTCGACAAGTGTCTGGAACTCTTTCGGAGAGAAATTCCATCATTTGGTGTTTTGTTGATGGTGGTGGAAAACGCTGTCTCAGGTAACCGCTCCAGAATCTCCCATAAGTGTTCAAGTGGGATTAGATCTCGTTTTCATTGTCAACAAACCATTCTGTGACCACTTGTGCGCTATGGATGGGGCATTGTCATTCTGTAAGAGACTACTATCAGGAGAGAAATTCTTCACCATAGGATGAAGGTGATCACTCGCCTTCAAAGAATGGCTTTGTATTTATTGGCACTTATCTTGCCCTCTAAGGGGTTGAGTGGGCCTAAACTATGGCAGGAAAATGCACCGCACCCCATAACAGAGCCGCCAGAACCCTTAATTGCTTTGTGTTTCCTTTATTTTGGCAGTTACCTGCATGTATCTGTTTGCATGATTAATTGATGATTTTTAATTATCCAGGCCCTTGGGGGCTCTAATAATTACAAAGTAGCTTTTCAACTGAGGGAACCTCTGTCTGTGCTATTGAAGCATAGGCCCATTTCCTTTGAGGTTTGCTCTTTCAATGAAAGTCCACTGGTCTTTCCCTAGATTCCCCTGAGTCCAATTACATCACATCATATTTCTGTAAGGACAGTGTCAGCTGGAAAAGAGAATGCACATGAAGACCTTTAGTTTTCCCCAAACGCAATGACAGAACCCTCACATGTACCACGCTCCTACTTCCACAAGGTAATGTCTACAAGCTAAGCCAAGTTTGGCAGTCAAGATCTGACAGCACAACAAACAGATCCCGCAATGGAGTTCAGTTTGTTTGGCAAGGAGGGCAAGCTGCCCGATCGAAAGGCGGTTGCGTAAGACTGAAGATCTTTATTGAACCGGAATGTTGTGTTTCTGCCTGAAACCCAGGGGGGGCATTCAAGTTAACAGTGATGCAAAAAGCTCTGACTCAGAATGTACACAATGCCAAGGTTAAGGTCTCAGCCCCATTCCATCCTCAGAGCAATACAGAATACCAGCAGACTGATGTCCAAGCTAGCTTCGTTATCAAGCTCACATTACTTCCCTCTCCCACACACACTAAAAAAGCCTACTGTACAGGTGATATGACATTAAAGATGTACATATATTGACTAATTTAGCAACCAATGTAATCATTTCTGATGTATTATTACAACAGATGAGTTGACCTATTTGAAACCCCACGATGCAGTTTATTTTTCCAGTTGAAAAAAATATCTCAGGCTTATAGCAAAGGAAGTACAGTATATGTTTCAGAGATAATAAAAAAAAAATAATATTAATAATTCAAATACTTTTATTTTATTGTGTAGCTTTCCCAACTGCCTGACTGCAGTCAAGGAGACAGTTTTTTTTTACTGAACTCAACACAGACACATTAATGTAACTAATATAATTTCCATTGATCTGCCTCAAAATTGTTGATCCCTGCTGAACTTGTTTCATAAAGTTTATTTTAAATGAACATTCAAACATGAAAACACTGATTTTGCCCGTATACTAGTCTTTGCTTACATGCATTGAAAAAAACTCTGTAATTGATGTGATAATATTGTTTTACACCTTGCCGTTATTGGGCCACTTCAATGTACGTCTGGAAAAAAAGGCAATAAGAAATGACATCATTTGTCATTGACATCATTTGGGAAATGACATCATTTGTCACTCAGGTTGCATAGCCTTTGGTGCTATTATAGGCTGTAAGGTGAGCTACCTGTGCACCCAAAGGTCGGTATAGTTATCTTGTTCCAGCTACATGCATGGGGGTCATATTCATGTGGCCTTCTGGTTGCTGGTCTCCAATGTAGCTTTGATCAGTGTCGTGGGAGCATCAGTCAAATTAAAGCCTACATTAAATAAAAGCCACCAAGTCACTATATTTAGTACAGTTTATGAGTTCACACTTTTTAATCATGCATCACACTGTGGGCCGTTAACAGCAACAATCCATCACTGGCCTGCAGGTGCTTGTAATTGCCTCAAACCGCCTGGATAATGAATGATGCATGGAAGAGTGATCAACTGTGGCCGAACGTCACTGGAATCGGTCATAGAAAATCACTTACAGTACAGTTCAGTTTCCACTCGTGAAGGATGCCGAGAGACAGGTCTCCCGTGAGGCGCTTCTCATATGAGCTGTCTGTTTGGAACCGCAGAGCTGTGGCCAGCAGCATGGAGTGCGTGAATGGCAGTGTATCTGGAGGCTCTTAAACCATGTGGTTACTGTGCATTACGGTGTCAATTGTGATTCATTAAAGGGGTGGCTCATGAAAATCAACCATTGTTATTATGTTCAATCAAAATGCATGGAAAAGAGAAGAAAAATACATTTTGCTACTAAAGAGGAAATACTTAAATTATCATGCCAAACTCCTCGAATATCTCTCTGAAAAAAATGGTTTTAAAAAGCTAAATCTCTTCCATGTCATTAATACCAAAATCTGAATGAGCTTGTCCTTTGCTACAGTCTGTGCAATAACAGTCTGTGCAGTCTTTGCACTGCTTAGAGTGTATTGTATACATGTTAGTTATATGTCATATTTTAGTGTAAATCGTTTTTTCTTATTGCAAGAAAGAGAGACACTTTGTAAATCCGTTCCTAACGAGTTGCGTATGATTTTATTGCTGCCCGTGATTGAAAAAGAAAAGATCAAAATGGTAATTTTCAATCAGGGAAACCAATTGGTAACTTCATAAAACATTTTTGTTCATACATCTTGCCAGGCAAACCCCACGGTTTTTATTCGTTACAAATGTAATGTTATCTACCATGGTTTAAAGACACGGATGAACAGGTTTATGAATAAATATGAACGGGAGGGAAACGCCCACTCTAACTAGATAATGGTGAGCTGTCAAACTTTTGCTACACATCAAATCAGGTTTTGAACAAATATATTGTCTCTAGACATTCAGATTTTAGGTGATTTTATGTGTATGCTGAATGCGATGCTGAACCATACGCATGCTGTATAAATGACTGTCAGCACAATGCGTAAAACATCATGTTTTGAGTGTTTGTTCAGTGCGCTCATACATCTGTTTTGTTATTCATCTTAACATACACTGTGGGAAAAACTCCAATTCATTATCTGCATGCTATGATATTGTACAGAAACTTCGAGTAAGTCAGACATTGAGTGGTTTTGAAGTTGAACAGTTTCAAATTGAGTTTCACATTTTGAACAGGGGGAAATTGAGATCAAATGTGCTCTCAACTGTGGGTTTTTAAGCAAAGAGCCCATTTGTGATGCAGTGTATCATGGTGTGCATTCAAATTGTTTTGGGGCAAGATGCCAAGATGTAAGCCAAGACAAGCCTTAGTCATGCAATAGCATACACCCGTGGATGCATATTGATTGCAAAATACATTACTCTCCAAAAGCCATTGTTTCTAGTCTAAATTAGCTGCAGATGTTGCAATATTAATTCCGACAAATATTCAAAGTGACAATCAGCTCTCAGGCACTGCAGCAGACTAAAATAAAACGCCACAGCATTAATTAGGAACAACCTCACGTTACAGGGAGGGCCGCCGATGCTCCGAGCTGTTCACAGTTCTGTTATTTTGACACAGGGGCTTTTGAAAAAAGACTAAACTTTACACGCAGATCTGTTCTTGGCAGAAGAGGACGCTTCACAGGCCCCGCGCTGCTGGCAGCAGAAGGCAATTCTCTGATAACATCCTTGGATGTTGAGTTTAATTAGCTCTGTTTTCTGGCCGCTGCGCTGTGTGAGGACGGGGTGCTTCCACGCCACGTTTTGGCGGCTCGTGATCCTCCGCGTGTTCATAGATTGTTCTTCGGTACGGCCGAGAGGAGGGGTGTGAAGGCCGCAGGCCTGCGCCACCACGAAACTCCGTGTCACATCGAATCGCATCGGTCCGGTGAATCTTGCGCCCACGAAATGCCAAAGTCCGATGCGGCCACGGTGAAGTTGCTGCCCTTTTCTGAAGTGAGGCGAGTAAGGGTGTGAGGCAGATGCACGTTGAGATGGTTTGTGTCTGTGTTTGGAATATACTCTACTTGCTATATTCACAGTGCATGTGTGCTCCATATGGTATTGGGCAAATTGGATGTGAAATAGGTTGTGTAACCTTGTCATATTTACTGATACATGTAAATACACATGTAAATGGTTTGCTGAAAGCAAACTTATTATTACATACTTTGTACAAATGATATTAGAATAATGGTTGGATTGGTGGAAATGAGCACAAATGTTAGCCTTGAATACATTAAATATTCCTGAGTGGATGGATTATAAAAAGAGACATCACACTCCAAACATCCATATTCTCTCCAATGCATTATGCCAGCAATACAAAGGGGCAGTGAAATACAGTGTGTGGGATCCATCTTTCTCCACAATTTCTCCAATATATATTAATTGGCCGACCCTGGATAAGATCAGTGCATTACAACAGTGCAGCTGCATTGTGCCTGCGCAAGGGAAGACACGACCGTGTGTATGATTCACAAGATCCATGACTTTCTCACCCAATCCGCGTGTGCACTTGACCTGCTTGCAGATGCGGCATGCTCCCAGCCCATATGTTCCTCTTTAGCACAGAGCTGCCATCTCTGCCACTTCAGCTGGGAAGAGGATTCATCTTAAATAGTCTTTCTTCGAGATCCTCTCCTGGTATGGCCTCTCTTTCAGAGCGTTGGATTTCCTCATGTTGGAGAAACTGGTTTGCCTCGTCCTCCAATAGCCCCCAGGGAATGTGTGCAGTGCTGGCTGTAGTCACGCCCCCTCAGAGCAGGGATCTCTGTGCCATCATTGGATATTATGCAGAGAAAGGAATCCCAGCCCCCCACAGAATGTTTCTGTACTTTTTCCTATGAGAAGTGATACGATTCAAAAGGCAGGCTGAAGGCAACCCTCCCGCAACCGTCACCTGTGTAGGCAGTGAATGGTTTGTGTTAGTGGATGTCCCTGGCATAGAATAACTTGACATAATGGCAGTGGCAGTGGCTCTTCCTGTACATCTCAGCAGAAAAATAGATGCCATGACAGGCAATGGAGAAAAACTAGCTATCCTGTTTTCCATCAAACCGTTTTGGATAAACGTGTCCACGGAGCAAAATCGTTATCGAATATTCTGTGGAGAATCCCCACCATAAAGGGCTGCACGTTGAGGTAAACTGAATCTGGGATATGGGCAAACCCTCTCAAGCACATTATGAGAAGCATTAAATATTGCTGGAAATGACTGTGGTGTATTCCTGAGAAGAACTATGCAGACTGCACTGCTGTGAGCGAGGGGGGTTTGCGGGGGCCTGTGGATTCTCCCGACTGACTCAGTTTGTGTTTTAAATCCCATTTAGAATTATGGAAACTCGCAGGTCATTCACGGTCTAATGCTGTACCCAGATTTTACTCACACATCCTATTCTGTGCATTTTAGTGACTTGGGAAAAGTAGGCTAGCAACTGTACAGCCTATGGTGTTCTACAGCAGTGGCCCATATAGGATTTTAAATCACAGCCATTCCTTCCACAGATGTTCTGCTGACCAAGGTTTATGTTAGGAGGCCACCTTCTTTAACATCCCTGTCTGTACCTGTGTTTGTGTCTAGGTGGCCAGTTTCATCCACTCTCTCCCTGGCTGTGAAGAACAAGCCAAGCAGTTCAACGATGAGGTAAGAAGACCATGGCTAAGAGAACTCCCCGGGTGTTCGGGAGTTGCTAAGAGAAAACTAATGAGTTAGTTTAAGGATTTTTGACTCCTTTGATATATATCGACGGAAGTAATTGGGACAGGTACAGAGAAGCCTCTGCTACAGAACACATTTGCAAGCGTCAGCTGTGGGACATGAGGGGATGGCAGGGCTTATTCTCATTTTGCAAGCGTTGGTTTGTTGGAGTTGAAATCAGCCTTGGAAGAAAGATGTCATTCGAACCGCAGGCTGCAAAACACAGAATGCAAGAGACCGGAATTGGTATTCAGAGTAATGCCTTGCCTCTGAAGCAGTCCTTTCATTCGCTGTTTGAGATATTTTAAACATTGTTTTACACCAGTAGTGTTGTCATCGGTACCAATACCAAAAGATATATTGTCTTTTCTGTACCAGTGTGACTAAATTAGATTTTCCAACCAAATAACAGTATGATGCTGTAGCTGGTTATACCATTGATGAAATGAGGAACATTTGCCTGATGGTTACATTGATTCATGTAATGAATATATTTATAAATAATCTTTTTGTAGAAGAAAAAAATGATCAGTGTTTTGTGCAGTTTATTGCTAAGACTGCAAATCGTTTGTTCCCTCACATGTTTTGGATCGTTTTCTTCCCACAGCAAATAGATGGAAAGGCCTTCTTGCTCCTGACTCAGCGTGACATTGTAAAAATAATGAGTGTGAAACTGGGCCCGGCTCTCAAGATCTACAACTCCATCCTGATGTTCAAGCATGCAGAGGACAACCAGTCAGCGAGCAGCGACACCAACACATGAAGCCAAACCAACCCTTGCCTCATATACGTATATACATTCGATACATCTGTTCATTCCGAGAGCGTCAGTATACAGACACAAGGAAGAACCCGGGTAGAACATCTCGACTTCAGGTTTTAGTCACTCTTCTCGTTTGGACCATAGCCTCCCCGACCCGAACCTGCAGTCTGCCTCAAAAACTCAAAATGTAGGGGCGGTGGTCACCTCCGCAGCACGATGCACCGTCGATATGCCGTTTCATCTCCAGTGTTCTACTGAGGACTACAGTACAGGACTGACAATCACATTGTGGCAGTTCAGCTGTCATCTGCTAGGTCGTCAAGGTGCTAATCTGTGTTCAAAATACAACCGTTTAAAAATGATACAGGGGTTATTTTCCGATACGTCGTCTGATGTTGTCTGCCGGCTTTAAACCAGGACGTACCTGATATCGTTGTGTTTCTTATTTAATTTGATTCTGTTTTGTACAAATGCTTTATAATTTCACTGTACCTACTGATTCCCTCCTATTTATTGTGAACTAGTCGCAAATTTATAAGCATTTGCAGAGTTGTAGGAGCTTAATAAAAGTGTACATACAAGATTCTGGAATACCAAAAGGGTTTATGTTTTAAATTGACATAATTTATTTTATAATATATTCTTTGTTTAAAAAAAGTATTTAAAATGTTTTTTAAATGGGTAGTTGGAAATTGCCTTGTCTCGTGAGAAATTCCTAATTGAATTCTAATTTCACCATGACAAGTAGCAAAGACATTTTATCCAGTCTTGAATGTTTTATAGCTGATGCCATCCTTGGCTTGATTGCCATCATCCCGTTCTTTTATTAAATGTGAAACCTGTCTCCCCAGACGAGAAACATTAGGATACTCAGATAGACAGCAAATACTCTGTTCATTTCTTTATGAACTGTGATATCCACTATAGCTTTTTCTATCATTTTTAACAAAGCAACACAAAATGAAAATATAACTTGTCATAGTACATAATTAAGAAAATCGATTATTTGCTAGACATGGGACATTTTAAATCATGGTGCAACATTAGAGGCTTAAAAATGCCATGCGTTTCAGTGAGCAGATGAAATATGGAGGCTGAACCTTAACACGACAGAGTCTTCAGGAATGTGAGTCTGTTTAATGTCATTGTGCTTTTTTCTCTGGGGCCTGTTCTAACCCAAAGTTTTGACGGTTCAGATACATTTTGTTTCAGTGCTTTTTTCTGTCTTAAAGAGAGAATGCCCTTTTTATTCCAGTGCATGGAATGTACCAGAACATGCAGGTACAAGCCCCTGACTACTCCTTAAAAATTGTTGATCTTTAATTATAAAATGTACTTTACATATTTGTAAACCTTGTTTCTAACTTGTGAATCCACACTTTATACAATACCGTGCATTCAGATCACATCAATAACTTCTTATAACAGAATAAAGTTCAAAATACATCTTTGTCAATTAGGCTTCCCTTCCTTTTTATATTGTCTTCACAAGTACACAAACATCTGGATGTCATCCGATTTCATTGCTTGAAAGATGAAAACATCTTGGCATCTTTCCACTTTGAGTCATTTGGTTCTTGGAGTAATGAAGAATTTTTCTAGTTTGAGGTTTGCCGCACCAGTAGAATGCCATATAATACTATTATGTTTCTGCACTGTTCTAATTGCAAGTATAATTACCTCTTTATTTATTCATGCACTTATGTAGGGAATTGCATTGATTCTACACAGTTGTTATAGTAGGTTAACTGCTTCTCTGGGGATGCTGAAGGCTACAGTACCATTGGCATGGTAATATCAGCCCCATAAATATAAGATTGCTCTACAGTATATTTTGGCTTCAATTTTAGCTGACTTTATCCTGACCCACTCATTGTCGCAGGTGTTAAATGGTGACAGGAGTTACTACGAACTTGCTGAAGGCTGCATTTACTTTAACCACATTTTAACTCCGTACACCACACAGATAGTCTGAATGTTCTGACATTTTGTAGAAGGTAAGACCACAGAGGAATATTTAGCATGATCTGTTTTGTGCCTCCCGGGCAGAACTATAGGCATAAAATGATCGTTTTAACCATTGGAATGGACACGGTTGGTGTTGTAATTCAACGCCTGTGGCATGATCACAGATTAGTTAGTGGCTGCAGGAGGCTCCCCAGATATACTGTCAGATCTCCACTGAGATCTCTGCTTCTAGCCATGGTAGCCAAAATAATGAGCCACTGGGACCTGCCCAGCATTTTTATACATAACCCTAAGCATGATGGGATGTTAATTGCTTAAATAACTCAGGAACCATGCCTGTACGGAAGCACCTGCTTTCAGTATATTTTTTATCCCTCATTTACTCATGTTTCTAATTAGAAACATTACCCAAAATAGAAGAAAGGTGGCAGGAAATGCACTTATTGCTGCATTCATTTTATTAGCGTTGGACCGAGCTTAAAGATGGCATGAAGGTGAACCTTTAAAATATCTCAAACAGCAAATTAAAGATTACATGAAAGTGATTCTAGTAATCACTTAATCTAGCAACCTGAACACTTCCTAAATGAGGACGCTGGGAACGTTTTTATGAAGAGCTCAGGTGCAGAGGGTTTACAAAGTGCCCATTTGGACACTTTAATGTTAATTGTTAACTATTTGTCAGGATCGAGTGCTTCCAAAGACATCACATCATAGCCTTGGTGATTATAAACCAAATAATTGTAGTACTTTTAAAAGTTCAGTACAGATTTGGTTTCAACATTTTTTAAAGTAGTATACCTGTTATTGGCAGTAGCAAGTGAAAGTTAGCCACACTTGCTATGCCATTAACTGACACCCATTTAGCTAAATGTTGGCATTATTTCATATTTACCAGTGGGCTAATGTTAGGTGTGCTTGTTAGAAACCCGAAGACAACAACAATCTACAAACATTGGCCACGAGCCATAGCCTAACAAGAATCATCCAAGTTGGCCCTTCCAAGTCATTTGGCTATTCTACTGTACCGATTTCTGGCCAACTGGTCAAATAGTCAAATATTTTAGGTGTTTCATATGCACCAATAATCATCACTGGACAAACCAGAGAATGTTTACAGTGATGTTATCTGACTCAGGGCACCTAGGTGAAAGGTACTGTACTAAATGTGGTAATGCAGATACCGTTACCTGAAGTAATCTTTTCAGAGCGTGTAAACATGCAGTTCTGCATCTCCATCATACTTCCTTCCTAATATTTATGTGACATTAATGGGACTTTAGAAAGGTAAATGTGCCATTGCATTAGCCACAGCATCATTGCGAGTCACTGACCCTCCTGCATTAGTTAAAGCTGTTAATGGGCTGCTGTGCTATTGTCGCATGCAAACGGAACGCTCTCATCGGGCATTTTAACATTCTCTCATGATTGTGTGAAATATGAGAGTGACTGATCAAATAAAAAGATGAATCCAAGCCTGTGGTTTGCCAAAATGTTGTTGTTTTTTACAGCACCCCCCCACACCACCCTGGGCTTTTGATAACAGTGAAGACACATTTAGGTGGAAGCAGGCAGCCATTTGAGTTTTGAAAGAGACTGACTGAGCACTGTGAGCAGGGAAATGAATGGTATTCCAAGGCTCTTGAGGCAAGACTGTGAACTGCAGCAAAGCTCACATCAAAGGGAGTGGAGGTTTCCCTTAATGAGAATCTTTCCAAGCACACAGAAGATTCTTCACATCAGCTGACGCTGGTTCAATAACCTTGAATCATCTTAACTTCAAGCTGGTTCATTTTGAGACATGGTTGGTCTGTGGAAATGCTTGCTATGTAAAACCTGGCATGTAACATTCTGTGTTGGGTGTATGGTTCTACATTACTACTGGTGGGAAAGCTGCTTAAACAGATTCTTAATATGTTGGAATTGACTTGATATTTTTCCTGCTGCCCAAACACATTCAGAATTGTGCCGTTAGCTGAAGCATTGGCATGTTTGGGGAGAGAAAAAACGTACCTCACTTGCAGCCACAGTACCTGTGAACAGTTTATTGTGAAGTGGTATTCTATTTGGTTGAGAAACGTGTTTTCTTAGCGTTTTAATTTGTTCTGGCCGGCCTTGTCTCTGTTTCTTATACACGTGTCCAGGATGGTGGCCTTTTCCTGATTTTCTTCGTCTACTTTGTGTTTGATAGCCTTATCCGGACCATATAGTGCTTGGAATGCAAAAGAAAATCCCTAATATTCCTCAATATATTGACTCTCATCGAACCATGTGCAGGCTACAAGATAGATTATTCGCCTGTCAGTGATTGACCAGTCAGTTTCTGGCTATTGTTATAACCTCTTAGACGTATATTATGAACATGCTGTACAGATGTTTACTTAGGATAACGGGTAAGAAAATAAAATCAATCGGAAACAATGCAGGCATTTGATGCATAATCTCTATAATTATTAAATACATAAGATATAATGGGGGGGGGGAAAAAAAATCTGCCAAAGGTTGGCGTTCTTGGAGCACCCATTTTAACGTAATAGGTACCCCACCCCCGGTGGAATATTCTCAAATGCTCACATAAGCGCGTTTATTTCCAGACTCAGTTTTTGGATCCTTTGGGAAATAATTGCAGTGTAGATGTCGTTTAGGTGGATGTGTGGTCTTGGATCCGTTTCCGATAAGATACAATGCAACAAATGTAATTACCTGCGATTATTTAGCAGACATCAACTGTTAAACTGCGGGATGCCATGGACAAGTAGAACAATAACTTATTGTATATCGTGATGTAACTATGCAAACCGAATGTGTTAGTCAGCTGTGTCTTTTTCTCAAATACAACTAAGCACTGAAATACAAGCAATACTTAACGTGGTTATATTTGAATGCATGAATAATGACACAATTCAGAAAGAGTTTTTGGATTGTGGAGGTTGTGGGTGACGTCGAATGATACCTTACGCAGGTTTATATTAGTGTTCCTAGCAGTCTAGCTACAGTACATGCACACTGAAAATGGTGTGGACGTACCATAACTGGCGCTAAGACTAGCCTACTCGAATTATCTTTTTTGGAGGTACCGTCGCCTACATCCAGACTTGGACACAACTCGTTACTGAAAGTCTAGGATAAGACGGCAATTATTGAAATCCTGCAGCAATTTCATTTTAGCACATCTGTGGTATCATAGCAACACCAGTCAAGAATCATAACATTGGTAACTTCGGCAGTATCCCGATCACCCCTTCCTGCCAGCAAAAAACTCACCATCGCAAACTCTACGCGCAGCCTGCTGACAGACACTCCCGGGAGCCAGCGCAAACGCGGCGAATAAAAGGAAGGCATTCGCAAGAGACGCAGGTAAACTGGAACCCTCAATGGAAACTACAATGTGGTGTGTTCTCTCGTAACTGAAGAAGCTTGGCAAGTCTCTTGTCAAATGGACGCACACGGAGTACACGCCAGTTTTCTCCACAAGAGAAACCCAGCGCCGAAGAGAGAAACTTTATGTTTGTATGTTTGAATAAAACGCGGAATGCATCTTATTTTCTTACGTGGTAGAGATTCTCGTGTCTTCCTTGGTAAGTTAAATCGGTCACTATGTTGCCTAAATAAATTGTCAAAAGTCATTTTCGAACAACAAATAAATCCAGCATTTTCAGGTCGAGTAAAACTGTTTGCAAATTGACTCAAATGTATTAAGATCATTATATTTCATGTATTTCTCTCAGGTTCTTCCACCGTAGGCTACCAGATGGTTGATGAATGTGAGTGAATGTCACGACCGGAGGTGATAACTAAACATTTTATGAAAATCTAGGCTCTGTGTATTTGTTACAGATTGGTATTACATTTGAAAAACGTACAGAATGGTGAACATTGAAGATTCTGCTCTACCAAATGCTATCAACCATGTAGCAAGCTAGCTGTACAATATTAAATTCGATCAATTTCATATTTCATACATCTGTATAAAGCAACTATATATATATATATATATATATATATATATATGCAATGTATAGGCTACGCAATAGCTACTGTAAACCATAGTTTTCTTGATTTGTTGCTGAAATCGTTAAACACATTGCACACAAGGCTTATGTACACGAATTGATAAAAAATGTATTGGAGTCCCCTTTTTACAATTGTTTCTTTTGACTCGTATGTCATTACCTTACGGCAAAAAATGGCAGTGACTACGTAGGCTGTTGATTGTGTATTGATTGTGCGGCGAAGTGTTCATTTTTGGAATGCATACATATGCATATTATTTGTGCTGAACTGGTCGCTAACTCGCAAAGCTCTTTAATTAGAACATTTTTATGCAGAAAAAATGTGGGCTAGTGAGTCAAATTGTTGTCAAGCTGTAATAGCATATTCCGTGCGTAAGACACGATCGGTTTTAGTTCGACTTTATTGAGTTATGGAAATAATTAATTAATTGCATTGAGTCTTCGTTCCTGAAAGCGTAGTCAACTACAGGATGAAGCTGCAGATGGTCCGGTTCTCTACCCGGAGGATGTGAACCGCCGTGCAGCTGCATTCAATGCTTAAACATGCGCGTGCTTTTTGTTCTCTGCGCTCGATGCTAAGGAAAAGAGAATCTGATGGGCAGATGTGGCAGCTTTGCTCATTGTAGCTGAGACCGGTCAGAAAGTAGCTGTGTGGACTTGCCAATCACGGGGAAACAGCCAAACGCATAAGTGGCCGCCTGTCAATTAATGATTGTATAGCAGCAGAAATCATCTAGGCTACTGTTTTTACGGTGCAGAATTATGGAAGGAAGCCATTTCTTTAAATATACCATTTAGAGTTCATTTGCATCTTAAACCCATGGTTAAGATTTGTCAGCTACCTAATCATCGACGTGATGCTAGCTTGTGTTTGAAATTGAATACATTTTAAATACAGGGAATAATTTGACTTATGATATTTATAAATGCGTGGTAAAAGGTAAATAGCAGTTGATTTTCTTTTTAGATGTGATGTGTGACTGTTGCGTTGGATAACATTTTAACATTTTGAACATTACGGCCTTACAAGTAGCGCAATTTGCACTCTACATCATACATATGTTAAATGAATTATAAACCACACCATGAAATATACACAAATAGGAAGTGTGGTGGCTTTCTGTTGTTCAATACATGTCAACACCAGCTGTCACTCTTTCTGTCTGTACTTCTTTAGATAACCCAACACTTCCAAGTCAATTCTGAATCGATGCAAGTGCATTTTTTAGTTGCCTTCAAATGGCAGGCAGTAAATATATGGTTTTAATGTAACCCTGCAATGACCTTGTGATTCAGGACCTAATTTCCCAGAGTCTCAGATTCCTCATGGAGCGGGCTACAGAGTGCCAGTGGAACACACACTCGGATGTCAATCATTTGAAGCTGCACACTGTCTGCAGCGAGGAAAGGCACTCTAAACAGTTTGCTGAAGGCAATCAAGGCCTGGATGTTTGTAAAGACGTGGATTTGGGCTCTGCAGGGACACCTCTGTTTACCAATTTTGTATATAAAATGCATGGTAAACAAATTCAGTTCTTCAACTGATGCTGTGCCTGTTCCGTGAGTTCTTCAAGTCATGGACCCTCTGGTGTCACATTCCACAGTGGAATATGTTTCAGCCTCAGTTCCCAGCTGCAGCCGATACGATAGACCTCCACATTGAATTAAGATAGAGCTCCAGCAGACGGGGCCAGACACTGTGCTCACGTGGTCTGTACATTAGTGGCGCTGCTCCCGGCTCAACTCTCTAGGTTGTACTGACCTCTTCATGCAACCAAGACTTCCAGTTTAACCCCCTCAAGGGATCGTGATGGCCCCAACATTATTTTGGCATAATTATCCGTGGTGGTTTGCATTTAGGCCTAGCACATTAGTATGCTATTACAATAAGTATAATCCTCAACTGGTTACGTACTGGCACGTTTTTAATAAGGCAGATCAGTTAAAATAATGTAAGGACAGAACAGAGTGTTCCACAAATCATTTGAACTGGCTTTCACTTAACCACTGCGTCCACAAATTTGTGGTTTGACAGTTATTTTTTCACAAAGATTTTTGTTTGGTTTTGGTTCTTGGCAGGGAGGTCTGGGAATGTTGGTCTGGGGATCATCAGTCCATGCCCTTCACCTTTCACCTCTGGCACACACAAGCTGGCAAATGTCGCACAGCCCTGTTCAAGTCATGGAGGAAAATTAAGAGATGTCCCAAATAATCATGTGAAATGCTTACATTTTCTGCCCCCCAATTTCCAAATCTTCTGCCCCACACCTTCCACTCAAAACAGGATTTAGGTATGTAACATGAGTAGGTATTAAACTACTTGTTTGATAACAACACTTATGGACGTCCTGATAAAAAAAAGGTAAAACTATTGAAATGTGTTTTATTGAAATGTGTGTTAAGCCCACTTGTGGAAGGAATTAGCACTTACACTGGCATTCTTCCACACCGGATGTATAATTATCAGGCAAAGCAAAAGAAGGGGGAATAAATCTGCCTACATGGAAACAGTTCATTTTTTGCATTTAATAATTCTCCAGCAAAACATGTTTGGATTGAAGTGGTGTCAAAATTCTTGTCATACAGTTCAGCACCCTGGACAGAGACAAACAGATAATGCCAGCTGGATACATTTTGGATAAAGGAATCTGCATTGAAATCTTGAACAGAAAATACTGGTACAGTATGTTCTCATCAGAATATATATTTTCAGAATGGTATAATCTCTTCAGACCGCTAGTACAATTTCTCCAGAACCATAGTACATTTCTTCAGAAAGCCATATGTAAAATGTTTTCACAGTGTACTGTAATAATATCTTCAGAATGCTAGTAAAGTTTCTTAAATATGCTAGTGCTATATTTTCAGAATGGTAGCACTATTTTCAGAATGCTAGTAGCCTATAACCTATTCATAATATCAGAACAATAACTTCAGAAAGCTAGCACTACTGTACGCAGTCACAATTTACATGGCTGTTATGCATCAGAGTAGAATGTGTGGGTGTCCGTTCAGATTGGTTGTGTAAGCACATCATGTACTACTGGCCTCTCGGAACATCATGATCACACATCATGGGGAGGTTTCTGTTAACAGTTTTGTTCACTTAAAGTAGTTCTGCTTTGTTTGATTATCCATGTTACAGATTTTTACCCATAGTCATGGAATACAGGGGGTAGACAAAATAATGTATAGTAATATATAGGAATATATGAACTATTTAATATTTGCCCTTTGCCTTCAAAACAGCTTCAGTCATTGGAGGCTGGCGGATAAAGTAGCGGTCTAACGCACACGTATTTGGCTGGTCCTGTATGAGTGTGAGCTGCCTATCAGGGACACGGTTAGAAACCAATCTCTGCCAGACCGGCATTTGGCTGTGCGGGGGACAGGGTGGTCGGCACGCAAGGGTGTCTCCAGGAAGGAGGCGGATTATCGCCAGCCTCGGAGAGTAGCTTGCCCCGTAGAGACGGGTTCATGGGGGAGCGTTAATAGAAATAAATAGAGGGTATAATTGGCTTCCAAATTGTGGCAAAAAACGGGGAAAGATCTTAAACAGAATTTAAAAAACAGCCCTTCTTGGAATGCTGTTATACAAATTTTGAAATGTTTCTAGTGGGATATTGGACCATTCTTCAACAAGTGACCCTCCAGTTCTTTGAGAGATGAAGGTGGTGGAAATCTACTCCGCACTCTATGATCCATAAAGGTTCAATCATGTTTAGATCTGGTGATTGGGGAGGCCATGGAAGGTGTTTTACTTCATCCTGGTTTTCATGAAACCACTCTTGAATCCATTTAGCAATGTGAATGGGGGCATTATCATCTTGTAATATGGGAGCATCTTGAGGAAACAATGTTTGCACCATAGGGTGCACCTTGTTGCCTAAAATGGCTTTGTATTCCATGGCTGTAATTCTACCATGCATGGTAAAAATCAGACCCATTGACTTCCACGAGATGGCTGCCCATACCATAACAGATCCACTACCATGTTTAACAGTTGGGAACAAGCAATGTGGGTCAAATTTAGGCTTTCTCCAATTATAAACCAACATTGATGTAAGAAAAAGAGTAAAGGATGACTCATAAGACCATATTACTTTCTTCCACTGCTCTGAAGTCCAAGTTTTGTACTCATTACTACCAGGGCATGCGTTATTGCACATTGGTCTTGATTACAAGTGGTTACAATGTCATCTTTGTGAAGGTCACAGTGTACAGTTTTTCTTGAGACTGGGTCACCAAGGTGTAGATTTTGTTCTTTGGTCATTTTTGAGGCTGTTGTTTTATGGTTTTTAGTAACTATCATACTAAGTGTCCATTTATCCCTGTCCATGTTCCCTTTGACACATTAAAATAACTAGTTACTAAATAATAATCAAATAACGTTTCTGTGACTGACACAACTGCAATTTGGGCACCAACTATTTGACCTCTTTCAAAATCAGTTAGATCGCTTGTGTTGCTTTAGAAACTCACACATTAAAGTGATGATTTTAAAACATATTTTATAGCAGAAACATATAGGTAAATAGTACTGAAATTAATATGAAACACATGTAGACTTCCTTTTAATTGCAATTTACTTCATTCAAATTCCTTTTTCATTTGGTGTTTCCATTATTTTGTCTAAGCACTGTATCTTTATATTCCCAGAGCTGTTTACTCATGCAGCTAGCCATGGTACAGTATAAGGTAGCCATGGTACAGTATGTATATAGGGATATGGAACAGCAGCTAGACCATTTAAAATAGTAGTATAACCATCTCACTGTTCCTTTACTATACCCAATACCAAATTAAGATTTACAAATTTAGTATTTGTCAACTATAGCTTACAGACTTTTATTTACACCCTTGATAAAGATGAACAAAAGAGATCATATAAAATAAACTATATAAGTAATGAGCTTTATTTTATGCTAACAAAATGCAGAAAATGATATTCTTTAATAATAATGCATTGGTTCAACAATCAAACGGTTCACAAATTATAACTTTTTACCCATAGAAATTTAGAATCACAAATATTCACAACCCTGTTATCAGTACTTTGTGGTTCCTCCCTTGGCCATTATAACAGCAAGTAGTCGCCTTCTGTAGTGTCCTACGAGGTGATGGAATTCTTGGGGGGGATCCACAACCATTCCTCATGCAGAATTGTTCTAGTTCCTTCAGGGTCTTGGGTTGACGTTTGTGGACTGCTTTTTTGAGTTCAAACCACAAATGTTAAATTGGATTCAGGTCTGGAGATTGAGATGGCCACATCAGGACATTGATCTTGTGCTCTGTCAACCATTTCTTCGTTTCTTTGGACATATGTTTGGGATCATTGTCTTGTTGGAAGGTTCAGCTGTGGCCAAGGTGTAGGTTTTTGGACAAAATGTCTTGGTACATGCTAGAGTTCATGGTTCCATCTATTTTAATAAGGGCCCCAGGGCCTGTGGATGCAAAACAACCCCAAAGCATTAAAGATCCACCACCATGTTTCACCGTAGGCATGAGGTGCTTTTCAACATTACTTGCATTCTTTGGACGCCAAACATAACCTTGATGTGCATGTCCAAAAAGCTTGATTTTTGTTTAATCTAACCACAGACACGGTTCCAATTGTAGTTCAGATGTAGTTTGGTGAATTCAAGATGCCTTTTTTGGTGAATTGTCTTCAAAGAGGCTTCCTACTTCCAACTCTGCCATAAAGGTCCATGTCATGGAGGCGTTGTCGAATGGTAGCTTTAGACACCTTGTAACCCCAAGATGCCAGGTTGTTTTGGAGATCTTGAACTGTGCCCCTTGGACTTCTTTTTGCCTCTCGAACCATCTGTCTCACTACACGTGGGGGCAAGATAGACTTCTGTCCTCTACCTGGCAAGTTAGTGATAGTGTAACTTTTTAGTGATTTTCTTTGTAGCCATCTCCTGATCTGTAGAGGTCAACCTTTTGTCTGATGCTTTCAGGAAGTTATTTGCCTTTCATCATGATGATGGCTGACCACAGTGTTTCAAACATGTCTTCCCTCCTTTTTATATCCTAGAGAAACAGGAAAACATTGTAGGCCACTGTATAGTTCCATAACCTTCCAATGAACTTCAAATAAGTTGTATATTTATGAAGATTTGTCTTTGTTGGATTCAATTTAAAAGATTAGTTAGGGGTGCGAATAATTGTGATCCAGATGCTTTCTGGAAAAAATATATTATTAATAAAAATATATATGTTGTATATACAATTGTATTAGTATTGGAATTTTCTGTATTTCTTAGCATAAAATATACCTCATTACTTATATTGTTTATTTTATACAGTCTCTTGTATCATGGGTGTGAATAAAAACAGAGTCTACTGTAGGTCTTTACTGTAGGACTTTAAGACCTCTACTATTTTTGCAAATGTATCTTTTTTATCTTAAGGAACATGCATATATTTTATTAATCCACCATGCTTAGCTTATGAATTGACTGTTTGTATATTATTTGTTTTGTTTTTTTAATTAATGGATTGCACTCTTATTTAAGCCTATTGGTTAAACAGAGTTGAGCCAAGCAGAATAATTTCAATAAATGAATTAAATAAATGAAATTAATCCACTAACAATTTAATTTGGTAAAGCTGGGACTGAAGATTGCAATATTTTGCATACTGTCAATTGGTTTTACTGCTCATGCACTTACCTTAAAGTGTATACTTAAATAAGAGTGCAATCCATTTCAATTCATTTTTTGTAGATTTTCTGACATGAGTTAGGAACAATTTAGAGTTCAGGGCCCGTATTCACAAAGAATTTTACTTACCACTAAATCGCACTAAAACATTTTAGTTAGGAGTCCCACCTTAAAACCTATTCACAAAGCTGCAAAGACAAACTCATACTAAGGAATTCCTAGATTTTTCAAGCTAAGAGTGAGGGCGGGGTTGACGTCGTTGCTATGGATGACGTTGTTTCTCATGAACGAGCTTACTCAGAATGCCCACAGCGATTGGCTAATATAGGGGATGGGTCTCTGCCCGCGATTTCAACCTATAGCTAAATTGAACCATCATAGAGAAATACAGTTTTTCTGCCGCTGTCACGTTTTAAAGTAACAATTCCCTAAATCTCGATGCAGAGTTACAGCGAAGAGATAGACAACCATGTATGTTTTGGTTTGCTTTGTTTTTCATACTAAATGCCTTTCCGGGAGGCAGGTTTTTAGAAATTAAATTAAACCGACCGAAATTAAAAAAAATTTAACATTAGCGATCTTTTAATTTTTTTGGAAATTAATTCAGGCATAAGACCACCCTAGTTAAATCGCCTTAGGCGTACTGAATCAAAAAAAGTATTTTGTGAAATTTTTGAATAAAGATTTAGTGAAATAACTTAAATTGAAAAACTGAAATGATCATTCATTCAATTCCTCGAGAATAGTTATTCCTAATTTTTGGTGGAAACGCGCCTTTGGTCCCCGTTATTATTTTTTTTGCTGATCCGAAAAATGATCCGATGCACCCCTATTATATTCTAATAAAGATTCTAAAATACAAATGTAGGCTACGTGTCACTGATTTAACATGAAACCAAGAATACTGACTAGTCAATTGGTTACATGTCTGCATCTCGTAAACAATCAGCAGGTATCTATATATAATATATATAATATTATATATATATAATACCCTCGCGATTGAGTTGGTACCTTTTTATGAGCTCTGTATCATTCAATATCTCCAGTGTTGACGCGATTGCGACAACGATTGCCGGCAGCAGCAGATTTTCGGATCGCCGTGAGTAGGTCTGTAGCGACTTAGAAGTCCTCTTGACTGCTTCTAACTTCTCCTGGACTTAGGAGCTGTTTTTAGCTCTCAAACCCTTTGTGAAATACTCTTATCCCCAAAATTTAGGAGTCCTAAATTTATGAGTGACACTCCCATTATTTTTCGGAGTTGCTCCTAAATTGCGGAGTTACGACCAACTTTTACCCTTAAAATGCTTTGTGAATACGGGCCCAGGTATATAAAAGTTGGCGACAGAGTAACACCATTTCACTGATGGTAAAATGGTGGCAGTATGGCAGTAAGACAGTATGACATTTTTGAATCCACAGCCTTGTATTTATTGGAAAGCATCAGGTGTGGGTCCTTTGTGAATATATTACTTACAGACAGCACATTAATAACAATTCTTAATGGATTTGATATACATAAGGTTTTTTGTTTATAACATATAACATAGCACATGTTGTGTTGACTTATTAGCTACTTGATATAGGTGATATGCTGCTAGTTGGAATGCTCTTCACATATTTAATATTTGTATTCAGTACTTGTGCATTCTAAGGCACTGGACATAGTCTGGCTGCGTATAGGAGTGGCTCCGATGTACCGGAAAAACAGTCGACAGCTCTGTGAATGCTGACTCGTGGGAGGCGGCACATCACTTGGTCACGGCCGGTCTCGGGGCTACAGCAGCAAACTCACAATACAGTACAAGGTGATTGACATGAAAAAGAGAGGGTGTAATTGGCTACTAAATTGAGAGAAAATGGGGAAAAAATATCAGAAACAATAGATAAAAAAAAATGTATGTACTTATCCACTGTTCACCAATAAAATGAAAACGAAGGTGTTATGCATATCAAAGAAAATGTCATAATTTATTTCCAACCAAGACTTTTATATTATTTAGTGCTCCATTTGCAAATCATTTCCAGTGCAAAACCAATGATGATTATCACAATATCCACGCATATGCCCAAAGCAAACACGGATGGATACGGCCATGGAAATATCAGGGGAGCCTTGAAGAAACTCAGTCGCAAATATTATTGTTTCATTTCAACATAAATACAGTCAGAGACACACCGTAGCCTGTTCCGTATTTCAGATGGCAGCCATATAATTTAAGGGACTAATCCACTATGGGCTGGAAGTGGATATGATTTTTACAGATACTGTTATCTTTATGGGTTTGCAGGGCAAAAACGAGGTAAGCAGAGGTGTCTGGTGAACAAGGGCTGCAGTGCAGAGAGGAGGAACCAGACATCACCTGTATCATAAAGAACAAATTCCTACAAGCAACATTTATGGTAATGAGAGTCATTAATCAAAGGTTAGTGCAGCTTCAGCATTACACTGTAGCACAAAACACTTTGCTCTTATTGGGAGAGTAAACTAACTACAAATGTTTTCTTTGTTGGTGTACTTTTTACTGGCCAATAAAATACAGAACAAGCTGAACAGCAATATTTTGTTTTGAATTACACTGGGGATATTTGTTTTTTTTCTTTCCAAAATCATCCATATCTCTTAAGTTGGGGTCCCTCAAGCAATGTGTAATGGTGCAACTGCTCCCCACAGTTGTTGCTGAAAATACATATAGCAGCTTATCCACAGCTTTTTCACAAGTAATGATACTCTTTTACAAAACGTTGACATAAGGTGGCTAAATATATAGTTTAAATTGAGTATTCAATAAGGTACAAACCAAGTATGGGATTTTAGTAGAGGAAAGTACAGGAAACAAACTGCATCCATCTTTGTGTTTCAGCCCTGTTAACCTCTCTCTTGCATCTTTTGCATATGGCCTGTGAGGGAACAGCTTTTACAAGCACATTTGTGAATGTGTCACAAACTTGTTTGTATCAAATGCTGTTTTACCAGAGTTAATGCCACTGTTTTGGCGTTGTGTTTTCATACAGATAGCTTCAGAAGCTTACACTGCTTTCCTGTTGCAGTTGTTTTGATTGTACATTTTCCCTCAATGTTCCAGCATGTCTTTTCAACATATGGAAAAGAGAATACATTATCTCTCAGTCCTATTCACCACTCAGATCAGTATGACAGTACAGCGCTATTCTGCTTAGGACTGCTTAGGTTTAAACCCTCCCACCACACTCATTTGTTCATTTACAGGGTTTGCCGGTTGTTTGTTTCAATGTAGGAGAGATGTATTAAGTTAATGCACTAGCTTGAAGTTATTTTTAGGGGGTGGGAGTGATCTCCATAGCTTTCTACTGAGCTCATACATACAGAAACTGGAATGAATTTAGTTTTAGAGGTAAGATGATGTAAAGGGACACACCCAATATATATATTTATATATATTGAAGTACTGGACAATGGCAGCTCATGCCTGGCTGACTTACTTTTTAATCCTTTAGAATCTCAGTAGCCCCACCGGCCCCATTGATACTTTGTATCAATAAATACGTCATGTTATTGATGCCGGTGTTTTACAAATGCATCTATCTTGGCCTTCTTTTTTTTCTTGCCGCACGTACCTGTACATTTGACACCCCGCGACAAATCAAGATAGAGGTAGAAGAACATAATACACAGCCAGGAGTGTCAGCCTTGTGAAGACCATTCATTTCAGCTGACATGGAGAGCGGATGTAGGTCACCTGATATTGTGAGTACATCAGTCTGAATTGAAGCGTTTTTGCTGACTAATCGCTGGTAAGAAATATTTATAGGCTAAAGAAATACCCACTGAAAGTTGATCTTGTTTCAGTCAGCAATTCTGCAAGAAACCAGTGGTTTGCTGCAGCGCAGTCAAAGTGTAACTGCAGAGATACTACTGGACATTTATTTCAGATGTGGATGAGCTGCACTCTCAAATCTCTCTCAAAACATCTCTCACATTTATTGCTGTGCCACACATTGCTAGCAAGGCTATAGCCTTGATTCAGTCAAACCTTGGTTCATTTATTATACATTGCTATAAACTTGGACTATGTGAGCAAATATTAAATATTACATTTCTTACACAAAGTTATGTATTTGTGGGTGAGGCTGAAGATGAAGGTGTGCAAGACACTAAAACATGTGAAGGTTGTTTATATCCCCTGCACATAGTGAAGTTAGGGCCATAGCATGGCAAGAGTGAAGAGGGACATTTAATGTACATTTTGTTAAGGAAGGCATGAAAATAATTTCCGTCCACACAGATCCAGTAATGCTGGCCATAACTGTGCTGCATAGTTAACAGACATGCATGACGATTATAATAGGTAGCAGTAGGAATGCAGTCAGCATTGGCCATACATCATTTTTGTTTACGGAGTTAGTCCTCAAGATTTATTTTTCCTCGAGAGGGAGGAAAGAGGTTAAAACTGGGCGTCATGTTGTGCAACAATGAATTACAATGTTCCAAATGCTCAGAGAGGGAAAAAAAGGCCTTTTTGTGAATGCTGTTTGGGGACGTGATTTGATACTTGTTTTCTTGGCCGTAATCATATTTCATGGGAGTAAACATGTCATCACAAATTAAGAAAAATGACAGCAATACTTCTGCTGCATAGAGGCCATTACCACCATCACTGTCCCATTGCCTAGCGAGGATTTACTGAAGCTTGCGACACATATCATATTTGTTTTCTCTCTGCTCTCATTTTATGTGCTTTTCCATCCCTGTTGAGCTGAAGGTCAGCTGAAGGTCAACTATGGGGAGGATTCATGGATTTAATATGCTACATATCATAAAAATAATTGCACAATAGTAGGGTTTTGATAGAGGCATGTAACTTTACATCTATCTTTACATCTTTACATTTACCTCTATCAAAAATATTTAAGATATTTATTGAAATTTAAGAAGCAAAGGCATTATGGGAAGTGGGAAATTCATTTTTTTTAATGTTGAGACTGTTTAATATTGGATTTATTTCAGTGTCACAATTTTCTAGAACAGGAATAATTTTAATAATATCCAAGGGTCAACACAAAGAACCCATATTCTAAGCTTCCCTAACTGCAAAAACATTTCGAGCAGGCCGGTTCTTTTCTGAAGTCATGCTGCGTTTTGAACTTTTAGCAACTGATGCTCAAATTACTCCACAATGTCCCTGAGTGATTTGTGTTGTCTCTTTTCATTAGATCAAGCACCAGCTGTTTGATGTCCCATCTGCCTATCAGGCAGTCTGCTGAAATAGCCCATTTTACAAGTAGCAATGGTTATTTAGTGGAAGAAAAGTCAACTGAATACATGGAGGGTGCCCAAAACCTACTGTCGCAAAATTCAAGTGATCTGTGACTCTGTGGCCATTTTGCAGTGCATGTTGCGGACTGTATTTGCTGGAACATTTGCCATGCACTTTAGAGTGGTAGGTTAAAACATAACTGTAGTGTGCTTTCAGTATTCAATCACTCTAAGAGATGGCCTTTAATAATTAGTAACCCTTAGTGAATGTACCTGCATTCTCCGAGTCAAATATGAATCATATATTTGTCAGTATGATTATTCAATAATTATCCCTTCATATGAATACCCATTTTGTAATTGTGTCATTGGTGAGGGAATCATCAATTAAATTGATAGAAGTGGAGCTGAATACAGAAAATACTACAGGTAACTACCAAAATAAAGTAAACATTTGAGTAAAGATACAAAGTACAGTCAGGTCCAGAATTATACCCGTTCAAATGCCAAATCTCCAATTGGAAGCAAGTGTTATGGTCAGATGAGGACAAAATGTAGCTTTTTGGCCATGCATACCAGCAGTGGGTTTTTGCATACGAAGAAGGACACATGTTGAAAACAGCCTATACCTACAGTGAAATATGGCAGTGGATCTTTGATGATATGGGAGTTTTTTGCATTTCAGTTTTTTTAATTTCTGCGAAAAATCAATCTAGCACATTTTTAATCAGTTGAACTTTACAGAAAGGGATAATGGTTGAGTTCAATCCCTTATTACACCTAAAAATGCATGTTTGCAGTTTAAGAACACAGGTAGTGGTCTACTGAGCAATGGAAAAGGTCAAAAGTCAAAAGATGACAACAAATGATGGAATTTCTTGTGGAAGAATGGACTTTCTTTGAAGAATGGTTTTGCATCCCTCCAATAGAGTTCCTGACGCTTGTAGAATATATGCCAAGGTGCACTGTAGCTGATCTGGTGGCTCGTGGTGGTTCAGGGCCCTATTAAGACACTTTATCTTGGTGTTTTAATAGTTACCTGAATATGGCCCAGTCCCTTGGAAATTTTAACCTATTTTTAGGGTTTGTGTCACAATAAAGTATAAATGATGACAAGAGAGAGAACCTCATAATCCTGCAAGAAGCTTGGAAGAATTTACCACAGGACTATTACATGGCAGTCTACCAAAGCGAATTGCTTCAGTGTTGCATTCCAAGGGAGGCCACAAAATATACTGACTTGTTTTAAAAACACAATACGTTTTTGTTACTTTTCATTGTATTAATGTTTCTTTGTGTTTACTTCAATGTTATATCGTATTTATTCTACCAAATAAACACTTACTGCTCAGATAAATGGCTTTCATTAGAATTTTTAAGAGTGGCCTAAGACTTTTACACAGTACTATACATGGTGTGCTATGCCATATTCACAGAGCGAAGTGTAGTTTTGGTTGAGCAATGAGATGAGTCACTGACACCCCTTCCTTTTCCCTATTTCCTTTCTCCCCAGGATGAGTGACAGCCCCACTGTCCAGTCCTGATCATGATAGCAACTGGTGGCCTGCTACGGATCTCGGCTCGACGACAGGATTCGCTCAGGTCAAAGAATCGAGCAGAGAACAAGCGTAAGAGGAAAGCCAAGAAGAAGAGGAAGAACGATGTGGTGGTGGTCAAGGGCAAACTCAAGCTGTGCTCCATCTCAGGGCTTGTTGCGGTGATAGGGATCCTTGTGCTCCTGGTGGGTATAGCCATGGCCGTGCTGGGATACTGGCCAAAAGACAGCTCTGTTTTTCCGCAAGAGCAGGTGTCCAAGCTTAAAACTGTGAGGACCTATGACAAAAGACTGTCTGCATCCATCAACTGGACAAGCAGTAGCCAGGGTATGCAACCTATGGATAAAAGCTTAATTGATATTAATCATCCCAATGGCACCTCTACAACGGATACTCCCCCAACTCTTGGTTTCTTTGCAGAGTTTGTGGCCAGGCACATGTATTCCGATAAACTGAAGGTGTATGGCCCTCTCATTATGGGCATTGGAATTTTTCTTTTCATTTGTGCCAACGCAGTGCTTCATGAAAACCGAGACAAAAAGACCAAAATCATCAACCTTCGGGACATCTACTCAACGGTGATCGATATCCACAGCTTGCGGACTAAGGATTGCAGCCCACTCAATGGCTTTGTGAACTACGTGCAGTCGAGGGGTATAGAAGGCAAGCCGAGTTCCTCATACAGTGCTGCCATGCTTGCCAAGAGCTCCTGGACCTCCACACTTTCGGGTAAACTGCAGGAGCAGGGGGCTGACAGCCAATGGAAGCGGCCCTTTTCGAAATGCCACAGCTTATCTCGAGAGAGGCAGACATTCACAGATACAGTCTACAGCATTTACAGGGAACAGAATAGGACCACCGAGCAGGTGCCAGAACCCAAGCAGTGGGAGACAAGGTCCATAGTCACCTCCTCCGTTAATGCTTTCACTCTCCCAGTGATCAAATTTAATAACTGCGAGCTGGAGGAAAGAAGATGTTCAGGGAAATCAGATGCAGGGAGAGAGACTAAAGACAAGGCTGTTGTTTGCGAGCCAGAGGAGGCCCAGACAGGCTGCAACGCCATGGAGACTAAAGTGGAGACCTCTCGAGGCGGCGGGTTCACTACCCAGGACTCGCTGAACATTTACAAGAGCACGGATAGCCTACAGGGGGCGCCCCGTGCGTCTCCGCAGGGGTCGCAGGTTCAGCTGCTGCCCTCCTCGCCCAGCCGGAGGCTGACGGGGTCGCACTTGTCCCTCAGCGCCCTCTCCAACTACTCAAGGTCAATCGACCTCGGTATCTGCCCGTCATCGCCTGCCGAATGGCAGGGAGAGAGGCCACGGCGCCTCAGTTGCCCTCGCCTGGACTGCTCATACAATAAGGGCTACATTAAACTGGGGGACCTGGGAGGAGAGTCTTTTGAGTCCTCAGAGGTGGCTGCCTCTAGCCGAGAGCGCTCAGTGGAAGCACTGGCAGAGAGACAGAGACGGCCAGCTGCAACTGACCTGGAGGACAGCAGCTTGGCTGAGCCACAGCAAGAGATACAAAGGCAATACTCCAACAAGGAGAAGCTGCTGATGATTTCCAGATCAGACACCACTTTGGACGACGAGGAAGTCGAAAGCACCGACATTTGAAGGAACTTGTAACAATGTTTACTTGCACAAGGGTAATGGGTTATGGAGTTGCAAAGTACACGTTATAAATGATTCATAAACCGATCCATAAAAATCATATGGGCACACAGTGTCTAAATCTCTAATAAAGGCCCTATTTGTCATGATCATGAAATCAACTATTCAAAAGCATAGCTGTAAACATCCTATCCCAACTTAATGTATTTTGTTTCAATTAATTTAAGTTTGTAAAGCATTTATATGTCAACTTGCAACACCTAATCTAGTATTACCTTTAATAATTATTGATGGCATTCTAGCAGTTATAGAAGTCATAACCCAAAGAATCTCTGAATGTCAAAGTGAAAGTTGTTTACTGAAGGAGACTCAAAGCAAAAACATATGGAGACGAAACACAAACTTGATCAAACAAAAATTATGGTGCACTGTTAAATTGTGACAGTATGTCTCACTAGATTCAGCAGTATATATTTACAGTAATAATTATAAATGTGGCAGTTCCACTTAGTTTAACACTGGTAGGAATCCAAATAGGAGTTACAGTCTAAACCTGTTTTATTTCTTTTTAATGTGTTACTGAGTAGCTTTTCTACAGCTGGATGGACTTGTTTTTTAAGTTTGAAATCAAACTTAGCAATATTACATGTAACAAATTCTAACTGCTAATGAAAACAAAACATAGTTAGTATATTTCTCACAGCAAATATAGTATTTATTTAAATCCTTAAATTACACAGGTATGCTGTTGCTTAAATTGAATGCCGTGCTTGCTTGTCTAGAAATCTATATATCTACATTATATCCTGCAAGATAGGCATGAGTTAAATCAAACCTTTGACTTACAAGCACGAATCACTGCTGGGCTTATTAAGATGGGTCAGTGTCTCGGTTTAGTCTCCTCCTACAAGTTTTAATTAAAAATGTATAGTACTACATTGAAATCCCCTAAAAAAATACCTTGATACTGTTCTGTGCAAATTCAGTTGAACCTTAAAGTGCCTAAGATGTGACACATTTTGAACTCAATAATCTGCAATACCCTGAAATACTCATTTCCTACTAAGCACAAGAACCTTTCATGTGGGTCACAATCTTTTTATGTAATACAATGAACTTTCAAGTTAGTCATTATGTCAGAGCAGTAGAATCCTGGCATGCTATATTTGCATTTCTTTTAAACTTTCAGTGCCAGATTTGCAAAGTCGATCGACAAGTGCAAAAAGTATTTTACACCTCAGATATGATTGCTGTTAGTAGCAAATTAATGACCAACTCCGTAAACCTTTTACGTAAATCAGATAACCATGCAGAACAATTGAAAAATGTGAAGAATAAACTGAAAATATACTGAAAAATATACTCAACCAACAATAGGTGTTGACTTGACAACCAGGAATCTCCATAGTCCAAACTGGTAATCATCCACTGCAGTTTTTTCTCTCAAGATAAAGCTGTTGTGAACTGATTTGGGAGTGCTTCTCTACCACAATAGTGTTATCATATAATGTGCATCACACACAACCTGCACATTCGTGGAATTTGTATGTTTTATGTTTCTTGGGGGGAACCAGTGGAATGTGTGCAACCAATTGCACCAAGAACATGAGGGAAACTAAAAGAAAAATTGCTCTACCCTTTGAGTATTGTGTTTTCTGGAGGGGAACAGTGCTCTGCTGATAGTGGCCTGAAAAATTGCAGATGCTGAAGCCATGGTTGCATCATCACCACTGCTGGCAGGAAATAAGGCCTTTGGGTGCTGAGCTCAAGGTCTTCCTTAATGTCCTCCGGCAAAGCAGTTATTATATGGCATATGAGTTTGTGTCATTGAATGTTTGGTCTCTTACTCTACTGTAGTAGGGAGTAATTCTAGTTTGAAAAATCTTTGTGCAAACCTTCCTATACATGTGTTCTCAATGTTGCCTGAGACTAACCCTAACCCTAATCCTGAGACTGTGGTTGCTGTGGTTAAGGAGAGCATTGCTCTTCATTGGAACGGCTTTAAATAGTCTTTCAGTAAATATATGTCAGGTTTTAGGAGGTTTTTAATGCTGTATTTCTTGAGACCTTGTTAGGTGTTAATTTTTTTTTTACAATAGTTATTTCAACAAATAAAGTGTTGAAATAAAGTTATGTTTGGAAAGGTTAGGAATTTATGCTAAATCCTTCAGCTCGCTAGAATTAATAGCCATCATAACACAGTAGATGTAGAGGTAGCAAATACAAATATTTTCCTATTCATTATGAGCTATTACATTTTCATGCATTAAAATCAAGCATTTTTTTACATTTTGTTCTAATTTTGCACCATAATGTAATATTAAAATGATTGGTTTAAATATAAAATGCCTGTTCAGTGCCAAGATTTACTACTCTAAAATTGAAATGTAATCTCCTAGCTGGGATTTTTATATGTGGTGTACATACAGTATACTGAGGGGGATATTTGCAGAATTGTTTATTTTATCACGTCACAGGCACTTTAGCTATCATTGCAATTATTAAATGAAACACATGCTCATACAGTTAATATATTATATAATATATTGTTAATGCTGATTCAATGGTCTATTTAATGACTATAGCACTAAAAATATTCATTTGGGTGAACTGGCAAAAAAATATTAAATCCTGTAAGGTGAATACGGTTGGGTAAGGCTATCACAGTGTCTTCAAAGTATGTGTTATTATGAATCTGACTCACAGAACATTTTCTCCCATGTATGGTTGGGTCCCTTTTTGTCTCCTTAGATTATAAATGGAACAATGATTCATTAAAGACATACTTCATTTGAACTTTGTCAGATTTCTCATTAAATGTGATATCTGTATCTGCCTTCTCCAAATCTAAGGTTGCTGCTGCCAAAATGGCAAATGGTATGTATATATTAATTACATGGTTAAGATTATGCAAGGGTGCACACAATTACAACAATTTACAAGATGCCTAGATGCTTTTATCCAAAGCGGCTTACAAAGGTGCATTAAAATGGCTAGGCTATCTCTAAACAGCAGTCCAATCATTGTCAAAATGTTGCCACCAAACCTGTAATACAAAGGGGAGAGAAACATTTTTTTCATCTCCATAGTGAACTCTTGCTTGTCCAGATATGTATTTGGACTATGCTGTGATCAAATCAGCTCTGAAAACCAATTGCAAAGAAACAAAGTCTTGATTCTTTGTTTCTGTATATCATACATAGAACACTCTCGCCATGCAAAGAAAAGAAACACCATCAGATCCAAGTTTTCAATGTGAGATAAGTGATTCTATCAAGTCCTGATAAAATCTTTGCCTATAATTTAAAAGGTGTTGAATAAAGGGTATATGCATGCCATAACTCCCTTGATTTATGAGCAGGTGTCTTCTCTGAGGTCATAAAATATAGTCTTGTTTGCATGGTAATTTTATAGACACTGAGCTATATCACAGTCCAGCCCAGTCCACCTCAGAAATGAAAAATGTTAGGGCTAAACTTTTTAAATAGTAAAAAAACACTACCCTAGAGTTAACTAAATTCAGGTTTAGCTGCTGAGGTGATGTAAAGGTGTTACTCATCCAATGTGGGAACCAAGCCAGGTATAACATTAAAAGGCAGAGTCTCGCTGAATTCCTGCTGGCACATGTTTAGGCTCTTTAGCAGCTGCCCAGTGGTAGAGCACATTGTGCTTTTTATTCTAAAATATGACCCAAAGGTCTAGTGAAGCATATTTCATTGTGAATTAGTCAAATTAATATTCTTGTCAAGATGTGAGTGTTCCGCCTGAGAGAATTGGAACGATGGGGGTGATCTCTCCTCTCTCCCCAAATATTGACCTTACATTTCTTTGTTCTATGTGAGGAAGTTATTGTTAGTGATTGATCTAGTGAGTGATTTAATTTCTGCTTATTTTCAATTACTCCTTACTCTCAGGACAAGAGACATTGATACAGGTTAATTAAAACATTAAGAGGTAGTAATTACAAATTACATATTGTATTTTCACTCTATAGGGGCAGCAACTATGTCAATATGATATATCATAAGTTGGATTTAAAGTGTTTCTGTACTTTACATGGCATATCCATGTCTTCCTTGGGTAACCACCTACTGTATCTACCATAATACTTTTCTCCAGGCTTTAACAAGTTAAAAGTTGGTAAATCTGTAGGTAGAGTGGTTCTTGTGTTCATTCAGAGAAAAGGGTTTGAGTTTGTGGTTTAACTGTTTGTGTTGAGCACTCATGCTGCTGGTTATTAAACACTGTGATAAAGCAAATACATGTAGAGACACCAAGTAGACAGTAATGCACAGTGGCTAGCTATAGCAATATGAATTAAGGTCAAGTCTTTGAGAATGAAATGTGATTGCGTGACGAGTCCTATGAGTGATGAGTTCTAGTGTGATGTCTGTCAGGAGAGGTTTCCATCTGTTCACAGAATGGAGAACAGGTCATGTCTTTATTTAGGACATGCATGAAACCGCTACCAAAACTAATCTTCATACTTCCTCTCTAGCTTACAATGCGACATTTATATGGAATGTTTAGTGGAGACATTTGCAAATCTGAACTATATCCAATTTTCACACGCCATGTGACACAACCCGGCCGGAGTGGAACAGAACAGCAGGACACAGGGAATGGAGCTGACGGTCTGTTGACCAGATTTTGTTGTCGGGTTCACAAGGAGAGAGAGAGCAGGAGGAAGAGAAAGCTGTGATTTTTATTCACACAAATGATTAACAAAAGGACTTCGACCACCCCCACGGGTTCGGGAAAAAAACAATACTCCAAAATAAGAAAATAAAATAAAATTGCAGTTTCGGCAAAACACTAGTCTGAGACTTTTCAGGCGGCACGGTGGTGCAGTGGATAGCACTGTCGCCTCACAGCAAGAAGGTCTCGGGTTCGAAGCCAGGCCGGGGGCCTTTCTGTGTGGAGTTTGCATGTTCTCCCGTGTCCGTGTGGGTTTCCTCCAGGTACTCCGGTTTCTTCCCACAGTCCAAAGACATGCACGTTAGGCTAATTGGAGAGTCTAAATTGCCCGTAGGTATGAGTGTGTGAGTGAATGGTGTATGTAGTGCCCTGCGATGGATTGGCGACCTGTCCAGGGTGTATTCCTGCCTCTCGCCCTAATGCATGCTGGGATAGGCTCCAGCGACCCTAACTAGGAATAAGCGGCTGAAGATGAAGAAGATGAGACTTTTCAGTTATTTACGTATTCGGCAAAGTACACTCACCTCATCTCGTCTCGTCTCGTCCCGTCCCGTCCCGTCCCGTCCCGTCCCGTCCTGTCCCGTCCCGTCCCGTCCCGTCCCGTCCCATCTCAGTCAGTTTTCTCCTGTTCCAGGCACCTACTAAGAGAGCAGAGCAGTTTTAAGCACACAGGTATGATTAGACAATGTCACACAGGTGTGTGCGCTGGCTGCCCTGCTAGTAGGCGTGGCCATTAATCGCCCCAATTCCCCTGCCTAGGCCAACGCCTACCACACCAGTTTATCTCGTTAATGAGGTGCGCCTGTTTTTTTAGGATTGGAAATCCAAACACTTTCCCTTCACTGTTTGACAGGAATATTCTTCATTGCTTGTATTACACCAAGAACAAAACCACAACAACAAAAAACTTTTGTAAAACAAGCAATCCTTGCATAATGTTTCCTGAGACACCATGGATATGGAGGTTCTGCAGTTTTTTATAGAGGGCAAAATGTTTATTCTTTGTACAGGTAGTGCTCTTTTGAAGCACTCCTTCTTAAAAGGTCACCCTTTGATTATGATTTTCTTTGATCATAATTTCTGCATATTCATTTAAACATTCCCTTTCCTAAACATATTTTTGTTATGAAAAGTGTTTTAAGATGTTTTCCCTTTTGAACAAAAACCTTGTTAATTAGCTTCTGAAAGTCTTCATCCTGGGTGTCTTTAAATGTGGGGCCTTGGGTTACTGTACACGCTGAAATAAGGCATGTACTAGTTGTAGAGTAAAATGAACAGAGGGAAAAAGAGAAAATGATTACATTTACCCAAATCTTCTGGTTTCAGTTCAAATTTTAAATCTGACTTTTAACTGGCACACTTTTAACTGGTAAAATATATTTTTTGTTTTGTTTTATTTAAGGTTGGATTTGTTTTGCCCTCGTGCAATTTACATCTCTCCATCTTTCTGCCAGCAATCAATGTAATGAAGCACTAATACTGCCTTCAGCTCAGCATGATTGAACTGCAATACAATTACTGTCAACCATTGGACAGATGGTTCTATTCGTATCATAGTTCAGAGACATGAGTTAGCATGTGAACGTCCACTACAGAATGTTACGTCACCCCTGGTGAATCAGTGAGAGTTCCTTTGGCTGGGGACCCTGGTCTTTAGTTCAGCGGGCTAATTGTATTTGTTGCTGGACAAAGCAGCTGGCCAGAGTTGTGGTTTGAAACCCGCAGCAGACCAACACCCATTACATATATGCCCACTGCACATAGACAAACTCGGTGTATGCATCCTTCACCATCTCTTCAGTGTACATTTGAATGTCTAGAATAGATTACTGTATCCAAGCTCCGTTAATGGAATGCCCTGTGTGTACAGTAGGGTCTCTCTTTTCAACTGTTGATGATACCGTTTAATTTATGGATTTGGAAAACCTTCTGATATTTCACTGTGGAAACCTGAGGTCTACTGGACTATGACAGGGTAGTTTAATCGCTGTGCTGTAGAATATGACTCCTCTCTTTTTCCCTTAAATATTTTTTTTTCCACTAAAAGTTTATTGAGAATATCATCTGACATTACAGTTCTTACTACTTTATGATGTGAGTTGTTAGGCCTCTCTCTGGAAATGAATTTTTAAGGAGAGGTTAAGTGCTCCCAACAAAATGAAGAACCAGTATGGAGTTAAGACTAACATTCCATCCAATCTTGAGGCCTAATGAATCTTGACAGATACTTGGCACAGCATACAATGGGAGTAATAAAACAAAATTTTAACCACCGTCAGCTAAAGCCTTTTTCTTTTTTAATATTCAAAGTCATGTTGCTATCTATAGCAAAAATAGCAACAACAAAAAAATAAGCCTGTTGTATTACCATTTTCCTCTACACTGTTGTCCATTAAGCACCAACATTTAGGTATTTTTGTTTTCAGATAAAATGGAGAGAAAAATCAATATGGAGATTGTTTTTATTTCCTATTGATTGTAATACTCAATGTCATGCCAGTTTGGAAAGCAATGTGAAGCCATAGGTACAGCATTATGCTGCACCTGGGCTCTGGGTCTTTCACTGTTGATATGCCCTTGAGTCCTCCACAGTCACACCAGTAGAAAACCCAGCTGTTTATGAAATGCAATCCTAAATTGTCTCAGCTATGCAAAATGTTGTAAATAATATGTTTAATTAGAAGAGTATCTAATCATTTATTGAATTGAATTGCCTATTTTTAAGCTCTCTTTTTTGCAATTCCATAACATGCAAATCATAAATGTTCAAATTGGTCATATCGTGATTCACAGGGAAAGTATTTTAAAATGCTGTTGATTAATGGTTCACTGTGTTCTTTTGTCAACGTTGCACCGTAGGTAATAGTTAATTGCTCAGATGGTGAGGGCCGAATTTCCCCGGAGTACACTCTGACTGCCTCAATATCCACAGCAGTGACAAAAAATAGAACTTCTATTTAAGTGCCAACATAAGCTGTCAGAGAGTCACCACAATCTCTTGTGCCTGCTGCTGTCAAGTTCATCCCCTCTTTCATTCAAACCTTATCTTTATTCTTTTTGAAAACCTGGAGGTTACCTTCTCTATCCAATGCCAAATAACATTAAATGCATGTGCTTCTCCAACCTGGAAGCTGCTGATCGTAACGCTTTCACGTTTGTGTCAATGTCAAGTCAAGATGTCAAGGCAATGTAACCTGTCAGATTTGTTTCGTATTGATCTGCCATTGTGTCCTTTCGGAATCTGAATTTATTAGTCTCTGGATTTGAATGCTTCCGTTTTATGGGAATAACAGTACACTGACCTATTTGATGTAAAGCCCATTCCTATTGCTGTAATACACTTTCATTTTTTCAGCAGAAGATTTAATCCAATTAGGGGTCTAGTATACAGGGTTACAATGTAGAAGATGTTTTATATCATTGTGATATGAAATGTAACCATCTTTATATTGATATTATACCAGATATGCTGAAGGAGAATTATCACTATTCACAATGCATTAACTGGTAAATGGTATCATGTTATGGTTATCGAGTTCCAATCATAAAGCTGTGGAATATCATGTTTGGTTATGAAAAATGTTACATTAGGAGGGAAAACAGTTAATTACTCTACAATGATGAAAGAATTTGCTAGATTTTTGAATCCTCTATTCACTGTAAAGTAGTGAACAAAGTTGGTGTCATTAATAAAATGAGACAAATTCAAATTAAGTCCGTTAATTAACTTGAAACAGTCACACAACAAAGGTTAAAAATGTTCATAAACAAAACTGGAATGTAGTGAACTTTGAGAGAAAAGTGGAACCAAGCTGGGCTTCTGCAAAGGCCTTGGTTGCCTTATGTAAGAATGGTTGGTGTTTATATAACTACATCCAGCCTTCCTCCCCCTTCCCCACTCGCACGATGGCAAGGCTCTCACCGTGCAGCCAGCGGTATCAGGCATAAAGACCCTTTTACCTGGGGAAACCGCACTTCTGCAAACCACACAATTTAAAAAATAATAAATAGGATTGTTTAGATGTCCTGGTAAGGTATGAAGGTAAAACAAATATATGTTTATTATTATTCTCAGTAATAGAAATACTATTAGTGACTAATGTATGATGTAACAGCGAACAGATCAGCACCAGTTGCAAAAATCTCGGTACAAATCATACCGAGTAATTAATGGGGGGAAAAATCTGGTCGAGTGGCCTCTGGTCGAGTGGTAGCATGATGTTAAATGGCGGCTTTCTATAAATACCTGATGCTTCTCTCTCAGCACCATCTAGTGGTATGTCATTGTACATTTGGGGTTTCAGGCAGAGCTCCTGGTCAATTTTGAAAAATGCCATTTATTACGTTTCTAATTTTATCACAGGAAAACCAGTAGTTCGGCAGTAGGCGGCAGTGTGGTATAATGGTTAGGGAACTGGGCTTGTAACGTTAAGGTTGCAGGTTCAATCCCCAGGTGGGACACTGCTGTTGTACCCTTGAGCAAGGTGTTTAACCTGAATTGCTTCAGTTAATATCCAGCTGTATAAATGGATTGTAAAGAAATGTAAACTGTAAGTCGCTCTGGAGAAGAGCGTCTGCTAAATGCCTGTAATGTCATGTAATGTAATGTAGTTCCACAGTATTGCCTCAAACTACAACGTTGTATGAAAAATCTTTCCTCAGTGAATTAACTGAATGATTGTCAAATATTAAAGACAATACATTCTCATTTTTTAAATAATGATAATAATAAGAATTTATTTGCATAACATTTTTTCTACATTTGTAGCTCAATGTGCTTTACAGAGATTAAAAGAAAAGTTAAAAGAAAATGGTAAAAACATAGCACAAACAGGAAACCTGCAGAAAACACTGGAAGATCATAATTCAGAAAATATTTTTTGCTAAATACTGCTAATTGTGATTTTGTTAAATCCACAAAGGAAAGCAAGGTGAGGTAATATATTTGCTGCAGACAGTTGTACAGATTGTCTGATTATAAAGGTCAACATTATCGCAACCTTGGTGCGCTGTTTGGAGCTGCTATTTATAAGCAGGCTTCCATTTCTGAGCAGGTCTTCTTTTTAAGAGTAGTTTGCATTTAGGAACTACTGTAACAGACGAACTATCTTGCTTCAACAGTTTTACCTGAATCAGTGGTTCTCAACCTTGTACTGGGGACCCACTGTGTATGCTGGTTTTTGTTCCAACCACCTCTGAATTGTAACTAGCTGTTAATTGTTCTTATTTATATACTTTTAATTTCTATTAAAGCATGATTTACTTTCTTAAATCCATGAACAATAAGGGTCCCATATTCACATCCCAGGATTTTTAATCAGTCAGATCAACTAATGCTCTCATTTTCTGTAATGTGCTATATGTCACATGATTCCTATAGGCTACCTTTTTAATTGATTAGATTATAGACTGGCAGGTGAAATCAGCGGGCACCTAATTGTTGAAAGTGTGGACACCTGGTCACTGAAACTAAACCATTTGTGAAAAATGAAGAGTTCAATGAAAGCAAATTGCAACAAGTCAAACCTGCATTGTGTTAAAATACATTTAAAGAAATAATGATGGTAGAACTTACACACGTTTTCAACAACCTTTGAAGGCTGCTAGTTTCTTGAAAACCTTCAAACTTACCTGTGCATAACTGAACAATACCATTTCCATGGATTAAAGGGAAATAGATATGTTGTTATTGCCTTTTGTGACTTTTTGGAAATATTTACAGGTTTTCATTACAGATTTTACATAAAATACCTCCAAAGTGTGTGTGTTTTAGCAGCTACTCAGTTTGCACTTTATAATAATTGTTAGAAATGTATGAAATATCACCGCAGTTGTTATCTGAGAAGAAAGCTCAAAACACATTATCCGGTGAAAGCTCAATGTATAGATTAATATATTCATCTATTACTTTATACCTGCTACCCCACTGTGGCATACAATATTTACATTCTGAAAAGGTAAACATACTGAACAATAGATATGTTTTTTTCTCTTTTTATGCTGGAGCAGACAGTACAGTTCAATACAGTACACTTATACATATGTACAGTATAAGATATAGACAGATAAATTGTCTCGTGTACTATCCCCCCAGATATATAACATGCATAACCAATCATAAGTTGAAAGCCATAACCTCTACGACCTCATTTCTCCAGTAAGTGCAAGACGGCTAATATTGAGTGCTTTTATACTTGTAACGTGATATAAATATTACAAGCATAATTTCCACAGTGGAACAGATCATCGTAGCATCACAGATCATTATGGGAATACATCTGAATGCCAAAGGCTTTCGTTTCCATGCATATTGTCTTAGGCTGTAGAAATAACAAACACAACAAAAACAACGCACTCAAACAAACATCAAACATTCTACACAAAAATGTCTGCATTTGGAAAAAAGAAGAGAAATACAGAATACTTAAGCTGTGGCATGGATTTAATATAAACGTCCACAAATTCCATCATGCCGTTCAATCATGCTAATAATTGGACAACCAATTACATGTCAGTGGTACCTCACATGTCCCTTTGCTTATCTGATTGGTTCAAGGATGGCAGATTAGTGTTAATGATTCTACGGGTGTCTCCTGTTCACTTCCCCCTTCCATAATTAAATTGAGCGGTCAGGTCCTGGTGACCCCAGTGTTAAGCTATTATCAATGGCGGCCTATAAGCGTTTTAATTTAAGAGGGCCTATGACTTTGTCCAAAAGAACACAATCAGATCTGGTTAGCACCAGACATTTCATTTATATGTAATTTCAATCATTTTTTAAATGATTCCTTTATAACCTGTGGATTTGTTATTTTAGCAGTAATGTACAATGGTAATGGTGATGGAAATATCACTCCAAATTCATAGCCAGGTAGTGACTTCCACTCAGTTACCACTCAGTAACCTGCGTTTGCTGTGAAACACCTCCTCCAGGGGCAGAGTTACTTGGAGAAATCACTTGATAAATATGAATGTGGCACAAGTTTGGTCATGTTCTTCCAATTCACACCCTGTGTGTGGGTAGAATTGTGTGTCTAAAACCTGACACACTGAAAAGGCCAAAGAAGATTTGGTCTTCCTCTCATAAATTCTCTTCCAGCAAGACTCTGTGCTATGATTCAATTGTGTCACAGGGACTGCAAGAGAGAGACAGAGCTGCACCATGTTATACTCCAAGGACCAGACTACCTACGTTTAATACAACGTGCTGATTGCAATGATTCCTGCAACTCAAAGGAAGTTGGCACCAGCTAGACATGAATGACCAATACACTAAACTTGTTATGAAAAGAAATCAATTTTTAGAGACAACAACCTTTAAATAACAAGTTTCAATCAAATTAGTAACTCACAATCCAAAAAAGGCTAAAACGTGATACATTAATTCAATATTTTGAGGTTATTCTGCTTTGTTTTGATTCCTGTGACTTCATTCCACTGCCTGCAGGCATAGGTGGCCAGGCAGTGCTCCATACACTAATCAGCCTTTTTCAAACTCCTCTGGAGGTTGTTGTCAAACTTACACAAGCAACATACTGGCATGTAAAGACAGCCATTATTCTACAGTGTGAAAGAGATAATACTCCACCTAAACCTAGCTAACGAAACTAAGACAGAAACGGACAGCAACAAAAATGTCCTATTGAAGATACCCCAATGAATTTCATCCCACTTGGCCTACAAACACCATGAATACTGTACCCAAACATTATGTTCAACAGAAACCATGTTAG
The DNA here is from genome assembly GCA_029706075.1 of Aldrovandia affinis. Classification (NCBI taxonomy): domain Eukaryota; kingdom Metazoa; phylum Chordata; class Actinopteri; order Notacanthiformes; family Halosauridae; genus Aldrovandia; species Aldrovandia affinis. Next base: position 12,260,619 of record JAINUG010000001.1, read on the forward strand.
ACTCATAATGATGTGCTGTACTGTGGTAATATTGGCAGTTGTGTAACTCTGGTAAAGCCAAGACCACCTGCCATAGTCTACAACCTAGAACTACATTTCGGGAAGGTGGGGTGCATCACCACATCAATAACTTCCACATGCATTAGCTAGACATGCCACCTCTGAGGTGCTATTATAACGGTTTTATAAAGGTATATATATATAAATGTTTTATAAAGGTATATGACACTTGGATGTTATTGTTTCCTTCTCTCCCTTTATGATTGTCTCTAAGTTATACAATCCATTTTATTAGTGTGCAACACAGTATGAGCCACAGGGTGGCAGGATCACCATATTTTCTACAGAAACATGTCCTTCAATACTAGTAAGCTGTGATGCCATGAAAAAGCTTAAACCAGTCATTCATCATCAGCATCATGTATTTTCTGTAGCCAATATTGTTTCCTGACAACTGCAAAATGTAGAAAGATTTAGCTTCCAATCAGTGTAGGCTTTTAGGGAGCCTTTTTCTTCTATCGATTAGGGTTAAACAATTCAATTGATGGTTAGAAAGCACTCTGAGACTACAAGCTGTTAGCTGCAAACTTCTGAGAGTATTGTGTATACAATTTGCCACTCATTTTGCAGCTGGTGCATTCTGGTGATTTCATGGGTTGGAATTTTAAATAAAAGCCCCTGGTTCAGTAACCTTCTGGATAGAGAGTCTGTCTGGAATTCTGCAGGTTCAATTTCCAGCCAAGAAAAAAGAAAACTTACTCCCACACACACTTTCCTCTGCATTTAATTTGAATTTGCATTCATTCAATTACCACCGAAGTTATACCAAAGACTTGAGAAATGGTACCCACCGCCTGTCTGCATGCTATTAAAATGTAAAAAATGGACTGGTCATAATGGCCCTGAGAGGACAGGCCTTGTACTTCACACAACAGTAAAAGCATGCATTGTTTCTGACTTATTGAAATGCTAATCATGAGCAAGTAACTCTCTCTTTAAACACATATTTCAAAATTGAGGTGAGCTTGGGGTCTACTTCATGTGCATTTTGCACAGCAGTATCACAGTATGCATGTACGCAGAAAGAAGCCTCACAGCAATAGACAAAGTCAGTCACGTTGATGGTTCTCACACGGTCACAGTCACACGGCATGTTTTATAATTGCCTTTCTAATTTCAGAGAAGCAAATAGGTCAAAACCGTGATGCAGCCCCTGACAAACTGATCAATAATATTTTGCAGACTTGCCGGCACTGCTCATCTATTGTGATCGATAACAGATGTGTTCTTTTCAAATGCCACACTCTGTTTTCTGCATTGTGCAAGTAGCTTCAGAGACCAACCTCTTGAGGAAGAAAGAAGGGGCATGATAAATATGTGGATGACCAGTAAACTGTCTTTCTGCCCTGACCAGTAAACTGTCTTACTGAAACCAATAAGGTGCTATTCCAATTTGAGAACAAAGTCAGTATTCAGACACTGTGCTATGAAATAAGGTTTTGTAATCAATGCAGAATGGAATACATTTCAGTAATCTGTAGTACCTTTGACAGCTTGATGTCAAAACAAAGTGCACACACTGTGTCAATAATTTGGGTATTGAACTCTTGTCCTGCGGGGAATTTTGTTTTATTTTAACCTGCAGGTAATTCAATCAACAGCTATTTGATTAGCTGGGAATGTTTTCTTGATCTAGAGAGGTCAGGTTTATAGAGACTCATAAACTCAGCTATTTTAGATGCATACCTTAAGGACTAGAGTAGAGATGCTTTCATATAGACTATTGATCAATGTGGAATGCTGATGCTGTGAAGCTGAGATCATGCATTCGTGCACAATTCCTATGGAATAGATTCATTTCTGTTGAACATAAACCAAATAGTGGAAAAGGCAAATCACCAGTTAATAGTAATCATTAGCCATTTAATTAATTCCAGTCTAGTATGTTTTTGTTACTGTAAGTTTTGGACAAATAATGACAGTATCTCATGCACATCTCTGTACAGTTTTAAATCCATTTTACAATCCTGGTACTATACTCCTCTCAAGTGTTATTAAATGATTTGGTCTGATGAAAGGTAACTATCATAGTCAAGCCCATAAAGGCGTATTCTGCATATGGCACTCAAGAGCAAAAGAGACCATGCATGGCTAACATTGGAAGAATCGATTTCATCGTGTTTTTGAAACTCAAGATGACCAAAAAGTGACCTGGGCCACATCCAAGGTAGCAAGAAAATTAATATACTTTGAAACTGGCACACATTTGCATATGGAGTTTTACTGCTGGACCACATGTTCATTGTTCACAGGCATTAGTAATTGGTTTGGCATACACGGGTCAGACAATCGATGCAATTTTAAAGGGTGTGGAGGGGAGAATTTCCTGTTCTTTTCCTGACTGGTTTTGCTTCATTCAGTCAATGGGGTGGCAGGCTTACTGTGCACAGTGTAAGCCTGGCACTGACATCTCAGATGTCAATGCTGTAGGGCTCTGACACATTTTTAGTGTCAATTGTGGAGCAGAATGCAGTGGTCAGACTTTGCTTTGGAATAATGTGATGAAAAAATGAGATAATCTAAAACCATAATATCCATCCATCCATATTCAATAATCACATTGTATTTTAGGGGGTTATGGTGAGCTGGAGCTAAACCCCATGGGAACATAATGGGGTCACATACAAGGGAAAACATTACATTGGCAGCAAGAAGCTACTGTATCCCAAAAAATGTGGAGAACACAGACAAGGACAGATTAAAAATTCCAAAAGGGACACTAAGCTGCCACATCCATATATTTGAAGATCAAATTGAAATAATGTCAGATAAAGTACATAATAAGCACTGTCTCTTAACAGGAAAATGTACTTGGTTAAACATGTCAACAGTTAAATAGATGTAATACAAATGAATGCTATGATGAAATTGCATCAAAATTAAAACTAAATTAACCTGAGCAAACTAACTAAAACCTGATATCTCAAAGCTGTACTGTCAGCAGATGGAACTCTATAATTATAAGATTTGGACACCTCAGGTTTAACATGCCCTGGGGATGGGTTCCAGCTGTTTAATTGTATAATCCTCGTGCCATGGGCAGAGTTGTCTGGCCGACAGTATCCAGATTTCAGGAATCATGTCACATTTACTCACCTGCCACTGTCCATATTGCCGGTTGCTCATGCTTTAACGTATTTATGTGTACTGCTCTATTGTCAAATTATTCATTAATTCAGTTCAATGTCGAGCACTCTAGCTGCCCTGCACCACACCACCATCTCACCACCCTGTACCTTAGCCTCGCTTTGCCCTTGCACGCTGGCGGGAAAAATAGCTGTTGTGAAGAGATGGGAACTCCAGTGAACTCTGAACTGCCACTGCTTGGAGTGACACTTCCATGAAATTAACTTCTAATGTTTGCTGTCGGGAGTTTTCTGGCACAAGAATTTCACTCACCGTGTTATACTTGTATATATCTGTGACTGACAATAAAAAACCTTGAACCTTGAACCTTGAACCAATAGGAGAATGAGGTTTTATGCACCCCATAATGGAGCTACAATTAGCTGCCAAACACAGACTTGTTTAAACCAATCAAAAAATGTAATGTTCTCTCGACCAAAATACATTGATTTGTTCACATAAGTGAGAATATGATTGCACCTCCCCTTTTGGGTTTCATAAAGCTTCATTATTTCATCCCTGTTTTTTATTACTTCCTTAATTTGAACTCGTTCATGTACACATTGTTTTAGGGTTTTTTTAAACAATTTTTGGAATTAAAATGAATAATTTTTTTTTTTAAATCTTGTGTATTTTATTACCTTTCCCTTCACAATTCTGAGCAATTCTGCATAAATTACATACTGCCTGTAAATAATATTAATGAGACATAAATAATCCATGACAACACATTTTGCTAAGGTTATTCTTGCTTCAAGTTATTATTGAAATATAAATTAAATAAATACATTTTCATTTTCTCTTATTGTTCATTTGGTGTTAGGATGCATGATATAATTTATTGTATTACAATGTTGTATGAATAGGTTGCAGGTCAAAGTAATTATTAACCCCTTATTGCCTGAATAAAAAAAAAAAATTAATTATTTTTTTTGCTGTATTAGGTCTTAAGGGGTTTGAGGCTAATTTGCAGCAATCGTCAACAAGGGGTTAAGTCTATACAAACATACTGCTTGTTAACAATTTTGAAACACGTACGACTACAGAAGAGTGAACCATACATACGCATACACAAAAGCACATACACACACACTCAATAACCAATTGCAATTTACATCTATACTATTGAAGAGTATTTGTGATTTATTTCCTTTACTGCAAAGTGAACTCAACTGTGTGCACTACAAAGTCATGCATCTTGATTAAAATGGCATTTCAATTAAATGAATCCATACAAGCAAAGAACATGATGCCACTGATTCAGCCATCATTTTCTCATCTTTTAGTGTTGTCAAAAAATAAACGTTAACTTGGGATTCAGTTTTGGCTACAAAGAATGTGATGGCTCAAAAACCTTGTGACTATTTGAACACAGCATAATAACATATATTCTAGTAAGGGGCAGAAGGCTCAAAAGCAATGATGCACAAAAGTTAATCAAAAGGGCTTAAAAGTTGTATAAATTAATCGCTATTATCCTTGGAAAAATATGCATATCACAAGTCTCAACTTCAACAAGAAGTTGCTTGAAAGATTTGCAGTTTCTGAACAATTCATTTTCTGCCATGTGATTGTACAAAATAAATGTAATGGTTACCTTATTACCTTAAAATGATTGATTTGAATGATTGATCTGCTTCTGTCCGTGTTTTTAGACCCTTATTGAATAAGATTCAGTTGTGATAAAGAACTACGTGGACAATCACATTCCAAATATAAAGTAATTTGAGAGTATAAAGTAATTTGAGAACATGCTAATTTTCCTTAGTTCTCATTGGGATGCCAGGTTTGCCATGCACCATGTTACAGGTTGCTGGGGCATACCCCAAACCTATGCATCACCAAGAGTTTGGCACTTTTCAGGGTCTCCTACAGAAATAACTACCACATAATCCATGAAAAGACTTTGATTTTAAAGTTGTGTTATCATTCTTTGGTGAATCCTTACAAGATATATGCAGATCTAACCCGTGGTATATCATAAATATGGGCAGCCAATTCTTCTTCTCACTGTTTAATTTACAAATGGCATCAAACACACTATTAATAAAGAATGTTATTGTTTTGGTGTTTGTGACCATCAGAGTGAAATGTGCTCTCGCCATTGTAGACTGTAACATCTTGCAACAATGTCTTGAACATTGTGTGGCATAGGTAATATATTTCTCCTTATGAGTCAGAGTGGGATATCTAGTCGTGTGTCAGCTGAATCACACTGAGCATGTTCTCAACAAATGTGTTCAAGAACAAACCCATCTATCAATAATTGTCTTTGCTCCCCCACTTTCTCAGCATTGGCTGCAGATCGTTTCTTGTTCTATGTTAATGTCTTTGACTCCACATTTCTCTGTTGTTTGAAGTGACTTTTGGGGAAGAGGTTCACAGTAGTGTGTAATTCAAAAAGATAAAATGCTAAATCTAAGTACTCTACAGGGTAGACTATTTCAGTTATTGTTCTAACAGAACTTATGGGCACTTATGGGCACTTCCATACAAATGTATTCAAATTTAGCCGAGGGAGATGGCATTAATTGAATTGCCACATTACCTTTTTTTTCCAAAGTACTTGAAAGAAAAAACAAGTATTGCATTAATTACTTTAAGTGTACATTTCTCCACTGTGTAATATCCATTAAGGATAGTAGGACACTGCAGCTGATTTTCATCAGAGGCAGCTGTTTTATTTCTAGTTTATTAACTCATTAAGAGTTTGTGATCATAGGTGCTTACATGAGTACAGAATCAGCTAATGGGCTAGTCCCCCATGCCCAGTGAAGCAATAGTATTGTTTAATGCACAGCCTGTTATTGAAAAAACATGTTTTGTTTTGTTTCGTCTTTTTGTTCTGGTCTGGTTCTGGTAAATAGATAAGAATCATAACTGCTTAGGTACCCTGTTGTTTCTTGCAAAATTGTCACAAAAATGACAGTTAATTCAGTTAAGTGTAAACCCTCATAACTGCAGGCTGGCAGATCACTTTGGGAAGGGTCCTCAAAATTACAATGATGCTGATAGGTGGCATACCATGCAACCACATTGGATTTGTTAGCACATTTCAAAGTTTCAAAGTGTTAATTGTATAAGGCAGCAGTTAAGACTTAAAAAGTCATGCATACATAATGAATCATCATTTCTTGAGCCAAGTGATACAAATGATTATTGTTATCTTCATATAAATTGGCAACCAAAAGCTGCCAAATAAACAACATAGTGGACTTAAGCCTGTCAATTCTTAATATGCTCATATATGCCCTATAATCTTCATAGAATTTCTTTGAAGGGTAATATTTATCCTTTTAAGAATGGTTTAGCTCCACATTTTATAAACATCAATTGGCCTCTCCAGTAACCACTGTGCCATCTGCACCCACACAAGGAACCCTTCAACTGAAGAATGTGCAATGCACTCATCCGTAAGACAGTGACTTTTTTCAACACTAACTTTCAACAGGTTACACATTACAGTGGAAGAGCTAGCACCAATCAGAGGACAGGCATATTTCTCACCGACAACAACTGGTACCCTGCAGGCAACTGGCATATAATTATGAGGGGCTAATATAATATAATATAATATAATAGCTTTATTTTCAAATGGATAGTAACATATCATAAACATTATTGAGAATGGTATTGCTGCACCCAATCTGCTCTAGCTGGATTGCTAAAATAAATATATTACTTGGAATTTTGCTGATAATTCAAATGTATAAAAATCAAGATACATTTTAGTATGTAAGGTTTGAGGACTGAAATTGTTCTAAACACCAATAATGTGAAAGTTGTTTAAACTTATCATTATAGCAATGAGGGTTTTCACATTATTGGTGTTTAGAACAATTTCAGTCCTCAAACCTTACATACTGTATATCTGCATGGTCTGTAAAGGGAAGTAGTATGTCTTCAAAATAATACATTTCTAAGAGGTTTAGGATTGGAATTTGAGTTATTAATCATAATAATTAAATATGTCACAATCACTCTGCAGCCTCATAACTTCAATAGATTAATTTCAGATCAAGCATAGCCGCAGTATGACAAACATGCCTGAAAAAGGATTCTATTGCATCTTTCAATATTAAATATCAGGAGATGCAAGACGGAATGAAACTAACCATTTATCCAAAATAATTGTTATTTCAGTTCAGTCCAATTGTCCTTCCTGGTATTGTTAAATTCAGGAAATTTGGATACATATAACAAAGGTTTCTCCTCCATCTTGAATTGATTTCACTTCTCAAGAGAGGAACGCCCACTATAATCTCAAGTGTTGCACCGGGTTGGTCAGAACACTGTGGCCCAATTTTGTATTTTTTTTATTTATAGTTTCTCATTTTTTCCCCATTTTTCTCCCAATTTGGTTGCCAATTGTATATATATAATAGATATATTTTATTTAAATTCACCCTCCCCCACGAGTCCGCCTCCCGTCCTCCAGGTAACTTGTCAATTTCCCAGGCTGGCAGATCCGCCTCCTTTGAGATGCCCTTCCGCTCCTCGAACTCGTTCGAACTTGTCCGGCTCACCCTCCTCCCTCCCTGCTAAATGCCGCCCCCGATCGGGACCAACGGCCAGGGCTGGTCTGGCAGAGACTGGTTTCGAACCGCGTCCCTGATAGGCAGCCACACTCGTATCGGAGTACCAGCCAAGATATGGACCGCTACCCTATCTGCCACCCCTGGTCCAAAATTCAAATAGTTTTAAATTTGGGTGTAAGGAGCTGCACTGAACTGGCTGCTGGGGTCCGCTCAGCGCAGAATTGCTTCTGCATGGCACCTTCCATTGAAAATAATGGGTTCCAAAGCAAATGGGTGGAGTCTGCGTATATATGTGAAAGGGGCTTAAAGCTGTGCATGAAGTGTCTTCCTCCAACTCATATCTGTGCAAGCTTAATCTGTGCACTGTGGTGTGAAAAGAAGCTCCGGCTGACATCATGTGGTTCGGAGGGGAGTGCGTGCTAGTCTACACTCGCCCAAATTGATAGCGGTGATCGAGGCTTAAAGGGGGTGAAGAGTAATACCAGAGATTATAGTATAAATTAGAATAACAATATTATTCAAAATCTCTGGTATTACTATCTGATCTCTGTCGCCAGTATGAGCAAATGAGTTCGCCCACAACAATTACTATACGAACAACCCAAAACACATAAGACTAGTATAAATAAAGAGTACAAAGTTCTATTCTTTATCACAACTAACTAAGCTGGTTGACTGCCTAACCTAACTTAGCTAGCTGGTTAGGTAGCTGCTAACAATGTTTTTGAACTGTTATTGCTCTGCTGAAGAGTGTGAATGTCCTTGGGTTGCAATAACAGCTTCAGTGGGCTGGCGGCACTGATAAGTGATTGCGGTTCACTGTAATTTTGACTCTAATAATGGCTCTTAACAATGGATTTTGATTTTCAGATTTTGAATTTAAACGCCATGCAGCCATTATCTAAACACTGGGTGACTGCTCAGTGTTTCATTTCCCATTTGACTCCATCAACAATGGCCAAATTTATTTTAATTTTAGTTTGAATTCTATTATTGTTATGCCATTTTATAAATCTGTTTTCAGTGTGCCGTTTGTTCATTTCTATGGTTCTTTATTCCTAAATGTTTTTAAATATTCCATTATTTTCTTTCACCATTACATATTTCATATTTCTGTGCAAAAACAGTTTCTTCACACCCATGCAATTTTTTACTGCAAGTTTTACTGGGCTTGTTTTGTTTATTACCACATTTTCAATCTCTTACTCTGTCTAATCCTATTTGGGTCAATTCAGTTTATTTTCTGTGTCATTCTATTACTTGTTTTCATCAGTTGTCTGTTATCTTGTGTCAATATGCATGTGAGCACATGCACATCATGTGTTATGCTCTGCCAAGCACAATATAACCATTCTGTTTGGTAACAGAGATATGTTAGACAAACATGTTCTTGATTGATTCCAAAGAGGGAAATTGAGGAACTGAGACAGCAGACAGATGAGTAATGACAGAAGCAAGGGGGGTTGGGTATTGGAGGGAGTTGTTCACACACAACTCTGCAATTTCTGGATTGGTTGCTAAGAAAATCCTTTGGAATTTTGAAAGTAAGCAGTGGCAGGGAGAACAGAAAAAATGTCTCCAGTGGTAAAAAGAAGAAAGAAAATGGGGACAGGAGTGAGTGGGACATTGAGGTGTCCTTGGCATAGTTTCAGCCCTGAGATCAGACAGACGGGAAAAGCTGTAGCGTGCAACAGAATTACTGTTGGCTAGTCACCAGCTTCATCTTAAGTCACCCCTTAAGGCAATGTATTCTCAATCATCTCTTTAAAATGTTTAAATAGATAGTAACATCTAAAGTTACTATCATGCTAATGACAAATGATTGACTGATTTTACACTGTGCCTTTGTATGTTTATTCACACTTTCTGGGTTGAATTTCATGAATTGGCAACCGTGTCACTATTGGATACCTGTTTTGGTATAGTATAAAAAAATACACAATGCTTACAGCACTAATTACAGGTATTTGCCTGGTCAGATCTTTCTACTACAAAAAATATATAACAGTATTAGCCAGTCATAACCTTATCTGGCTTGTAAAGGGTTGATTGAATTCCTAGCTTTATTTCAGCAGAAAGCAATTACAGTATGTTAGAAATTGTGAAAAAAACACTAACCTCAGTCCTTCTTATCCCTATGGGAATCCAAATTAATAACATGATCCTTCTTTGACCCTCCAAAAAAACATAATTGCGTTGACAAACACATGCCCACTAAGAGCTAATCAGATTTCTGCTTTTGTTACGTTATATTCCATGGTCATTAACACATGGGTTAATATTGCATAATTATTCCATCTTACTAATACAAATTTGTAAAACAAAACACCCATTTCAAATGACAGTCTTTGAAGAGATTTATTATGTTATTTATTTACTCAACTTTTTTGTCTGTTGTAGAGTGATGATGATTTCATTGGGGCTGTGATTTCGCAGCTTGTTCACCTTTGTGAACTGCTTCATGTAATCTTTTTAAAGCAGAATATTTGTTTGCTTAGGTGATGAATAAATGTCAGATTACATTTTGCAAAGTCCTGTAATTCATTACAATTTGACAGCTACATATGTCCCGTGCCATGTTTCTTAAACCCACAGCCCTAGGCTGCCCAGGGGCCTAAGTATTATTCCAACACCAAAGAAATATGATAGAAATATTGTAGCTTAATCATGACTGTACATGCCATGTATAATTTACAGTTGCCCAAAACTACATTTATAACCCAGATTTTGAATGACAGTTTTGGTGGCCAATGGGGAGTGATCTAGCTTGTTATGGAAACAAGCCTTGCCTTTTGTGGGTGCGGCTTCTCTGTCTGGAAACGTCTGGTGCTACTGCTGGCCAATTGCGCACACTGGAGGCGGAGAGCCCGAGCTTGTTCGGTTGTGGTGCTGGTGGTTGTTGCAGAATGAAAGTGGAATGTTTTGCAGGTGAAGTTCTCTTGCCTCTTTCCATAAATGTGGACCTCCTGAAGTCTAATGATACTATTTGTTGGACGTTGCTGAAGTAAATATCGTGTTTCTACTGGCATTATCTGAGGGACGTTTCAAAAACAAAGAAGACTCAACTGAGGTAAAAGGGTTTGCACCTAATTTACTGTGAATTTGAACAATGTTCCCTGGTTACGAAGCTGTGATACATAAACAAGAGTAGGTTGTAAAGCGCCGCACCGTATATTTAGAGGTATCCGACAGAAATTAAATCGAGTCTGACGTTGCATTGTAGCTCAGCGTATTTTGTAATGTTTCAAAAAAGCTAATCTTACAAACAAAATCGCACGAAAACTGTAAATTGCTTACTGTTACTGTAAAATTATTCAATATAATATGCATAGTTCTTTCACTAATAAATTTAATTATATAATTCTAATATACTAATATTGACGTACGATAATTTAATTTTGCCAGAGACCGTTTAATAAGAACATTGAGAAAAATATGTTTTGTTTGTGGAAAAAGTGCCTTGTATTTCATTCAAATATGTTGGTGAATTTAATCGCGCAGGGCGAAGTGCACAATAGGAATTTTGATCAGCAGCTGTCGGTTAGTCAGTAGCGGGTTTAGCTATTGCATTTTGCCCGCAACATGTTGCCACTTTTTTGTTTCCGGACTCTGCTGAAACGTATACAGATGACAGTTGTGCTTTGTATTAATTATGAAATATATACATTTGGACATTTGAATGGTTAAATGTGAATTTAACTTTAGTTACCGTAGCGTTTTTTAGCAGTAACAGTAAATAACAGTATGCAATATCACACAGACATTGTATTTCAATGTCGTAAATGCAGCGCTGTAGCTGCTTGCGCATTGAGCTCGAGTGTAGAGAGCTTACCTTACTGCATGCGAGTGGCACGGTCAACATAGTCGGCACAAACCCTGGGGTAATGCACTCCATTGATTGACAGGTAGTAGAGATCAGTAGCTTACCTGGAATTATTTATTTACTGCCCATAAAAAATCTAATAACATATTTAAGTTTGAAAATGTACACTTGATTGGCATAATGTATTTTTTTAAATTATTAAACAATTTAATATTTTTTAGAGTTAATTCTTCTTTCAGTGAAGTTTTGAAGGTTCATGTCATTGGGCCAGCTTTTTGTAAACTGATCTTACACATTACATGTGCTTATAGTATGCATATGTCTACTGCACAGCTATAGGTTTTAATAACAAGTAATATTTTGTCTTTAAAAGGTTCTTTCCAGTATTACATATTTAATTAGTAAGATACTTTATGTTGAATCAACAGTTACATTAACACTTATCATGTCAATGGCTGTTCCTGCCAAAATATAAAAAATGAATGAATGCATATAACAAATACAAATTAAAAATAAACAGTGAAATATATAAAAACAGAAATAAAAAGATTTATTTTAACACATCCATCCATTTTCAGTTACTGTCACTAGTGAACATGCTAATGAGTGTTGTTATAACCTTAGTTGGTGGTATCAAAGCCCTCTTGTGAACTGAAGTAGATTTAAATTGTGTTTGACTACATTTAGAGAAGGAAATGGTGGTATAACTAACTATTATAACTAATAACTCAATTATCTCAAACTACTACCATGCTAATGATGGGTGGATTTATTGATGCAATTGAAAGGGGCATTGGGTAAGACTTGCTAATCATGCTGTGTCTGGGGGATTCTGTGTCATTTTGGGTGAAATGGTTTATACACTTATTGTTCCAAATCTTGTAAAAGTACAGTACATTCTATGTTATCTCCCTATGTTTGACCAATATCAATAGCAGTATTTAATTACATTAATTTGAATGTCTGTTTGTAATATATTTGTCATATGCCCTCTCACAAACCAACTGTTTGGGAACAACCAATTCAAGGAAATTCTATATGAAGTTTGACAAGTGGACAGGTAGTGGCACACCTAGATGGGCTTTTCTTAATGTCCCAGGTAGTGCAGTTGAAAGGTTGTGTCTGGACTGACAGACTGATATTGGCAGTCTTTTTGGTTTGAGAAAACCCATTCAGGAGAGAACAAAACAGAATAGTGTATGGTAACATTGACAGATAAAGAACCATATGAATAATGAACTAGCTAGCACAGTGCTTGTCGTATATTTAGCCATTTTCGCATTATAACTTCATGATATCGATTTTTGACTCTGAGCCACAGCTCTAACTTATACTACTAACACAAAGTTAAATTCTAACAGATTATTGTTGACATAATATTGGCAGACCAATGATGTTAGTCTGCCCACTGTCTGCAATATGTCAGAGTATGACCATAAGCATGTTATCGAGTGACAATAAATGCATGACTACATGTAGAAGTTTAGTTTATTTGCATAATATGATTCAAACATACTTTATAATGACTGGCCAACAGCAAAATGCGCCAGTGCCTCTAAAGAAATAGACAAAAATAGTAAAATGTTACCTCATTTGGTTTCAAACATTTGATGGGTGTTGTCTAAAAGGATGTTGGATGGTGTGCTCTGTGGCATATTTGAATTGTGTTTTCTGTGTTTTCTTTTCAACAAAATGTCGCCACTGGATCACCGTGATTACTTTCGACATGCTGTATAAACATCAATGGTGAGTTTCTTAATTCTCTGAATAAAATTTAAATATTGTTCTGCAAGGTGAAATCATACCTTCTGTATTCCTCAGAAATTGGTCAGTGGTACATATTCTTTTGTATAAGGTGTACAAACTGTTGTGATGTTGAAATGCATATATTCTTCTTTTGAATATCCAGTGTATCAGATGATCACTTTGTACTACAGGAACAGGACTAAATGGACAATAATATTATAATCTGCTCCAGTGTCCAGACTTAACTCGGTGATTCGGCTAAACTGAGTGGAAGAAGTAAGTGCAGTACCAGGGTCTTTGGGACAGTCTGACCCAATTGAGGTTTAAGCTTTTTGCCTGTCATTTAATCTTCTGAACTCCCCATGTGAGGATTAACTACAGCGAATACCCTGTCAGTCTCAGAAATATTATGCAATTAAAGTGCTACAGAAATGGCTGTAGCCCACTTTTGCCATTGTTCTTACTTGTTTGTTGTGGATGACTTCCTACTTCTATCCAGAAGCTTCATTTTCCTCCCCATTTCTTTCTAAGCCATGCCCCAGGACATTATTATTTTCTGGGGCATTTTATTCTTGTAACATGATCTCAGCAAAGAGAGAAGAATGGCTGCTGATCCCTGAGAGTTCACCACACCTCACTTCCTCAAGCATGATTTAAAGTGCTCCATTAGAGGAATAATTAACAATTGCACACAGTATTCTAATAGTTGTATATCATTGGATTACCTGTGGATGTGTATCCAAATTTAAATGTGAAAGTAGCAGTGTGTTGTACATTTTTCATTATGATGCACTGCCCCATTTTCCTTGGGAACATATGGTACATTTGTATTCAGTAAGATGGTACAAATGGGGCGGATTCTGCACAAGTCTACTGTATCTCTCAGCCCTTTAAGGCTTTTGCAGCAAATGTCATTATGTGCTGATGCAGGCTTACATGCCTAACTCTAAAGGGTCACCACGGGTGTACAAGTTAATTAGAGAGGAACTACCAATCAGAGCCTCTATTTCCAGGTGGGCTATTAATGAGTACTAAACTCATGGCAGCAAATCCAAAAAGTAATATATGTACATTTTAACTGGAAATAGATTGTGCTCTTATTGCAGCCCTTTGGGTTGGCCATCAGTGCACTGTTTCACTGATGAAGGCAATATGCCAAAATGTTTGAATCTTTTTGCCTCATCTTAAATAAATAATGTTGAGTGCGGATCTTGTATGAATATATTTACTGAATTTCATTGAGCTACACACTTTTTAACACTTTTTAGCAGAAAGGGCTGTATTAAGAGTACAATCTATTCCAATTTAAATTGCTTGAAGAAGGCTCAGAGCCAGGAGAATTTGACATGCTAATGACAAACACTGTTTGCAGAGCTCTACTCTCCGAAACTAACCTGTCTCTATAATCAAGCAGGCTCAGTGCCAGTGAGTCTTGGCCATTATACATGTCGCATATCAATGAGAAAAAAAACTATCTTTGACAGACAAACAAACAACTAATTGTTGCTCAAGTTGCTTGAAGTCATATGACCATGGACCACAACTTAGTAATAACACACAAGTAATAACAACAAGGACCACAATGGAAATAAGTCCTAGGACCTTTCTGTGTCATCCTTGATATGTCTTTTTAAAATGTACATGTACATCGGGATGTAACCATGTATTGTCTTTTTTAAAGTGAAATGTCAAATAAACTAAACTAAACTAAAGACCAGTACGGTTTCTATACTGATATGGTGCCTCAGCATTTGTGTTTTCTGGTCACATCTCATGTTCTGTGCTGAGCTCTGGCTCTGAAAAGGTCATAGCTCAACTCATTTGCATAATGTCAGAACATGCTGATGTGAAATTCATCCATTAAGAATGACTTTAGTCATCCATTAAGAATTACTTTGAAGGTCACCTTATGTGTGTCTTAGCAATCTGAAAATATGAAATATTGACAGGGTCAAACCATTTGAAAAT
Source organism: Aldrovandia affinis (assembly GCA_029706075.1). NCBI lineage: Eukaryota > Metazoa > Chordata > Actinopteri > Notacanthiformes > Halosauridae > Aldrovandia > Aldrovandia affinis. The sequence continues at coordinate 12,275,880 of JAINUG010000001.1, forward strand.
AGTAGTAAGTCCTAATGCTCGACAGCCTTTAATCCTAATGCTTTCATTGTCAATCAAAGATGTGGTGATGGTCAACGCTCAAGTTATATTTTGCGAATGCTTATTTGGACTATAATTCCCAAACAGCTACACAACAGGCCAGAAAAATAGTAGGATTGCCACTTAACTCTCAAATGTTATCAATGTATAATACGTTTAATAGTTGCCCATTTAAAACCGATAAAATGGTTTTCTACTGTAGTGTATTCCATTTCATCAAGGTTGTAATGACGTATCACGGAGGTAAAACAGATGTTCATTAGCATCAATCTCATATTGGTCTTCATGAAGAGGTCCCCTGAGAAATGGCTTCAGATCTTATGCAGGAGTGAGCTGAGATAGGCTTAGGGGCCTGCTGACAGTCTTTAACCCAGGATGTATGATTTTCCTGCACCGTTTCTGTTGCTTGAGACTGTGATGATAAGCTTTGTTCATTCTGTTGAAGCTTTATTGTCTATTGCCTCAATGTGCATCAGTTCCTTTGATGTATTTGCCCATGAGAAAATTGCCTTTGTTTCTGTAATTAAAGTCAGTTGCTTTTTCTTTGTTTCTTGGTGCTGTTATACAAGTAAAATGATATCAGTGTTGGATACAATAAGATGAGTTTGAACAGTGAGTGAATGATGACAATTGTTCATCATTGACTATGTGACTCGTGATCATGGCATGACACAGACCTTTTCATGACTGTTGAAACTCTGATGGATAAGTAGTGTATCTCAACACGATTTGTAATGGCATCTAAAGTCTGCAGCAAGCGTCTAGTAATATGCTCCACCAGAGAGTACTGTGATACATGCTGTTCCAGAGAGCCTGTGTTTGAAGTGGAAAAATATGCAAACCCTCTGAGACTGGGGTCAACGGGATCAAACAGATAGTCCAGCTTTTTCAGTTAAACAGATATTATCAAATACTTTGAGCTCAAATAATTCCACCGTGTATAGGCAACTTATCTTTTCCCCATAGTGTCAGGTTGTATTTTATTGGTGAATTACTGGATGTCAATTTTGTCAACACTTTTTAACTTGTTTGTCTTAACACTGTAGGTTCATACATGTGTAGGTATGAATTGTATTCTATTTGTTTAAATTAAACTCCAAAAATACTGTATGTGTATGACTTCGGCCCTGGTTCAGTCCCCAGCATGTTTTTACTTTGATCTTGCAGTGAAGATATGAGTGTCAATATAAAGCGCTCCAGATTGATTCAATTATATTTAATAAATAATAACCAGTATTTTTATGAACAGTATGTTTAACATAAAATTAGAAATCCCTGAACTAGAACTCTTCAATACATAGCAGCCTATCCACATGACATTTTGTTTTTAAAAAGTTAAGCAGCAAGCATAGTAAAGAAAAGATGTGGAGTTGTGGGTAGATGTGGTGTTTGTGTGGTGTCGTGTGGTAGATGTGGCGTTTATGTGGTGTTGAGTGGTAGATTGCATTTGTGTGGTGTCGTGTGGTAGATGTGGTGTCATTTTGCATGTATTTAGCTATTTCATCCTATCGCACCAGACTTTTTTTTTAAATTGGATGTGCTAATTGAATATCAATTATATAGAGAAGAAAAATAGTTCCTGTTTGTACATATCTGGTTCTCAAACACTATCACAAAGATGAAAGTGCCAAATTAGATGTTGATCATTGTTTTTATAGTGTCATAGAGTGCGTTGGTATGCATTGATTTGCATATATGTTGGGAAGTGCATATGTTATTTCTGCCTTTGAAGTATGGATGAAGCAGATGTACTGAAGTATGTTCAGCTCTGTAGCTCAGTGTTGAATTTACCCAGAAACAACCCATCACTAACTTGAATTTATATGTGGTAGATAAAGGTAATGTCCCATGTCTTTAAACCCTATCCAAGATCAGCAGTCACTGCAAATGTGTCATTTTTAGGGAGTTCAGAAATGCCCTCTCATGCTGTTCAATTTTGTGGATATGTTCTGATTGGCTGCAAGTGTCTTTATTTGTTTGTGCATTTTTATTTGTCCCAGGTGTGATTTTCATTGCTCAGTCCCCAGCTCCTGCCTCTGTGCACCGAATTCTGTGCATGGGAAAAGGTTGTAAGGCATTACAAGCTGTTCTATGACATGAAGCATTACCCATATCAGTTGTATTCAGACACTTATTAACACAGAAATTCCTCTGTCTTTCATCTGTTTCACTGAGTATTTCATACCTACTGCTTTATTATAGCAGACTATTTTAATTTAGAACACACATATTTCAATCAATTTAGTTGTTCTGCATGAATGCAAGGTTAACTCAGTCACTGGTTGATAATGGCTATGAATGAACTCATCTTAATACAGGTTTCACTAATTATTTGGGGACTATCGCCCTGTAGTGCCATTGGCTGATAAGAAATTCTGAAGTCTGAGGATGTTTTGAAGTGTGGCAGCCATCTCAATCTGCAAAGAAATAAGGCTTACTGACTTGAAAAGAGTTCCATAAAATCTCTCTCTCTCTCTCCCTCTCTCTCTCTCTCTGTCTCTGTCTCAAGATGGATTTGTCTACCACCCTGTCTCCCAGATTTGCCTACCCTGTCAGATGGCCTCATGTAGCCAAAAAATTTGGAGTAGGGGTGCAGTCTCATGCATTATAGAACACTGGTGCCCTAAATTGGTATATCACAAATTGATGCTCCTCTGTTATGTTTTAACTGCTTCCTACTCCCTAGATATTATTTTCAAATAATAATTCAATTTGAGATATATTTCCCCTAACCCACCCTTACCCTTCCCTCCCAACCCTGTGCAGTCAAGGGCATTCAGATTGATATTGTACTGTTAGATACACACATATAAACATTATATGAATGAAACTCTTGGACATTGTTTGAGCCAGTAAAATAAGTTCACAGATAATTCTGAGGTCAATGTCAGTATTACAAGGGACAGAATTGCCATTAGACAGTGGGAGCATCTGTTCTTTAGCACAATGTGCAATCTGTGTGATCAAGCTCAAAGTATTCATTGGGAGATAAGGGTGAGCTTTCCCAGATGATGTGTATTGCCTCCATGCTACTGGTGGAGAATGTGAGCATCTGACATAGAGGAAATGGCTAGAATTAGTCCCCTGAAGGAATCAATCCAAAACTTGGATTCATCTGGATTACCTTCACACCTCCTGTCCTTCCACACTGTGTCTCATGCATAATTCATGTCAGGGAGCACTCCCTGAGTTCTAAACAGACGTGCAGGCCACTGGTAGCTAACATCTCTCTGTGCTGAGATTCTCAAAGGGCACCTGCTTTTACCGTCCCAAACCACCATGACCTGCTATTTATTAAATTTATTCCCATCTCTGCTTTGTGCATTGACGTAGCAAAAGTGGTATTTTAGTTAAAAAAATTCAATTAGGCAGGTCATTGTAAAAATCTGTTCAGTGGTAAGAGTGCCTAGTGCAAGACACTGTATAATTAGGTTGTGTTTTCCTGTCTGCATGTCTTCTCTTCCATTCTATAGTCCTTCCTTTTTTTGGAATTTGGTATTGCACAAGGTAGAAATGCAGACTATTCATTAGTCCAGAATGTCCGTTTTTCTCACGTGTCAGCATACGAGTAACATACACATGAAATATTGTGACAAATGAGTGACAGCAGTTGTACTTTCCTCCAGAAGTGATAAATTAATCTGATCTTATAATTCCTGCTCTGTATTAAGACAGTTGAAAACAGTACTGAGGTTACTCGATATGTGCATCTGTGCCTTTCACCCCCCATCTCTCTGTTGCTTTAGAGAATCAATCATGATCTCTTTGCTGGTGCGGATAACTGAACTGTAACTGCGAAGAGGCTGCAGTGACAGGTTTTTCTGTGGTAAGAGACCACCAATTTGATGTAGTGTGGGAAGCAAGTGTTTGAGACATTCTTCAGTTTTAGAAGATGCGATGAATGCAACACTCAAACAAGCGCATTGATGTAACACATTTTGGTTGATGTCATCTACAAGGCACATGGTTCCCTGTTAATGGTTAGGGAACTGAGCATCTCTCCAGAGGTTTGTCAGTTCAAATAAGCTGTTGGCATAAGCAGACTTTTGAAATTAAATTATTAAAGCCAGCACAATTTGAAAGTATGAAACAAATGGTACATGGTTAAGAATCACAAGTGAACAAATGCCTTAACCTTCAATGAGTCATTAAGAATCTTATGATTATTATGATTCATTAGGAGATCATATTCATGTGGGTAACAAATATACCTTTCTGTGTTTATTTTAAAAGCATGAAAATATGTTATGTCTTGTCACGAATGGTACCAGAAAACCAGGCGCGGACCCAGAAATGCAATAAAGTATTTTATTGCGTAAACAGGCGATGGTCACACAGGAGCAATCAGAGCAATACAGGGATCCAAAGAATGGTCGGGGACAGGCAAAGTTCGTTCCAGGCTTCAGTAGTGTCGGGCAGGCAAGGCGTAGTCAGTGGGCAGGCGAAGGTCGATAACAGGAAAACAGTCCAGGGAACACAGGGAGGAGCGGGAACGAGACTGAGATACAGACGAACACGGACGCACGAACAGAAGCACGAACAAAACAAACACAGGAAACCAGCGAAACCGCTGGAGAGTTGTGTAGGCATACGCAAAGCACAAGACAATCTGGCAAAGAACATGGGAAAACACACAGCTTAAATACATTTAGACATAACAAGAAACAATCAGGAATAAACATGAATGCAGCTGACTGCAATCAGACACATGAGGAATTAAGTGAAAACGATAATACAATAACGAGACAATCAGGAAATGAACATGGGAAACGAACAGCTAACTACATCAGACATAACGAGAAACAGGTGAAATAGATCTAATACACTGACGAGACTAGAACAGGTAAGCGAAAGTAAAAACACGGACCAGACAACTAGGAAAACATGGAAAAAATTACAAACGCTTAATTACGGGAAACACGAACACGAGACGTGACAATGTCTGATTTTATAGGAAATGGTTGAACAAAATAAGCTTTATTGTTTTAAGTGCTACATTTTTGTAGCATGCTGCAGTTTTATCTGTAGTTAAACCTGTTACAAAATATTAATATATTATATTCCTCTCACATTTTACTAAAATCCATTCATTAACTTCAATTAAAGTTAAGTTAAATTCAATTAAGTACTTGCTGTGCTGTTATTGCATATGGCTTATATGATTTTAAAATACTGTTAAGTCAGATATGGATTTTGGTGAGAGACCATGGCACATTTTAATGGATCTTTTCTAATATGCTGCACAAAGGCAGAATATTAAATGAGCACCATACATTCTGAGACATTATTTTAATTGACATTTTTTTCACTCAAATAATTGCATATTGGCAAGGTCGCAGGGGGATATGGACCTTTATCAGCCTGCCGCATTGTGACTGCTGATGAGAGTCTGCTACCTGTACTCAACCTACCCTTCCCCATGTCAGTGCTGTGATCACTATGGGTGGCCAGTGGTGTCCACTTCCTTCACTATTCCCACTGTGAAGAAGGTTGGCCCAGTTTATAGCACAAGCTGAAGGCGATGTTTCAGAAAAGGGGTAAAAAACAAATGGGCCTCAATCAAGATACAGACACTTGAAAATATCTTTAATGTCTTATTATGAAATTCACCGTTTCGGTACTGTAGTCCTCCAGCCAACTGGACTGCTATGGCTGCACTTTTCACATCTCTGGCCCACACTTACCAAGGAGACGGTTATATTTGGAGCGGTCTCCTGGGCTGCGAGGAGCAACCCTAGTCCCAGATTGAAGTGCAATGATGACTTCCCTGCCGCAGGGACAAAGCTGTCAAACCTGGGACATATTCAGCTACTGATTAGCTGTCCTTCCACCCCCAAAGCTGGAGTGCTGTCTCTGTGCAAGCAGTCAGACACAGAGGGCTAGTCATTCACTTAAGTCAAAAGAACAGGACTACAGGAAGTGATGTGCTTTTAAAAATCTGGCTTCAAAATCAATCCATGTGTATCTGTGTCTGTGCGCTTCAGGTTTGCATTCAAAGATTTATGCTGAGGGTAAAGGCAAAGAGGGGCTCTATGAGCAAACGAGACATGGGTTGGCAGTTTATAGATTATTCAGTCCCTGAATTAAATATTAAGAATGTTGGGTGGGGTTATAGTGCACTACAAGGCTTACCATGCTGTAAATTTGGCAGATGGTTTATATGCACCATGCCACTTCTTGGGAGGGTTTTGGGGTCACAGAGACATATGGTATAAGAGACAGATCAGGTGAAAAAGAAGCGGGATTGGGTAAATTGCTTTCTGGTCATTTTAATTGCTGTACTACGCTCTGCTTCAGGACTGTTTTTGTCCTTTCCGCAATTATTGTCACACGCTCCTTGATTGAACACAGAAATCTCATGGAAGTTTCATCCCTCTGATACTTACTTGACATCTTTGTCGATGGCATCAATATTGGCATCAATCAACACCACAAACAAAAGGCCCTCATTGTTTTACCTTTCAGTCCGCACTATCACATTCTTAGATTTGTATGAAAGGGTTCATCACCTTTGTATATTTCAAATCCCTGCCCTGAGTTCTGCCAGTATTGTTGCCAATGAAATGTATGCTCAAAGGCTCATTGTGAATAGCATAACACGGGTTTTTGGTACAGTGTATTCACCAGAGGTGGATATTGTAGCTTTTGGCAAGAAGTAATGGGGTTATCACACAGACACTGATGAGTTGTAATCTCGACTAAGCGATGCATTTGGTCAAGGTAATTTGGTCAATGTGTGATATCCTAATCTACTGAATTCAAATCAACAAAGAAATTGCATTTAAAGAAGGCGCAATTGGAGATGTTTTGGTGACGGTTGGTCTTTATATCAGGTCACATGCTTTGACATACCACAGTACTTTTCACACTGAAAGTGTAAAGAGGTAGTGAAGAAAGCTTATAGAGGTACATGTGATGGATTTTACCTCCCTGAAAGCTCCTTTTCCATGACACAGCTTTTAATTACCTGCTCCCAGGAGGTGAATGTGTGAATATGAGGCAGGAGAGCGATTCTTCACACACCAACCATCGCAAATGACGTGAAATTCTTGCAGCCCATATGAATGGTCTGTGTTGTCTGAGCATATTCTTATAAAACTGTCCTTTAATTTGCCAAGATCCATTACCATGGCTTGACTGGAAGATGCTCTTAAGTTGTCTGCCGACATGGCTGCTGATAAATTGATTCAATGCTCCGTTCATCATCCTCCCCTCCTTTCCTTTACCACAGGGCTCCAACTGTTATGTTTAGATGAGTCTCTACATAGGAGACTGGTAGACTGCCATCATGGACACTGTGTGATTATTTTTAAAGTTTAGTTTTGAAACTGAATGAGCTTTTACTGAGGCAATACATTCAATAAAAAAATGCACATTTTCAACTCAACACTCCAGTGTCCTGCTGTGGATTTCTGTTATAAATATTGAAATAATGGATATTTTCTTACTCAGTTGAGTTATTTTTATTGAACATGACTGTCGCACGCTATGTGACAAAACCAGGGTAGGAACAGAACTGCAGGAAGCAGAGATTGGAGTTGTCAGTCTGCACTAAAGGTTTTTATTTCTCCCTTCCACAGAGAGAGATAGGAAGCGAGAGAGAGCGCAGGCACAACAATAACAAAAGTTAAATAAAGTATCTTCCACTGTCCCTCTCTTGGCTTTAGGATCCAAAATAAACCAAAATAATAACACTATTCACAGGTATACAGATTTAGACTTTTCAGTCTGTTTCTTTCTGCGGTTGTCTCTTTCCACTCCTGTTTTCCAGTCATCTACTGAGAAAGCAAAGCCGTTTTAAGCACACAGAGATTGCGCAGTGCTCTTAGCAGAAGGGCACGGCCTGGTGAGTGCCTTCGCCTTTGTGAGTGCCTTCGCCTTCGTGAGTGCCATTGCAGGACTACGGCAGCGAACTCACATTACTAGGGGGGATTGACATAAAATAGCGGGTCTAATTGGCTACTAAATTGGGAGAAAATGGGATAAAATCAGAAACAAAATCTTTTTAAAAATTGAAAAAAATCATAGTCAAAAGTTACTTGTCAACTGCTTTCACTGCATTCACATTAGGAAATGTTAGAGAAATTCAAAATTGTATATAATGTTCCTTTGTTGGTTTCTGATATGTATTGGAAAGACTAATACACACAATTTCTGTCTGAATGTATGCCACCCTTCATCAATATGAGAGCAACCAACAGATCTTTTGGCATGTTAGGCTTATGTTTTTTCCCCGCTCATTTTTCTCACAATTGTTAATACTAAGTATTACACAAGGTTGTATGCAGTATTCTTGGGATCGTCTGTCCAGGTGAAATGGTGATCTAGTGTTATGGAACGTAATGTTGAGCAGAATAAAAGATGTAGCAAAATGCTGAAGGACCACTGTTAAGAATCTCAAGCCTCCTGTCTAATGTGCAGAACCTTATTAAAACGAGATTCTGAGCAGCAAGCAGGAATCCCTCAGCAATGAGGCTGGAAACGACCAAGAGGAATTCTGTTTGACTGCTCCTTTATTTCTGCAGCAGTCCCGCTTATTCTCACTAATCAGTTTCGCATTTTTTCTAAAGCAACAGAGCAGTCATACTTGACAGAAAGCTCAAAATTGTAAATGCGAACCCTGGTTCATTAAAGGTGCCAAGAGAATTTTACATACAGAATGGCAGGTTTGGAAGGTACACAAGCGCCTGGCTTTTATTGAAATGTCAAGGCATAATGGCTCCCCACAGGAAGCTTTCATTTCTCTATAAAAACTTGAGGAGTTTATCTGTATAATTGAGACCCACTGTATGCATTTAATAACATGCCAAATGCAAACTTTTCTTTAGTTATTTTTATAAGTCCTGTTTATGGGGTAACTACAGATGGGGAGCGGCATTTATCCATGTAAATGAATATTTGCCCGTGTATGTTCTATTTTACCATGGAGTCTGGCCAAGGAAGTCAAGTAGGTAACTGTAAATGGTATTTTGTATTTTGAAGAGGTTCTTACATTCTACCTTTAAGCTATTGTGAGGTATTTTACCAAAGACTTCAGGTTGTCAAACGAGCAAGGCTGTAATGAGTACTGTGTCAAAAATTGGATTTTGTTTGCACTTTGAATACATAATGTGGCCTCACCTGTAAATGAACTCTTGTGCATTACACGTAAATTAATTTAAGTTGTTCAATCGTTTTTTTAGTTTTCAGTTAAAAACCACCACATGGGAGTTGGTGCTATAGCACCATGTTTGGTTTGCTGCAGATTGTGTCCCTCAGTGAGAGCAGACTTTGCTTTTATAAAACAAATGTCATCGTGTTGTTTATTAAAATAAGAAAGTAGTTAATATATACTTACGCATATTCTAAGCACATTATTGATCAAGTAAGAACTCATTTAATGATCCAAAGAGCCCTGTTTCTCTGCTTTCAGTATATAATATCTTTTCAGATAGACCTTCAAGGCATCAATTGCCACACACACCATTATCAGAAAATTGTAAAGCAATTGTCTATGTGTGGATATAAGATTTGCTGATCTCTATGTGTTGCATGCTCTTTTTTAGTGTTTTAAAAATGCACATTAAGCTCTAATTAAACTGAGATTGCCTTGCTTCCCACGTCAAGTGCAGTCTAGCATTTAATGAATTTGCTCACTGAGATATCTTTTCAGTAGATAATTACGTGTCTGTATGTTAATGAATCACACCTCACCAGCATAACCACGGGGCACCGTCAAAATGACACATTAATTATTGGCGCACACCGACTGAGGAACAGGTTTCTTAGATATAATGTGGCATTACTGTGCTGTGCTGTGCCCCACTCTAAATGATTAGAGGCCCAGCATTTAAGAAACACAGCAAGGGTGACACGCCACAGAAGCCACTCTTTCTCTTTTTTCAGAAACCACTGGAAATGGGGCCTATAAAAAAAGGCTTTTATTAAGTGAGAATGTATGGGCTGAAATAGTTACTGCAAAAAATGGTACAGTTACTGCGCTGCCATGCAGGGTCAGGGGAGGGATTGTTTTCCGTGTTGTAGTTGGTTAAGAATCTAAGAAGCACATTTTGTCCACGGTGATGACAGATAACCCTCTCCTCCTTTGCTGCAGCAAAGAAGGAAGTGTGCCCCTCTCTGATCATAAAAGTCATTTTTATCTTACAAGCTGGTCAGGGTCAAACATATTCACATACAGTCCAAATGTTGAGCACACTAAAGTCATAATGTATGTACAGAAAGTAAAGATCAGATGAGATGTCTAAGAAAGTCAGTAGATCAGATCAAAGACTTATGTTAACCAGGGATTCATTTGTTTTTGCTGAAAAATTATTATAAGCCTTTAGATTTAAATTGCAGGGGGCGGTGGATAGCGTAGCGGTCTAACGCACCATATTTTGGCTGGTCCGATATGGTGTGCGCTGCCTATCAGGGACGTGGTTTGAAACCCGTCTCTACCAGACCAGCCCTGGTCATCAGCTCCGATCGGGGTCTGCCTCAGGGGGAGGGGGGAGGGTGAGCCGGCTCGGGTCCACTGCGAAGCACGTAAGAGAGTCTCCAGAATATGGGTGGGCGAATTCCGTCTCTAAGGAAGCGGAGTTCACTGCCCTCTGAGAATTAGCTTGCCTCGTAGAGACGAGCGGCCGACTCAAGTGGGGAGGGTAAATTGAAATAAAGGTGTAATTGGCTACCAAATTGGGAGAAAAATGTGGGGGAAAATCTGAAACAAATTTGGTTAATAAGACAGAATCTGCCCTCAAAAAATCAGCCAATACCCTGTGCAAGACTAGTCCCTTGCCCAAAAAATGGGCGGAAGGCCACACATTTTTAAAGCTGGTAATTTTGCAGACCATATCCTATTTTTTGCAGGATTCTGATTTGTAATGTGGACCATGTTTCCATTTGAAGGCAGCAAGGACACTAGCAATTTACTTCAAACCTTTGAAACTGTGGAACTTGCTGTCCAAGCTCTGCCATTTGAAAAGAGAAAATGTTTAATGTGTTGAGGAAAAAAAACATTTTTTGACATTACATAACATATGGCTTGTTTCCCGTGGTATATGGTGTGTGCTTATAATGCATAATAACAATATATTACCAATGATTTTAATTTAATTTATGTAGAATTATTTTCTGTTAATAATTGCTTGGAATGTCATACTTGTAGAGTTATCTTTTTTATCCAGGTTATTTTGTTATCTTGGGTAAACCAAAGACTTGGCTTTTCCATTTACACTGTAGATCAGTTTCAGTTTTTATACATGCTGTCATATAATTCAAGGAAATATGAGCTAAGGTGTTACTGTTAATAATAATATTTTCAAATTATCTTCATATTATTTTATATTATCTTATTGTTTATTTTATACATGTTTATAATGTTCAAATCAACTGAGTGGATTGTAATTAACACTACACTACATTATGCATTGGAATTAATATTGCATGACAGGCTGAGCATCGTTGTTTAGTCACATGCTCCTATGGAAACTATGAATAATGGCACTGAGCACAACATGAAATAATCTCTTAGCTGCAGTGAGTGGAAAATTAGTTATGTGCCATCAGAATGCCAAAACAACGGTGACCACGGAAACCGCTTTCTCATCAGCAAGATGCGTGCAGCATGTAAATACCGCAGAAGCAATTAGGGAGGGAAAAAGTCAAGTGACCATACTCAGGCAGTATTGTGACTTCACTATGGCCCTGCATTGCTTGCCCAGCTCTTGGGAGAACTATGCAAACACTTTAATTAATGGGCACTCATGTGTGTGCATGTGCATGAATCATGGGAGTGCACAGGATAATCTTCCCCCTTGAAGATTGCTTCCCAAAGCATTGGCCTCTGCTGGTGAGATCAGAAAAGGGAGAGAAATTGGAGTAGGCAACAACAACAATGGCATGTGTGACCAGGACCTGACAAAAGTGGAGTTCCCACTGCACTCTCCTCTATAACCTCTGGTCTTCCGAATAGATGTGATTGGCCAGGATTAGGGTGTGAGTACTATAAACCTCTTAGATATGCTGGAGATGAGAATGATTGGAGTAACAGGTCACCAGCTTGTTTGAAATATACAGTCATGTCCAGAATGATGGGCACCCTTGATGAAAATGAGCAAACAGGTTGTATAAGATAAACAATATGGGTAATGACATACATTATCATCTGACTCAGTCATGGGATATCATTCATGGTGGCATTAGCTAAATGTATTCAGAGCATGACGAAGCACTGGAAAATAGTTACTGAAAGAAGTTATACTGTTGATTTTCATGTGCATTTTTTCTTGTATAGTTCAGACTTGAAATGAAAGCATGTGAAACAAATATGTTGCTTGGGTTGAGAAGTGCCACATTTAACTCAGAAAGGAGTGCTTTCGCCTTAGAAATGGAACATTTTCTGCCATAGTAATACCCCTTTATAAACAATTGCTTTTTAGAAAATGGGGTGCATCCATGGAAAAAAAATCCAGTCACCATGAATATAAAAACGAGTAATTACAGCATACACCACTCTTATATTATGCAATGGTGGAGTGAGTGAAATTTACTTGTACCCTTTAAAAGGTTAACTTTTAACTAAACGGTAGGTTTTTACTCACACCTCAAGTTTAATTAAATGTCACAGGAAAAAACGTGGACATGCATGATTCTTCTGGCACGGTCAATTAAATTGCTTCCGTCCACAGAGAAACGTTGTTCGACAGATATTGCTGGGTGACCACAAAACATATTGTAGCCTGTTAACACACGTTTTATAGTGCAACGATTTGAACACATGAATTACTTTATCAAAGTGGCATAGCCTATAAGACGTTTATGTTTATATGGTATATGTTTCCAGTCAAACCGGTGTGTGGAGCACATAGTACAGGTAATACGTAAAATAAATAAAATAGACACACTGGTGCAACGGCTTCTGTTTTGCGAATGAGAGGGCTCTGCTGGCTGTTCCTGTGTATCCCAGAATGCTGCGCTGTCCCGTTTTTGTACAGCTTGGTCAGTGCGTTTGGCAAGAGGACAGGCAACTGTGTCAGAGTCAGCACCAGCGCTGGGGGAACTGCGTCTCACCAACCCGAGGGGAGGAGACAGTATACCTGGTAAACGCAACGAAATTTGCATCGGCAAAACCAACATGACATCAATTAGATTAAAAATATATTTTGTGTGGAATGAGCCTTATTTTCCTGATGTTAGGCAAGACGAATGAGTAAACATTCCCTGGTTTTGCATCAACTAATGCGACAGAGTGCATGCCTGTATTGGATGATACATTTGTTCATACTTTGGGTATGATTCATACGATTTGTCTGCATTATCGCAATTTAATTTGGTTGCTAACGCATGTAGCTAGCTATATAAATAGCCTACCGTTTGCTCTGTAAAACGTCTGGGCTATAACTATGTAACTAGCTTACTAGAGGGTTTTTTCATTGCATTGGCAGAAGCTGAATGTGTCAGCTCGCTAGTTGAGACCAGAACGACTTAGCTTGGCAATATAGAAATAAATGCATATGATTGCCAAAATCTTTATGAGTAAAAATCATATATTGTGTTATTTTAAAGTGATATGTAAAACGCGATGTTATCATTAAAATGTGTGCCTTTAAAATAGCTGGGCTATAACCATTTCTAAGCAATCGACTAATTCCATATGAACCGTGTGACAATAGGCGATATGTTCAATGTTATGCCCGTTTTTTGACTGTGTATTAACCCCAGAAACCTCTTCGTGGCCACCTCTGCTTTCGGGCAGCTTTGACTTGCAGCGATGATTGTATTTCAGCTATTGCATTGGCGTGTTGTTAGTTCTGCAATGCGGTGGGTGTGGTTTGGATGTACAGTAGAAGGTCTACAACAAGAAAACTACCGTTGCCAACGAGTAGGCTACTTGGCATTTTTCTCCTCATATCACGTGTAACAGAAAAACTTATATATTGCAACTTAGATGTCGAATGAGAAACAAGGGCATCGCTTATAGTCCGCTTTCATTATTATAACCCCCCCCCCCATATATACACACCATGTCGGAAAGGTTACTGTAGCCAAATGTATGTGTGGAAAATCCGTCTTTATATTACCAGAGGCGAGTTAAATCTACTCATTTATTTGGTAGTGTGTGGTTCGTCTAAGGTTAGAATAAAAAGTCGGTTTTGTTCCATTTTGTTTCGTGTTTTATGCCTCGTAGCATAACATAGTGAGACACACATTTTTTTCCATATAGGCCTATAGGTAGCGAGTAACTTACACTAGGTGACCTGACCAGTGGTCCGTCTTGGACCATTCACTTCCTTGCATGTTAGGCTATTTTAAATAATTTATCTAGCTAGCTATAACCTGAGAATTGAAACATTGCTTAAGCGGTGTAGCCGGAAAGTGTAATTCCCCCCCATTCCAGTTGGCCTAGGAGCTAGAGGTGATTTTGCTCAAATTTTGCACACTGTTTTGCTTTAAATATTTTCCTATGTACTGTCCATAGATATAGTCGTACATAGAAAAGTAAATCAGTCATTATTCAAGTAATGTTATTTGAATGATTAGAGGTGCCAGATAATCATTTGAATGTTACTGCAACACAATGTCCACTTGTTTAACACCAGGCAACACCAGTGTTAGATTTGAATGGCAACACCATGGCAGGGTTGGGTGAAATTAATTTATGCATCACATTAATTATATGAAAATCAGGAATATCGGTGTTCTTTGTGAGTTACTGTCTAAAAATGCAAAAGTGCACTGAAAAAAATAATTACACACTGTTATGGCATTTAAAACAACATTGAATACATTGCCATTTGATGTACCATGATGAGTCCCATACAATATTGCTTTATATAATGTCTACTAATTATGACTTCATATTTGTTTTGAGGACATTGATGATGCTTTGTGAATCACTGATAGGTTGTTTTAGACTTTAATTAAAAAGTGTAGAATAAATGAAGGCCATAACTACTGCAGGAAAAAAATGTACTGTACTGTAAAAACATGGATCTATGATGAAATATATTACATGAGTTACTGATGAATGAAAACTCCATCTTAAAAATCTTAAAAGTATTCACTCCAGAAACAGATGCAGCAAATGTCTCCTACAATTTGATCTCAATCTTTATGTGCCTTTGTTTGAAAAAAAGCAGTATGAATGCTATCCATCTATTTTCACCATCTGTACACAATAAATGAGCCAAGCACTCAAGTGCATTTGTAAAGACAAAGCGCAAAGCCATTTTCCTTATTCATTCAATGAAATGCAGAAGAAAGAAGAAAACAATGGTAAGGTAGGCTAGACTCTGCTACACCATTAAGTTTGACATGAAGCAAAAGTCACCTTTTTAAAATCATCTTGTACAAAGGCTTTCAGATTAGTGGACCAGATGGCTGTTATATTTTCTGAAGCCTGGAGGCTCAGGAGTCCAAATAGATACACCAGCTAACCATGAGAACAGTCTGAGAAGAACTGAATTATGTAAGGTCTCCTGTCGTCTGAGGCTGTGGGGAGAACTCTTTAAACAGCAGCTCAATCCTATTTATATAGAAAGAATCTGGAGAGAGGCCAGGGCTACACTATCAAAACAATTGGATTGCTATATTTCTGTTAAATATTGAACATACTGACATTTTTTTATTTCATATTCTAACAAATAAACTTGAATTAGACTCTGTCATGCTGTTCCTAATCCTATATCACTTAATCTCCACTGATTGCTGGGTGTTGTAGCATGGCATCTTTTCCATCAGAAGCAGTGATTCCAGGTGTGTGTTTTGCTTTTTTGATTCTGTCACTTGAGAGAGGAGTACTCAGACCTACAGAGGCCTTGAACCACTAAATGAAAAACACATCAAGATAGGCATAAAGTTATCACCCCAGTGTCCACTGTCCACCCGGTTCTATTAGGCACTTCACAATAAAATGTGATAAGAGGTATCTCTTCCGTAGGCAGTACGTGCCTGCCTTGTTTTCTCCCGAGGGAGCAGAGCATTAGTTCAACTGGGTTTATTGCTGCTTTTCCCCCAAGTCTCCCAGGGGGTACCCTGCTGTACTGTGTCTCTGGTTTCTGCTCCATATACCTTCATTAGGAGCAGTCAGTTGGGTCAGAGGCTCATCTGTATCTTGGAATGGGTAATTTGGGGGGCTTGGGCTTGCATATTGATGTATACTCTCTGCCCACCACACACGAGGCAATAATGTGGAAAGGTATGAGGAGCATGAAAGAGATTAAATTCTGTGCTAAAGATGCTGTGCTAGAGGTATTGAAGCAAACCTATTGTGATGGGAGACTCCAGTATAGTGGGTCAGTAAATCCTAGTACTTGTTGTGATTTTAGTCCTGCCATTTTATTGTCATTTCCCTTGTGATATCCACAGTGTGCACACTGAAATTGTACCTTGGATTAACCATTCCTAATCTATGTTGAGTCGCCTTGCCCACTGTGGTCAGGGTTCAATCCCCGCCTGCCCCATCCTGGCTCTGGCCGGGAACCCTGCTCGGGGGTGGCCAATGGCTGACCATCCCAGGGGGAGGAGGGAGGGAAGCCGGCACGAGCTCGCCACAACCACAGAAAGCTGCATGTATTGGAATCACGTTTGATGGCTTCGTGGGGTTATAACTCACAATGTTATTGCCTTAGTCATGGGGAGTGGTGGGCAGAGAGTATCCATCGACATGCAAGCAAATTATTATGATTCATGTTTAGTGACTTCATAGAGCAGAATCAGTGACCTGTGGGTGGTGCCCTATGGCATTGAAATTGACCTGATGTTGTGACGCAGTACGATTTTCTGATTTCAAACTTGTGTGATGTATAACCCTGACTTTCCCAGTTTTGCTGCAGTCTGCTCATATAATGTGTTTCAGGTTCACTCGTGGCACACTCACTTGCAATTTTCAGTGGTGTATTAACCACTAAAATATTATTTGTTATGGATCTACAGCTGATCCTCCATACTCTTCACAAATCATGTGGAAGAAAACACATTTTAATTTTATTTTGAGCTATGTTTTATTAGTTAATTTAGGAAGGGGTTTTTTACAAAATTATTATCACAGCATTTTGTGATTGCTCAGTTGTGTTGCAACTGTAGTGTCTAAGCAATTACAATATGAATGCAATTCTGTTTTGCACTCTTTCTCACTCTAAGGCTATCATAGAAACAGCCTATTACAGGAAGTGTTGCTGTAAGTGGGCAAAACCCCAACTGTTGTGTATGGATATTATTCTGTTGCATCAAGCAATCAGCAAATTAACTTTTGCTATTCAAAAAATAACATTTTAAAGATGAATAGAATGTGAAATAAAACTACATACTTGTTTGTAATATGACATGTTTTTTACCCTACCCTTAAATATATTGTCTGTAATTAAGGCAATATTGCAGTTTATTTGCAGTATTTAGTTTATGTTTCATGAGCTGTTTTTCATGGGTGGAATTTTATAACCACAGATCAAATACCCAAGTACCCAGTTTCCACATTTTTCTATACCTTTCTGGCCTTAAGGTGTAGGTTTCTCGTAGCGTTTGGTTCTACCACATACCACAATGTGAAATGCAGAATTATATATGAATAAATCCCCAAAACTATGTTTAAAGTGAGAAGTTAAAAGTTTTGATCAAAAGCCCAAAAAGACAGAAGTTCAAATGAGCATCAAAACCTTTAATTTAACAACAAGGTTTTCTTGCACACAGCTTTGACACCTACTACAGTAATGTCCCTTAAAAAAACATTTAGGCTACTCACCACTGGGCATGGGCAGGTTGCTTAGGATTCAAGCATTTTCTAAAACAGCCTAATTCATACTCTTAAGAGGGATAATGAACCTAACAGTGGACTGCTGAAGAATATAGGTTATTTTAAATTAGCCATGCATTTCTGCATTAATCAAAATCACCACTGGACTGGTTGCTTGGATGGAACACTAAACGACGATTGGCAGGAGCTTTCTTGGAAATCAAAATAGCATTAGTAGCTAGTTAGCTAGCTATCACTCTGAAAGATTAATCCTGTGTTTAGTGTTTTTTTGAGCTATACTCTGACAGCTGAAGCCTTATGTACCAACAAGTCAAGAAATAGCCTAGCTAGTTTTGCTATTTATGGAGTTGTAGAACATGCTTTTTGCTTGTTTATGTTTAGTGACCATGGTAGGTTGAGCTGAGAGAGTTTGCTGACATGCCGTAGCCAGGTGTTACATTGGCTAGCTATAGACCTGTGACAACTGCTAGCTGACGCTGCATGCAATTCCCAACCAGCATTTAAAACATGAAATGCAGTTTAGTGACAGGAATGCCCGTGTTTTGCTAACTAGCTTGCTTGCTATATATTTTGAACACATTCTTCTGGCTTGTTTGTGTTTCTACTGACATGTTATGGAAAGTTAGCTCCATTATTTTTGCCATGATTGGCGTTAGCTAGCTAGCTTCGTTTCTGGCTGCTTGAGGAATGATATGCTTTATGTTGTAACGTCATGTGGTTGTTGTATCTACTCAAGCTGAATGCACTTTTTGCAAGTCACTTTGGATAAAAGTGTCTGCTAAATGATTGTAATGTAATGTCTCTGGATAGCTTTACAAAGTCAGATGTGACTCCTGACTGGCACAGCTTGCTACTACTCACAAGTCAGGTGTATTCCCCAGCTTGTATTTCTAATCAGCATACACTAGAGACGTGGTCCCTCTCTAGTGGATGCTACATTTTGCTCTAGCATAGCTAGCAAGCACAAAAGACTGTTTCAGCTATTAAATGAATAGCTACCTACATACCTAGCTAAGTACATACATTAGAAACCACTGGTGCAGTAGCTAGCAAGCTAAGTCAGTACAACCAGCAGGTAACGTTGTGCACGATAATGCCCGACAGAAGTAACCAGTAGCTAACCAACTATTTGAATGATTAGCTTCGACCAATTCATGATATGTTCAAGAGCAGCGTGACCGGGTCAGCTAGCACCATAGTTTTTTCATTCAGTGGTGACATTCAGCTGTCCTTCCCAGCGTTATATGTGTGGTTTTACAAACTACAAGAGAGTATTAGCTCAGTCTGTCCGCCCTCTTAAGGTCAATCATAGTAGTTGCCAGTTTCCTAGCAACAAGTGCTCTTGACGGTGTTGTGGCTTTGTTTTAATTTTTCTGATATAACATTGGATGTGGGTGTCAAAGTTTGCTAGCATTGTAAAAATGCGAACTTTTGGTAGCTCTCCATTCAAAGTCAATGGGCGTGTGCATCCTGTAAGTGATGATTTTAATAAAAAGTGCTTTTGATGCACATCTCCTCGGAGATCTCCTCTTAGGTTATTAATGTTACCTAGCTGGCTAATAGCACTGTTAACTTACATATTTTGTTACCCTTTATTGCTAATGTTACTTTCTGCTAATCTTGACTCAATCTAACAGGCTTCTTGCAATGAAGGACTGGAATAAATATCCATTTCCAACACAGTTTTACCAATATCTCTCTATCTACATATCAAATATTGCCATCTACTATGCAAGTAATAATCATCTCTTCCTGAACCTGGCAAATGAGGAGCTATATTTCTTCGCAGATTTACACATGTCAAAATATGATAATTTTTACATGATAACGGTTTTTCATAATTTTGCATTTTAATATTTTTTTTTATGGCAAGTAGCCGTGGTATAAGCGGGATAAATTACTCCAAGCCGTGCATTCTCAGGATATATATGCACTTCTGGGGTGGGAACACCAGCCTCGTGCCGCAGCACCACCCCAGGCATGCCTATTTTTCCTGAGAATGCACAGCTTGTTGTGGTTTATTCCTTATATTTGTTTAGTCCATCTCAGTATGCACATCTGCAGCCCCACTCCTCTCACTCACTGCATTATTACCCATTTCTTCTGAAAATGGTAGCACTGTTGCCCTCTAAAGATTATTGTTCGTATTTGTAACTGTTTTTGCCATTTTTCCTCAGCACTTAGGGGCCTTTGGATCCATACAAAAATATATATTTCTGCCTTGACTGAATGTAATGGGCTGCAATACTTGGATTAGTATAGTTTGTCATGATAGTCAGACTGAAAACTCTGATTCAGACTGAGCCCATGGCTTTTAATAAAATGTTAGCGTACGTACCTGAGCCTAAGATGATCTCCTTCAAGTACTGGCATTGAAATTCAATTTGTGCTGTCATGAAGTTGGACTTCCAACTGGCTTAAAATGAATCATTCATTTGCTAACTCAAATCTTCAGGAATTACGCAGCGAAACAGTGGAACTTTTTTACACCAGCCAGTTCCATGGTTGAGAAAGCACAGAACATAACATTTCCCAACCACAATTTAAACAGAATAAATAACTTCACAACAACAACAAATAGTCTTGTTATTGATTCAATACTGTCATGTACTGTTAACATGTTTAGACTGCTTGACATTTTTAGGAAGCTTGAGATATTTCAAGTTTTAAGCACCAGTGGTACTTGTGTAGGATGGACAAGCTGTATTTTGTTTAGTCAATGGTGATAAAATTACCATTTGTGTTTTGTAAAATATACAAAGATATAGCAAATCAGTGTCATGGAGACAGTCTGTCATAGCAGTCACAATATTTTGGTCACTAGGCCATGTTGGCACAAATAATCATGTTGCATAAACAGATAAACTGTGTCAAATTATTAAAATGCAAAAACTGTCTGTAATTGTGCATCACTGTTAATGTTGTATTGGAAGCTACTGTGGGTGATAGCAGCTTTTATTAGAATTCATGATGGCGCCATTTACAGAGGAAACGGGAGGTATTCAGCTTGCACCATCTGTTTTCACATTGGGAATGTGGATGTGTGAGATTTTTCTAGGAGGTGTCTCTTGCTGCCTTGATAGTGATTATTTGCATCATTGCATTCTCGGAATGGCTTCCGTAGCAACCCATCAGCTGCTGAATAGTGTGACATGCTGCAAATTCTTTAGGATCCTTCAAATATATGAAAAAGGAAGGTTTAAACAAAAAGTGTCAAAGCAGCTGTTACCTTCCTGTTTGTACTATTTGATGTCATGGCAAAACTGATTGACGGTTTGTCCTCTGCGTTGAAAGCTCCATCCACACTTATACTCCCCAACACCCTCCTTGCCCTCCAAATCTCTTGGCAGTTTGGCCAATGCAATATTTAGTCTTTGCCACATTTCATTTTTAGATTGTGTTAAAGCCATTGCACCGTTGAAAGCTCAATTAAATAACCAGTCACAGCAGGGCACATTTTGAGTGCTTCCTTTGTATTGGGGCACATGTTTGAATCCAGCACTGTTGTTGCCCTAAATGTTCAGGGTGTGCAGGAGGACTACATGGGGCTACTGAAAGAAAAACATAAATTACAATAAAAAGAATTGCCTTTAGCTGTTCCATTCCTATTTTCAAATATAAAGAAAAAGACTATGAAACTATTAAAAGCAGGGATGGCATGCACACAAGCTACATGTGGTTAACATTGCCCTTTGCTTTTCCTTTTGCCAGGCCGCCTTTGTAAATAGGAATTTGTTCTTAATGGCTTGCCTGGTTAAATAAAGGTTAAATAAAATAAAAATTGTCTCTGCTTTGCACAGTCAGTTATTTCTTGAGCAGTACAACCCAGTTTATAATCTGACTATTATATTGTATTTACATACTTAATATCAAGGCTAGAAAGGTGACCGATCATATTGGTTGCTTGCTGATCATGGGCAACATTTCTATGTTGTCCCCACTAATTTGATTTCTTCGGTCAGATCAGCGAAGTGATGATCTCTGATGATTGCTGATGGTCTCAGCCTCAACAGAGAGGAGTTGCTTCAGAGTTGCTTCATTGTCCACTTTGAAACCAAGCAATACTGCAACATGGTTTTAAGTCATAATGCCCTTCCTGCAGATCCCTTCCTTTTCTCCGCAGCTGAAGGCCCAAGGGGCATCTCTCGTCTTACCTGACCATATTTCCTCTTCACTTACTCTTCTGATGTAATACGAAGTTGCAAGGAGTCAATGCAGAAATATTTTTAGAAGGGGACAGATTATGTGTCTGGCTGCATGATGCAGCAGATTTTTGATGGATTCAGATACCTGTCTGTTAACTGTATTCATGCTTCTTGTGGATGGAGGAACAGGGTTCCCTTGATGTGAGGTTAAAAAATATTTTTGAATTCTTTGATTAATTGTCTATACTCCTGAATCGTATATTGTTCCACAAACAACAGGCTGAAGCAAAAACAACAGGCTGAAGCAAAATACAATTGCCAATGGATTGTTCAAGCAAATTAACTGTTTACCTTGATTGTTGTAATTAGACTCTCAGGGGAAAGGGCAGTGGGGAAAAAGGGACTTGATGGGGCGATACAAATTAAGAATACAGAAATGTATTTGGGTTATTTACACATATTTACTGAGTTCATAATTAAACAATCCAAAAATAACTGACAGAGCTAAATAAATGTGTATTTGTCCACCTACAGTGTCGCTCTCTATTTTTGACATAACTAGACATACACCTACCTGTTTGTAATTGTATTGTTTGGGAAGCAAATTAAAATCATCACCTCAAATGTAGGTTATAATATCTGGGTTCCAAATTGTGTATTTATTTTTCAGGGAAACCTCTGGAAAACATAAAAGTAGAGCAGCCATAAGGCAAAGGGTAATTTTGAAGACTGTTATTGAATGTGCCACCATCTGAGTGGCCTTCCATTCTTGTGTGGCCCTGCTAGCAGGCATCTGTCATTTGTTTTGCTGAAAAAGTAGGAGGAAGATCTGGTGTGCTGTTTTGCTCTGCTTTTGAGCCTGCAGTACAATGTGACCTACATTAGATTAGATTAAACTGAGAGCAGCTTCGACTGGGCTCTGCTCTGCATTGTTATTCCATTGCTCTTCCAGCAGTTTTTCAAACAATACGGCTCCCTTCAGCAACCTATGTCAGCTTATAATACCCCTGCTTTTACAGTCATGGGAACAGTCATGGGTACTACTGTATGCCTTTGGTAGACACACAAATACGTTAATTTCAGTTTTCTTTAGAAAGAGGGAAGAAGGGCTAGTGCTGAAGGGAATAGTGCTGAACGTATGTATAGGCAGGTATTGGTATACTGTGTACATCATTTTTTGATTTATGAACAGTAAGTGTGTAAATAGCAGGACTTCATTTTATTCACATTTAGCATTGGTAAAACTGGCAAAACATGCTATTAAATAATCTTCTGTTTTTGCAAAGAAACTATAACGCCACATGTTTGAAATGGAGCATGAAATAAACAAAATCTTGGAAAATCATTTCATATGAATGTAAAATGCAGGACTAGCAGAACAGGCGTAGGAAAGTAACCCAGGTGTCTGGCAGTTGCAGACAGGAGCAGCCGCCCTAAAACCCCGCCTGTGGGCTGCTGTGTATTTTTGTCTCCTCCATGCTTTGGCTGTCATTCGCCCACCACGCGTAATCCTGGAACCGCACCATGGTGAACAGGAGTAAGAGATTCCTCTCTGAGCCTGGATGCTCCAGTGTAAACACTGGACTAAAAATAGATGAGTGAGTGAAAGGCCATCACCAGCTCTGACAAGCTTCCCAGCATAAACTCCAGATGTCCCAAGCTGCCACACTAATGAAATATCTCAAGATATTAGGGGCAAAGTTGAACTAGAACCTCTTCCCTTTACTGAATATTCAGATGGCTCCTTTGTTTCAATGGTTTCTTCATAGAAAATAAATCAGTTCACAATTAGTGTTAGTTCACAAAACTGTGAATTATTGTATTCTAAATATTCATTTATGTGGTTATTATATTCTAAACTTCAATTTCAGTTGTTATTGTGTCTCTAGGTAGACAACCCAGTAACATTTAAGGTAGAAATGGGTGTATATGCTTTACCTGGGAACTGTAACTGAAAGTGACAGCGAAATATTTAATCAGGGCAGAAATAGATTTTATGTCACGCTCCCCCCGTCTTTTCCACCTGTATAGACGATTACATTAAATTGTTGAAGCTCAGCATAACTGGATTATTTTTTCAGGGTGATCTAACTCTTGTGTTGAATCTCAGTTTGCATGTGTATGTGGAAAAAAGTACATTGTGTGGGTGTGTGTGTGTTTACGCATGTGTTTTTATGTGCAACAACTTTGTGAATTATTTGAGAAAAATTTGAGCCCTTACTTCCTCAACTGTCCATTTTCAAAACAATCCCTTCATCTGAATGAAACAGTGTCTAGATTTGTAAAGAGGTGATAAATAGAAATTAGGTCACTAAAATATCTTGGGACATACTGTATGCTTACAACTTTACGGTACTTATCCACCAATGAGTTGTTATTATATGTCACATTATAAATTAGCATATGCAAATATAAAAAAAGATATTTGTGTTTAATCCAATAATATTTAGTTATTTAAATGACAGAATGCCAGAATGACAGGTGCTTTATGATGTGCTACAGCAATGCAGTCAATATCTTGGGAGTTTGCAGCAACACAATCATTATTTAGCCTACTTTACTTAAAATCACTTAATGTAGAGTTTCTTCAAATGACCAATAACCTTGAAAATCTACAATTATTACCAAACTTTACCCAAATAGAAGACTTATTCGTGCCAGATAATCGTTCGTACTCAGTTCTCGACTTTAGACTAGACATGGCTAGATGTTCCGTTTAATGTTTTTGTGACGTCTATGTATGCGTCATTGTAATAACATTGAGAAATAGGGGCACTTTTGTCGCGGTTTTGATAGGTTTAAAAAAAACATTTCAGTTTGGTAACTGCCAAAATAAATTAAACACCAACATCAAGTGTCTTATTAGGGTGTTGGATCACCATGAGCTGCCAGAACAGTTTCAGTGTGCCTTGGCATAGATTCTACACGTGCCTGGAACTCTATTGTAGGGATGCAATACCATTCTTCTACGAGAAATTCCATTATTTGGTTTTGTCGATGATGGTGTAAGATGCTCTCATGTGCCGCTCCAGAATCTCCCATAAGATGGCCATGGCATATGGTTTACATCAGGGGTCTTCAAGTAAAATTCAAAGAGGTCCAGTTAGATAAAATGGCCTCAAGCCAAGGTCCGGTGGTGCGAGGCACGTAACGCGCCCCATTTTCTGTCGACGGGGGGTGCTACGAAAAAAAAAAGCTGCACGGGGGTGCGCGAGGAAATAATGCGCCTGAACCGGTCCGTGGTGCAAAAAATTTACGTTTTTAAATTTTGCGCCCCTCGGAATTTTGCGCCTGGTGCAATGATAAACCAGTGCCGTAAATGCTAGAAAAGCTGCGCCGGTTAAAATTGAAATGCTCCGTCAAAATGTAGTAGCCTAATTCTCAATAATTTATCGGTTTTTGGACGCGGTCCGGATAGGACGGCTTCTGGGTCCGGACCCGGACCGCGGTCCGCCTGTTAGTGACCCCTGGTTTACATCATTGTCATGCTCATCAACTCATTCATTGATAACTCATGCCCTGTGAATGGGGGCATTGTCATCCTGAAAGAAGACACAAGATAGAAATGCTTCACCCTAGGATGAAGATGAACACTCAGGGCCCGATTTACTAAAGGATTGCGACTGTTTTTCAAACACAAAAGCAGTCGATAAAACGTTGCAATATCTATGCCAGATTTACTAAGTGGTCGCAAGGGTTAAAATCACTACTAGGATGTAATTTGCGTGGGTTAAGTCACTTTACAAATTTCCTTTAGATGAATAGTTACATTTGTTCATGCATATGTATACATGGGGTGAACACGCTAAAACAGGGTGGAGATTTCGTGATTTAGATTGAATAAGTATTCCGTCTGATTTCCTAAAGCATGCCTTAATTGCGACTCTCCTCTTTGTGTGAGAATTTGAAGAACTCTTGAAACCAGGTGGTATATTATGAGCACTGATACTGTATTGCCAAGGTATTTCACAATTCCCGTGTTATATTGTGCTTTCCAAGGTGCTAGTCGCTATCCTAGCGATGCAAAACAAAGAATCACAGATGTTGTTGCAAAGTACCCCTGTCACGTGTCATGACAGCTTTATATTCAGGAATACCTTTATCTACAGGCAGCTAAGTCAGAATTGTAAATATATATTCTTTATAGCATACATATTATTTACTAGAACTTGAAATAACAATTATATGAAAGGATGCAGGATTTCTATTGATCAATTTGTCATTAGCTAGCAGTCAAAACAAAGTTCTGAATTTGAACAATTATCTTATTGTGCATATGCAATTGACCCTTCGCTAAACCACGCCCCAAAACGCAGACTGGCCAATCACAGCGCAGTATTTGACAGACTCCGACAGAGGTCCGACAGTTTTTTGCTGCGCCCATTGACTTTGACGAAAAATTTTTTATTTTCTTCATTTTCGAGCTGGTTTTGTGGATTTTTAGCTAATTATGGTTAAACGTTGTGCCTGGGGCACTTGTAACAGTGACACTCGTTACCCAGAGGTTGGAAGGAGATATATGTTTTTTTTCCTTGTTACCTTGATGTCAAAATGTAATAATATTTTTTCATTACTATTTCAGCACTTTGTTAATGGGAAGCCCAGTCCCGAGTACCCAAATCTTGTGGAGGACTGGGCTGACACACTGCTGATATTTTTTGCTTTACAGAGGTCCAGGGTATGGAGCTACCTGTGGAGCTAACCAGGGTAATGTCGTTACAGCACACTATAGGCTACTAATGTTACGTTAGTTAGCTAATGCTAGCTAATTTACTACTGAATGTAACGTTATATAGGCCTACTGCTTTTGCTTTTTAATGATTGTAATAGTGAATAGAGACCTACCCAGCTTTACAGGAACAGTGTTGCTCCTTAATGTCGTTGTTCTCTGTCTCAATCGCCAGGTGATGCGGTGGTTCACTTTTACTCTGATCTGTAGGCTTTTGCTTCTATCTTAATTTTTTTTTACGCCATTTTGTTGCTGAGTCAGTGTGATATCTTGAATATAACCTTCAAATGCATATTGTAGACCCTTCTGTCTGCTTCTATCTGAAATTGCTTTTTCTATTTTCCAAAAATTGGACAATATTTCTCCAGGGAGTGCAGTTAGCGACAGTGGGAGCGCCATGCTGGCTCCGAAAGCTTGACGGATTTAGCAACAGTAACTAAGGGGGGCGTGGTTTAGCGAAGGCTCAATTCATGGAATGAATCATGAATACGGTTTTACTTTCAGATGCTCTGTGGCCTTCTCCCATGGAGTTTAGCTGTTTCTATTCTTTATTCTCATTCTAATATTCTTTCCTCGGTTAGACCACGGTGTCTTTTTCCCGCTTTATGTTTTAGGAAAGTTTTATTTTGGACGCTGCCTTTTTTTGGAAGTGAATGAATAATGAATTATGTATTTTTGTAATGGTCAACTAAGTAGTTACAAAAATGATCCTGATCAAAAATGATTGCTGATCTGCATATTAAAGTTTTATTTTTATCATGGTTGCCTTGCTGCTCCATATCCATTTCTTGGTGCTTTGTGATCTGGACGTGTAAGCATCCTATATTGTTTCTGACCCGTTTCATGGGTATATCCTACTGCAAATTGCAAATGAGGGCATTTCATTTCCTTGACTGTGTAATTAGAACCACTCTTAGTAAATTTGGTTGTTAATGTGTTGCTATTTGTAACCACAAAATGGCCACAACAAAATAGTGACCATCTTTGTGTCGTGACTATCTTAGTAAATCTGGCCCCCAGAATGGCTTTGTATTTATTGCCAGTTACTTTGCCCTCTAAGGGGTTGAGTGGACCTAAACCCTGCCAGGAAAGTACACCCCACACCATAGCAGAGCTCCCAGAACCATTAATTTATTCAAATTTGTCCTTTATTACAAATGTACTGAAAATTGAAAGCTTTGTCTACTTCTGAATCATAATTGACTTGCATTTTAGGCTGGGGATGTATATTAGTATAGTGAAGTTCAGTAGTCTATGAAATGTTACACTCTTTTGTTCCAAATTAAAGAAAAACATTCAGATTTTTGTAAGACCAGTAAAAAGAAATTCAGCTGGGCAATTTTTACCAAAGTACATAGCTCAACGAGTATAGATACTGTATATCAGATATGTGGAGAGAATTTTTCATTTTTTAATCATTTTTTTAATCAACAAGTTGAACTACCAGTACAAAGCTACACATTTATGGTTAACTAACACATTAACCCAATGTACATCATATCCATAACTAAATACAATTTATACCAGAATATCAGCACAATTCTAAATGCTTTCTCACCTTGAATTACCATAGAATATTACATGTTTCAGTAACACGTATAGTAAGCAGCAGGGAGCCCTTTAATTTGGTAGCTTAACTGAGCTAGTGGTCTGTTTTATTTGTTAGTCTTTTCCTTCTTTCCAGGTCTCCATCGGCCTGACAGTTATATAATAATTAAATCTTAAATTCTCTAAGCTACCACAGCTCACACATTGCTACAGTGATGATAAATATGTGGACAGTTTCATTGCCACTGTTCACGTTCCTGGAATATCGGCCTACTCTGCGTGCTATATATCAAGCATTGAAGTGGAATGTTGGTGTACATGTCAATACCATATATGGGTTTTGGGAAACCCACGTAAATTAACGATGGATCTTACGATGGAACTTATGATGCCCTTAGCGTTAAGATGCTTTGGGGAAACCCACCCCAGAGCTGGATCTCAGGACAATTCCTCAGGTTGTAAAACGAAACGTGAAGTTACAGATGAAGCATTTTTCACTTTGTAAGGACTTTTTTTTTGTTCCAAGGAAGTGTGATAATCCATCAGATGTCTTCAATGATTTTGTAATCATTGTAAAGCGTCTTTGGGGGACTGAAAAGCGCTATATTCATAAAAGGAATTATTATTATTAACAATAATTGTTAGGGATAGTAAAACATTTAATGATTTATTACAATAACAAATAAATAATAATAAATTCAACAAAACATTGACAAAGACAAACATACATAGCATAAAGGTGCTTGGGAACCACATGCTAGACTCCCAGAACAATTATTTTCCTCTCTTTATATATTAAAGTTTTGACCCCCTTAACATTAACACTGGAATGGAGCAGGTTGAGGAACATGACCGAGTGCTGCTGATGACGTAGCCACATTATCTCTGCGGTTTTATGATTGCACACAGGAGTCTCTTTGTAGATTTTTGCAGCCCACAGAGACAAAGAGAGGTATGCGGAGAGCGATGTTGGGGAATGAACCCGTGATCCGAAAGGTGTATGGGTCATGATAATAATTCACTAATTATAGTTTTCCTTACAAGTTCGTCACTTACAAAACTTGTAATATTTTATATAGAGGCATAAACAAAATTAGGCATTTAGCATATTTTTTCTTTCCTGGCACCAACATGTCTCTTAATAGAATAATGTTTGTATATTTTTATATAACATGTATATTTTGCATGCCTGATAATGATATACCAATTTCCTAGTACAGGAGCAGAGAAACTGTATTGCCTCAATCAATATTCAGTATAACACCATATAGGAGGTATACTCTCACTTTTATGATGTGCTTAATCTCATTATGATTCATGATTCTAAATGCTTGGGTTTAATTGCTGAGGTTGCAATGAAGCTTAAATCATAAGGAGAGGGTCTCACCTCTGTCCTCACCTTGAAGCACTACATCAAACACCATCCCAATCAAGGCTGAATTATTCATTAAGAGCTTTTCAGCAGTGCAGTTGCCTCACACAGCTGTGCTATTTGGAGGTAAAATGACAAGTAAACCTTGATTGCGATCACAGTGCATTTGCCCTTCTGTCTATCAGAAGTTAAATCAAAACTGATTAAACAAATTGATATCTTTCAGCAGATTGTTCTAACTGCAATCAGGAATATCTTAATTTGCACGGTACAGGTGTATAAATAAATTACTGTATCAGTAACAAATTATCCAGCATTTATTTATAATATCAGGTCATTCTGGTTCATTTTATATGCTAACATATAGGCATCAGTAATTTTCAGCGATGAGGATCGATGTAAAAGGTGTTTGTGACAACATTGGAATGTATGTGTAGTTAGTAGTAGTTACAAGCATTCTTATTTTTCTTCTTCTGTTTGTTCTAGTAATCTGCCATGACGACAGAACCAGGCTTGGACTTGAAGGAGCAGGAGAACCAGCAGGCAAGTGCAGCACAGCCTGCTCAGGACCAGCCTCCTCCACCAGCCCAACCCCCTCACATTCCCCAGCGGAGTGACGGGGAGCAGTTTCCTGCTGCCGCCGCTCATAGCACGCCTACCAGAAAGGACCAGGTGAGACACTCTGCATGTCTGTCCACTGGAGTCTGTCTGTAGTTTGGAAGAGCTCCATCTGGAGAAGCTTTCAGTCAGTACAAGTTCTTTTCTAGATGTTAGCAGTGCAACAAAACAAATAGATTGTATCAGATGTTGGACTTCCCATAATAGTGATTAGGCTACTCTGTCTTTGCTGTTGTGTTAATGTCCTACCCTTCTTTCAATTTTGTGAAAATCAGGAAGTGTACCATGAGACTGTGGCACAGTCTAGTGTCCTTTGTTTTTTGTGAAACACTTAATACTGGTCTAAAATGCCCCCCACCCCCTGAAAAAAGGACATTAACAAATTAACATTAACAAATGAATGTTCCATTCTTAACGTAGATGGGGATGCGTTTGGACTATAACCAGTGCTTAATTTGTGCCAGGGCAAATGCCAAGAATCCGATTTTGCGCCCTGGAAAATGTCTTACTCAGAATCAGAGGGGAGGGGGAGCCCCGGTTGGGGGAGCCCTGGCATCTCTTATTTTACAAATTAAGCACTGACTGTAACTGAACATTCTGAATGATGATGTGACAATCTGCTCATGTTAGATGGCTAGCAATAAACCAGCACTAAACACAGAAAAATAGATTTTTTTGTAGGCATATATATAAATCATGAACAGTGTAAGTAAATAACGTTACTGAACTCTACATTATAATCATGAAAGCACTGCTAGCAGCTGGCTAATCTTATCGATTTTATTGTGTTGTTTTACGAGACATGATCGCAAATAAATGTCTAAAACAAAAAAAATCCAATTGAACATTACTTCTATCTCCAAAGATAGGGAACAGAAGAGCTGCTAAAATAACATTGCTAGAACTGGTCATTTTAGCCAGCTTGCTAGATATTGTAGCCCATTGATAAATCTTTTTATTCAGAAACTCGCACAAGAGTGGGTGAAGAAATGCACATTGACAGCGTATAAGACCTAGGTTTGCTTTTCAAGACATATAACACAATGATTGGCTCAGGGTAAATCAGCATCACATTGTCGTGGAAATGAACCCAGAGAAACAACCATAGACTGACTCTTTCCAAGTTAGGTTTGGGGCCCGTTTGAAGTGGATGAATCAATATCTGCTTATATCTCCTTATATCTGCCACAGTGTGTGTGTGTCTCCTATTAAGATTATTGATTTGTACATTTGAATTGTACATTATTAACTGTAGTCACTGCTTAATTATACATTTGTTAAAACACACATTTAAAATTCAATTTTAGATCATCCTACTTTACTACAAAATTCCCAATAGCTACAGTATTACTGACTAACTTATTTAGTGCCTGCAGTGCTTCATTGTAATTTCTTATTCCCCCCTTCCCCCCCCATTTCTGGCACAACAAACTGTCCCAACATTTGACATAGTATGTTCATTAGCTAACATTAACTGTCTTGCAATCCAATTATCAATGAAATATCAATTAGATAATATATATTGCATGGCAACCACTTAATCTATTTTGGAAACTAAAATCTGATATATGGTTGCCCAGCTTGGTAACCACCTTTAAACCTTAGTGTTGAGCCCTGTGTATGGATACCTACTATAGTAAAGGTAGGGGAAAACAAACCTTTCTTTAAAAATTATTAGTTACTCTTCAGTTCCCTTTACTCTACAAATCATTTTCTTGATCCATACTTTTACAGTCTGCATGTCATCAAATCCTACGACCTTTGAAATGTATATGGATAATAAATATAACGATAATTTATCTGAGAGTCAAATTCAATTATAGAAATAAAAAATTGTCTTGGCTGATTGCTTTTGGAAAATAATGTACACCCTGAAAGGCATCCATAATCCTAATGCTAGCAATTAAAGGAAGTGCTCAGTAATGTGATATCACAAAATAAAAGTTAATTGCTAATGCATGATTAATTCCTGATCTAATACTGCTTCTGATCTGTGGTAAATTGCTTTCTGTTGATATATGTCAGTGCGGATTACCTACATACATGTTTTTGCTGGCATTTTGTTGTTTGGAATTGTTTTCAAGTGAATGGAAATTAATTCAGAAACTATGGCTATACTGGAAACTGAACCAGAGTTAATACATTCATGGTAAAGTTTCACACAATTTCAATATTTACATTTCAATATTGTTTTATGCAGAAGTGCCTGAATTGTATTTCTGCATTTCTTAATTGAAATGTGCATTTGATTGACTGGTTTACTTTCATGATGAACTCTTGTTGGTTGTGCTAATTGAAATCTAGGGATTTCCTTTGGAGGCATGGTAGCACTCACGTTTCTTTTCATGATGTACATCACATACAGCTGTGACTCTCTCCTGGCTTTGCTATCCCCAGAACGGAGAGAGAGGGGCAGAGGGCATCCCACTGGGGAAGCACGATCAGTTTGAAGACGACAGAGCATCTCATAGGTCATCTTCCAGCAAGCTGTCCAAGTCCCCCGGGAAGACCTCAAAGAATCCCAAGAACATGCAGTGCAAAATCAACCTCTTAGATGGGTCGGACTACACCTGCGTCGTGGAGGTGAGCGCAGTTTCGTGAACGTGCTGGGTGTCCATCAGAGACAGCAGTGTGACTGCCTCAGGTTGGTGGGGGCAGGGAATTCTGGCCCTTATAATCTACAGGGGAAGTCTAGCCTTTGGTTACATTCTGATATAGGGCCCTATTTTCGTGCCGGCGCTAAGTGGCGTTATGCCCTAGCGCAGGCGAATTGCCAGTGTCATCTGTTGCAAACGGAATATTTCCCGTCTCCACCGAGTTTGGCAAATTCGTGGTGCGCAGTGAAGGCGCTTGGTGCTATGGAGGTGGTATGGGTTGGGCAGCGCAATAGGGGTTGTGACAATGAAAACAGTCGGGCGCTATGCAAGTTTGGTGTCAAATAATGAGTTAGAACTAGACCACCTCTTAGCGCAAATGCTGGCATTCTGTGCAATTTGGTGACTTTATTGATGCGCACATTATCTGAAATCACATGATAATGCTTTATGAATATTGTTCATTTTCCCCCACGTTGAGGTAAATCGTCCAATCCATGGGTAACTTGCAAGCGTAATCAATTAAGCTAAAAACTATTTCACCACAGCTTGTGGTTATTCAATGCACGGACATGAAAGAATGAAGCCAGCAGGCCATCCATCGCTACCGTTCAGTAAGATACACCTGTTAAATAAATATATGTTTGTATGCACATTGTTTTTCTTATGTGAGTTTTATTCTTTCCATTTGCACTACAGAAAATGGAGTACATAATTGGATGCCGAAGGCGATACTGTGAGCGATACCCTGGGTTTGGTAGCCGGTGTTGGCCAGACGGCTATCAGTTCGGCTGTACATGCAGTTTCTTCTGCATGACGAACATAAATGAAACAGGCCTAGTTGCAGTTGTGTTATTTATTGCTTTCCATTTAACAATTACATTAAGTTAGAAGACAATATACATAGTTTTTTAAGTTGGAAAGCCTATAAATAAGGAAAAAAAGAGATGGTAAAACAAAACAATGTAGGTCTCAAAATATAAACTCAAATCATGAAAATAACAAATTAATGTGTGCCTTGTTTTCCCCCTCTGATTCGCGTGCCAACTTTTCCGTGCCAACTTTTCAAAACTGTCATTCACCTCCGCACCTTCTTTTGAAAAAGTGTTCTGATTGGCGCCAAACCCCAAAACTGTCATTCATGTGAGGCTATCATCATCTAAAAATTGCCAATATTGTAATATTGCACAAATTTAATCCAAATGATGTTGTTATGGAGTCATGTGCTGTTTGTAGTTCCCAAATACATCCTGTTAAAATATGATATTAAATTCAGCAGTGGAGAACTTTAGGTTTCTTTGATGCGTCTACATGAGTTGGTTGTTATAATCCATTGTACCACCGATATCGATTGTTGTTATAATCCATTGTACCAGTGTCTTAAATGTCTTAAATGCTCGAGTTCTACCTATTCTTATTCATGAACGGTCCTATTCTGTCTTTACTATTTCAGAATGTGATTCCAATTGTGCGCAGAACAGAACTCTGGGGAAATGGGGCAGATGTCCCGAGCTCTCCGGGTTAATCAGGTTGTCTCAGGCAGGGCCCTTTGGTGATAAGTCAGATTTGATAACAGATGCAGTCTGTTTGGCCCCACCTATCAAATTTCTAGAAATAAACAAAATCCGTCCTCATTAATAAATCTCTTTGGTTCTGCATGTTCACTGTGGTCTTGACTGAACAGAGAAAAAAATTAAACCGTGTTTCAAAATGAATCCAGCAAAGACTCGAAACCAATCTACTTAAAGCCGTTTTAGCCCTGCTATGGATTTGTGCAGATTAGTATTAGCGTCAGATTGAAAGATCATAAAGCATTTGTGGGTTGTCCTTCTGGAAAATGCTGTGTGTGATGTCACAGGCTTATCAAAGTTACTGAGTGTACTGTCCAGGCAGGCCTGTTGGTGACATGTGGCCAAAGCATCAGTGACCTCTCATTCACAAGGCACACTACAGAAGAGTCCCAGGGGGAGGTCTTTGCACTTCTTTTTTTCTTTTTTTGTTTAATAGATGAATGATTCTCATTATTTCTTGTTTAAAAATGTTGTAACTCAAAGCAGTAGTAATTCAGGGAAGGTCAACACAAGATCTCTGGTTAAATTAAATTAGATTCTTGATTTTGCTAGATGTACAAACACCTTGTTTTTGAGTCTGGTCTTCAAAGTCCCCTGGAAAATTAGCTAAACCACATCAATAAAGAAAGCTACTGGTTTTTGAGATGCTGGAAAATGAGCAAAACCACATAAGTAAAACTAGCTTCTGGTTTTTAGATGCTGGAAAATTAACTAAACCACATCAGTGAAGCAGGCTTCTGGTCTGGCTCTTGATTTTGCACAACTAGAACAAAGTAAATGGATGAAGAGGTACAGATACTGTGGGTTTCTGACAGGATTATTTCCCATTGCACTTATTTAATTCACTGTCACCCCACCTGCCAAGCAGTCACTAGGAGGAAGTGTTTAATGGCTTTTGGATTTGGTGTACTTAACCCTGTTTAAAGAGTCGGGTCCTCTCTTGAGCTTGGCAGGAAAGGTTGTTTAATGAACCATGGTCCAGGGAGATGCAGGTGAAAAGGTTATAGCAACATTTGGCAGACAGTGCTGAGAGTCTCGCTGAATCATTGTGTTATTTCACAACATTTGAGTAGAACTGACAAAACCAAACACAAAAAGAGCCTTATCTTGATTCTAGACAATTTTTACTGATTGTTGGGAACATGTCTTATTAGAAGAAGATTATTTCCTTTTGAAGAAGTGTTAGTCTTTTACTTTCTATTATAAAACAATCTGATGAAGTGTTCCAATTAGAGATGATTAGAATGAGTTTTTTTCTTGATAGTAATACATGGGATTCTGCCTTCCAGTAGATAAAATCACTCTATCCATCAAGCACAGCCTTTTTTTTGCTGAAGAGGGCAGTCTGCTGATTGCTGTTGTCCATTTAGACAGAATAGTGAAAATGACTATGCCCTAATGATGGTGTATTGGGTATAATGGCAGGTTTCACAATCATTTCCTTCATTAATCAGAGATATGTGGGTTATAAAAGGTTTCAGATAATATTTCAGCCACAGTTTAGAACCTGTTTAGAATGTCTGTCCAGTTTGACCTGTCCTGTATGTGTTATGTGTGTAAGTATGTGCACATGTGTTTGCGTGTGTGTCTGTGTGTGTTCATGTGTGTGTCACAGTTAATGGAATTCAGCTTCCCCATGCATGTCGTGCTTCTCATAACAGAGCATAACAAAGCCTGTAATTGACTCTCTCTTTGTCTGAGAAGAGACATATTCCCTCCAGTAGCAGCTGACACCAAAGCCAGAAACAAACTACATTCTCTTTAAATTGAGCGTAATCTGTGATAACGTCCAATTTTATCTGCATTTATGTATTCCTACATTTACATTTACATTTTAGCCATTTAGCAGACACTCTTATCCAGAGCGACTTTACATACAATCCATTTATACAGCTG
Source organism: Aldrovandia affinis (assembly GCA_029706075.1). Lineage (NCBI taxonomy): Eukaryota > Metazoa > Chordata > Actinopteri > Notacanthiformes > Halosauridae > Aldrovandia > Aldrovandia affinis. The sequence goes on from JAINUG010000001.1 coordinate 12,312,123, forward strand.
GATATTTTTACTGAACCAATTCAGGTTAAGTACCTTGCTCAAGGGTACAACAGCAGTGGCCCACCTGCAACCTCCGAGTTACAAGCCCAGCTCCCTAACCATTGCACTACACAGCCATTCCTACACATTGATGCCACTGTGTCCAGCGTCGTATGCATCTTTCCATAGGATTTCCTCTCTGCTCCGCAGTGTCAGCTTGTTGGTTTTCCGTGGCATTGAAACTTGTCCTGTCTCAGTAGACATTTATCGTTTATTGGATTATATCGCCCAAATAAATAAAAGTGTCAAAACAATTCCACAGAACATCCCAGCTGTTAAGATGGGGATTGAATCTCATGTGCCTCCCACCAAGGAGATATATGTTTTATTTGTCTTTTATATGTGGACGCACTATAAAACGTCACCAGGAATCACAATTATCTTGGAGGTGTTCAGTCTAGGAATGCTGTGGGTAGAGGCTGTCTAGACTAGGAGCATTGGAAAACATAGAAAGGGAGACTTGAGGCAAGGAATCATCTCTGTGATAGTAAGTACATTTAGCACCATTCACAGTACTACATGCAGTACTGCACCATATGAGATGGAAGTCGTTTGCCAGAAATCTATGGATACAGTAAAACTTTGCAGAGCAGCATGCTTGTAGTAGAGTGCTATTGATGCTTTCAAGAGGCATTGGTTGTCTCCGCTCTAATTAATATTTTAACATGGCAGGAGAAAATGTTGCTAATTTTGTGATGTGGTAGAAAATGTTGCCACTGGTTGAGAGACATCAGGGGTAGAGGGCTGTGAGTGGCGTGAATCTCACTAGGATGACTGGATTACGCTCATAAATGAACGCCAAGCTTATGCCATGACTGCAATGATGAAACGATAAATGTTTGGGGCAAGGGGGGGGAATTCTCTCAACAGGAATTCTCCCCTGCTGTTTCTATCAGCTGGATGCACTGTGCTGTCTTTTGGCTGGGGGGGATTTGGAGGGGGGGGTAGGCTGACATCACAGAATTAAAAATAACCTCACAGGTCCGAATGTTTACTGGAATTATTGAGTGAAGGGAGCATGTCGCATGCCTTTTCTCTTCTGCCCTGTTTAAATGAGTTCTCCACAGTTTCTGCCAGGTGCTGATAGGTGAACGGTGGCTTTGGTAATGCGTTGAAGAAACTCCACTACAGACAAGAATTCTGTTCACAAACATATCAAGCGAATGTGAAAGCTGGGTGGAGGGGAATCGGTTGTTGAACAGGTTTATGTGTTTGTTCCTGCAACTTGCTGAGTCTGTTCTTGTTTTCTCACCTGCATCACTCAGCCCCTTAATTCCTCAGCTACCTGTAGACTTATGTGTATTTCTCTGAGCAATACCATGGTCTGTGTTGGCAGGGTGATTAATATTCCCTTACAACTGGGTGTCAGGGAGAACATGTGGAAAAGTTATTAAAAAGCAGGTGCATAATTTTAATTAAAGTAATATGGAGATTCTACCAACCTTCACTTGAAGTTAACTGTTATGATGAATGAGTTATGTGCTCATACTGGTCACAGATACCGTAGTGTCACACACAGTCAGGACTCTCAATGGGCCTCCCGAGTGGTGTATCCAGCTACGGGTCTTGTTCTTAGTGCATAATCGATCATAGTATTGTCCAGGGAGGGAGAGATTTAGTTGGCAGGATATCCCCAGCTCATTCCATAATAGTGACCCCTATGGATGCCTGTGATCCGCTTACACAATGGAACGGAACTCTCAAATTCCAAAATGGGGAAGAAACAATAGGGAATAAAAGTCTCGTTCCATCATGACTCAATGATATTGTGTGTGTGTGTGCTTGTTTTTATGTGGCTGTGTATACATGAGTTAATGTGTGTAGTCTGTTTTTTTATGGATTCGGTTAGTGCACTGACGTTTGTAATGTCAATAATATTATGTAAGTGCTAAGTTCTGTAATCAGGCCTGCCCACTTTTACATCCCTTCCGCCTTTCTGAAGATGAGTTTATCCTGTTCCCATAGCACTTGCACCTGTGCTTATTTTCATCTTACAGAAACGGGCCAGAGGACAGGTGTTGTTTGACAAGGTGTGTGACCAACTCAACCTCTTGGAAAAGGACTACTTTGGTATCACATTCCGTGACATTGAAAACCAAAAGGTAAAGCACTCCCTTAAAAATGATTTTGATATAAATTAAAAAATGTATTGATATACTATTAACTTTTATATTATTTTATATTTTTGTTATCCTTTACAGAATTGGGTGGATCCTGCTAAGGAAATGAAAAAACAGATAAGAAGTAAGTTGTCATCATGTCTAGCTGTTGTCTTAATTCAGCGAAGCAGTGAAAGGCTTGCACCTAATAAGTATTTTACCCTGGCAGGGCAAAAGATTTCCCACATACTAGTTGGAATATTATTTTCAAACGTAAAGAAAACAACAGGTATCAACATTCAGTTACTCATTAGAAACATTAGTGGCACTCTCAGACATACTCTCAGGGACAGTTCTAACTCATTTTTTAATGGTGTGATGTATGCATATGTAATATCTTTGTAAACGGGCTTGTGGTATTGCAGTATTTAATGCACTCCAGTGCAGTACACATTAATATGTTCTGTTTCCATTTTAATTGCCTTTTTTAAGAAAAATATAAGCTTGTGTAAGCTTTATTTAACTGTAGAATGATTCGTTTTGTGTTGGTATTATTGCTCGCTATCTTATATCCTCTAGTCACCAAATTGGGAGAAAAACGGGGGAAAATCTGAAAATACATTAATAAAAAGACCCAACTGAGGAAAGAATATTAGAATAAGAGTAAATAACAGAAATGGATAAACTTGTGAAGGGAGAAGGCCACAGAGCATATGAAACTGTAAAAATGATTCATTTTATACCCTCCTGACCACATACGCACAATAAAATAATTGTTCAAATTCCGAACTGTGTATTTATACTGACTGTTAGCTAACAAAAAAATGGTTAATAGAAATCCTGCATCCTTTCATATAATTTTTATTTCAAGTTCTTGTAAATAATATGTATGCTGTATAGAATATATATTTTAAATTCTGGCTTAGCTTGTAGATACAGCTTTTTTTCTGAAAATAAATCTGTCGTGACATGAACCGGAGTACTTTGAATCAACATTTGTGATTATTTGTTTTGCATCGCTGGGATAGCGACTAGCACCTCGGAAAGCACAATACAAAACGAGAATTGTGAAATACCTAGGCAATATCAGCTCTTATAAAATACTACCTGGTTCAAGAGTTCTTAAAATTCTCACACAAAGAGGAGAGTCGTAATTAAGGCATGCGTTAATAAATCAGACGGAATACTTAATCGACTTAATTTACAAAATCTCCACCTTGTTTCACCCCAGGTATACAAATGCATGAACTTAGATTTAAGATTGAACTTTTCATCTGAAGGAAAGTTGCAAGGTGCCTAAACCCCTGCAAATTACATCCTATTAGCGGATTTGACCGTTTAGTAAATTCTATGTAGATATTGCCACACATATTGCAGCGACTGCTTTTGTGTTGGAAAAGCAGTCACAATCCTTCTGGCCCTGAGTGTTCAGAGAAGATTTTTTTGCCTTTAAGGTGGTGCTTGGAATTTTTCATTCAATGTGAAGTTCTACCCACCAGACCCTGCACAGCTGTCTGAGGATATCACCAGGTAATGTTTTAATTAACTTTCAATTGAATCAATTGTGTACATTGTTCATTTTTGTCCTTTGCCCTGTTCCTACAATTTTAACTGACAAAATAATGTGAAATCTTTGTGGGTTTAAAATAGTCACATTTAACCACTGCATTTGCAGATTAGGTAAAGTACTATGAAAAAGATGACACAAAAACAATAGGAAGATCTATTCGCAAGTGTAGTGTAATTCCCCAAAAGCACCAGGTCTACCCCACTGCTAAAGCCCACCTCTGTCTCATAGGTATTACCTCTGCTTGCAACTGAGGGATGATGTGGTTTCGGGGCGCTTGCCTTGCTCCTTTGCCACGCACACCGTCCTTGGTTCTTACACTGTGCAGTCCGAGCTGGGAGACTACGACCCGGACGAGTATGGAAGCGACTACATCAGCGAGTTCCGTTTGCCCCCAACCAGACCAAGGAACTGGAGGATAAAGTCACAGACCTCCACAGGAACTATAAGTTAGTGTCACTTTACACAATTGAACATGCAGCGAAGCCAAGATTTTTAATGGAACGCTCACCCTGTGCATTCTATGTACTAATCTTGTGTGTGTCAATCTTGAGTTACAATTACATTTAAAGTGTTTCCAACCCATGGTTTAATGACTATTATTATTTGCACTGATTTCTCAGTTATTGTATTCATCAGACTGGCTGATAACAAGCAGAATCCAGGTATCATTAGCAGTCAAGAATCAATACATGTTTAGTTTAACATGTTAACCGGTCAGTTGTTCTCTGTTCATTCAAATACATTTTGCTGTTCATTTGCCAGTTTGCCCGATTCTGGCGAAGAGTCATAATTTAGAGCCCCTTGCTACTATGGAAAACAGAGGAGAGGGCAGCAAGAAAGCAAAGCTGCTGGTAATGCTGGTATTATTAATGTTCTTTCAGTCTCAGAAATGAGAGGTTTGCCCCCAGACCTGTGTTTCATGCTGCCTGAATCAATGCTCTCTCCTTGCATTGCAGCTTCTTGTTTTGCTCACCCAGGGGGGATAGGCTTCTTGTGTCATTTCAGAGAACAATTGTGCTGCCTGGGCGACAGGTGATTGTCAGTCCTGTCGCTGTTAATCACAGGCTTCTGCCATGCGGTGACAGGCAAGGTGGCTGATTAAGTTATCACCTCATTTCCCAGCACTATTTAGCACGAATATGGATACAGAGTCATTTTAGATATTGTATTGTAAAAAATAAAGTTGAAAAAATAGGTCATTTTTACTTGCAACATTGTCAGTCATAGGCAAGATCCTGTAGCAGTTGCGTTTTACAATGGGGGCATGTAAAAATATGTGCATTTGTGTAAAAGCAAAAAAGGAAGTGGGGCAAGAAACATTTTAAATTAAGCAAAGGTTGTAAATGTCATGTGTGTGCATAACATTTTGTATGTATTTCATTTGATTTGATTTTTGCATGTTCCAAAAATACAAGCATACTGTTGGCAGTAATAGATGATGCTGATGATTTTTAAATGTATGTATGCTGTTGACACAGCCACAACATGCTGAGTTTCCCAAGTTGTTACTGCAGTTGAGAACCTACTATACCTGTTTAAATAATATGTTCTGCATTGTGTAATGGTCCCAATCTGTATTATATACCTTGTATGCTTTTATAGTATGAAGTTGATGACATTTGCAATAATATATTTAAAAAATATGGCTATTTTTTAATCCAATGAAATGTTGATTGAAGCAGTGGATCATCGTTGATGTACAGTACTTATTTAACAAGAACATTAAATACATTTTCTATCAAACAGTACCCTGATCCACACATACACACTGCCCACAGTGCTGTTGGGGATCAAGGTAACGGAGCTCTCCTCTGTCCCTCTCCTCACTCCAGAGGGATGACCCCGGCTGAAGCTGAGATGCACTTCCTGGAAAACGCCAAGAAGCTGTCCATGTATGGAGTGGACCTTCATCATGCCAAGGTAAAGAGGTTTCACAGTGTGCCCCGGGCTTACTGTACTTATGAGATCTCTGATCGGGTATGACTCCACTCCCAACCCGCAAGGCCTCTGTGGGTTCAGTGGCAGCTTGCAGGGCAGAACCGGCTTCCATCACACACTTGAGTAGGAATGATTCCTTTGAGAAATTACCTCACACTAAACAACTGACCCAGCATTTATTATCTGGAGATCATGGGGGAAAGCACCAGCTTCCTCATCCGTGCTCAATATTATTACTGAGGTGAGCTGGATCTGATCGGTCTTTCCACTCAGTAAACCCCTTTGACCAAAGCATCTGATGCTGCATGAAGGTGCACTCCATGAATAATTAATGTCTAGCTGCCCTGTGGAAATTCTGTCAAGGTGATCTCAAGTGTGAAAGAGGTGTGATCTTTGTCCTGTTAAATCTTAACGCCCCCCCCCCTCCCAAAACACACACACATACACATACAAACCTCACAGCTATGTTAGTATGATGATAATGAACTGATCAGATTACATGCTTAGATGTATTTTTTTTTTTTTTTTGCTGTCGGTTGACATGCTTGCATCAGCTTGTTGTAGCACACACCCCACTGAGGAGGTAGTGGGGACAGTTACACAACTGAAATGCATAGACACACTGGCCCAGTTGCCTGAAATAGGCAAAGTATACTTAATCAACAGAAACAAACAACAAACTATTGATCAAGGCAAACAAAATATATTCATAAATAAAAAGCACAAGAAAAGTGCCTACCCTTCAGATCTTGCAAGGCATTACTTTCATTGTTGAAAAAAAAGTAGTTCAATTACCAGCTATATATATACACACACACACACCACATTCCCAATTGAACACTTATGGGAGATTCTGGAGTGGCACCTGAGACTGCGTTTTCCACCACCATCAGCAAAACACCAAATGTTCTTGTGGAAGAATGGTGTTGCATCACTGCATTAAAGTTCCAGACACTTGTATAATCTATGCCAAGGTGTATTGAAGCTGTTCTGGTGGCTCATGGTGGCCCAACACCCTATTAAGACACTTTATGTTGGTGTTTCATTTATTTGGGCAGTTACCTGTATATATCAGTGGTGGCTGCTGAGCTGGCCAATAGAGGAGGCTGAAATCTTACTATTAAATCGATGATTGGTCTCAACCTGTTTTCATTTATTTTGCTTAATTAGCAATCATGCCAAATAATTGATCAATAATAATCAATAATAATAATCAATTTGGCAAGGAATCTCAAAACCTTCTCTTAATTGTGGTTCTTGGTTGTGTTATAACATTCTCTTTCTTCATGTCACGTTAGAGGAAGTAAATGATTATAAGGGGTTTAGTTGAGCAAAAATTAATTGAATAATTATAGAGAATACGCTACACTTTTAACTTAATCCCTTCCATTAACTTTATAGCGCACTAGCTTTGAGAATCAAGCAATAAAGCCTAGCAAACAAATGTCAGTTTGGTGAATACTGCAGTACTTCTTCTTGAACATTAAACTGCCTGATCTGTACAGATTAATGGATATTTACAAAGTCAATATTACTTAAAGTTGTGTACAGAGAATGAATAGTAGATCCATCCACACGTTTGGATACTTTGTAGATGTAAGAAAATGCTAAACAATTTTATTATGTGAAGAAAAATGCCATCACAAAAAAAACTATACCTTTTGGCATTGATTATTCTGCCAATGAATTGCCTAATAGATAATCAATGAATATAAATGTTGAGAGTTCTCATCGGTTTAAAGGGTTCAGCCTCCTTTATTTAAAGCCGACAAATCACTGCCTATATATAGCATATATACAGTACTCTCCAAAATTACTCACAGCCTTGATAAATATGGGCAAAGAAGGCTATATAAAAATGTACAATACAGTTAATGAGCTATATTGTATGCTCCAAAAAATTGAATAAAATTGTATTATTAAGTAAAAAATGTTTTCCAAAAACGATGCACAGGTGGGGCACTGCTGTTGTAGCCTTGAGGAAGGAACTTAAATTGCTACAGCTGTATCCAGCTGTGTAAATGGATGGACTAAAAATAAATGTAAACTGTGTAAGTCACTCACATGTAATGTAAATAAATTGCAGAGAGCAGACCAAAGGATCTGAAGGATCTTGAAAGATTTTGTATGGAAGAATGGTCAAAGACCCCCCCAATATGTTCACCAATCTCACGAGGGGAAGGTGCACAGAGTACTGAAAATAATTGTGACTAATTGTGACATATTTTTTTGTGGAAAAATAATACTTGTTGACCAATTGTATTAGTATAAAACAATATAATTTTTCACATTTTCTTGAGTATGTATTATAGCTCATTACATGTATTGATTTTGTACATCCTTCTTTGCTCAACTTTATCAAGGGTGTGTATCATTGTACAGGGTACAATCATAGACAGTGGGTATAAAAACTATTGGCATTATTTTCTGTTTTTTATTTGTAATTCATTAAGAAAAAGCTTTGTTGTTTTGTTTTTTTGGCGGGGGGGGGGGTTGAGTGTTTTGATCAGTGGCAGGAAATCCCAATTAAATCCATTTTGATTCCACAAAGTAAGAAAATAAAATGTGGAAAATGCCAAAGGGGGTGAATACCTTTTATATTCACTGTATATACGTATGTATATGTATATAAGGCAAACATTTACTGCAGTTTATTTTGTTGCATGTATCTACCAATTTTGGCATCCAGAACCAGCACCATAGAGCCCTGCAGGGGCTAACTCTCCCATGCTGGTCCCTCCATCGACATTGCTAAGCTGTTCTATCGTCTCTATCGTTGTTGTTTCTGTTCTGCTGTCTGAGCTGTCTGTTTCAACGTGCTCTAAGTTGCTTATGGAATCCCCTTTAAAAAGAGATCAAGCATGTTAACAGATGATTAACAGTCTGTATGATGTCACTTTATACATTTGGACTGGTAATTAATTAAATAATTATTAAATAAATAATGGTAAATAATTTTTGCATCAATAGTAAAGGTGTAACAGTCCACAATGATGACTTTGGAAGTACCCTTCAGTTTGGTTAGATCAGCATATGTCTTCTCTTTTTTTCTTGCCAAATGGCCTAGTTAATAGGAAGCATCTTTGAGTGCTTGGCTCCAGCTAAAGGGGAGGTAAGGCTGCATTTTGTGTGTGTCTATGTGTGTATGTGTATGTGTGTGTGTGTGTGTGCTTGTTTTTGAAATAGTCTTTGTGCATGACTGGACTGTAGACCTCATCATTCCGCCTATGGTCCCCTCGCCACAGTGCTGGCAATGTTCCGCCTCACAGTTGTTTTTCTGTGGGTGTGAGGTTGACGAGCACCCCTTGGCATACCATACAGGGCAGACCTCACTCATAGTCCTTGTGTACCTATCATTGAAGCAACTCATTGTTCTGTCACAGAAAGGTGCACATACATTATTAGCCCACCTTGCCTTGTCAACAGCCTTCATCATCGACAGAACTGCTGTCTTTTCAGAGGGGTCTCAACATTGTCATTTGCCTGATCACCAAACTTCCACATTGCCTACTCAAGTAGAACAGACATCCACATCCTGAACTTATTGTTAATGCCCATTTCTGAATGGCTTCCAACAGTAGCATTATGTCTCTGACACCACTGCAGATTGACAAAAAGAGTAAAGCTCTTGACATAGCACATCATAAGAAAACCTGCAGATACTGACAGCTTCAATGCTGCATTTTCCTTCCAAAGGACTGACGAAAAAGCCCTTTTGACATTTTTTAAAATTGTTAACTGCACTCCAAAGTTGACCTTAAGTTAATGAAAAATCCCTGCTTTGATATTAGTGGGGCAGATAACCACAACGATTGTGCATTTTGTGATAAAAGCAACAAATTTGGTACACATGTAGCCAAAGACATTCAAAAAAGATTTGGATGTGGAGCCATCATGAATTTTCAATGTGTCGCCCATGGCAACCATTTTTTAAAAATGGCCACCAGATGACCACAACGATTGTGTTTTTTCTGATAAAAGCATCAAATTTGGTACACATGTAGCCAAAGACATTCCAAAAAGAGTTGGATATTGAGTCATCATGAATTTTCAATATGTCGCCCATGGCAACCATTTTCCAAAATGGCCGCCAGTTAACCACAACGATTGTGCATTTTCTGATAAACGCACCAAATTTGGTACACATGTAGCCAAAGACATTCCAAAAAGATTTGGTTGTTGAGTCTTCATGAATTTTCAATATGTCACCCATGCAACCATTTTTTCAAAATGGCCGCCAGTGGGCACCAGTGACAACTGTTTTCTTATCAATTTTCTTCTTCTGTCGTACGTCTTTTAGACCTGCTGTTCGTTTGAGGTGAGCCAGGCTACTGTGTCATTGTCCAGGTCTGGCAATCTGTTTGATAACATTGACCTTAGCAGCGTGAAGGCCTTCAATGTTGAGCTGCAGTAGCGCTAAACCAGGTTGGCTTTTTGCGGTCTGCAGATGTGTTAAAGACATTAGTTTCACTTTTGTAGGCTTTTGGGCCTTTAAGCTACTCGTAGGGGAGGCCACATAGAGGCTGTCTTTGTCTCCCCCGATTCTTTTTTATATTATTTTTATTATTATTTTATTATTTTTCTGTTATTTTTTTGTTATGAGGTCCAAGAAAAAAAAAAATATATATATATATATAAATAATAATAATAATAAAATAAAATTAAAAATTTAAAAAAAATTTAAAAAAAATAAAAATAAAAATAGTGATTGCAATAAAGTTGTGTAGATTCGTCTGATATGGATGATCTTGGTGTCAAATCATACCTGTTTTATGATTCAGAACTTGAAAAGGGAAGGACACCCACAAAGCATCTAAACTTGCTGAGTGCTGAACTTTAATACAAATTACACATGCTGAGAACAACGTTTTGGTCCTTGACCATCATCAGGATTTATGATTCAGAACTTGAATTTGAAAATTCAGAATTGCTCAGAAGCTACAATTTAAGACTCAAAATAAGTGATAACAATGACCCTCCAAATATAGGGTCTATCACATCAAAGTCTATTTAGCACTCCCCTTCACAGCAACAGAGGGCTGTGCAGTCTAATGCAGCTTTTTTTGCACTTGCACTGCCTAACACAACCCTTCTTACATTTGCAAGAGACAAGTTCATAGCTGGAATGGCCTGCATCTGGTAGGCATGTCCAGAAGGGTTCGTACCCCTCAGATGTCTTTGACCATCCCCATCTACACGGTGAAGGTAGTTTTGGTGTGGACACTAGCATCTGACCCCACACATGGCCTCCTTGATACACTGCTCTCTTCACATGCTCCTCTAAGGCAGCCTTTGTTGGAGGGATTGACAGCACATTGTGCCTCTTCGCAAACATCTTCCTCCGTGCCTTGTCTATTTCTTTGCATGTGCTGGTTCGGTCATAAAGAAGGATAATAAACCTCTCGATTGTGGCCATTACCTCTTGTGGTATGTCGTCCGGGTCAGAAGATAGTTTCAGCAGGGCATGTGTCAGCTCAGGAAAGACAGCCCAAACAGCCCACCCTGTCTTCTTCCGTGGCCAGCAAAGCTTGATACAGTATCACAGCCCGTCAATGCATGGAACATGGGAAGAGCACGTGCCTTTTCAGGCCCTAGCCCTGCTGCAATTTCATGGGCTGCGAGGTATCGGAAATTCTTTCCAGTTCCAAATGCCAACCAAAGCTCATTTTCTGGGTGTAGACCCTGAGCCACTGCCACAGCCATCACCACAACATCAGTATCAACAGTTTGAATCATGATTTTCTGATGGCCATTTCTTGCTGCATGGGCCACATGTAATAACATGCGACTATCAGCTTCCTCGTGTGTACATGGAGCAACTGAAGACGGATCTGGAAGTTGTGGCTTGCTGAAGACTTCCACATCATGTGTGACAACAAGCTGTTTGTCTTCCTGCACAAACCATCTAAGCAGAGCATCTGAGAGTAAGGTGAACAACTCAGTCTTATTGCTGTCAACTCTGAGAAAGTCTTGCCAGTTCCTGGGAATGGCTGCAGTACCTACCACACGTCTCTGCACCCCTTTCCCACGCTTTGCTCTTGTAGCAGCTTTCAAAGATTCAGACAAGTAGCGGTCCCACACCAGATCAAGCCTGGACACACTTTGAAGTTTTCTGTTCAGATATGGAATGAAGATCACACTGACATACTCTTCGAAGGTCTTTACAGAAGTTGGTTTAAGCATCTGGATAATGGCTGCCCCATCTACAATAGTGCAGGTAACTTTGGGGCCATCAGAGTATGGACTGTGAACAACTTCCAGGCATGAAAGAAGATCACTCTTCTGCCCCTGGCAGAGACCTCCCCCATCAGACAGTGCTGGGGGACATGGCTGGTTCTCGTGTCGAAATAACTCATCAAGGTTTCCAGCTCTGGTCTGACAAGCAATGTACAGCCTTGAAAAGAGCACCATGTCTTGTTTAAGAGAGACCAATTGCTGCTTGTTTTTTGATACACTCCTCACAGTTGAAGTACTGAACACCTTTATCTTATTTCTTGGTATGGTATCATCCACTGGCTTGGTTCTTTCAATAAGGCATTCTTTAGTGAAAGCTTCAAACTGGTGCTCTCCTGTCTTCTTCACCTTGCGCACTGCCTCAACAGCTGGAGGCCCAGTAGAGTGTATTTAGCTGACACTGAACCCCATCCTGAGTTTCACAGCAGTGGTGTCACCAGTGTGCCCTGGCTGTGCTTCGACACCCACTCTATTACTGTACTATTTTCTGTAAAACATAGCCACATGTACAGTAATTATTCTTCATTTTGCAGACTTGTGAGTTTATTGGACTTTCGTGTTATTTTATTGGAATTACAATTTCTATGTTGGCCGCCACATAAAAAAAGATCTTCTTGAATTATATGATAAAATGCAGCTTCTCTGTAATTCTATAGTTGCAAATTTGAAGTCTGAATCATAAAATTGTAGGCCTATGTATAATTTGACCCCGAGATCATCCATATCAAAATAATCTATGCAACTTTATTGCAATTACAATTGTCATACCAGTCATGGCCGCCATCTTGAAAATTGTATTATCCAAATGTCAATTCATAAGAACTATGTATACTAGATAAATTGAGCTTATGTCCTCAATATCATTACATTTCCATCCCTGATAGGAACATTTATCAGAAAAAATGATCAATAGTGACCAATGGCGGCCATTTTGGTTGCCATAGGCGACATATTGAAAATTCATGATGGCTCCACATCTAAATCTTTTTGGAATGCCTTTAACTATATGTGTACCAAATTTCATGCTTTTATCACAAAATGCACAATCCTTATGGAATTTCTAGCTAAGCTGCACCACTATATCACTATACCTAATAATACAGTACTGAAACAAAATGACTTCAAAGCAGACACATATTCTATCTCTTGAATAGCATGCTCTGGGGGCACTGGAAACCATTGAGAAATTCTATTGGAGAACATTATAAAAGCTACGCATACACTTTCAGGGAGTCTGAGAACATGAGAACCTAAGAATATATGATGACGTGGTTCTCTGTGGCTCAGGTGGTAGAGCACAGCGTTGGCAACGCTTAGGTTGTGGGTTCAATCCCCACTGGGGCCACAAAAATGTATGCATTCACTACTGTAAGTCGCTTTGGATAAAAGCATCTGCTAAATGGCGTATATTATATTATTATATTATGACAAGAACAGGCCATTTAGCCCGTCTTGGCTTGTCATTTACCTACAGTCGAGAGTATCCAGCACTGTGTCAAGCCTGGACTAGAACACCCCAAGTGTCTCTGCCTCTACTACAGGCCTTTACTTAAGTTGCCAGCTGTCAAATATATTTTTTTATTCTCATAATTTTGGGAGAACCACTCTGTTTACAGTTTGACAGTTTAACACTGGCATTTGTTTTAAATGGACACTGTATATCAAACAGTCAAGTGTGACCTTTTATTAAGAGGTTATTGCAAATGTAATTTTTTAAAATTGAATGTTTTTTTGCTTTCAAAGTCTCCAGGCATTATACAAGAATTTGGGGGGAAAGCTTGGTGCATCTCTACTTCACTCATGTTAACCATGGTTTTCATGGTTCGCTGTATTATCAGCACTCTGTTTTCAGTTGCCTTTTTAAGGAGCTTGGTGCCGTTGTCATATCGTCAATCATGTTTAACTGTGAGGACCACAACAAAGTGTCATTGTGCAGTCATAAATCTTTCTCCATCCTGAAACTGTTGACTGTAACTACCCATCAGAGCGAAAGAGCCATTTATTTGAGTGAGACTGCGCTTAGTACCGGGGCTTGTGTCTGCAGGATTCGGAAGGTGTGGAGATCATGCTGGGGGTGTGCGCCAGTGGACTCCTCATTTACCGTGACAGATTGCGCATCAACAGGTTTGCCTGGCCCAAGGTCCTCAAGATCTCCTACAAAAGGAACAATTTCTATATAAAAATCCGCCCAGGGGAGGTAATGACCTGAAAATTAAAATATCAAACCACTCTTGTTTCATGTTACGTTTTGGGAATGATGGCCACAAACTGGAGAGGCCTGGGATTTAAACTGTGTCATGTTTGTCATAAAAATGTCCTGAAGTCTGAATAGCGCGTGTGGAGAACAGCAATAAATAGAGCAAATTGATTCTGCTAGCAGCAGTCTTGAGGGATAAATGTTATAATCTCACTCTGTTGAGAGTATATCAGGAACCATTTTAATCAGATCATATTAGCATACTGGCGTTAAAAGGCTATTTTACCATGTAATTTGTCTTGGTTTAACTGAAGAATAATTGCAGTTTATAAAGATATCTTTACCCTGCAGTTTGGGAAGCGTATTATGTAACATATGTAAGCTTTTTGTTATACTAATGGCTTCTGTGGCCTGCTTTACTCTACCTCCTTTGGTAGGAAGGACATTTATTTTATCATGTATCAGAACAGAATATAGCAGAAAGATCTTTCTAAAAGGAATTGTTGTACACCTTAATGTGTAATACAAAGGGAACTATAGTTAAAAATCACAAGTTACTAGTACTAGTTTCTAGAGTTACTAGTAACATTTAAGTTAATGTAGGGTGTTGCTGGTTGTTCCCTGGCATTAAAATTAATGAACACAGTGATTCACTGCTTTCAGTACCTTATTAAGAAAGGATGATAGTGCTTTGCAAAACATCAAAATGGCAAAACATCTCCTTCTCAATTTTATTTGCATAGAAGCACAGAAGGGCGGCACGGTGGTGCAGTGGATAGCACTGTCGCCTCACAGCAAGAAGGTCTCGGGTTCGAATCCAGGCCGGGGGCCTTTCTGTGCGGAGTTTGCATGTTCTCCCCGTGTCCGCGTGGGTTTCCTCCGGGTACTCCGGTTTCCTCCCACAGTCCAAAGACATGCACGTTAGGCTAATTGGAGAGTCTAAATTGCCCGTAGGTATGAGTGTGTGAGTGAATGGTGTGTGTGCCCTGTGATGGATTGGCGACCTGTCCAGGGTGTATTCCTGCCTCTCGCCGGAACGCATGCTGGGATAGGCTCCAGCACCCCCCCCCGCGACCCTGACCAGGAATAAGCGGCTTAGACAATGGATGGATGGATGGATAGAAGCACAGAAGGGAATATATTATTATTATCGTAATCTTAACTCTGATCTACCTGGCAAAACTGATTGTGTAATAGTGGTTCAGCAGTCTCTTTGTTGGAATTGAACTTGGAAACTGAAATAAATGTCATGTTTACAATTACGGCATTCATTTGAGGACAGGAAAGATTTGTTGGATTCTCCGATTTGAATTTAGCACAAACTTCCCTTTTGCCAGATCAATGAGATGTGAAAAAAGTGGCTTGTCGAAACTGTGTTGCTTTTGTTCCGAGATTACTCATAGCTAATAAAATAAGCTGTAAATTGCCTTGTCTGGCAGAAGAATGGCTTGATTGTTATCATTCCCTCCAGTGGTGCTGCTGAGGGGCAGTACCACTCCCATTTCCCCTGTCGGATATATCAGTCCAGTATAAAAGGGAATGTGTGTGTCTTGCTTCCTGTATTCGCCCATGTAATTGACAATAAATATTATGTGTTTCTACACACATCACCCATCGTCCTGGCCAGTTTGAGCAATTTGAAAGCACGATAGGCTTCAAGCTCCCAAACCACCGAGCAGCGAAGAGGCTCTGGAAGGTCTGCGTGGAGCATCACACCTTTTTCAGGTGAGAGATGCCGCGACGGTGTTCAATTCACAATGATTCATTTCTGCCCTTTTTTTATTGTGCAGTATTTTACACTTCTCACTGCGCTGTAACTCAGTACTGTGACATAGAGGTGGTAGACTTGTGTTGGGCTCGCTCCTTTGAAATCATCTGGCGTGAGACTATTCACCTGTTAGGCTATCTGTTCATATAACAAAAAGACCGACCAGATCAAGTCACACCTGACATGAGTTCTACTGCTTTTAATGGGGTTTTTTAATCTATTGAATTGAAAAAAAAAAAAAAAAAAGATTTCCCTTTTAAAGATGACTTTCATCTGTTTGTTTTCAGATTCATGTGGTGTGCATGTTATCATCTAAAAAGCTGTTCGCTTACTGATATGGGCTTGATAAGAAATTCAACAAATATCTCCTCCTATCTGTGTCAATTTTGTTGCATGGCTTTTAAAAGTGATGCCAGGTTTGCTAAATGCGTGTAATCCCTCCGGTTAGCAGCAATATTGTAACGGCGAAAGGTCGACTTCTCCCTCTATTCTGAAGGTTGGTGTCTCCAGAAGTCCCTCCAAAAAAGTTCCTCACACTTGGCTCCAAGTTCCGCTACAGTGGTCGGACCCAGGCCCAGACCCGACGGGCCAGCTCCCAGATCGTCCGTCCCGCGCCTTACTTTGAGCGCTCTTCCAGCAAGCGCTATACCATGTCCCGCAGCCTGGATGGGGGTGGGTACCATTCATAGACTCTTTCCCCCAGATTGGGGCCGGGTGGGATAGGTTTGGGTGGTTTGGGAGGTTAAGTTTAGACTCCTGTAATCTGTGGTCACTCTGAGACTGGTAAACCTCCCCCTTTCCTTCCATATTCAGAGTCATGGCTTTATCCCCCACTCCTCACACTGGCTCCTCTGCTAGCACAGCGAGGGCTGCTCTTTTCCCCTACTTTATCAGCTACTCCCAGACCACAGTTAATGTCCTTATTTTTCAAGCCAACTTACAGAAAGCCCACAATAAATGACTCCTGGTAAAGCCAGGCAGGCTTTCTGAAGAGGGTTTTATTCTGTATCGCCTATAGAAAGAGAGGATTACTCACCACAAGGATTTGCTGCTCAGTGTTGTATTTTTTGTCGCCTTTGTTCTAAGGTGCATATTTTTTGTTTGTTTTGTTTGGCCCCTCTTCCACATTAATTAGGCTAATCCTTTATATTTGTGTTTTGTGTTGAAGCCAGCCATCTTTTGACTTAATTTGCTGGTGGAGCTCTCAGGGAGCCACCATTTGAATAAAAATTGTCAGTGCATCTAGAAAAAGCAACAAAAAAGTTTTTGCAGGGAATTTAGCATTTGACGTGGAAATGTGACCCTTAATGTGAGTGAGTGTGTGTGATCTTTAATATGAAATACTTTCAAAATCTTTTGTTTTTTCAAAAATTCTACCATTATTATTTGTTAAAGCATCTTTATAGACATTTCAATGTTTTACAAATATATATTGCCCCATGTATCATTTGAAACGCCACGACAGTAAGGCTGTTTGTAGAATGCACAGAATTAACCATACTGTCAGGGATTCAAGAGAACCAGAAACCAACGCCACTGGGGCTGAATATTTTGTTTTCTAGGTGTGCCTAAGTCCCAGCCCATTGTCCTGATGTTCAAGTGTTGACAGATACTGTTGTCACAATATTGTTTCTCATAGTTTGTCAGCTGTTTGTCACCCTTATCCTCACCTTGATTTTGATAAAGAGTAGGTTTCAATGTTAATCTTGAATCCTTACCATAGTATTTAATTTCTATTAATCTCTCCAGCTCAACGGAGTCATCCAAAAAACACAGTGACTCTAGGCCCTGGAATTAAACTGCCTGTCACTGTAAATGACACTAACGCAAAAGGTATATATGTACTGTGTGATTTAGCAGCTGAATAGTGCCACTTAATCATGTATAACCTATGCAGTTTGTTTTTGCCCTTAAATTTGGCTCTTCTGATGAACAGACGCCCCCTTAGTGATTGTCAGACAGACTGCTCTTACAATTTATGTTCTCATATTTTTTCTGCATGCGCCAAATGTTTTTGTCTCCTACGTAGCATGTCATAAATGCCTCTGACATATTTTTGCGAATAAAGCAGCTCGTTTGAAAAGCCTTGGATTTCCCTCTCGATGCAGGCCAGATGTATAAAGGGACTGCCATGTTTTACAGCAATGCATTTAGGGCTGAGAGCTCAGGAGGAACTGATTGAACATCGGCAGTGGGGCAAACCACAGAAACGATCAAATTCCCTTGGTGTAATTGTATTAATCGAAAGGAACTGATTTGCAAAGGCCTGCATGGAGATTAAATATTATATATCGTAATCTAAGGCTGTTCAGAGTATGTATTTTAAATGCACTTTTGCCTTCTGTGTTACCTGTGGAGGAAAGTGATTGAGAAACGTCTTAAAGATATGTAATGGTGAAGGAGGGATATCACTTTGTGCTATCAATTTTTTTATCAGGGAAAAAAAGTCTGACCTGAAAATGTAAATTGCTAAATGCTGTGTAGCTGGCAGACTTTTTCTCTTTATAAATCTGAGCCTGAGCACTTTAAAATGTTCTTGAATTATTTAAAAAGTGAAATATTAAAGCTCTACTCATAAAAACCTTGCAGCACATGATTGAAGCTGCCCTGAAAAGCTTCCTTAAACTACATGAGTGGATTCTTGTGTGAATTCATAATACAGCTTTAATTTCTCATGAGATCTCAAGGCTAATCCCTTTAAAAATATATATTTTTTAAAAGCTGGCTGTTTTTTCCTATTTTGATTTGTTAACTGTAACATGAATATGAGTTGATGTGTGCTTTGAGGTTTTTATTTTCTGTGTTATTTTTTCCAATTAATAATGTACTAAATTCTGCCTAAATAGTCAGTGTTTTGATATTTCCCTGAACTCTAGCTCCAGTGACTGAAAACCATGAATTGTTCATGAAGGATTCCGTGTCCACATCAGAGATGGGCACAGGCCAGTACGGTGCAGCCAAGGGAATTGCCACAAGCGACCTCATCACCACAGTAACACCTGAGAAGAAGGTAGAGGAAGAAAAGGCTGAGAAAGAGGATGAGGAGAAAATGAAGTTCTCAGAGCAGTCTGAGCTGTCTGAGCCAGTTGCAACAACCCCAATACGACATGAAATGAAGGTACACTTCACACGCAACTTAACTACACACAACTTGATTTCAGGAACCTTTTGACTTGTTTCTGTCTTTTTTTCAAATAATTTGTTTCAGATTTTCCCCAGTTTTTCTCCCCAATTTGATAGCCAATTATACCCTCTATTTATTTTGTTGCCCCACAAACCCGCTGCCTGTCTCTATGGGGCAAGCTACTCTCGGAGACAGGCTACTCACCGACCTCCTTTCTGGAGACACCCTTACATGCTTCACGGCAAGTTTGTGCCGACCACCCTCCCCCCTCCTTCAGGAGCGGACAGCCAAATGCCGCTCCCGATCGGGGATAACCGCCAGGGCTGGTCTGGCAGCCACACTCGTATCAGACCAGCCAAGATATGATGCGTTAGATCGCTACGCTATCCGCCACCCCAGTTTTTTTCTAATTGTGGGTACTAAGAGGGTGCAATAATATATTCGATTTTTCTGAATCAGTATAGCTGCAGCAATGTGACAGAATGTAGCTCACCTGTTGC
Source organism: Aldrovandia affinis (assembly GCA_029706075.1). NCBI lineage: Eukaryota > Metazoa > Chordata > Actinopteri > Notacanthiformes > Halosauridae > Aldrovandia > Aldrovandia affinis. The sequence continues at coordinate 12,331,592 of JAINUG010000001.1, forward strand.
ATTTACTGTGTATTTCCCTGATAAACAATCAGAGATTGCAGACCCTTTGCCCTTTTGAGGTAACCTCTTTTGAGGTGACCTCTAGTGGTAAAACCGTGCTACCGCGCCCCTTTGATACAGACAGAGATGAAGTCATATACGTATAGTTGGGTAACCATTGGGGTGAGGGTAACAAGGTCTCAAGGAGATTTTCATCTCTGATTATATTAGATTTTGTCTATGCCTACTCGCTCTGAGGCAAACCCTGATGATTCCTGCTCCATATGTAGGCAGATGGAGAGTAATAATTAAGCTCCTCCACTTTACACTGGACAGTGCTGGGAGATGATAAGAAAGGCTGACCTTTTCGCTCAACAAGGCTGCCATATTAAAGTCCTCAGCCTCTCACGTCATGAATTGCAAAAGAGTTGGGGACTCCCGCAGCTTTGCTTTGATCCAGCATCTGTGCTTTTCCATCTGTATTCACAGCAAGATTACAGTCGCTGGATACCCAGTGGAGATACGGTTTCATTTTTGTTTCGTTTTCCCCCCTCATATTCAACAAGGAATTAATTTCTTCATCTCAGCGAGACTGAAAATTGTAAAAAATGTTGCAAAGCCATAGAGCAACAGCTCTCAATTATTCATCACTGACTTACCCGAGAGTTTGAGCAGAAATCCAGCTGCTACAGTGCACAGAAAGGAGGGAAATGATTCACATCATACAACGAATGTATGTAGGGTAAAATATATATATTTAAGCATTAATAACTCACATTTACAAGTTTCGGTGAGTTCTGTAATGCAAAGTAGTTTGCATTATAATATTTGCAGACATTTTATGGTCATATTGGAGACTAATTTTATAATCTAATTTTATAGTCAGAACCTATCCATCCTTTTTTAATGGAATTACAAATTGAAACATCTCTGTATCCAGGTTTCCGTGCTTTGCTTGATTTGAGAGCGTGTTGTTAAAAGAAAATTATACATTTGGTACTGCTGGACCAGGACTGAATATATAACCACTGAAACACACTGTGTTGTGAAACACCTAGCTAACTAGTCTTTTTTTCTTTTTGTGACGATACATTAAATTGTGTGTGTATGTCTGTCCTCCTAACATTTCCATTATTTTCTTCAGTAATCACTGTAATTTATTTGGCTCCCCTTCTCCCTGTTCTATAAAAGTGTGGGTGTCACAAAGAGTATGCTCAAAAGGCCATCCAGTCCAGTGCAGTGTGTTTGTGAAGACTCAGTCAATGGTCAGTGTTCTCACACTGAACCTTCTGAACATTAATAAAAAATAAAAAACAAGAATAACTTGGATAGCTTATCACACCAATTGTAAACTAGCTCAGGGGTAACCAATCACCTTCCAGATCACACATCAAGCTAATTGGCCTCCACCTGGGTCAATTGTAGTGATTCCGATTACTTCAGAATAAAATCAGCTGTTGCTAGAGGATTCCACTGCTGGGTAGTGCATTTCCTTGAACATATTTTAAAATTGTCTTTGGAAAACAGAACTCTAGTTTGTAGTAAGTAAAATACATCTTAATTAGAATTATATTAACAGTTACATGAAGATAGAAAATTGAGATTCTGTCATTTTTCCTTTTTGATGATTAAAAATGTGGCCAAAATGTTTTTCTTTATCTAAATATATAAATCAAATCAGACACATTTGTTGGCTGTGTATACATGTTCTTCTCTACTGTTATTTGCTAAAAGCATGAGAATACCATGCAGCTAAGAACTGCTAAGAAAGCTTTCATGCTGAATGAGAAAGGAGCTAATTGACAAAACAACAGGCAAGTACTGCCAGAGCACATTCAAAATGGCCAGATGGTCTTTTCAGCCAAGAACCCAGCTATCAGAAATCCTCTTTTCTGTGGATGATGTTGTGTCTTTTCACACTGTGCCACCCTCTGAATCAGGTGAGCGATGAGGATGATTAGCTCCATAGAAAGCTCTCCTCTAGTCTTTGGCCAAATATCAAGGGAAATGCAGTAGAATTACAGAGCGCTTGAATCTTTCACGACGGCTACACCTGTAGTTTAGTCATGCACACAGCTGGGACAGAAGGGGATCGGAAAGTCAGGGGCCTATATTTATAGCTTAATATTTATCAGCCTAATTGTGTCTATTTTACACACAGTCTACAATGTATACCTAAAACTATGTCATCCCTCTAAAGAAAGTGGTTATTGCTCATGAAACTGGGTTTGGGATGAAAACAAACATATTTTTGCACATTGCTTGTAAATAAAGGCAATAAAAATAGTTTTAATTCAATTTACAGACTGGGCTAAATCTGGTATTAATATGATAACTTGACCTTTAAATGGCACTGCTCCCCATGTTTTGAGATCCTCATTCATCTCAACATTTATTTACTGTCATTTTTATACACGCCTTTGTTCACCACAATCACCACAGTCCAGTACATGAACATGAATCGCTGAATATGTTAAGTCTGTGAAATGTCCAAACCACTGACAGCAGGGATTTTTTTGTCTCTATTCCTGCTTTCAACTGGAACCTTGGTACTTATGTTACAAAACAGACTGACAGCGAGTGGACAGAGACTATTGCCGATGGTGAAACAACCGCCACAGAGGTCTGTAAATAAACCCGCTCCCTGCCATCTGCAGACAAAACACTTCTGGCATCGCAAATAAGTTACTCAGTTGGGAAAACAATTATTCAGAGCTGGTGTACAGTGTCCTCAAAAGTATTCACATCCTTGATAAAGATGAGCAAAGAAGGCTGAATGAAAGAAACAATACAGGTAATTTCTCAGACAAAACAAGATTTTGTTCAACAAGTAATATTTTTATGAGTCACAATTACTCACATACTTTTTAGTACTTAGTGTTATCCTTGCACAATGGGTGCACAATGTCGTCTTATATAATAATTTATGAGATTGGTAAACATATTTGGGGGTCTTTGCCCATTCCTCCATACAGAATATTTAAAGATTCTTTCACAGATTTTTTAGTCTGTGCTTACAGACTGCCCTCTTGAATTCAAACCACAAATTGGGTTCAAGTCTGGAGACCGAATTGGTCATTGCCAAATTGAAAAGTTGCATAATTGTGACATCTTTTTGGGAAAACAATATTGTTAAACAAAATCTTTGTGTCTGAGCGATTGTATTTGTATAAAAGAACACACTGTTCCTATTTTTTGAGCATACAATATAGCTCATTACCTGTATTGCTTATTTTATACAGCTTTCTTTGTTCATCTTTATCAAGGGTGTGAGGAGGGTACTGTAATTACTAATCACTATAATAGGAATATTATTTTATGAGCTGTTGTTTTCTATGGTTTTGGTTTTTAAGTATTTGTCACAGTGTGCACTGAGATTAACACAACTCTCTGATCTATACCTTTTTGTGTATTTCATGAACAGATGAGAAGGTTTTATTCCAACAAGGAGTTAATTGAATGATTTCTGCTTTGGATGTTTTCATTTGGGTGACAGCCAAAGTGATTGTTTTCCCTCATCTTGCTGCAGAAAACATGCTTGGGCATTTAAATTGGATAAACAGTTTAATTAATTTCCCATTTCTGTTACAGCACATTGTGGGCCAAAAACATTATATATATACTTTATTATTATATATTTTGGATGTTCAAAAAGGCCTAATCTAATTGATGGGGGGGGGGGTTACAAGACATTTACTGCATTCAGCATTTAGATTTTACCACCTGTTACAATATGTCAGCTTTGATCTCTTGTTGCAAGGTCTGTCTAGGGCTCTTATTAAATTGTGCGTGTGTGTTGTATACAGTACTGTAGTGCTTTTCAGATAACCAGTATTGTGTTTTCAACATTTGTCATTTGTATGCTCACTGTTCATGCTGACAGTCGGACCAAGAAGATGAATCTGAGATAAAAACACAGGTACAAACTCATTCATTCCCATATAAGACATAAGCTATCAATGCCATGTATCTCATGCCATTTGTCACTGCTGCCTGGTTTTTAGGCTACATTGCAGGGTTCTGAACAAAGTGAAATTTGGGTGTTTTAGTGACAGTGACTGCCCATTCTTAATTATCATCATCAGTTTTGTGGAATTCCTCACAGCTCTTCTATTTATGACTAATTAAATATTAGATATGCAAGAAAAACAATGAGGCCATCCCTTTTCTGGTTCCGAAACAGTGGTTGTTAAATTAATTGTCATACTGGCCCTCACAGAAAGGTGCTTACGTTAAAGGTGCTCTTTTTTCCAAAAATGAGAGCGCTAGTAATGAGCATAAAATCTGCAGATGGGGAAAGAGCCATCTCTTTTTAAAAAAAGGCAAAATAGGTGCCTCACTGCATTTTCAATTAATCTTTTTTCTCTTTTTTTCCAGAATAGTTTCATAAAGCAAATACAAGGGGGAAATGTTTTTGTCAAACATAGTAATCTGATGTTAGAGGTTGGTATGAAATGACAGGAGACTGCATGCCAAGTTTTTTTTTAAAGAACTTAACATAATAACCTTGAGTTTTGTGCAACACAGAAGCTTTGGGGTTTTGTCAGTTTTGAATAGCATCCTGTTATTAAGCTATTAATTCAACTACTTACCTCCCAGTGTCTCTAATTATACATTGCATTTATTTTGTTAATAATAACATTGCATATGTTTCTTTAGAGGTGTGTGCTTTTAATTAACAGCATTGGTATGGTTATGTGCTTTGACGTTCAAGCCTTTGTCACATTTCCAAATCTTTTTCAAGTTGACAACTGAATTAGCATGCATTCTACTGCTGTATTTTGCAGTAGGGGATATTTACAATAGAATGCATCTAACAAGACAAAATCTGTCAATTGGAGTTTGTACTGTATACATTTGACATCTGAAAGAATCCCACAATGCAATACTAAGCTCATTTGATCTTGTCATTTTTCTGTCTGTTGCTCAGCACTGGCTGTTTAGCATATTTCTATAATCATATTTATATTTTTTACATTTACCCCATCATTGATCTGGTAGGAAATGGACAAGACTCCAGAGGAGCTGCTGAAACACCAAACCAACATAAGCGAGCTGAAGCGTACGTTTTTGGAAACGGGTGCGGACAATTTGGCTCTCACAGAATGGGAGAAGAGGCTGTCCACATCACCGGTGCGGTCCCCCAGGTTGGAGGATGCCCCCATGATTGAGCCCCTCGTGCCTGATGAAGTAAGTGCCTTTGCTGATAGAAACCTGGTTGCTGTGAGCAGACCTGCGCCCCCCCCTTATTTATTTCCGATTTCCCCCCCGTGTTTTCTCCCAATTTGGTAGCCAATTGCACCCTGTATTTCTTCAATTCACCCTCCCCCATGGGCCCCCCGCCAATCACTATGGGACAAGCCAGTACCCCAAGGCCGGCAATGAACCGCCTCCTCCGAGACTCAGCGCTTCTCGGCGAACTCTTGCCGGCTCTCCATTTAAAGGCCTACATTAAATGTTGAGACTGGACCTCCTATCTGGGTAATTTGCTGTTCACCTGCACTTTTCAGTGCAATGTTAGTGTTAGTTGGCTAGTGTACGCTAGCTGGCTCTGTAAACTTTATTTATAATTCTACAGGAAATGCTTTGACCCATGCACAACATATGAAGTTATATGATTGAATGGTTAGGTGGTGGAATAGTTTTTTCCCCTCGGGCAATTAATATCAAACAATATTATAGCAACATATACTAATTAGAAATAAACAATTCATTTTTGATACAAATATCCAGGATTCATCATGTTTTATTTGTTTGAACACTGGACATTTTTGACTTTCACCTTCAAAAATGTGATTTCGTGGGGGAACCGGATCAATGTCAACTAAACAGTTTTGGGGTAGTTGGTAGTCTGGATACAACTTAAAACATATCTAGCCAGCCGGAAATAGTCAGCTAGCTGTGTTACTCTGTGACAGCACCGATCATCAGATTTGATTAAACACTTCAGTGCTGCAGCCATGCTAGCTCAGACTTCCCTTTGGGAAGTATACAGTAGCTCTGAGTCAGGCTCAATACAGAATTTCCTTCCAAATTGAGAACTTCAAAGTAATCTTTTACCTCGACAACCGAGAGATTGCCATGTCCAAACATTCTTGTGTTCCGGATGTCTTCTCTCCTGGAATTTATTTGTTAAATTATTTCAAATGAAAGGAAGATAATTTAACTTGCTTTCATGTACAGATGTCAGAGCAGGCATTGATTCCTAGGGAAAAGGAGAGATGTGTGAAATCCAAATGTATATGTGCCCTTCACCTTTTTCTTACTACTGTTTTTGTAGTAAGTGGAAATTGGGTTTTCTGTCTCACTGTATTGTATACCTGTTTGGGGACTTGTGGAACAAGATTGACACATTTCCAATATTTACCAGAGGAAATTAGAAATGTACCAGTAGCCAGTGTGTCTTCTTAAATTGTAGGTGGCTGAATTACCCCGCAACCTGAACAGGTTTCCTTAACCCTCTCTTAGTCACTATGGATTTAAGATGAAATTGATGAGGGGAATGAAGGAAAATCTCCAGAAGATCAAATGCTCCTAGTTTAGTTAAATAAATGGCTGTACTTAACACTTCAGGGCGACGCACATTGTGAGGCACTGCATTTGATTTTATCTCCACGATGTGAATGAGTAAGTCTCTATATCTATATAAGACTATATCTCTACATTTACATGAAGTTGAAGTTGGTACAACACAGTGCTCAGACTAAAAAGAAACTAATTATAATAAAGGGGTGCTTGTTGAAAGATTTTTTTGCCTTTCTGACTTTCTATTTACCATCTTCTAATCACATAAAACAGATCTAACACCCCTTTGACCTTGCTATTATAAGGAAGGTCAAAGTTTGTATGTAATACAAGCCATATACTGCTAATCTTGCCTTTGAGAGGACAAAATAAGAACATTGTTTCTGTTATTCACTGGGTTTCAGAGAGTAGTGGTCCATTAGAAAATTTGCCTGAGAACTGTGTTCACAGGAATAAGACATCTCACTAAATAAACAGTGTTGCTTGAGACCAGGTTGAACAGTACAGTGCTTCAGAAAGAAGTAGATTGAGGTGAGCCAATGTTGACTGAATAAATAAGAGTTTGATACTGGCTCGAAAGCTATTACTACAAGTTGGATGGTTACAAAACCACACAGGATCACTGAGTGACTCATTATGACCAAATCTAGTGTAATCCACCAAAAAGTCTAAATAAATCACGCTCAATTATTTTGAAAATGCAAGAGGCAGACCATGTAGACACCCTGACACAGATTTACAGTTACATTACCTCTTTTTGTTTATTGTCTTTAGGCCAAAGGTAATGCAAAGGAGATGACTGCAGACTTCCTGGGAGTGAAGCACACCTTTTTGGAAACTAAAAGTCCCACGGTAGGAAGCCACCCTTTCTGTCGACCAAGGTCTGTGTGTTTTTGTCCATCGCCCTCATAACAAAGTGATCCATGCAGCTCTGCCATTTGGGCAAAGTAGAGAGAGCCCATTCTGTGTTTGTGTTAATTGCATGCTGTCTGTCACTCTGAAGTATTTAGTCAAAGGTGTAGCCGAGACGTCCACAGTCCCTCTATGACATGAGGGCGCATCAGAGGCAGACAGAGGAGCAAAGAAGCCTGTACATGTCTGCTTTGGTCTCCATATTTTGAAAATGCAAGAGGCAGACCATGTAAACACCCTGACCCAGATTTACAGTTACATTACCTCTTTTTGTTTATTGTCTTTAGGCCAAAGGTAATGCAAAGGAGATGACTGCAGACTTCCTGGGAGTGAAGCACACCTTTTTGGAAACTAAAAGTCCCACGGTAGGAAGCCACCCTTTCTGTCGACCAAGGTCTGTGTGTTTTTGTCCATCGCCCTCATAACAAAGTGATCCATACAGCTCTGCCATTTGGGCAAAGTAGACAGAGCCCATTCTGTGTTTGTGTTAATTGCATGCTGTCTGTCACTCTGAAGTATTTAGTCAAAGGTGTAGCCGAGACGTCCACAGTCCCTCTGTGACATGAGGGCGCATCAGAGGCAGACAGAGGAGCAAAGAAGCCTGTACGTGTCTGCTTTGGTCTCCATCTAAAATAACTCTTCATTAATGAATGAGTTGGGATTGGAGGTACGATAAGAAAGTAGGTTACCTCGAGTAAGTAGAGAAACTCGATTAGACACAGAGGAAGAAAACAAGTTGGAAAATTTGCGGCGAATACATTTTAAGCTTGAGTGGTTCTTCTTTCAGAATTCATTATTTTACTAGTTTAGAGTAGTTTCAGACTCCTTAAATGAGATAAATTAAAAGTAAATTACATGAGTTGATCTTGCCTGTTGAATGATTAATTTGAACCAATTGATTTGTGTTTAGTTTGTCGTTTTGGTTTGATTAGTTCAATTCATTCATTTTTCCCTCTGTTTTCTTTCTCATTGCTTCTTGTTAAATATGTATGGAATCCATAATAGTTGAATAAAGCTTATGGTGCATCATTGACACATCTTGGTTGTGGTGCAAATTTGCCTGGTAAGTTTGCTGCAGCAAGACTAAATAGGACACTGGTACATCGACATCTGCTTTAGAAAAGCTAACAAGGATCTCAGACAAAATGTTTGATGTATTGCATGGGACACGATTAAACTGATGTTTGTCTGTTATTGTTAAATCACATGACACTGAATGTGTATCTTGAACAGATTTGACCCTCTTTTTTCATGACTAAACAAAAGGAAATTGCAGCATTCTTGAGATTTCTGTCTCAGTGAATCGGGAGATCACACAGATGTTTCCTTCTTCGACTACAGCGGTCTGACATTCTAATTTGACCTTCATTTTTCCTGGATCAGAGGAGCTGGTATAGAATTATACTTCTGTATTAATTCCACAGTAAATGCTTCCCAATTAAACCAAAGTCTACTATTTCAGTACCAAATCTTACTAATATTGCAGACCTATGTCTACCAGTGTTTTGAGAGTTGAATTACATTGAACATTTTACTGTGTATATGTCCCCTCAAGTAGTTTGCTAATGAAAGTTTTTGTATCTTGTATGTAGGATTCTGATGGGTGGGTTATAGTAAACAAAGTCCCCCCAAGGTAGCAGAAAAGAAAAACGTTGCCAACTATAAAATAGTGGCCGTGAGTAGCAGTTCTGTTGATGGGGAGCACAGAGGCGGTGAGTTCAAAACCTTCAAGAACTTCCGTAGCGAAATCAGTTCAAAGGAGGAGGAGATGAAGCAGAAGAACTACACCTTGGGGAAGTCCTACGACACCATGTCGGGGAAAATCGTCACCATGACGACCCGAGCCAAAGATGGCGAAAAGCCAGCTCAGATGTTCCTGCAGGAGCAAAAGAGGATGGCAGATCGGTCCTCACTGACGGTGAAGATCATACCGGTGTCGGCCGAGTACGAGATTCAAGAGTCAGCGACCGAAGATGGTAAAGGGACCTTGGTCACCATAAAGGAAGCTCCCTCGCCCTCCGAGGCCACTGTAGGTACCGTGAGGACTGTGGCCATCCGATCGAGTGAGGAGATAGGGCAGGCCAGAAGGCCTGAAGTGAGACTGCAGAAGGATGGCGTGGCCCTGAGAGACAAGGCCCAAGCCTCAGCGAAGTCTCCAGCGGGTCTGCGGTTGACCACTGTCCATTATGTAACCAAAACTTCGCCTACATCCAGAGCGGTGGTATGATTTGAGCGCTAATGCCATCTGCTCTTTTACCCACCATGACGCCCTCTTCCCCTAGCAGCCTCAGCCCTCCTTCATTGTATAAATTGCTGCATGACTGAGGCCAACGGTTTTGCTTATGACACAATGGCCACAGGTGCTCAAGTAGCTCCTACGATGGCTTTGCTGTATTCAGACACAAATCCTTCACTTTGGCATTTGCTGTCAGTCACCTGCTTGCTTTCAAGCCAAACATGCTGCTTTTTGGGGCATTGAGGTTTCCCCCTTTCATTTTGATCTCCCTGAGGCAAGTAAACGAAGGGCTTTTGCAAGACTCACTCAGCACAAAACCTAAGTTGCACTGTCAAACCTCACAGAATTTATCCTAAGCTCCAGCTACATGGCACCGCTACACCCCTCTCTACTTTTGAGTTTGACTACTTTGAGATTTTTCATTTGTGCTTTCTGAGTGCTCTGCTATTTGCTTTGAAACAAAATGGGCCCTATTCATAAGAGATTTCATTGAAGAATTTGTTTAGCCCTCGATGGTTTTATGACTAGCACATTAATATCAATGTCTACCCAGTAATGGTTCCCCTGTGATTATTGCAAAACCCAGGAAATACGTGAACAGAAATATGTGCCATACTGTGCTGAACAGAACAAAAATAAGTAAATTATTATCAGTAAATTACTTTTATAGTTGAATAATTGTTGGAACTACTTGATTAATATATACCGATTTAATAAATTAACTGTTAATAAGAAATCCCACATTCTCAGAGTTCGACTGTGTATATTTCTGTATTTTACAAAATACATAAATCATCATCTATTGCAACAATGTTTATCACATCATCAACACTATTAAGCAATACTGTCCTGTCAGATGTACATGTGTGCGCCATAAAACTAAGGTACTGTCATTACATTGGGAGAGCCAGTCAGCCAGTGAGGAGCAACACCATTTTTTAGGGTGCTTAGTTGCTGACAAAAAAAATCATTATATCTCTGTGGAGCAGGACCATCCTTTGTGAATCTCCTACACTGAAAGATGACAAGTACATTTGTCACAGCCATATCAGTGTAGACAGCATTATTGAGCAAAATCCCCAAACATTCTTAGGACTGATCGCCTCACTGCATTAGCAAAAGCTTTGAAGTTTCTTTCAGAGGAAAGAGACCACAGGTTTGGGGCACTGCCTGCCCAGCAATGGAGATCACTAAATAAACTCATATCACATGTGTTGCAGTGACCAGTCGCATGCAGCATGCATGCATGCTCGCCTGATTGATGAAAACTCTCTCTGGAGGCTTTCACTATCTTATCCCAATTCTGTCTGCCATGCCTGAATAAGTTAGAAACACTAAATACATACTTACAGTAGATTGTCTGGAGGCATGTGGTCATTTTCCTCTGTGATCCTCCTCATTTTAGTGTGAAGTTTCTTCTGGCCGCAGCAGAGTTTTCTCTCACTGTGCTGCATCATGCCCACTGTTGCATTGACCCGTGGCAAGAAGATTGTACTCGTTGAAAAGGCATCATTGTTTTATTTAAGTTTGACTTTGAAGCAATTTTTGGTTGTTGTCCATACTTTATAATGGATAATACTGATATGTACCAAAATCCACCTAATTTCTTATAAAATTGCAGGGTAGCAGGATAAGTTGTTGAATACTGTTGTATACATTAGCACCATACTGCAGTACCTCAAATAAGAATCTGGAATCTGGTCTGTTTGCAAAATGGAGACCAATTGTTGGACTCCCAGTGTCAGTCATGGAAGGTATGCTTTTGCTAGCCTCAAGTAAAGGGAGAACTACCAATAGTATTACTGTCATAATTGTATATATCACCCAGGGGTCTTGATCTATTTTTCATATTTCTAAAAGTTGCCTTTGTTTCATGGTATTGTGTCATATTTATGGCTATACTGTACTTTAAGGTAGTCCATTTAATGAGGGTTATATAGTTATATATAGTTCATACCTTTTTACTGAAAGGTTGCAGTAGTCAGAAGAGCCTCTCTAATCTGCAGAATTAAGAGAGCGCATTCTAGATTAGTTTTATTTCCAGACGGAACCTTCTAAATTGGGTACAACATAGTATATAAGTATATACATAGTATCAGTATATAGGTTGTTTTCTTGTAGGACCAATGCATGCATATGCTGAGGAACACATTTTCATTCCCTTTGCAACAGTATTTCAAAGATTTAACCCCATGTTGTGTATTCTTGTACAGTGTCCTAAATCACAAAGGACCACAACATTGAGCTTTTGTGGGCATGCCATATTATAAATGTTTAAGTGATCTCCGGTGCTGGGCAGGGAATGTCCACTCTCCATTAGGTTTTACATTGCATGCTGGGTTACACTCTTATGAATAAGCCCTGAATGACCCCTTTTCTTTTTCCCTATCCCTGTCTTACTGCTTGTGGTGAATAACTGTCTTTGGGCTCTGTTAATCCTTTGTCTGTCTTTCTCTGTCTTGACTATCCATGTCTTTGTCCGTTCAGCCTAAACCCACCTTTGATGAGATGTCCCCGGAACTCACGGCTCTGCTGCAGTCAGCACGAGACCAGATCAGCACAGTGGAATGGGCCACCTCTCCTTCACATAGTCAGACCGTTCTAAAGGTGGACTTTTGACTCGTCTGCACCCCATTCTGAGATAGTATAGTTTATTAGCATTGCACCGTTTTCTCTCTGCTTCTCCGGGCCGCCGGTTTGTAGACTGTGCTTTGTCTATGACAATGTATCTGTCACCTCCACCACTCCCCCCCCCCACTGCTCCCCCTCCCTTTGTGTGGTTCAGCGGTTGGTTGGTTGGTGGAAACCAAGCCTGTCAGTTAGATTCGGAAGAGGTCATTCCTTTCGAAAACCATTGGTCTTGAATTGAAGTAACAAAGAACACTAGGTGTTGCTAAACTTGGTTGTACGCGAGTAAGAAGCCAGGGCGTGTCCTACGTATGCCCTACATTTGCACATCCAGTTTCCTTTTAAGGATTGCAGCACCTCGATTCACTCCGTGTGTGTAGTGTGTAGTGAAGTGTATTCCAATTTATAAATTGCACTAAATGTTTGTCTTATTACAAGAAAATGGGCAATAGGCTTTAGTTTCCCTAGCTTTTACATCAGGTCATTCCAGGTGACATGGTGCAATGTGTTTTTTCTTTTTTCTCTCTCTGCAGTCAGCGGAGCGAAAAGAGACGATCACCCTGCAGACATCAGCCTCCAAACAGCAGGAGCAGGAGCAGGAAGAGGAGGAGGAGGGGGAGGAGCAGGCAGTGACAATGACACAGTCGCTGCAGGATACAGTGCCACCGGAACAGGGACCTGTGGTGAATATGCATGTGACAGAGGCTGCTGACAGTGCCCCTAGTGATCCCAGCAGCGCTGCTATGGCTGACGCTGACACTATCGCTGCTGCTGCCGCCGCCACTGCAGTGCAGGGGGACACTGCTGCCCCGCCCTTCACGGCAGGGGACGGGAGCTCCACGTGCCCAGCTGATGCCAGCGAGGAGGAGGTAGCAGCCAGAGACCACCCAGCCGCTGCGGTCACCTCCTCTCCACAGGGAATAGCAAAGCTGGAGCAGGCGGCTGAGGCTCTTGGTACAGAAGCTGCTGCTGCTATGGCTCACTTTGAGGTAACCTAGGCTGTCCCCCTATCCCACGCACTGAACCCCACCCACCTACCTATAGGGGTACCCATAACCAATAGTACTGAACCATCCAAACCCTCAGTGGAGCAGTGTGTGCAGCACTAATTTGCAGTTTCTTCTGTCATTTCCTGCATTTCCTGTCTGAAAGGATAACATGCCACACAAAGAGTGACAATTGTACAAACTTTTTACCTGACTTCTGAGATGATGATAGACCTATACGTCCATTACAGAAGAAACTATCAGAAATGATTTGACAATGATTAAATTAAACAACAAAACATATAGTATTATGTCCCCTTAGCTGATAAAAAAACATCAAGGCTACAAGTTATTAAAAAGACCATTGGTCTTTATATTTTATTTTGAATGTTTTTCATTTTGCTTTCAATTGTTTTTATAAGTTAGTGCAGTTTAGAAATATCAGCCCACTCATTTTCACATTTTACTTTCTTTAATGCCCCACAACAGGCATGACCTATGCTACAGAAGAATCAACAGACATATTTTTACATTTGGAGGCAGTACTTAAAATCACTTTAAAAAAGCTTACATATGGGTGTGTGATGCTGCCTGGTACACTGCAATACACACCTCATTTGCGATAATTTAATTATTATTCAAGATCGTAATATGTTGATTGCTTAACAAGTAACTTCAAAAAGCTACTTGTCCATCAACCTCTTGGTGTTGGAGGACAGAACGGCAGGTTAACGAGAAAACCGAGGAATTTTGTATTGGTCCTAGCTATGATATCCAGCTGTGGAGAAAAGCGTTAAACTCTTTCTCAGGGTCTTTCATGTTGTAATATTCACATGCTGTGATCCAAAAGAAGATGTGAGCCATCAAAGTGAAGAACTATGAAATGGATCCCATTTTCAGGAGAACTTTACAGAATTGTGCATTCTAAACCCTGTATCTTCTGTTCTACTGGGTAGACTTTCTAAAACCTTCACCAGAGCACACTGTGACATAATCTGTACCTTGTGAGACCTTTCACATATTTTAGCTTTAATTATCAATACAGTGATATCATTTCTAATTACTTCACAAAGCATGAAAATAATATGATTTATTTATTTCCTGAGCAGTGACAACATTTCAACCATTTGGGCTTCTCCAGGTCGAAAAGATGTCACTACTCACAGAGTAAATTAAATAAATCACTTGGGAGCATAATAGCAGGGTGCCGGTGTTCTTTTGCTATTCTGCATTATTATTGTTTTCCAAATAATTGCACAAAATGATGGATAAACACATTTACCTAAATCAATTTACATTTACCTTCTGATCATACTGTATTTTGAGGTTGAAGTTTAAAAATGGAAAACTAATTATTTTTCTAATCATTTTCTAAAATGAATGAACATCAAGATGGTTTTAAACAACAAATCAATACAACCTCTGCTCATTGATTAGACAGTATTGATGTTTTCTCCATGTTGTCTATGCTTGGCGCCTGTGAATTGAAAGCTTTCAGCATTTTGCGCTGTGCAGTTTTGTGACAGGTGAGGTATATGGCCAATGAGCTTTGCTTTGGTGTAAGCCTGGCTTTTCCTCGTAATCACTTCAGGTTATCAAGACCAAGGTCATCAAGGTCATGAACATCTGTCATTCATCGGTGCTGTCGGCATCACTCTGGCTGTTCTTCTTTACAGCGGCCCCTGGTGTTTAAGATGGAGGCTGCAGGTTTCAGCAGCATTACGCAAGTGGAGAGACTCATAACCAAGGAAGTGCCAGTAATCCACACGGAAACAAAAACCATTACGTACGATTCAGCGCAGGTGGGGGTCCCATGTAGTGAGCTGATATCCAGACTTGATGTTCTGTATCACATCTTGTTCTTTTGTGTTGCAGCCTCTGGGTGTTGCTATAACCGTGTCTAATGTCATGTAAGGATAATGAGCCAAGAGTTATATTTATACGAAAGACTACACATGGAGTTCAGTACCCATGTTATGAAAAACATTCTTAGCCATTAAAAATTGCATGGTCATCAGTTCTGTTCCATTTCTGTGAGTGGCCTGCTAAACAATATTCCACCAAAAATTGAGCAAAAAAATTCATCTTGTACATTGAAGATCAAAGTTTTCTACAGTGTTGAGTTTAAGTTCAGTAGATAGATGATTACTCTCCACAAAGCTTCTAATAGAGGACAGCCCAAGCCAAAATGCAATTAAAAAAATATTTTTACATTCATTTTACATTTCACATTTTTACATTCATTTTACGTTCTTTTGGGGCCTTTATACCTTTGTTTTATTTCAGGAAATGAATCCCAAAAGAAAAATCTCTTTGAAATTGTATTTTGCCTGCAATTCAAGGAAGCAACCCTAGAAACAGTAGCATTCTTCAGTCATACACTGAGTGATTCACTTAGGGACTGCCTTAGTAAAGAGTGACTAGATCCTGCAGTTTCCACCAATATGAACGGTTCAATTACTTTGTGAGGCAAACTGCATGATGGAAGATTGAAAACCTATATCTAAGGTTACTCATGTAGAGGTTACCAGTGCATTGCAAGGATGCAAACATGGTCCTCATGTGGAATGAAACTCTGACGCGTGTCTGCTCTGACATTGATTTGCACTGTATGTGAATGTGACAGGATGACGCCAGTGCTGATGCTGATCTAGGGGTTTTGATGAGCGCCCAGACCATCACTTCAGAAAAGACAAGCACCACCACGACTACGCATATCACAAAGGTCAGACCACAGCAGGGTTCCGGAATTCATCCTTCACCATCGTTAGCCCCATCACTTCAGCACAGTATACAGTACCTTTCATGTCAATTAGCGTTCGTTTTTAGTGCTCTACTTTCCAAGTAGCTGAAAGGTTTTTCATTCACCACCACCAAAGACAGATATGCAAAATGCTGTTGCATTTTCCAGCTATTTTGATACACTTTCAAATGCCACAGGACTCATTACTTCTTTGGTGTAGTTTTAGTTGCTATGGAATTTAAAAAAAGCTTTTGTAATGGGTAGTTATCTCATCTGAAGTGTCTTTAAATGATTTCTTTATGGTGCTGTTATCAGACTGTGAAAGGTGGAATCGCAGAGACGAGGATTGAGAAGAGGATCGTTATTACAGGAGATGCTGACATCGACCATGATGAGGTAGGCACAGGACCCGTCCCTGTCAGTGTCTTGTACCGAGCTCCTGAATATTGTCTGTGTGTGTGCTGGGTTTGTTTTTATAATTTTGTTTTTTATCAAAGTAAATCAAAAGATAAAGAACTTGCATGCTGTAAAGGTGGTGATTTTTTGTTTTCTTTCCTTCATTGTTTTGGGAATAGACGTAACCCTTTGTTCTCATTTGTAAGTGATTTGAATGACCATGAGATCTCCACCTTGCTTCTGATCATGCACGTTACACCTCCTCTCTGTCTCCCACTGTGGGGTTCCCTTGAGCTAGGCGCTGGCTCAGGCCATTAAAGAAGCCAAAGAGCAGCATCCTGACATGTCTGTGACCAAAGTAGTGGTACATAAAGAGACAGAGATCACCCCAGAAGAGGGGGAAGTGTGACACAGGTAAGAGGATGATGGCGACTGCAGTTGGCTTGCTGGCAGACCCCCCCCTCTCCCCAACCCACATTCTGTTTTAAGCCCTCTTACTGGCACAGGGCACTGCTGAGCTTCTAACCAGGAGCTGCTTCCAGCTCTCTCCCAATAGGACCATGGGCTGGAAGTGCGTGAACTTCCCTTCTAAAGCATGTATCTGTACCAGCTCTGCTGTGGCCTCACATCATACTCACTCTACCCAATTAAGAGGACCTAAATAAATGTAACCCAGCTATTTGAAGTTGTTTCATGACGCCCTCATTCCCTCCTTCCCTTTCAAAAATGAAAGACCCGGTGGAGCTAAATGATTTACAAATGTGGGAAAAATAAACATTCTGAAAAAGTAAATACTTAAAAAAGACTAAATAGCTGATAAATGCTGGTATTTGGTATTGTTTGCAATCACTGGGTCCTTCTCTGCGGCAGAATTCGTCAAAATATTAAAGGGCAGATTTGGGTTTTTCTTTACATTTTAAGCAAATAGGTATATACGGAAACATTTTGGAATTGTCAGATCCCTTTCTGAAACTAGCATATTTCAGCAGGGTGTTTTCCAATGTTTTCCCCCATGGCCACGGTCGAGGGGGTCATGACGTTTCATGAAGTACCTGGATGTACAAACTGTCTATACCCACATTGTCAACCAGCTGACCTCTATGGCTGGCAACACTGACTTTATACTCATTATGGTGTTTCTTGACCAACTGATGTCACTGTTGAATCTTGTTTTGAGTCCTACATCAGAATGGATTGCTACCGTATTAAGTGTATACATTTTTCCAACGTTCACCAAATTTCTTATCTAGGCAGGGGCGTTTTTTTCATTCTGACAAAGGGGGAAATTATTTCTTGCTTTCACACACCAATCAGATATATTGATGCTTAAGTCAAGATCACTACGCTAGATATACAGTTAAATAAATGGCAGAATTCTATGGGTAGAGGTAGTCTGATGTATTGAATCCGTAGGTACTGTACAATGTATGAACCATCATGTTTTCACGAACATGTTTGATGAACACTGGTCCATCAGTCTTCGTCAATTTCCATTCTCTCAGCAGTCTTTCATTTTTACCTGCTGAAGTTTAGTATTGACCACTTTGATGAATGCTGTTTAAATATGGACTTTAGATGCTTTAACTTGACATAACTTTAACTCATTCCACTCTGAATGAAATGAGCTCAAAAGCATTTAAACCTCTGCCGTGTCACCTGTTGCATGGCACTAAAAAGGGTGCAAACAATTGGATCATTGTGAGGTATTTGGGAGGCCCCGCCCACCTTCATGTTTGCATTGTGTGATGGCTCGGCTTGTCAATGTGACCCTTTACACTAACAAATCCAATACAGTACAGCATGTTCTACTGCTGTTCGGGGATCTTTTGCTTTGGTTTACTTTTTATTTCTGTTTCAACCACTTTAGCTAATAACCATGTATCCTATCTGTGTGCCTGTCTGTCTGTACCTATCAATCTATTTATAAGTCAAGAGATCATTTATATTTTGTATGCTTGCCGATGTTATACTGGAATCTGTACGTTTCCTGAGTAAACATTAACATCAAAATGATCACTAGCATGTGCTGTAAAAAAACAATTGACCTGTTTTGTGAACTTCATCAGTAATAGGTGATCATGTTTCAGATTATCATGTATGTTAAACACCAGTAACACAATAAGTGACATGTTTTATCTTAAGGGATTCCATTCAGTTGTATTGTATTTTAATCAAGACTGCATGCACTCACTAACTTAGACTCTCGCTCTGCTTCTTCTAGGATTAGAGCATCGGCCTTCAGAGGACATTTATTTCACACCGTACGGAATAAAGGATACCTGTGGGAGTTGACCTTGACTTCCAAGATCACCACACATTAACCAATATTTCACTGCGTTGGAGCACTATTCGACTAATACAAACTGGCTTATCTATCTCTAAATCAGTCCAATCCATCACTGGGAAATGCATATTGCATGAAAAGGGAGCAATTCTGCATTTTTTTAACAAAAATGATCAAAAACCAAAAAAATATGTATACAGGTTCGTAATCTACCTGCACGCTCAGACAAAAGGAGGACAATTCAAAGAAGAAGAAAAGAATTCACTGCCTTATGAAGTAATGACTTTTAAAGTGATATTAATGAATAATAATTTAAGTAGCTTCATTTTATTTGAGATAACAAACTGTTATCTGTTACTGTCAAAATACTAGGCTGTACATGTAAGAGTGCACAATATATAACCATTCAGTAGATGTGCCAACCACACCGCCAAGCTTTTGATCCTTCCCTCATCCTTCCAAGTCCATTTTATCTGATTTTACTCATGTTGCCTGCTAAACAAAAAGAGAACCTTCACATTTTAAAGGTCTGAATTTAGTGCATATATGTACTTCTTGGGCCATATATTATCCCTAGCCAATTTGTTCATTTTTACATGAATTGTCTAGTTTTTCCCACTTAGTATCAAGTTACAGAAAAGGACACTTTGTGTGTAATATAAATTTGAAAAAAATGACAGAGACTGCTGGTCGAGGAACCGATTCTGTGACCTGGTAACAGTGTTAGTGTCCCTGCAAGGTGGATTGTATTCTTCCTATTCATTGTCATGTCAGTGGAGGTCCCACGCTGTATTTCGGGCACGGCAAGCCTTAAAACTACAGAACGGGCAGCGTTTTCCGGCGCTGTCCGCCACCATGTGTGTGCGTGTCCACAGTTTCTTAAAGACCGATGTGTCTGGACATCCTGCCCTGTTCTGTCATCAGCTTCAGTACCATCTATGTTAAATGTGTTTCCACGTTCGTGAAATAAAAGTGGTAAATGCATTTTGTGATTTATTTTGTCTTTTTCTTTTGTAATAAAATGTATTGAAACTACAGTGGTTACTCTGTATTGTATTTAGTAGGTAACTGTAGATAGCCATTTGCCAGCTGGATATAAATGAGTTGTGGTTAAGTATGAGAGATCAAAGGATTGAATGAAAAAAACACTACTCCTCAGAGAGAGGACATTAAGTGTCACCTTCCAAGGTCTGGCAATGTAGAGTGTTGTCATGTTGCCATGTAGTTTGAGTGCTAGCAGAGCAGAGGGCTATGATACCCAAGCCAGCCAACATAAACCATTCAAAACATTTTGAAGTATGCAAAACCATTCCATCAATGCTGATCAAATAATTACAACACTGCGCCAGTACGTAGAGAAGGCATCACCTGAACTTTTCCCAACAAATGAGAACAAAGGCTTACATTGGATTGCTGCACCCTATCGTTACATGCATTTTGCTCCTCTACAGTGTCTGGAAATGTTGACTACTTCACCTGTTCAGTTGCAGCATTTTTTATAATTATATTTTTATAATTATAATGTTATATTCTATTATCTCCCTACCTTTCACTTATCCATTCTCACTGCTCAATATTTTGCCCCATACTTTATCAAATTGCTGTATTTAACTTTTCTCCATCTTTAAGTAATAAAGTATTGTAACACCCTACGGGGTTTGGTTGTAGGTGTTACGTGGAGTAGTGCAACCCAAGAGATAGATCCAAGCTCAATTGTACAAAAAATCGTTTTAATTAACAAAAAATCCACTCAGAAACACAAACTATGGGGAAGTCAGTCAAATGGTTGAATATTTAAATAAAGTTCAACACAACTCAAAATCTCTTAAACAAAACTTAAACAAAAGGTTTCTTCCGCTCTGGGGAGCTAACCCCTTACCCAGAGCCTCTCCAAATCCTGGCTGGTCTACAGAAATCACAGCATTCTTTTCCACCTTCCAAACGTTTTCCTCCTCTCTTTGTTTCTCTCCCTCCACTCACTCTCTTCACAAGGCAAACCTGGCTCCTTTTATTCACTGTTCATTGGGTGTTGATTGGTTGATTAGTTGCAGGTTACAGTCGTTTAGGTCCTGCGTGGTTGGAGTGTGACCGGTAGATGGCACCATATGAACCCCTGCCCATGGCTCCGCCTGCCAGGTTGCCACAGTATATACATTTTCTATTGGGAGATGAGGATGCATGAGGCAAGAATGAATGATAAAATGAGCCATTTTCTATTTTACATCTAACATAAAGCTGATATTTTGTCATCAAATATATTTATTTTATCTGTTGTGTAGTGCATTCTGGTCATAGGGTTTATATTGAATTCATTACAAATTCTCATTTGTTGTTATGTCTTTCGTAATTTCCCAATATTCTTGCCATTTTACTGTACTAATAGGTCTTTTTCAATCCCATAATCTTATTCAGTATCTTCTCATGTTTGTATGCGGTTTGTAATATTTTGTAGATTTTCCTGATAAGTTTATTTAGGCCCAAGTGCTTGTTTCCCACGGTGAAGGGTTCTTGCAGCTCTGTTATGGTGTGGGGTGCATTTTCCTGGCATGGTTTGGATCCACTCAACTCCTTAGAGGGCAATGTAAATGCCAATAAATGCAAAGCCATTCTGAGTGATAACCTTCATTCTATGGTGAAGCATTTAGAGAAGCACTCTAATAGAGTTCCAGACACTTGTAGGATCTATTCCAAGGCACATTAAAGTTGTTCTGGTAGCTCATGGTGGCCCAATGACCAATTAATACACTTTATGTGTTTCCTTGCTTTTGGCAGTAGCTGTATTTCATTGATTCATTCATGGAGATTGAAGTTTTTGTTTATGAAATGTGTAATTTGTAGATATCGAAAGGTTTCTTGTTTGGTCAGTTTAGACTTACTTATGAATTCATTAAACAGTAGAATGGTATTGTTATAGACTGTTACAGACCAGTTTATTTTCATTTCCTTCATGTTTTGATTGGAAATTAAAACATGAAGGAAATCTCTTGCGTGACCTATGATTTTTCCTACCATGTATTAATGCACATCTTGTAAGTCGCTCCGGATAAGAGGATCTGCTAAATGCTTAAAATGTAAAATGTAATGTGTTTTATTCGACCATATCAAATCTGTTATAATTGAGTAAGCAGTTTTGAAAAATAGTTTTTTGGGGAGTGATTGGGATTAAAGAGAAGGTATATAACAATTTGGCAAAGAGGTTTTTGTTATCAAAACCCTGGCCAAGTATATGGTTGGTATTGTGTTCACAGAAGCATGTATGCAAACTGCTGTCCGGTGAGTAAGACGTCTTTGCTGGCTGCTACTCAGGAACTGGTTGCTGAGCTGAGTTACCCAGCTGGCACTCTGGTTGCTATGCCGGCTGCTCAGTTGATCGACTTATGGAGACTTCCGGAGGGGGCACCGGGTGATATCTGCATTCAGAAGAGGGCACTTGTCCGTCTTGTGTATGTCAGTGAGGCTTAGCTACAGATGGTGTATCGCTACTGCTGACCACCCCATGATACACCCCATACCTAGAGACACCACTTGAGACAGGTGGAGAATAGAGTTGTTTGCCTGGTGCAGTTCAATGGCCTCCTCCTCCATCAGCTGTCTCTCTCACTTATCTAACAGCTCTGCCTGATAAATAATGAGGATTGCCAAATTATTAAATTGCCGCCACAGACAGCACAGACATAAGACCTATCTGCAAAGGAGGCGGTTGCATTTGCATTTGGGGTCCTGTTTTTTTTTATAGTGGCGAGGGAGTCCTCCAATCTGGAGACACTGTTGCTTACTTGGGCCTGCTTGCCATCCACCACTGTGAATGGCAAGTAAGAGGACACCAGGGTTTTTGCGGAGTATGTAGAGTATCATGACTCCTTGTAGCCATACATAGTAGGGCAAGAGGGGGAAGGGTGTGTGGCACACTCTGCCAATAATCGATAACTTAAATCAATGAACAACTGCAAAATGGAGACAGTTCAAAAGCAAAACCAGATTTATTAATTACAGCGGAGGATTCCGCGGACGGAAATGCCGCTCCCGTGTAGGGAAATTCGGCCTGCAAACAATGGTTGTGTTCGAAACCGTTCACTCGTTCACTCATTCCCTATTCCCTATGTAGTGTTCCCTATGTCGTTTTCCATGTAGTGAATGATGAAACTGTTTTCGGACACTACACTGAATGTAAACAAACCGAGCACTCATGACAGCAGGTTGAAATGTACTCAGGTAGTATCGGGTTTGCATGTTCAGTTTTGAATGTTAAATCACAAATAAATTGTTGAAATTCTAATGATGTGGAATAGGCTCACTAGCCCCACGCTTTAATATTTATTTATTTTGAATACATTTTGTCCCCTTTTTTACACCTAAATTAATCTACGTAATTTCTGAATCAACTGTAGGAAGGAGGGAGCCGTGGCATGTGATTCCTCCAAATCATGTGACGACAAGCCCTTGCTTGTTGCAATGTTCAACCCATTGTCAGAAGTTATATGTTATATGTTATAGAAGTTTTCTGTTATATGTTATATGTTTTGTATATCTGCAACTAATTGTTTTCTTGCTGCCTGTCTTGGCCAGGACACACTTGAAAAATAGATTTTTAATGGTGGCATTTCTGGTTAAATAAAGGTTAAATAAATAAATAAATAAAAAGAAGCTTGTGTCTCTGTCGAAGGTCATGGGTCTGCCAGCAGGACAATGACCCGAAACACTTCAAAAAGTACCCAGGAATGGTTCAAAACAAAATGCTGGACTGTTCTGAAAAGGGCTGGTACACATAAAGCATCTCAGAGTAGGAGTGCTGATCTAGGATCAGGTTACCCCTGTCCATATCCTAACCTTATCCATTATGAGCTCAAAGGCAAAACTGATCCTAGATTAGCACTCCTACTCTGAGATGCTTTACATACCAGCCCTGATATAAATCCCATTGAACACCAGTGGACAAATCTGAAAACAGCAGTTGGGAGAAGGCATCCTTAAAATCTGAGAGAACTGGAGCAGTTTGCAAAAGAAGAGTGAGCCAAACTGCCAGTAGAGAGGTGTAGGAATCTCATTAATGGCTATCGGAAGTGCTTGATTGCAGTTATTTTCTCCAAAGGCTGTGCTACCAAATATGAAATCTAGGGTGTCAATAATTTAGGTTATTTCATGATTTCTGTTTACTTTATGATTTTAAAGGATATATTAAGGTCTGAATCAAAAACAAAGTTTCTGTACTATTAACAGTGAAATAAAGAATTGTGGAGACCAAATACTTTTGTTAATTTCAACTTATTGTAGAGAAAATTGTGGGTTTAAAAAAAAGTGCAAGGGTGCCAATATTTTTGGCCATGACTGTAAAGTTCTTAACATACTACATACTGCAGCTTTAAACATTTCTATGGGTAATTGTTGCTACATCTACAAGCGTAATCCTGAATGAGATTTACAGATAAATTATTTGTTGTTTTAAATTACAAAAGTCCAATTATTTATGTGTTTATGCATGTAATATGAAATACATTAGCTTCATATAAAATATATAATGGTAAATTAGATGAAAATACTTAAATAGTTCTATATATTTTTCAGCTTTTTGATGTCCGGTCAACTATGTTACCCATGTGTCTATGTTACCATTAAGTTTCTGTCAGGAATGCCATCCATCCATCCATCCATTATCTAAGCCGCTGATTCCTGGTCAGGGTCGCGGGGGCTAATGTATCCCATTGCGTTAAACAGGCGATGGACACCCTGGACAGGAGCAATCCATCGAGGGCAACACACCATTCACTCAAACACTCATCGGGGACGGGCAATTTAGACTCTCCAATTAGCCAGGCTTCATGTCTTTGTCTGGGGCAGAAAAGGCCGGAGAAAACCCACGCAGACACGGGAGTCAGTGGGCAGGCGGAGGTCGAGAAAGGCCCCGGCCGGGAAATCAGTCCAGGGAATACAGAGAGGAGCGGGACTTGAACCACAAGGAGCACAAACAGGGAGGTCGGGAACGAGACTGAGATACAGGAACAAGAGGCTGAGAGAGCAGAACAAGAGCACGAACAAGAGCACGAACAAGAGCACGAACAAGAGCACGAACAAACAAAACACGGGAAAACAGAGAAAACGCTGGAGAGTTGTGTAGGCATACGCAAAGCACAAGACAATCTGGCAACAAACATGGGAAAACACACAGTTTAAATACATTTAGACATAACAAGAAACAATCAGGAATAAACACAAATGCAGCTGACTGCAATCAGACACATGAGGAAATAAGTGAAAACAATAATACAATAAGGAGACAATCAGGAAATGAACATGGGAAACGAACAGCTAACCACATCAGACATAACGAGAAACAGGTGAAACTGATAATACACTGACGAGACTAGAACAGGTAAGCGAAAGTAAAAACACGGACCAGACAACTAGGAAAACATGGAAAAAAACTACAAACGCTTAATTACGGGAAACACGAACACGAGACGTGACAGTTTCTTTCTGAAAAAATACTTAATTGTTTCTGTCAAGACAGTCAGCAAACAGGCATTTCCCCCAAGCGCCAATCAAGAAAAGTAAAAGACACGCCAGGAATGCACAAAGACAATCAAGGTCATTACTGAATAATCAACCGGGAGGATATTTAACCGGCTGACGTTCTCTGTTTGTTGCTTGAACATTGTCTTGCTTTGCTTTGATGTACCCGCTGTTGCTTAGTGGTCTTGCATCCTCAAAATAGTTTGTTCATGGTCTTGTTTGTTTCTTAGATTTCCAGTCTTTAGTTTATTCCGTGTTTTGGAATACGTTTTATTTTCTGATTAGCTAGTTTTGTTTGTTCCTGATCGTTTGTTATTTTGGTTTGTTTTGTTAGTTCTAATATGTGTTTTCGCAGACACGGTTTTGCTTTTGCTTCCTGCAAGCGTTAAGATTAATAAATATCTTAAACGCATCTACACATTCTGGGTCTCTCTCTCACCTGCACTTGGTTTATAGCACTTTTTAGCATTATAGTACTGTTATTCAGTATCATTTGATTACAAAAATCTTCATGAATTAGTCTTTTGGGGGAAAATGTCCAGAACATTGAGTACATTCTGTGAAATTAGAGCATATATATATATATATAGCAAGAGAGAGAGAGAACTGAATGTAGGCCAATCAAAACAATTATTGTTTTGTCTACTTACCAAGTTGTTAATAAATGTAATTAGCCAGACACAGGGTCCACAAATATAATGTGGTATCAAGAAATACTCTTGTCATTGATATTTAATTTACTTAAAATAATGTGGTAAATATAATATTCTGTATCATTTTACAACATTTGGTAAATAGGCCACGGAAGGTGTTATGTGTTTTTATAGCCTTTTTATAGTTTTAATAAAGACAAATGCATATTAAATCCCCTTTCATATTATGTGGACGTAACGTTAATTGAATTAATATTGGTGTCAGAACATACGCTCGTGACAGCAGCGTTCGCGCCCCATATCTGCTCCCGCTTACCTCCTGGGTTCGCGCTTCTGAGAATGTATTTTCTGTTATTTGCGTAGAGATCTGTATCTACTTTGAGGCAACATCGCTTTGGGTAGGTCCTGTTTGCGTTTCTTACGTAACTACCACCATTTCAATTAAATGTACGTATGTACGCGCAAAGTCACTCACAATCATTCGGTGCTTCTGCAGTTCCGTGCTTGCGCAGCGCGTCCTTCCGCCAGTGCTCGTCCACAGGCCAGTACGGCAGAAAGTACATTATTCATAACTGTTTTGATTACATTTGTCGCAGTGTTTATGAAAAGGGGAAATTTGTTTAATACAGGTAAGCACGATACATTTCCCCACCGAATGGCCCCCGTTTCAGAGTCCTACAACATTTAGCTAAGATGCCTGCGCGCTCACGGCTCACGCGCTAAATGCTCGAGTTCGTCTCTACAAGAGTGTTCATGGCTGCTTGGGCATTTGACGAGCTCTGGCGTGTGCTTGTCGATTCGATTGAACGTAGCTAACCATCGTATGCAGTAGCAGTTCGCTAGATAGCAACACCGAAAACTGTCAATGACTATAACACATAAAATATAGCTTTTAAAAATCAAGATAACATTGTATTTTTCTATTTAGATGCATCGCAAAAAAAAAAAGTGACTTCAGCCTATTTAAATAAAAACCAAGACGATTGCCGTTTTTAATAATGTATAAGTAGCTAGCGTTAGCAATTGACTAAATTATAGCTAGCTTTAATTTACAACTAGCGGAGTTGTAACGTCTGTTCATAAACGGATGCTGCTAGTTAGCTAGCTACGTAGTGAACTTTTAATGACCGTTTTCAAAAATATATAGAAAACGTTTCACTTAGCAGGGACAGTCTGCTGCGTTAGCTAACATAATTACAGTAACACGCGTGCTTTCGCTTATCGCTTGTTTCATATTTCTAATGTTACCATTAATGGACAATTACTCTTGTTATATTACGATAGCGACCACGTACCTAACTTATCTATCTTGGGTTTAGTTCACATTTCAAAAGCCGTTTCTGGCAAGCAATCTAGCAGGTTTAGATAACGATAAAGATGTTCATCTCTGATGTGCAGGGGAAGTATTCAAGTAAGTAGTGCAACATATGCCAATTGTATCCCATTAGGAAATAGTATCAGTAACCACGAAACGTGCAAAATATATATTGAAATGTATAATGTTATCGTAGCTTCTCAGATTAAAAAAACATTCTACAAAACCGTAATTTCTAGTTGCCATGGGGAAATTCAGTAGTTTCTGTGTGTGGATGGGGGCGCTTGGGGTAAATAAACAGAAAATGTACTCCCTGGTGAAAGTCAATAGATTGGCTTGTGAAACTAAACACGTATGTTTTCCTTATGCGATTTCAGCATTATGTGGCAATGGAATGTGTAAAAGGTACTGCCTTAAATGTAGTATATTTTATGTTTGTTTTTTTAAATGGTAGTAAAATTGGTGACAACCTTTAATTATATTTTACCATAAACTTACAATAAAACTTACAGGTATTGTACTGACAGTTGTATCTTCAAGATATGTTTGAACACCAGCTCAATTGATGTTTGAGCTGGTTTAGTTTAGTTTAGTTTTAGTTTAGTTTCTTTTACCTCCTAAAATGGGAAGATGGATGAAAGATAACGGATGTTTTTTGCTCCATACATACCTTAAATGTTTTTGTACTTTATCTCCTTTCAGGATACCGTGCAGTATGTCAGAAACTGTAAAATATGTTGATGATGAACACAAAACCATCTTCTTGAAGATACTGAATGAGCAAAGGTTGGAAGGTGAACACTGTGATATTGCAGTAGTTGTGGAAGATGTTAAATTCAGGGCACACCGTTGTGTCTTAGCAGCTTGCAGCAATTACTTCAAAAAGCTTTTCAAGAAGCATGAAGTTGATAACTCTTCTGTGATAGAGATTGATTTTATCCAGTCTGATATCTTTGAAGAGGTGCTGAACTACATGTACACAGCCAAGATTTCTGTGAAGAAAAAAGATGTCAATTTGATGATGTCTTCTGGGCAGATTCTCGGAATTAGATTTCTGGACAAGCTCTGCTCACAAAAACGTGACTTGTTTCTCCCAGAGGACAAGAGCAATCGCAGACATGCCAAGTTTGCCTATAACATTGTCAAAATCAGTATTCCACCTGAAGAATCTCAAGACAATCAGGACAATAATGTACAAGTGCTAGGGGACCAGGATGACATGCCTTCAGATGACATTGTGGAAGAGCCTCAAAGAAATAAAGAGCTGGACAAATCCCCCAACAGTGCCCTGAGAGTACAGGAAGCCATTCTCAAAGAGCTTGCCAGTCAGGAAGTTCACAAAGTGAATTGCTATGACCAAGATGTTGAAGCCATGGACACTGAATCTAAAGACATGGCCGGTCACACAGCTCAGACACTTGCCTTTGCTGACAGCATGAATGACATAAAAGATGAGCAGCCACCCGGTTGGACCACAGCGAATGACATGAAGTTTGAGTATTTGTTGTATGGGCATCGAGAACAGCTTGCCTGCCAGGTGTGTGGTAAGAACTTCATAGACGAGAACCGCCTGAGAAAACACGAAAAGCTGCACTCGGTCGATCGGCCTTTCATCTGCGAGATCTGCACCAAGGCGTTCACCACCCAAGCCCACCTTAAGGAACACCTGAAAATCCACACTGGCTTCAAGCCCTACCGCTGTGATGTGTGCGGCAAGTCCTTCATCAGGGCGCCGGACCTGAAGAAGCACGAGAGGGTCCACAGCAACGAGCGGCCCTTTGGCTGCCAAATGTGTGAAAAGGCTTTCAAGCACAAATCCCACCTGAAGGACCATGAGCGTAGGCACCGGGGAGAGAAGCCCTTCATCTGTGGCTCCTGCACGAAGGCCTTTGCCAAAGCTTCAGACCTGAAGAGACACGAGAACAACATGCATAGCGAGAGGAAGCAGCTTTCAGCCAGCTCCCTGCAGAGTGAGACCGAGCAGCTGCAAGCTGCAGCCATGGCAGCTGAGGCTGAACAACTACAATCTATCGCATGTTCATAATGCACTGCGTGTTTATATGTAAGGGCCACTAAATTAACACTTTCTGATATATTTTTTTTTTATTTTTATTTAATTTTAATAGTCATTTTTTGGGGGTGGGTATGTTTTATATTTTTTTATTTACTCTTGAATTTTGAAGAAAAAAATTGGGATTGGAATTAGTATCTATTTTTCCAATGGCTTCCACTTCACATGTTGTTTTGGTGGAATTATTTATATATAAAAAACGAATTATTTGCCATAGAGTAATACCAAAGTTGTACGACTGACTTTGCCTTAATGTGGTTTTCACCATATGTACTGTTATACAGTACTAATTAATTGAATGAAAATTATTCATTTGCATGATTGTAATTATTGTATGTTTGATGTTACACATAATCCCATATGTAATATATTTGCAAGTTGAGTTGTATAGTGAGATGATATCAATCAGTGTGTGACATCGCACTTTGAGATATTGTTGCCATAGTAAACATTACCTTCAGTTAATTAACCATTTTTATTTTTTTAGCATTTTGTTTCAGTTGGTTAAAATGCTAGTTATATACTCTATAGAGATCATAGGTTATCACAACCAGACTAATTGCCAATATAACTGGATTTTGTCTGTTTACAACATTGCATATTCTGCACAGATAAGACGTGACAATGTATTAGCATATGTATGAAGATTTGGGCTCTAATTCTTTAATGGTATAATTTGAAGTTTTGAATACAATTGTTAGTCATTTGTGTCATCTGTACTACATTTGTCCTTTTGAGATGTGAAAAAAACATTCAAGTTAATACATATTTGGTAAAACCCTTTTTAATTTTTTTTTTCTGTAAGTACTATTGTATTATATTGACATTTTAGGCATTTATCAGACTTACACATTTCTTTTACATACAATCCATTTCTACATCTGGACATTTTACTGAAGCAATCCAGGTTAAGTACCTTGCTCAAGGGTACAGCGGCAATGCCCCACCTGGGAATCGAACCTGCAACCTTTGCATTACAAGCCCAGTTCCTTAACCATTATTCTAACATTGCCGCCTGATATAATTATGATATAATTATATCAGGTATTAGGTTTTTGGTCAGACAAATACTTATAGAGTTGAAACATTACTATTCACCACATGTCTTCCTACTAACTTTAGAAATCACTTGTGATGTCAAACAATCTTTTTTTGTCCTTCAAATATTGGTGGAGTGCAGACAATGGGATGTTGAAGGAAAACATTGTTGGGTTCTGTAGCCTAGTTGGCAAAATCATCAGCTGTTGGGTCTTTTCTTTGGAATGAGGTGCCTGGCTTTAAAACCAATTTTGTTGAAATAAACATAACTGACACCCACAGTGGCTACGTTCAAAGATCTGTAGGCTTAACAGTCTGCTTTGCAAACAGACTGCTTTCTTACCAATGCTCTGCTGGAAATAATAGGCCTACACATTTAACTCTCACCTTTTCAATAAAAAAAACCTATTGGAATTGTTATTAGCCCTACCTATACTGAATGTTTCAGACTAGAAAAACAGCTAGCATGCAATAATTAAACAGCAGCTAAGCTAGGAGGTCTTATGTTCCATACCATATTTTGCATTTACCAAACATTTGAAAAATGTTATATGAACACATTGAATTTGGATTTCACGTTTAATTGTTTCTTTTGAGTGATTAGCCTATGCAACTCAATAGTCACTAATAAAGCGGCACCAAAATAGTGTCTCCCTGCTCGAGGCAAAGTTTCCCTTAAGCACTGATGTAGGACCAACTAAATCCAACCTTAACCAACAAGACAAAAAACGTGAAACTGACGAGGGCTCACGGGAAACTACACCTGTTTTCCCACCCTCCCACTTATTTTGATCATGCGCACTAGTGTGCGTTTGAAAGTTATCTTGCAGTTTCGCTGCTAGTGAGGAGATGGGACACTTTAAATTGTTGCAGGTAAAGAGCAGGTACTGATGCATCCGCTTTTAAGCTTGAAAGCATGTAGCGAAATACGTGCACGAACTTTTATTTGAAACCTAAGTTTGTGATCAAATACCGGTGCCAATACCCTTTGGTCAATATTATAGCCTAGTCTTTCAAAGTCCGCATGTCTAAATTGTTGATACACATTTGTAAATATTTTAGCCTACAACTTTATCGCTAACTTGTGTTCAAATAATTTATTTGGTTCCGTGTTGCCCATAACGTGTGGCGTAGTGTTTTAAAAAATCTTTTGCGAACCTGGCTAGAACTATCTACTAATGTTTGGAGCTATGCAACTCAATATAAATGTCGAAAATACATTGTCCAATTACAGATAATACAAACGGCGTTTACCACGTATATCTAAAATGCAAATATTTAACCTACTTAGGATTGATTACTCGTATTAGAGTCAGGAATAATAATGCCTAACTCCCCCGGTATTAACGAAATGCACCAAGTAAAATAGTAGCCCGTTTAATCAATTTTCACATTTCGCCCAAGTTGTATTTGTATACGTGTCTTGCGGCTGTCCTTCAGAACGTAAATGTGATTCCATTTGTACAAGCTGAAGAAATGGAAAACGAGAGCTGTGAAGTGGGAAGAGATTCTGGAGTGATTGGTTCGAAACCAAGCAGGAAACGGATTTCCGACCATAAGACGGACAGGAGCCCGTCTGACAGGTGTGCCGCTCAGTCTTTTAACAGTGAGACCACTGACGTTACTGCAGTAATATAATAATATAATATATGCCATTTAGCAGACGCTTTTATCCAAAGCGACTTACAGTAGTGAATGCATACGTTTTTCAGTATATGTGGTCAAAGTGCGTTTCTGCGCTCATTTTGTAGTGATACACTTGGATTTCATGTTACATAATAATTGAATAATGCATAATGGGGAGAGCTGACCATTCAACCCATCTAGGCTTATCATTTACCTAGTCTCTAGAGAGTATCCAGCACTGTGTCAAGCCTGGACTCGAGTCTAGGGGCTTCTACTACACAGTGTGCAGAGCAGTTTCATGCATTGATAACTATGTAAAAGTAGTTTTTTGATATCAGTGCAGAATTTGCAGTAAATTAAGGGTCTTAAGTCTTTCCTTGTCGCTTTTACATTTCATAGGCTACCTTTGACCAATTTGTTTAAAGATCAAAGTGATTATCTTGCAATTCCCATCTCTAGGACTGTGCAGCCACTCATTGATTCCATTTCATAAGGCCATGCAATTAATAATTGTCATTTGTGAGGTTTACATCATGGTATGGAAACACAGCAATGTGCTCAAGAGGATGACTGACAGTTTGATTTATTTCCCAACACAGGAAGAAGATAAAGGATGCTACAGGGAAAACACACAAGAGCCGCCAAACAAGCTGGGAGAAGGGCGAGAAGCAGAGTGGTTCAGCAACCATGGTATCAGTAAAGAAATAGTTTTTTTTTTTTTGTTTGGCCCTGCGCTTCTTCATCTGCTCATGCACATGTACCTGTTGTTCATTTGATATTGCAGGTTATAGGTACACACTCCTGCTCAGAATCATATTGTAAACCTCTGCAGGAGCCTAAGATCACAAGGTGAGCTTAAACGGCCCACCGGAGAACAAACTCTGCTCTCAGGAGAATTACTGAGATGATGAAAATTCTGTTTATTTGGGTTTTTTGCTTTGTGTGTTTTTAAACATCTTAATCTAACGTGAGGAAAAAAAAAAAAACAGATTAGCCCTCAGAGAACACGTATTGAGTGGAGTGTTGTCAAAAGGGGAAATGTTTGGAAGTGTTTGTAGCTGGTGCATGCTCGCAGACAATCTTGTAGATATTACAGTATCAGTAAGCTACTATGAATGCCCTTGTAAAACTCTTATCGGGTTATAAGGTTCTCTTTAGCCAGTTACTTGCATCCAATTCCCTTTCTTGCTGTCCTGTATGTAAAATAATTGTACTGTTTCCATTTTAAGTTTCCTGTGCAGATGAGTATATTTATTTATTTATTTAAATAGTTGTTCCGTTTAGGGTTTGGATGTGCATCAATTCTTTATAATATGAAAACTTGACTGAAAATTCTGTGGTATTTCATTATCTTTAGCCTTGGATGCCCTCTAGTGGGGATAAAGTAGCCACAATGGATAAATAATGTTCTATAGACTGCTCATGTCTTTCTACTTAACTTTTTAAGTTTTTAACTTTTAAGATTTAACTTTTTTATTATTTTTTATTAAGAAAATAGCATATTTTAACTCTTTGTTTGGCACAAGGAAATTCTATTTTTATACTATTGTATTTGTATTCATAAATTAATTGATGTGTCTGGTGCCACCCAGAGTTCAGATTGATTTTGCTCTTTCTTTAAGTTCTGAGAAACTCACCTGTCATGTAAAGGAAGAATGGGATGTTTATATAGAGAGCAGTGACCCCAACATGGTAAGTGTTACAAATCTCGGTGTATTGTACTATATATTCATTCTTTTCTTTCTTATGGAAAATAAAATAAGAAACCAAAATATAAAAGTTAGAATATCCATTTATTGTAGCTAAATATATGTGTAGAAACTATGGCTGTTATGAAGAGGACCTAATTTATGTATCTGTATTGTGGTTCTTGAGTGTCATCTTCATGTCTCACAGAATTGTTTTAAGGGTAGATCAGTTTGAGTTTAGTCAGAGAGATGTGCAAATACAGACACATTTTGGAACACATAATTGGATGAAACAAAATTTCTGAATTGCATGTATGGTTTTATGCGTAATGTTCTGTTTGACTTTGAGAGTATTTTTTGTAATGTACATAATGTTTTCCAGGGTACAGACCCCTCAACCTGTAGGAAGTAAGTTGTCCTTTTGCATAAAAACGGAATGTGATGTTTATAAATAGGTTTACGGGATTTTATATTTACCTGGCACTTGTTCTGTAATTACTACATGTGCTAAGCTGTGAATCGGTATGATGCCTTTGACAACAACTTGCTCCCAAATTTCCAATCAGAATATGACTCTGAATTACACTCTTTACGCCCCATGCTCAGAGTTACTCTGAAAATACCTGGACACATTTTGGAAGACAAGGCCTTCTTGTAGGAGCCTAAAAACAATTGAGCTTGTCTTTTAGTTCAGTGCTTATGATTGACTTTCAAACACATAAATGCTTTATTGTTCTTCCAAAACATATAAGGAGTTTGTTAAAATATTCCTGGTTTTCTGTCTCATTTAAGAACAATGAAAACTAATGTAAATTGTAAACTTTTCTAAAAGGTCAACATTGGAAAAACACTACCCGAATTACTGTTATCATTTTATTTTTTATAGGAAAAGCTATACGGATATAAACAACAACAAATCTGTCGTGCGTGAGGAATTGCATGGGCAGAGCGCAATTGACAGTGCTGCACATCAAAATATAACATCACAAAGGTGATCTTGTTTTCTGTTTGTACATGAGTCTTCTCAAATCCTTTGCATCTTCTCCCATCCTTCCTCATCTTAAATGGTTTCCCCACTCCAACCCTTTTCCCCACTATATATGGGTTAATGGGTCCTCGTCATGTGTTAAGCACAGTTTCTTGCATCCTTCTTTTCATACAGGCCAGCACATACCAAGAAAACTAAGCATACAGAATCATCAGGAATGAAGGACAAAAACAAGGTTCTTTTTATCTTGTTTATCTTGTTGTTCGTTATGTTAGTAGTTTGACACGGGTCTGGTATGTTCCTTCTTAGAAGCCTTTTTATTTTCATTTAGCATAAATCCAAGCATAGGAAAGAGGGGACCCACAGAGTCGGAAAGGAAAATAATGGGGAGCCCATGGAGCAAACAGAGGTCACCCAGCTCACAATGAACAGGTAAAGAAAGCAGAAGAAGGGCAACAACCCTTGTATTAACTAGGTTTGTCAAGACCCTTCAGCTTTCAAAATAAACTATTTGCATTTTAATTCAGAGGAATCATTCCACCAACTAATTGGGTACTCATACTTGGAGTAGAACTAACAACCCTTCAGTAAACAAAAATACTCTTTAAAACTATATAGTCAAAAGAGAATGGTCTCAGGTTATCAGATTCTAGCTACTGTTTATCCACAGTGGTTCACCCCAGATGCTATTGCAATCTCTGCCATCTGTCTTATTAATGGAAAGTGTTCCTTTTGAAATATTTGGACTGCAAATATAAGATCTACTTCAATTCAGCAATTTACTCACTGGCTGTGCTATATTCCGCTAGATGGTAATGAGCTGTGAAAAGCAACGCTGCGTCTGTCTCCTGCTGTGCTCTTTATTTTTTCCTACAGATCCAAGAGTGAATCAAAGACTGAAAAAGACAAGTCTAATGATGGAAAAAAGAAGAAACAGGTGACGTCTCATTGTCATATTTTATAAAGCTGCATTGCGGTTACCAGGAGCCGTATTTCACACTAGAAATCAGGGAATACATTAAAGAGTGTATTATATGGTCATGTATAGTTCTTCACTTGGTTAGCCAGTGGTAGTTTCCATATATAGCACATTACTTATGCTCAAATTGTAAATATGCTTGAAGTACACCTATTTTTATGCAATATGTCAGCTAATTATGAACAGTGAAATGCACAGGATCAATTTAACGACCTAGTTAATAACTTCTAAGAAACTGAATCCTTCATCTTTTTAAAAACTGCAGACAAAAAGTAAAGATGCCATTGGCATGGTTAAGGATGAACAGAAGATGCAGGTTGAGGTTAAAACTTTGAAGAAAGGGCAGGAGAATGATTGGGAGAGCAATACCGGTGAAACCAACAAAGAGAAAGAAAAGAATCCTGTGAGGAAGAAGGAAAACGACAAAGGGCGAAGTAGGAAGAGGGGAAGTGCAGGGATAGAGGATGAAAAAACTGTCAAAGGTGGTGAGGAGGGGAAATCCAGCCATAAAAAAAAGCGGATAAAGGGCAGAGCAGATGCTGATGAACCCAAGAGGACAAAGGAGATGGAGAGCAAAATCCAGAAGTCTAAAGGAAAGGACGTGAAAGAAGAAGCCAAACCATGGAAATGGTGAGTGCACTGGATTTAATTATTCTGCACTTTACCTTCTATCAATAGTGTCTCAGAAGACAAATGTGCTATAAGTTAGTAAGCCACTGTTGTAGATACCAACACATAGCATGAAGCAGTCTGATGTATGAAGGTACATCCCTTGGATAGGAAACCAGTGTATCACAGGGCAGTTACTCCCAAGCCAAGTGGGACCAAGCGTAGATCCACGTGATGACATGATCTGGCTATAGACAAAACGTATGAAAATGCAAAGAGATCATATATTAGTAGAAATGTGCACATCAAAAGTTTAAGCCTAACGTGTAAGCATGTCAAATAGTTAACATAACAATTTGTCATGTTAAATGCATTATTACATTACATTATTTCGTGAGTTTAAGTATTTTCCAAAAATATTATACTTGGCTTAATTTAATTGTTGGTGTTGATTAAGGGCAATATTTGCACTACATTTCATGACGAAATTTTTAAATCAAAGTTCAACAGTCAGAACCATGTACGACAGCCCAACCATGTCAACCACTGACATTAAATGTGTTCCTGTGAATTGATTCAGCGGATTTTGCTCACAGGCTTGGGGTGAATTCCAGGTCCAATTTGATCTTCTCTCTCTTTAAATTCCATCAATTGAAATACCTTTTCCAACTCAATTACATTCCTATTTTATTTCTGAATTCAAAATTTGAGTATAAATTCAAACACAATAAATACTTATATTCAATTACATCTCTAAAGCTACTCAATTCCCTTAATTCAATTCCCTTAAATCCCACAACTCATTCCCTTTCATTCTGAGGCATTTCTAAATCCATGCAGTTATTATTATTATTATAATAAATTTTTGTAATCAATAAAAATTCCAATGTTACTTGGTATGATCGAAGTGTATTTAATTATTCTAGTTTTACCAAAGTGTTTATATCATTTACATAATTGAAATCTGACCAAAAATATATTGGGCAGAGGTCTTCAAATACTCGCGGGCACAGTATTGAAACTGACAACGTTTGTTTCGTGAGGGAAGAAATAAAATGACACACCAAAGCGTGCTGTGTGTAGCACACTGCTGCTAGTTTCTAGTCATTAACGCCGTGGCGAGACTTGTGCTTTCACATGTTATTTTTACTGAAATTGTGGGACTTTATCTGGAATGAATAAGTATGGCATTTGGGCTGTACAATCGATGGCATATGCCCTGAAATTGAGCAGAACCACTTCCATTGTCTGTTTAAGGAATTTAGCCTCAATCAGTCCGACGAAGAATGCTGCACGGAAACAGAGGAGGTCAATATTTACGAGTTTTTCTGTGGTCAGCTTAACATTGCAGATATTATAAACACTAAGGTAAACAGTGTGGTTAGGTAACGTTGTTTCTGTAGTTGTGTGACGTTTACGGAAGCTAATGTTAACTAAAATCTGTATTCCTCGCTCCTTGTACTGCTTCTGTCTTGAGTTGATGATGGGTTAATAGTTGCCTTGAAGCGATAGGCTAGTTCATTAAAAAATGACCAATCTAACTAGCTAGCTAACTTGTTTACTCTACAGTAACACAATTCAAGATCAAGTTAGCTTTTTATTTTGCAAGTTAGCTAGTTTCAGAAATTGCAGTGCCTAACGAAGCGCATGCAAGTTAACGTTAGTATTTTTTTGTCGTTCATACGTCATACTATACTACAAACTATGGGTGTATTCAGAGAAGTCATGGTGATGTTTAAAATACGTTTCTCCGAATAATTTTGTGTCCTCAGGTGGGAGGAAGGACAGTCTGTCGATGGACAAAAATGGAAGACTTTAGAGCACAAGGGACCTCTGTTCCCACCAGATTATGAACCATTACCCCAAACGGTGTCTTTCTATTACAGTGGTGAGTAATTTTAAGTTATGGAAAGTTTCCTTCCTGCATAAATTATAATTCTTATGCAGGGCTTGAATTTACCTTTTCGAGAACCAGCTGATGTATCTCCTCTGTGTAAGCATGCTAGCTAATGTTATGTGACAAGAACACAACACTAGATACAGCTGAAATTCCTGCTGTTGAAAATGATGGCTAATTTAAGCCTCTTGGCACAATAAAGGTGACAATATGTTAAACATAGCTGGTGTTTGGTCACAAGTTAAGAAGCAGAATTTTGAATTGTTTATTAATGGATAAATTCATAGAAACTGATGCCAGACTAAGACACTTTTTTAAATTAATGAATTGACCAATTTTATTCAAGTAAAGAATTAATCAACCCATTTAAATCTGACGGCCCTAGTATATTTTTGTGTATGTGTGTATATATATATTGCACACTGTATATATGCACATGTATGTTAGTAGCAGTTTGTCAGCTTGAAATAAAGGAGGCTGAAACGCATACCATCTGGAACCTATTTTCATTTACATTCCTTGATTATCAATCAAGCAATTATTTTGCTGAATAATTGATACCAGTAGATATAACTTTACAATTACATTTTGTGATAATGGGGGAAAAAATGCTTCTCTCCCAATTTGGTGGCCAATTGTACCCTCTTTCTTCAATTCTCCCTCCCCCACGAGCCTGCCGCCTGCATCTATGGGACAAGCCACTACCCCGAGGCCGGCAATGAACCACTTCCTCAGAGACGGAACTCGCCTATTTGTTTTGCCCACAAGGTAGCCCTCCGTGCTTCTCGGTGAGCTCGTGCCAGCTCCCCCTCCTCCTGGGGCGGACAGCCCATTCACCACCCCGAACGGGGCTTCCGGCCATAGCCGGGCAACCTGCATTCCGGGCAGATGCTTTTACCGTTACTACCTGAGGCCCCTACCATTTTTCTTTACATACAAAAATTGTGTACGGGCCTCCCGCGTGGTTAAGTGGTTTCAATGTCCAACGCTAGCCACGGCGATTGGGATTCGATTCGAGTCGGCTCTGGCCGGGAGTCCCACCGGGGGCGACAATTGACTGTCTGCCCCAGGGAGGGGGGAGGGAAGCCGACAAGACGTTTGCTGCGCACAGGAGTGGCTCTGGGGTGCCGGAGTTACGGTCGTCGGCTTGGCGATTGCCGTCTCGGAGGAGACGATACTTTGTCTTTGTCGCTGCCGGTCACAGGGCTACGGCAAAGAACTATGAGGGAGGGATTGACCTGAAAATAGCGGGTGTAATTGGCTACCAAACTTGTCTTCTGATTTTGTTGTGGCTTTGGGTCTGCCAGACCTCTTCCTGTCAGAGTTTCCTCCTAAAGTGCCTTTTGATGGTGTAGGAAACCACTCACTGCCAAAAATGTACATTTTTCAGTTTTTGCTAACCTAAACTTTTTTTAAATTTTTATTATTTATACTTTAACTGCTTAAATTTCAGTAAAAACTGGAAATGGGGGTGTTCTAAAAATGGTAGTGTAGATAAATATACTCTTTGTTCTCCATGCTCAAATGACTTGTAATTGACTTCGTAAATAGTAAGCATGGAAATCTTTGAAATGATTTTGTAGCTTTTTACTCAATTCAACCCTTTATTGCAATTTACATTCCCTAACCTCATGTGAAGAAAGGGATGCAAGGCTAAGAGACCCAAGGAAGCTTTATGATTACTTGCCAGTGGATTATTCAATTATTTGGCATGCTTGTTAATTAAGCAAAAATGCTTGGGAAGAAATGCAGGGAAATCTGAATTGGAATAGTTAGAATATAATAGTCATGTATTTTTTACATCATCAGTTCTGCTATATGAATCATGCCTATTTGTTAGCCTGTGCTATGGGAACAAATGTTTAATTTGGGGTGAGAGATGTCCACTACCACAGGTCCGCAGGATACTACAATCATAGATAAAGATATCGGGCTTGTTTGCCTGTCAAATGGAGGTTGGATGTTGTTAAGATTAGGTTTAATGGTCTTGAAATGAGTTTCAATCTCTTTTGCTTATTATTTTCTGTTCATTCTGGTTTACAAGAGGATATGTGCAACTGACCCTGCTCACATTATAGCCATGCACGCTCCAACAAGCTTTCTAGAGACATTTGCCAGGGAATTTACAGATTCCCCACAGGGAATGTATAGATTCTTCGTAGCACCAGTGAGTCTACAGATTTACCTGCATGATGGGGAATGTATAGATTCTATAGATGCATAAATTGACAGATTTTACACATTCACAATAACATGTATACAAAATCTACCAATTGTGCTAACCTTGGTTTTATATTGAATTGCGCCCTTTGTTTTGCACACAACTGTTTCCATTGCGTTCAATGAAATTGCAATGCTGGTGCTTTCCTTGACAATAGCAGCCATCAAGTGAATTATATTACAAATAAGTAGCAGGGCAATGACCATCTTGCACTAACAGCTAATTCATGCTTTCATCTTCATGCCTCAGGGTTGCATCCAGAACAGTGTGCTTTATGCAGCCACAATAGCTAGTGCTAGCTTGCTCAATAAAAGGTTTCCACTGATGGAATGGACATTCCTGAACCCTGGTTTTGAGTGTTTCAGCAAATGGAAGTGGAAGATATGTGTGCTAAATGAAATGAATGTTAAGGGGAACATCTGACATGGCTGGTAAAGTGGCTGCTAGGGTTGATTAAATTGCCCATCACAAGTGGCTTTTACCCCCATTTTGCAGCTGGGCAGGTGTTAATTTAATGCCATGTTGTCATATGAAAGGGATGTGTTGTTTTATAGGAAAGCCTGTCAGACTGAGTGTGGCTGCAGAGGAGGTGGCCACTTTCTTTGCCAAGATGCTGGACCATGAATACACCTCCAAGGACACCTTTCAGAATAACTTCTTCACAGATTGGAAAAAGGTATCTCCCTTCTTAAATGGAACAAGATAAACTAGCTTAATAAAAAAGCTAGATAAAAAGTTGGCATTTCAATTTCGTTGTACGTGTTACAATGACAATAAAGGATCTATCTAAATCTATCTTAATCTCCAACACTTGCAGAAAAAGTCATTCAGACATGGCTAATCTGCAGTCCATTGGATAAACCTTGCAGAAAAAGTAACTTTTTTTATTGCTGTGAAAGGAAACAAATTCTTATTTAATATATTCTAAATTATTATTCTTGTTTGTTTTTTGTCTATGCCCAGGAAATGACCAAAGAGGAACGTGGTCTGATCCAAAACCTCTCCAAATGTGATTTTCAGGAAATCCACAAATACTTTGTGGAAAAAGCAGAGGAGAAGAAAGCCTTGACCAAAGAGGAGAAGCAGGTGAACCATGGTATCATGTTGCCCCAGTGACGCCACACTTCTAAATTGCTAACATGGCAGTGCATGATGCTGTGAATTGGAGTGCTTCATTTAATTAATACAATTATTACTTAAAATAAGTTCGATTTTCCAGAGGAGACTAAAAATTTGGTAACTAAAAGGTTAAATATCCCACTGTCCCAATTTAGAAAATGTATGACTGAATATTCAAATCGCAGCCTGTATAGCTAGGTGATTGCATTGAGTGAGCATGTTTTTTCCGGTCAGTAGTGGGTGAAGTCTGACTTGAAGTCTGATGAAGAGCGCTAGCTCGAAACATCACTTGTTATAGGTGCTAATAAAATTTAATCGAGAGTATTATGCCAGTGTGCAGACATTTTTCAGTCCAAATTATCACTTTTATGGTACTTGCTATCATTGTTTTGTAGTTTGTGGTTAATTAACATTTTGGTAACAATAACCAGTTAATATACATATGCAAATACAGCATGTTGATCATACATTAAGTATTGTTAATTGTGTAGGGGATACATATACATAATTCCCACACCGCAACTCACACACATAAGACACATAGGCTTATGTCTCTTTAAGAGATGACGGCTTTGAGATGATGTCCCTTTAAGAGATGACGGCGCAGCGTGTGACATTAGAACGCTGCGCCCTTTGTAACGAGGAGGTTGTGAAGTATGAGTAAAGATGGCTGCTGCCGAGTTTCTGTTACAACAAGCTGCCGAGTTGTTTATTTAGCATGCATGCGCTAAACTGGTGACCCCAACGTGATCTGAACACGCACCCTTCTGATAAAATAATAACTCCAAACAATATATTAATATTTATTAACCAATAATGAAATAGGCCATCTTTTAGATCAGCTTCAATCCACCTTGGAATGCTTGTATATTTTTACCATAAAACATTTTCTTCATTCGCCTTAATGATTAGCACATTTGGTAAAGGGGTGGTTCCAATATAATTGTCTGTCCCATTCAAATTAATCTTAAATATATCCTTAAAAAGTATAAAGCATAACTCCAGGTTGAGGGAGAACTCAGGATTTGATTTTTATCAGTAAATCGTATTTGTCAGGTCCTTAAGGAGGAAACCAGCAGGCAGATGGAGGTGTATGGCTTCTGTCTCCTCGATGGCCACCGTGAGAAGATTGGCAACTTTCGGGTGGAACCACCGGGGCTGTTCCGTGGCCGCGGGGAACACCCCAAGATGGGCAAGCTGAAGACGAGGGTCCTGCCAGAGGACATCACCATCAACTGCAGCGAGTAAGGGGCCCACTGTGGATAGGTTAAAGGTCTCCACATGTATAAATGTTTCAATTTCACAGCTCAAGTAATGCATTTGTTTTAAGGTACCTAAAACTGAATAACAAGGTCTTCTGATTCTGTTCAGAGACTCCAGTATCCCTGTAGCTCCCAAGGGCCACCGCTGGAAGAAGGTCCAGCATGACAACACTGTGACATGGCTGGCCTCCTGGGTGGAGAATGTGCAGGGGAACTTCAAGTATGTCATGCTCAACCCCAGCTCCAAACTTAAGGTGGGGAAGCACACAAGCTGTCTTTTTTTCCCCCATTTTATGAAGGGTCACTTCAACATTGAACTAATAGAGGTGTAGTGATCGGTGAATGAAGTATCATGGTTCAAACAGGTCAGTGATTAACAGCTAATTGTTGCTCCACCCATTCCGTTATGACACCTCAATCTCCCATCACTGTAGACATGCCTTCCTAATTGAATAATTCCTTAGCTTTTTTAACAAACACAATATACATGCTTTTTATGGTAGAGTACCTTTTTAAAAAAATGAAACAATGGCTCCAAACAGTATATGAATGAGTGTGATTTAATAACTACGTACTTTAAACATTTCATGAATATAATCATGACGGCGGCAGTGTTCGAATGATGTGGGCAAGTTCCATGCTCTTTTGTTTAAATTTTTCCACAAGAACAGCATGTGATAAACTAGAATAGCTTAATAGAAGTTGCATTTGTCAATCATGATTGCATAAAAGTGCTTGTAAAGCAAAGGTTAGCTAGAGTTTAGTTTCTAAGAGGATTTGGTTGAAATGACTGACAATGCATTGTCTGTTCCACAGTACAAATGAGTAATATGTGCTCTAAATTTGATGTTTTCCATATTGTTGCCAGGAAGAAGCAATGATTGACTGAGCCTGTAGATGAAAGCTAGTAGCAGTCAGTGACCTGTACATGTTTAGAATGATATCTCTTGACTTTCACAATGGATTTTCTCCATAAAATAATAAATAATAATAATAATACATTTGCAATGGTTTTCTCACATAAGTGAAACCATGTTATACTGAAACACTGCTAAACAGGGAAGCGTTAAACAGGTTATATGTGTATTTCATATTATGGGAAATAGAAGCTTAATTTATTTCCCAATTACAGAATGCATACCAGTTGGGAGTGGTTGTGAATTGTGCATTAATGTACAACCAAACAAGTTCTTTAGAGAACAATTAATAGTAAGTACTGCAACAGAGTAACCAATTTAAGAAGTTTTTTTGATACTATCTAGATTGAAGTGAAGCAATTCAAATGTGTAGAATATTTCACATGAAATATGTCATTTTAATGTTACCAAACATTATGAACTCAAATATTCAAATTAATATTATGCCTTTATTACAATTGG
This sequence comes from Aldrovandia affinis, assembly GCA_029706075.1. NCBI lineage: Eukaryota > Metazoa > Chordata > Actinopteri > Notacanthiformes > Halosauridae > Aldrovandia > Aldrovandia affinis. The sequence continues at coordinate 12,375,633 of JAINUG010000001.1, forward strand.
GGGTTTAATGATCAAAAACCCACCCTGTAATCGAGAATGAAACCCCCAATTTTAATAATGGCAACTGACTGCAATAGTTTGATATTCTGCAATTACTTGGAGGTTTTCCAAATTGTCAGGTAATGCACCTGTATAAATGAGAGAGAAAGTAAACTGATTACATTGGACATAGCATTGCTTTTTGTGCCCTAGGGGGAAAAGGACTGGCAGAAGTATGAAATTGCTCGCAAACTAAAGCTCAAGGTGGACACGATCAGAAGACAGTATCACACTGACTGGAAATCTCGGGAGATGAAGAAGAGGCAGAGAGGTGTTGCAGTGTACTTCATCGACAAGGTCCTATGCTCTTAACAAAAACAAAAACAAAATGGTTATTAACATGGTCTTGGTTATACATTCTGGGGTTTGATTAAAACAATAACCTCAGGGAAAATATAGAACATTGAATGTAGTGCTTGAAGATTCCACTGCATTTTGGTCATTTTATGCTGCTGTATGTATGTGTGGGTTTTGCTGACAATGGCATTATTTCCCACCAGCTGGCCCTTCGTGCGGGTAATGAAAAGGAGGAGGGGGAAACAGCGGACACTGTGGGCTGCTGCTCTCTGCGTGTGGAGCACATCACCCTGCATGAGAAGCTGGACGACCAGGAGTTTGTTGTGGAGTTTGACTTCCTGGGCAAGGACTCCATCCGCTACTACAATAAAGTTCCCGTGGAGAAACGCGTGAGCAGCACATCTCGCTAGTTTCGCAAATGTTCAAGTTTATCTTCTTTGTTCCTGGTAATGGGATGAGATAATTGGTTCAAAAGTGACACGTTTGGGGCCTCCCGGGTGGTCTAGCGGTTACAACGGTCGACGCTGGCCACTGCGACTGGGGTTCGATTCCATCGGCCGGGCCAGTATCAGCTCTGGCCGGGAGTGCCACTAGGGGGCAGCAATTGGCTGTCTGCCCCAGGGAGGGGGGAGGAAAGCCGACATGAGTTTGCTGCGTATAGGAGTGGCTCTTGTGTACCGGAGTCACAGTTGACAGCTTGGCCAGTGCCGGCTCGGAGGAGGCAGTACATCACCTTTGTCACTGCCGGTCTCAGGGCTACGGCAGCGAACTCGCAATACGAGAGGGGGATTGACACGGAAAGAGAGGATGTAATTGGCTACTAAATTGGGAGAAATTGGGATAAAATCTGAAACAAAAATCTTTATTTTATGTATTTTTTGTTTTGTTTGTTTTTTTGTTTTATATTGAAAAGTGACTAGTTTGAACCAATTGAAAAGCCTCACTGCAGAGAGCCTTGGAAAGTGATCAGGAAATCAGTAGCCTCATTTATCCCCTCGCTTGGAAGTGATGGTAGTATTTTACTTACATATGCCTTTGTTGGGTTCTCATATATTATACTGTACAAAATTACACGTCTTAAATCCACATTTTAACAAGACTCTCTGATGCAGGTTTTCAAAAATTTAAAGCTGTTCATGGAAAATAAAAGCCCAGATGATGAGTTGTTTGACAGAATACAGGTAAATACATTTCTAAAAATGCATGTGTATAAGCAACTGGTTATTTCCTCACTTTTGTTGTGCCCTTGGTTGTCCATGTTTCCATTGAGAAGGCTCATATCAGAGTTTCAAATGTTTTTGGTTTGATCATTTGTGAGCTCTTAAATGTAGACCAATTAATTGTGGTTATTCTGTATGAAAGCAATGCGAGTTTTTAAACCAACAATGGTCATGGAAAACATTGGTTGATATTACTGGTGTGTAGATTGCTTGCCACAAAACAAGTGTTCATAATGTGTATAGCTACAGGTATACAAACATTCACTTCTGTATCTAACTTTGTTCCAGGCTCTTGGTCAACCAAATGTATAAATGGTCAATTTTTACCATTTAGTAATGTTACTCCTTCTTTCCAGACTGCTTACTTAAACAAGACGTTGAATGAATCTATGACGGGGCTAACTGCTAAAGTGTTCCGAACCTACAATGCCTCCAGCACTTTGCAAGAACAACTGAACAAATTGACAGATGGTATGCACTTTTCTATTGCTCATTTTACATGCCACATGGCTTTTTGTTGGGAATCAGAGTATGCATGCCTGTAGAAACAGCAGTGACAGACATAGTGTTTAACAGTCTCAGGTTTAGCTTAACTTTGTGTGTGGTGAGTTTGTCTATAAACCTATTTTAAAAGTATAAATTAATAAATAAATAGAAATGGGCCTCAATGCACATACGTTGGAGTACTAAGCACCTATGTTGTACATTGTAGCATTCTTATTCGCACTTCAAGCAAAGCTGCTAATCAGTTTATATGAAACACTTTGTACAGAAACTACTCTGACTAGATATACAACAGGTGGACCATTTATTTGCGTCATGTGATTGTTGGGCTTGATTAGCTTTATATTCATACAGACCGCATAGAACAAATAGATTTAGTACTTTCCATTTGTTGTTGATTTATTTATTTTTTTAAATGGTGAAGAGAATACATAAAACAGGGAAACAAAAATGATCATGTTTATTTTGCAGTGTACATGCATTTAGATCTTTTTTAAATTGTTATTATTACTGTTAGGAAAAATTAATCCAGTAATTAATTTGTCCTAATTTGAATGAATTTATGTTCTTTATTTTTGAAGTCACTCTCGTAAGAACATCTGGATGAATTGATGTAACATAATGCAGACCTGTCAGCATGTGTACAATTTGTGTACCAGGAAAGGATTTTGAGGTCAAAGTACATTGGTTACTAAACTGTCTAGACTGTCAGCTGTATTTAACAGAAACTAAACTAGCACTCTTCCAAAGCAATGTTTCCCATGTTTTAGCATGTTCTATTTGCACGTGTGCACCTCCTTTTCAGTGTTCTCACTATACATCATTATCCATTCATTCACTCCCATACACTGTCCATCATTATGTATCTATCATTCACTCCCATACGTTTTTCCTTTGAAACTTTCTCCATTCAATCACCCAAACATATGGAGGAATATCCTCCACTTTCAGAACCTTGATCATTGTATGTAAATACATTGGTTTTGCCTGTGTCCTGCAGTTAGCAACAATGAACAGATGTGTCATTGGTAAAAGTAGATCTTAGCAGATGTTTTTGATGGATGTATCGGTAACTGCCAAAATAAAGGAAATACTTGAGTAAATGAGGGATACTACCTCTATGTACTACCTGTACATTTTCCTGGTATGGTTTAGTCCACTCAACCCCTTAGAGGGAAGGGTAAACACCAAACACCAATAAAGTGATCAACAATGCCCCTGTCCACAGGGCATGAGTAGTAACTGGATGGTTTAATGAGCATGAAAACAATGCTGTGTGAATTTGTAACTGAATTCTGTGTTTACATGAGGTCAGAGGATAGAGAAGTTAATGTTTGTAAAGCCTTTGAGTCTGTAGCCATTGTAGTTAGTTCTGTGGGAGACCTTGAAAAGTGCCAAACTTGGCGCTGTATAGGTATGAGGTATGCCCCGCCAAACCTTAACTTGGCAGATGGCATACCAGCCATCCCAATACAGGCTTGGGGGAATACTAAGAAGGGTACATTTGTTTGAATTTGTTTATACTCAGCTGATATGTCTGTGGAGGAGAAGATACTGTCATACAACCGTGCAAACAGAGCTGTGGCCATACTCTGCAACCACCAGAGGGCAGCACCAAAGACATTTGAGAAGTCCATGCAACTCCTACAGGAGAAGGTAAGTGAAAGCGTTTGCTTTGACTGTAAATGTCTGATTCCATCCACCTGGAGTTGCAGTGTGAAGAACTGTTTTAGAGTGTACCTTCCATTTCATTTACAAGTGAAACTTTTACTTGCATAATTTTCTTGACATTCTTTCCCAAGACATGCTTGCCAGTTAACAATATGTGAGGAAAGCACCTGCATCATGTATCTAATTACCAGCATTATTGGTTTAAAACCATTTTCACTGACATGCATGGATTTTAGAGAACCAGTTTTCACCCTAATTTAAGGCCTATCATTTTCAGTTTTTCTTATAGTCCAGATGATTTATTATGTTTTTCATGCATTAAACAGTGTATTAATCTCTCATAGTTGGCCTGATATGACAGTCATTTAGATTACAGTGCTTTCGAATGGAGAAATCAGAGATGCAACCTAGACCAAACATGCATCTGGTGTAGTCAGTAGTTGGTCCTGAGAGTATGACTAGCTAGCCAGTTAAGTTAACTAACAGAAAGTAGTTGGTTTGTTAAACAATTATGCAGCCTGTCCAACTCTTTTCTAGGGCTACCATCCACAATTAAATAAATAATTTGAGAAACATTTTGTAGCTGATTTGACATTTGATGGCTGATGTTTAAATTTAACAGATTTATTTTTACATTTTGTAAAAAATAAAGCCTACATTTTTTTTGTGTTTTTTATTTGTTTAGAAAAGGTGTGCCCTATCGAACTCCTGACACAAATCTATTTGTTTAACTGCAACTTCATGCTGCTGTTGTAGCTCACTATCTAACTTACAATCTTTTGTTTCATTTTCAGATTGCCCAGAAGCGGAAGCAACTGGATGAAGCAAAGAAGGAGCTGAAAGAAGCGAAGACTCAGCATAGGCAATGTAGTACTGACAAATCAAGAAAGTGAGAACTCTTTTACACCATATCAGAAGGACAAAAAGTGTTGTTGTGAACTACTCTGTGAAGCTTAACTTTGGTTAGCTGCTGGCATGCACTTAGAAAACTATTTGAAAAGGGCTCTGTGGAATCACCATGACTTTACAAGGCTCTCAGGAGTTTTTAATATAAGGTCCTAGAGGGCTAAATTAATGCAGTTAGAATGAGGTTGCATTGTGATTCGCGGACTTGACTGTTGCAGTTACCAAGCATTGCCCCTCTTGCCTGTGAAGTGAGCAGACAGTGTTGTTGACTTCCAGGCTGGTAGAGAAGAAAGAGAATGCTGTGAAAAGACTGGAGGAGCAGCTGAAGAAACTGCAACTTCAGATGACTGATAGAGAGGAGAACAAGGTCATTGCTCTAGGGACTTCCAAACTCAACTACCTCGACCCCAGGATCTCTGTGGCCTGGTATGTTCCTTGTATGTTTCAAGGCTCACCTGGTAATGCTTTTTTTTATTGGCCCTGGAAATTCAGATGATTTATTATTAGGGGGCCAAGCACCGAAGGTGCTGGAACCCTATTGTAATTCTTATTTTATTATGTTTATTATTTCACATGTTCACAGCAGTTCACAGCCCTGCTTCGCTTTATATGAGACTTGACAGCATAATAGAGGGCAATGCCAAATGAATACCAACAAATATTTGGACTGATTGCTCCACCCCTGTAGTGCCACCATTAGGCCAAAGTCAATTGGCTGAAACAAATGTCAATATATCTCCCTCGTCACAATGAACAACTTTGCTATTTGGACCCATAAAGTTCAAATGCTAATCCTGGATGGGTAGACCAATTTGCACAAAACTGGTAGACAGCATGTAGTGTTGAAAATCTTTAATAGTTGTATAAAGGAAGTTGCTATGTTAAAAAATCATGGCCACACTCATCCAATTAACTCTCAGTTAATTAGCAAAATCACAAAATTGGTATGCAAGTTAAACCCTATAGCACAAGCCCAGTCCACCAGTAATGGCACAATCAAACACATTGTGGCGCTATAGAGTCCCTAATATTTAAAGATTCACTCAAAAATCACAGGTATTTTGTGGAGGTCTGAAAGTTGTTACAGAAGTTCATCCCCCCCAAGAGGTTCAAGTATGTATAGTTTCACACATAGTCTGACATCTTGAACTGTCTACCATTTTGATTTTTTTTTAAAAATCTGTAAAGTTTCCACATCTTTCAGGTGGATCAACAAAACCTCACAAAACATAGTAGACTTGTAGAGGCACCTGGCACTATGGCGTTCATCGGCCATAAGGGGGCGTTACAGTAACGCATTGAATTTACAAACTTTGAAAGCACAGAACTCTTGATCCATTTGAATTAGTCACAAAATGTGGTGCCTTGGGCTACTCTCCTTACACAGAACGAATTTGCCTTTGTAACTGATCAAGTCCGTCATATTGGATTTCTGCCATTTTTTATTATTTCTAAAACATAACGCTAAACTTACTAGACCATTTCATCTATATGAGCGGGTCTTGCTTTTATATTTGTTTCGATTTAATGTTCACCTTTCTGTACCAGTGATGATAAAGTGCTTGATGTTGATAAGGCGTAGTTGCCTATGCTATTTCCGGGTGCATACTGCATTCAACTACCAGTTAGTCCTTAACTCATGTTATCATTTATGTGCTTCTGATTCTGTAGGTGTAAAAAGTTTGGTGTTCCAATAGAGAAGATTTACAACAAAACCCAAAGGGACAAGTTTGCTTGGGCCATCGATATGACTGAGGACGACTACCAGTTCTAATGCTCAAATCATGCTGCCTTTTTTCTTTTTTGAAATAAAGAAAGATTACACTTGTTTTTTGTAAAGAATGTCACTTACATTTACTGTCTTCACTCTTTGTGCTGCTACTTGTTTCATGCTGTGGAGATTGCTGCTGAAAACTGATATCATATCTTAGATTCATTTTTTGGATTAATTTGAATGGTTTATCAGTTTGGGTATTGGAACCAAATTGTACAAAACAAACATTGCGTAATATTTTTCCCCCCTGTTTAAAAACTTAAATACATCCATCTTGAACTTTTTTTCTGTTAATAAAGTACTTGAATCACTGCTTTCATTTCTCAGCAGAAAATCTACATTTGGTCCATAGGTCATAAGGTCATTCATTGAATGCATTGTTTGTGTAACATGTTGAATCTAAAACATGTTAATCTAATCTAAAAGTGAAAATTGCAACATTTTAGATTGATTTCATTTACACAAAATATATGCCACTAAAATGAGCCTCACATCTTGAGCCTCATTATGACAAAATATTCAGCACCAAATGCTCTTGTGAAGCACAAAGATTGATATTTGGAGAGGCATGGTCTTGCTCGCAATAATAATCATGCACCAGCAATGCCATAATACTCTATAGGGGGCGATTATGAGAGAGAGACATTATTTTATATGTTGTGGTGTCATCCACAGAAATACTACAACAGGAACAATAGAAATAAGTTATCCTGACATTAATGGATGACCGGCCATGGGTTATCGGGGAATAACTGCACAGCTCGGGTGTGGTAAGGCACAAGACCGCAGGCCCTGGAGATCTGGCGTTATATTCCCCAATAACCCACAGACTGGAGTCCATTAATACGCTTCTAACACGGTTACACTGCCAATATTTGTAATATCTGGCATGTTTCAGAAAACTACAATCAAAATAATTTACTATGCCACAAAAAGGTTCCTTGAGGCAGTGATGGTTGTTTATGTTCTAGCTTGCTAAGTTGGCTAACCAGAAATGTAGTTTGTGGAATAGCATGCAGTGAGTGGGTGTGTGAGAAGTGGCCCCAGAATTAAATTTTCTACCTACTGTTTTTAGCATTCAGACCTATTCGGACACCCAAATATAACAGTTCATAGCTCAAGTACTGTAATGGCCACATACATTTGGTATAATCTGAAAGGAAATGCATTGTAGTTTAGGGGGACAAACACATCCCAAAGGACCGAAGATCAAGCATGCAATAAAGTAGGCTTTTATAGTTTTCTAGTGTAAAATATAGTGCTTGAAAAGCATGAGTCAAATGTCATGATAAATCTGTGGATTGTTGTACATGCCTTGTCTAATGTATCACCTAAGTCCGTGCAACAAAACAGACTTCTAGACCCAAGGATTAATTAACTAAGGGTATTTTACTGTCTCGTACTCGGAACATTGGCATAGCATGCAGGTAAACGTGGTCAGTATTTGCAACCATCCTTTGTTTCTCGTAGGACTGTAACCACTGTAACACGAGTTCAGAGAATGCTGTTCCGTTTTAGCTAGCTAGTGCTATCAGCTTACCAATGCCATGGGTTGTTTTGCATGTACATAGCCAGTATTGGTTTATCAGCTAATTATGAAACTAAATCCTCATAAAATATTAGCCAGTGTCAGTAAGTATTTTGTTTTCTTTCACGCAGCTAGCTCACAAGGAAGTGCATGTCAAGAATACTAACGTTAACACAGCGAATACTCGTTTGCTGGCTATCACATCACGCCATTATTACTAACTCGTTCTCTGTCTTTCTTGACTAGCTGGTCATCCCAACTGTTTGTTGAGTTACCTAGCGCCAGCTGTAATTTTGCTTCAGCCATCGTAGCGGTAACTTGATTATATGCATTTCGGTTTTGATATTCAGCTAGCAAACGTTACATATTTAGCTACACACTTTAAGTAGCTAACGTTAGCTATTTTGATGAGCACGAATGCTAGCCTATTTACCTAGCTAGACAGCTAGCTCAGCAAGTAGCGAAACTTAGGTATTATAAACCTATTATTAGCATGCTAGCTGACTGTCATTTAAAAATCGGATTTTGTCTCGTAGCCGACTAGCTACCTATGTAGCCTGGTTATGTGAACGTAAAAAGTACGCGCCAGTGCATCTACTTTCTTGCTACCAAAGGAGAGCGGTGAAAAATAAACGGTCTATTTTCTATTTCAGGACGTCGTGCTCCAAACAGAATTTAAGCTAGATTGATCATGGATAGAGATTTATTGCGGCAGTCCTTGGCATACCATGGACAAAGCCTGTTTTCCTTTCTAAAATGTGAACAGAGTGAGAATCCAGACTTCAAGTTGATTGCGGCAGACCTATCCAAGGTTCCTAACCAGAGGTAACTTCTTTGAATTTACTGCAACTGACTATTATTACTAAGATTATGCCATATCAATTCTTGAAAGTTGACTTCTTAAATAATTTAAAATACAAAAGTAATTCAGCTTTCAATAATTGATATAATGTGATCTTTGTTTCTGACATTTCCCCTTTCTGCCCATTTTAATTAGGCTATTATCTTTTTATTTCATATAATCAAACTGCTGTTCTTAAGCTTTACTTGAGTTGAGTTGAGTTGCTTTTATTGTCATTCCGCCACATACAAGTACGTAGAAGAACGAGATTGCGCTTCGATTCACAACAGTGCAACATTAAGACAACAATTACACAACAGTTAAGACAGTGCAACATTTACGACACAACATTTAGGTAACATTATAAAGTGCAGTAACATTATAAAGTGCAACAGAACCACATTGAGGTAACAATAAGGTGCAGGCATGTATTGGTTTGTTGTGCAAAAAACAGAAACGGCAGGTGGACACTAGTAGCAGCATGACTGTTCTCAACAGTGCAACATCTAAGACAACAATTCCACACCAGTTAGGACAGTGCAACACTTACGACCACATTGAGGTAACATTATAGTGCAGTTCATCCCACGGCGCAGGGCTGGAGGCAGTGTTTACTTATGCAACCTAATGAATTGTGCACACATTATGAAAATTGCTTCACATACTCTTGTGGAGGAAAAGGATAACCAAAGAAACAAAATTTCGCTTGACCTGAGTGTGATTTGTTTCATAACTATTGTGCCTGTGTCGGTAGGAGAGAAAAGAGGACAGACAATGCTGCCGTAGAGCAGTTCATTGCGAAAAAAGCAGACCTACTGTTTGCGCCCTCGTGGAAGTCAAGTACACCCACAGAGGACCAGTGGCCTGAAGAGACCGAGGGTAGTACTTATGTATTTTTGCTCAACTCGTCGGAATACTACGGGCATAATGTTAAATGCGCAGTGTTAAAAAGGCGTGTTCTCCACAGAGCCCTATGCCGTGATGCCGCCTCTGGAGCAATTACTGGAGGTCCCTTTCGATGAAAGGAGAGATCTGTTCTACCGGGACGTTGAGCGCGGGGACGCGGTTATTGGACGGATAAACTCCATCCGGGACTTCGGCTTCTTCATCACGCTTGTCTGTGTGGGCGGAGGGCTGGAAAGGGACATCCAGGACCTGGAGCTCACAGTAGGGCACCTCACACAAAAAAATGCAGAGGGCAAAATTAGAATATGCTCCATTTACGTTTTAGACATTTATGACTAAAAAGGTGACTTCCACAATTGTTTATTTTTACACACAAACCATTTATACAGCTGGTTATTTTACTGAAGCAATTATGAAGGGCCTGCAACCTCCAAGTTACACACCCAGTCCCCTGACCATTATTCCACACAAGTGGAAAAGACTGGGCGGTAGTAGTCTACTGCAGTGGTTCTCAACTGGTTTTGCTTCAGGACCCAGATTTGACTTTGGACATGAAGTCGCAACCAAAGGTGTTCCTCATAAGGAAGTAAACTGAGAAATGTCTTTCTTAACATTACAATTTATTAACATTATGCAATGCATAGGCCTAATAGAGTGCAAAAATAATTTACCTGAGATAACCGCAAATAAAACAACTGAGTAAAATAACAAGTTGAGCAAAACAACTGAGCTGTAAGTGCATTTAACAAGGACAGAGTTAAAACCATAGGCCTAGCCTACATGAATCAATGCAAAATGTTAGCCATGGATGCATTTCAGAATAAAAGTCCCGAATAGCCTGTAATGTCTGGGTACACAGTACTCCCTGTCCCTCACTACCCTCTCCTCCTTACTGTCTCAGGCCCTGTGCCCTGTTCGGGACGTGCCATCCAATGGAAATCATGACGATCCTCTATCCTACTATCAAACTGGAGATCTGATCAGAGGTGGGTCTGTAAGGCCATTCCACACAAGTGGTGGTGGTTATGATGATGATGATGATGATGATGATGATGATGATGATGATGATGATGATGGTGTTAGTGGTAGTGGTAGTAGTAGTAGTGGTGGTGATGATGATGATGATGATGATGATGATGATGTCCTGGCTACAATAGACTTGAGAAATGAAGAGCTAATATTGGCCTGACAATTGTGTGTTCCATCATAGCTGGGGTGAAGGACATTGACCGTTACCATGGGAAGCTGACTGTCTCACTCCACACCTCATCCCTCTCCCCTCATCTGGTGAAGCTGAAGCTCGGAGTCATTAGTAAAGAGGAGATGCCATTGCATTACATGTAAGGAAAATAAACCTGATCCTCTTATGGAGCTCGTTTGGATGATGAGCAGGGGATGGGGAACCAGAGGGCCCTATCTGTTTCTGGATTTCATGCTTCAACTTCTGCGCTTAGTTAGTTTAATTTGCTCAATCGTTCACCTGGTCTGACATTTTAGCTGCATTTATTGGTAAGCTCATGAATGCCAGCTGAAAACTGTTCTGTCCTTTTGTGAAGCGGTATAATGTGGTATAATCTACTGAGTGAACCTGGAGTTGGTGTATACTGCCAATTAGCTAATTGAGCCAGGGTAATTGGTGGAAACAAAAAAATTATACTCCGACCCTCCAGGAAAGAGGTTTCCCACTGCTGAGCTAAAGCACTGGCTCTCAGTGCATTGGTGGGCCCCACGGTCTGGAATTGAATCCTGACCATAGCAGTGTTTACTGTAGCTGAAAATCCCACGGCACCATATAAAATATGCCATAGCATCCTCCACGGAGGGAGGATTTCAGTTGACAGTGTATTCCCCGTCTCATTGCACAGTAGTGGCTCCTTCTGTCCGCCTGTACCCAATGTGGTCTATATGCATTCCTCTGGTGCAATGACTGCAGCTTAGCTGGTGGTGGTGATTGGCTGCTCGCATTTAGGAGGACATGCCCCCTACTGAGCCCTCCCCAACTGACAGAGGGTGCTGGGGGAGAGGAGGTGGTTTTACGATTGGTACTGGGAATTCCAAATTGGGGAATAACCCCAAAAAATGGGTTAAAAAAAAAAACCCCAGCTTGATCTTGTTAATACCTCTTGTACATTTTAAGTTTGTACTATAGGGCAGCGTTGTGTGTACATTTTGTATTTTTATTTTATTATTTTGCTATTCAGCCGTGGTGAGAAGGTGGCCAGTAGCAATACCGACACTTATGAAAAAGTTCTAGAAAGTTCACCGGGATTCTCCAACCCATCGAATGTGGAGTTCCTCCTGCAAAGGCTTGGGGTCAGTGAAGCGCAGCCGCCCTCCCTGATGAGAGGTCTACAGAGGTGAGCTTTATTTGGCAGCCATTTACAGCCACCTCCATTACTCTCGCCCGCTCAAACATAAACTTAACCCAATGTCTGAATTTATGTTTCCTGCACAGCAAATATTTCTCAGAAGATGACTATGGAACATCCATCAGAAAGAAGCAGTCTGCATCCTGGGCATTAAAATGGTAGTCATTTTCAGAACCAACAAGTCATAACTACCCAAATGTAACGTTTTTAATGAAATGTTCTTCCTCAGACAGTGAGCAGTAACCAATTTAAGTAACTGTTCATTCTTATTTTTTTGATCAGGTGAATTAGTTTGGGAGGGACTCGTGATTATTTGGACAAATTTAATAATAATTTTTGAACATCAAATGTCTTTCAGTGTGAAAATTGGAGTAGACCACTTCAAATCTGGACGTCATGTGGAAGCGATGAATGAGTACAACAAGGCCCTGGAGATCGACACCAACAATGTGGAAGCACTAGTGGCTCGTGGGGCACTGTAAGTACTTAAGTTTCTTACTGAAGGACGTGGAACCAGACTGTCCTTTTATACAAACTCTGTATGTTATTGTCCTGGCTGTCTGGCGCCATATCTATTCCCCTTTTTCAATACCTTTAGACAAATAAGCTTGTTGGAATTGATGCAATTCTGAGCAGCGCAATTGCATGTTGGGAACTGTAGTTCAATGGGGGAGCACTTTCATCGCAACGAGAGATCACTCAGGGAATTCCTTCACAAAATCATTTTAGTGGGTCAAGGGCATCCCAGAGAGTGCTTGCAGTAGAACTTGCTAGCTAGCCATGTTAACAAGTGTGCTGGCCAGATAGCTAGCAAACTAATCTGTCTGCTAGTAGCTAACATTAGCCTGAGTAATGTGATCTTAGAGTTCGTAGTCAAAAGAAGTGACTACCCCTCCATTGTAACCACAACATTTATTCATAGGAGTCCAATCAATATATCCACTAGTCCCAATGCTTTCGTACTACAGGACTGAAGTGTAGAATGTTTACAGATATTATAATAAATGTCTCACTTCGTAAACTAAAAAGAATGGACATTCATCAATAATTTCTGGTCAACTTATCAATGGTCAAAAATGGGTCATCACCCCAGCCCTGTTCTCAACAGCAAATTCTGCTCTTTGTTTTGATCTAACCATCGAGAATCTGATTCTGCTCTTTGTTTTGATTTAACCAGCGAGAAACCGATTCTTAGAACGACTTAAATCTGAATAACTTGTTTAATATTCTCCAGGTATGCTACGAAGGGAAGTCTATCCAAGGCAATTGATGACTTTGAGCTGGCCTTGGAGGGCTGCCCAACCCACAGGAACGCAAAGAAGTACCTGTGCCAGACTTTAGTGGAGCGAGGCGGCCAGTGAGTGTCTCCACACAATATATTCCATCAACTGTTTCTGAGTCTTGTCAAGGACTTGTTTTGATAGTTGTGAAAAGTGTGTCCATTTGGAGAGATGGTTTAAGGGGTTTCCTGTCGTGTGCTAGGCTTGAGGAAGAGGACAAGCTTGTTACCGCCGAGGTCCTGTACAGGAGAGCCACCGCTTTAGATCAGACCTTCCAGGAGGCTGCTGAAGCACTGGAGAAACTGCAGCTGCGCATCCAGGTGAGTGAACAAGAGCAGGTTTCCCTTTTAAACGGATTAAGGTCAGGTTTTCCTCTAAGCAATATAAAGCAGGTTTCCCTTTTAGGTGGACTAAGACCAGGTTTCCGGTTTTAAACCGAATAAGAGCAGGTTTTCCTCTCAAGTGGAATGAGTCCTCTCACTTCATATATGCGTGTGGATTTCAGTTACTGACCATTACAGTAACCGTGGAAGTCAACGGGACTTTGAACTAAGATGCCCGATTACTGTGATTGTCCTGCAGTATTAAGATGTTTTTATGTTATGATGTTTGTATGTATGGAACTGCTACCCATTTAACAATGTCATTATTGATACCCCATCTGGGATGGCATGTTTATGGTATATACACATCATTATTCAGTGTTTCCCAGTGAGCTAATTGGAACGGAACCATGCAAAAGTGCATTGGGTACGTGCAGCTGGATAGGGCCTGAAAGCCATGTCTCACATGCTGAGGTCTCTTGTCGCTAATGGGCCTGCCTCTTGTCATACTGATGAAGTGTTTTGTTGTGTATGTGTCTCTGTGATCTGGGACCTTGCTCCTTGACTGCACTGGTTTTCTGTGCTCGGCGCCTCCCTGACTGCTTGTGCGACTGAAAACAAATTGGAACCGTACTGAAAATGGTTTGTATTCTGAACCTGGTCTTCATGTGGTAAATATGTCTTTTTTTTTTTATCCCTTGAATAAACACAAACGATACTTTTCACTGCTTTAACATTCGGATTCTAATATGGTAAATCTGCGTGTATGTGTGTGTGTTTCTGAACGTGTGTTGCTTGCGGTTGTGTGTGCGCGTGTGTTTCTGTCTATCTGGGGTTGGTGTCCTTCATGCTTTTAACGATGAAACGCAAAACTGTGCACTCAATGTTTGATTGCTGCTTTCCCGTTTTTAATGTGGCTAACCATTTTTACGTGGTTATCACATGCTCCAATCCAATGCCAATGATCCTCAATCGGAACATGTGAAATTGCCCTTTCACTCTGATAATCGACTGCATTAAAGAGATCCCTGAAACTGAAAGAAGAGGAGGAGGCGGCAAAGGAAGAGAAAAAATCGAAAGACGTGGAGACGAGTGCAGAAAAATTGCGTAAGATCTTAAAAGAAGAGAAAAGGTAAATAGGCATGCAGAGCCCAGCCGGCGAAGGGCCACAACACTCCCTCGCTCGGTGTTCAATGTCTCGGTGTGTGTGTGCTTTCCTGTTGGACTGCTGTTTTGAATGTAAAAGCGCTGGTCAGTAAGACGTGTTGAAGTTTGACTTCTGAGGTAGGTCAACGCATATTTCCAGCTTGTTAATATCAAATAGAAATAGATGTAATTGATTTTTGCCCCCAGTTTTTTTAAATTGGAAATTGATGATTTGGCAGATAATTCAATCTACAGTAAGATCTACTTTAACCATTGCAAGACAGTAAAGCATGAAAGTGGTTATGTTAGATCAAAACAGATGTTACCATGTGTATTTGGTTTTCCAGTTATTGCTATAAGCTTTACAGTAGTTTTTTCCAAATTACTTTATGAAAAAGTATTGATTATTAAGACATGTAATGGTATATGATTAAAATGATTTGATTATAGATCTTACTGGGTATTCCCAGAAAGAGCACCAGTTGGGCAGCTACTCAGTCACCTTTGATGTTGGCGTACCCAGAGCAGATTACAGAAATTTGATGAATAGTTTTTGCCAAGAATTTGATGAGCTTGAAAATGATGTGATATGCGCCTCTAGATGTTTTTCAAAATTGGTGTTTCAAAATGGGACTGTTGAAACTTTATGAAAATTGTATTCAACCTTTTCCCATTTTAGAATGAAAAGGAAAAGGAGGAGATCATCCTCCTCATCCTCAACTTCCAGTAGCACTTCCTCGTCCTCGTCCTCGTCCTCTTCCTCGTCCTCTTCTTCCTCCTCCGCTTGCCACAGGAAGTCTAAGAAGAGGAGGCGCAAACGCAGGCGATCCTCACACCGCTGTAAGAAACGTGATCGTAGGGTCTCCTCTCGTGACGACAGGAGTGTTGGTAGTAAGGAGGAGTGGTACCCTGCCCCAGCAAACACCTCCGCTTCCTTCCTTAGCCACAAACAGGAGATGCTGAAACTGCTGGGGCAGCAGGAAAGGTCAGAGGATAGCAGTAGGTCACAGGCCAAGGGTCGAAGGTTGTGCCCGTCGGTCTCCTCGTCTTCGGTCGAAATCCTGGACGACAGTCGAGGTAGGTTTGAAGACGACCCTTTCACCAGTGGGCCCCAGGAGCCTGAGGGCAGCAGGGACGGGTGTGGGGACAGGTCTTTCGATTCTCCTCGGGGCCGAGATATCCGGCTCAGCGAGAGGAGGCTCAGCGGTAGGGAGAAGGAGGAGGCTGGGCTGTGCAGGCGGGCCGAGGAGGAAGGGAGGCACAGGAAGTGTTCCTCTTCCTCCACCGGCTCGGAGTACTCCCGCCGATCGGAGCGGCCCGCCAAAGAGTGCTCCTCCGCGAGCCGCAGGGGGTCCGATTGCAGCAGGTACAATCACCTCTCTGCTTCTGATACGAAAGTGGAGAGTAGAGCCGTGCGAACGTCGGGAGGAAAGGAGGACCGTTTCTCTAGTGGTCGGTCGCGTAATGGTCAGGGATCATCGGAGGGGAGTTTGAAAAAAGATCTGCCGACAAACCTCCTCACTATCTTCAGCCAGATAGCACAATTTGAAAAGGAGAAAGTCATCAAGCCGAAATGAAAGTGAATACGGTTTACCTTCAGGAGCGGCTGCGTTGCACCTCCACTGTGTATCGTCTTAACGCCGGGAAATGAGCAGTGTTTGGCCTGTATTATTTTAACACTATAGTATGTTCTGGGGTTGATTACAAAGGCTTATTTGCAGTTTGCAGATAGGCAGTCCTGATTTGGTGAAGAATGCAATCCGCTTAAATACTGTTATTTTGTGTTTGAAACACTGCCTTAACCCCCTGGTGCAGTTTGTGTTTGTACATAAGGACACGCTGTTGGAATATTGAACCAAACGGATAAATGTGTTGAAAAGTCTGTGAGAAAGAAGGTTGTTATATCGTACTGAAACCTTTTTACTAGAGCTTGACCGGTACCTAATTTTTGGGGGCTGATACCGATTTTGGTTTGTCCTGGTCTGCTGATATATAGACCGATATTTTGCACTCAAACAATTTCTCATCACTCAACTTACGTTTTATATTTTCAATACCTTGAACATGAACTTCTACATTCTCTCAAAAATCCTTTACATTTTAAAAATGAATTTAATTTCAAAATGAATGATCAAATAAGTATATTGTAACTTAAAATCACACAATGAATTAACAGACTACACTCAAATCAAGTCTATATTAAAAAAACATACATGCATAAATGATTGGAAAACAGACACCATAAACGCAGATACTGATAGGTTTTATAAAGCCAAATATTGGCCGATATATCGGCGAGAACAATTAGTTGCTGAGCTCTATTTTTTACCATTCATGTGCTATCAAAATAATTACAACAGTCAAGCTACATGTGTCAGCCAAATGTGTTTCCAATCCTTGCTGTCAGTTGTAGCAGTAGTCATTAGTGAAATATTAATGGCCTACACATTTTCTTTTTGTTTTTGTATGAAGAGGAACTTAATAAAAAATGTAAAAATCTCAGTATGCAGTATGCAGAAACGTGCCAAGCGATGTCTTATTTTCCAAATGTTGGTAATTTTCCAAATTAGGTTTGAACAGTGGCTTCTTATCAAGTAAAAATTAACAGAAAATCTGTATATCTTCATATCGCCTAATAAAATGCACCAAATGTTCAAACTATTTGGTTGTCACATGTATTTTTTCAAAGGCATTAACAGGTAGAGGAGTGTCAGGTGACAGCTGCAGGTAGGTGATATGAGTTTAAGGGCTCAGGTGAGGCTGGCCAGACTATAATGGAGATCCACAGGTGTGCAAGTATACTGGATAAAGCCTGCACCTGTACAGACTGCAGTAAAGTTTTACCAATGTATGTTGTTTAATACAGTAGATGCTACTGAATTGGTGGATGTGTGACTAGGTTTTTGGTCAGGGCCTGACTTATAATATATGCCATTTACTTATTTATTTAATTCCCCCCCTTCCCCAATTTGGAGTGCCCAATTTGTGTGTTTGTGCTCAATGCTGCAGCCTCATCTGTCCATTTGTGAATGCCAGCACTGGCTCTCTGAAACAGGTGATGTCAGCTGTTGCTTCATTTCACTCCCCCACCAGTTAAGCTCGCAGACATCGAGTCTGAGGAGGACACTTCATGAGCAGCTTCGTGCAGGCAGATTGTCGGCACCCGATTGACCAGAGGGGGGTGCTGGTGCATGATGAGGACGTTAAAAGTAGTTTGTAACGTTGGTCATATCTCAAAATTATAGAAAATATTTAAGTTCGCTTAGCTCTTACCATCTGGCTCCAGAAGCGTTCTCTCGTTTCACATCCAACTGGATTCATGTCTTGGATACAAATAAATTGAAAACAGGAAATGATGTGATTACTCTCCATTAAAAGCCTTTTGGCAGCATATTTTCACATCTTTGTGATGTAATGAGACCGTTCAGTTATTCTTTCAATGTGAGAGAGTTTAATAATTTTGGGACTTAAGTGCATTTGTTCATACCTATTGAGTTTTTTTTCAAAGTCTCCATTTAGCTGCTTGTCACGTAGGGGAATATTCTCGTCTTGTAAAATGCATGTCACAGAACTGGAAAGGTAATATATGGTAAGGGGTATTATCGTCACGTCAAAACCACCACCTCGCCTTGAAGGCAATGTAACAGCTAATGCAAATGATAACCTCTAAAAAGACACGCCCAAAGTATTTCCCTGTTGGTTAAGGATCTCTTTGTATATGATTATCCTTCCTGTTGAACACAAATCTTCCTTTTTACATAAGCCCTAGGCTGAAGCACGTCTGACTTTTTGTATTTCTATAACTAACGATACTTTAACATGAAAATAACTAACTTTAAAGATGTCAGCAACTTATAAAAAATGAAACAAATACTTGACGGAGAAGCTAACATGTAGATTCTGCCCTTATTCGTTTTCTTCTTGCAGTGTTCCACTTCAAAAAAAATCAAAACACGCACAAATTGCACAAATACAATTGGATTAAATATTCAAATTTGCATGGATGATAAATGATATACTATTCGAATACAAACAAATTACATTATGGGTTGCATTGGCACACAATTCATGCATGTTGTAAAATCTCAAATTCAGGGTGCAGTTTTTGCATTATGTGGATGGAGGGAAATACTGGGGAATTCATTGGGATTTATTTCCCGATCGGCACTCTGGTTGCAGTTTGTCTTATTTGAAGAAATACAGCCGTCAGCAGCCCGCGTTGCATTGTTCCTGGGTGCGGCTTTAACGGTTGACTGGATTTGCTGTAGCCTGAACTCTTATCTTTACTATCTTTATTCATGTTTATTTTAATTGTCACGTTTTATTTTCTATATATATATATTTTAAAAAAATATATATACACTACCGGTCAAAGTTTGAGTACACCTGCTGGAAACTAGGTTTATCTCATAATTGACAATGCTTTACACCGTATACATTTCTGTAAATACTTTAAAATGACAAAAAACACATGTAACAATGAACAAAATGAACATCAAAGAAATGTTCAAGAAAATTATATTGAAAATTGAATCTTGGATTCCTCAAAATAGCCACCCTTTGCCGTGATAACAGCCTCACAAACACGGGCCATTCGGTTAATAAGTTTCAGCAGGAAATCACCCGTCTTCCCAGCTCTCCTGCAGCAATTCCCAGAGAAACTTGTGGGTTGCTTTGCTTTGACTCTTCTGTCCAGTTTGTCGCATACAATTTCTATGGGATTGAGGTCTGGACACTGGGCAGGCCAGGTCATCAGTTTGAGTTGTCCTTCATGTTCCTCCTTCACCAGGTAGTTCTTGCACAACTTCAAGGTGTGTTTCGGGTCGTTATCTTGGTGAAGAATGAAGGAGTGCCCGATTAGCCATAGTCCAGATGGAAGGTGTACTCAAACTTTTGACCGGTAGTGTATATACAGTGGGGAGAACAAGTATTTGATACACTGCCGATTTTGCAGGTTTTCCCACTTACAAAGAATGTAGAGGTCTGTAATTTTTATCATAGGTACACTTCAACTGTGAGAGACAGAATCTAAAACAAAAATCCAGAAAATCACATTGTATGATTTTTAAGTAATTAATTTGCATTTTATTGCATGAAATAAGTATTTGATACATCAGAAAAACAGAACTTAATATTTGGTACAGAAACCTTTGTTTGCAATTACAGAGATCAGACGTTTCCTGTAGTTCTTGACCAGGTTTGCACACACTGCAGCAGGGATTTTGGCCCACTTCTCCATACAGATCTTCTCCAGATCCTTCTGGTTTCGGGGCTGTCGCTGGGCAACACGGACTTTCAGCTCCCTCCAAAGATTTTCTATTGGGTTAAGGTCTGGAGACTGGCCAGGCCACTCCAGGACCTTGAGATGCTTCTACGGAGCCACTCCTTAGTTGCCCTGGCTGTGTGTTCGGGGTCGTTGTCATGCTGGAAGACCCAGCCACGACCCATCTTCAATGCTCTTATTGAGGGAAGGAGGTTGTTGGCCAAGATCTCGCGATACATGGCCCCATCCATCCTCCCCTCAATACGGTGCATTCGTCCTGTCCCCTTTGCAGAAAAGCATCCCCAAAGAATGATGTTTCCACCTCCATGCTTCACGGTTGGGATGGTGTTCTTGGGGTTGTACTCATCCTTCTTCTTCCTCCAAACACGGCGAGTGGAGTTTATACCAAAAAGCTCTATTTTGGTCTCATCAGACCACATGACCTTCTCCCATTCCTCCTCTGGATCATCCAGATGGTCATTGGCAAACCTCAGACGGGCCTGGACATGCGCTGGCTTGAGCAGGGGACCTTGCGTGCGCTGCAGGATTTTAATCCATGACGGCGTAGTGTGTTACTAATGGTTTTCTTTGAGACTGTGGTCCCAGCTCTCTTCAGGTCATTGACCAGGTCCTGCCGTGTAGTTCTGGGCTGATCCCTCACCTTTCTCATGATCATTGATGCCCCACGAGGTGAGATCTTGCATGGAGCCCCAGACCGAGGGAGATTGACCGTCATCTTAAACTTCTTCCATTTTCTAATAATTGCGCCAACAGTTGTTGCCTTCTCACCAAGCTGCTTGCCTATTGTCCTGTAGCCCATCCCAGCCTTGTGCAGGTCTACAATTTTGTCCCTGATGTCCTTCGACAGCTCTTTGGTCTTGCCCATTGTGGAGAGGTTGGAGTCTGATTGATTGAGTGTGTGGAGAGGTGTCTTTTATACAGGTAACGAGTTCAAACAGGTGCAGTTAATACAGGTAATGAGTGGAGAATAGGAGGGCTTCTTAAAGAAAAACTAACAGGTCTGTGAGAGCCGGAATTCTTACTGGTTGGTAGGTGATCAAATACTTATTTCATGCAATAAAATGCAAATTAATTATTTAAAAATCATACAATGTGATTTTCTGGATTTTTGTTTTAGATTCCGTCTCTCACAGTTGAAGTGTACCTATGATAAAAATTACAGACCTCTACATGCTTTGTAAGTGGGAAAACCTGCAAAATCGGCAGTGTATCAAATACTTGTTCTCCCCACTGTATATATATATATTGTGGCATCCCAAGGGGCAGGACAAGGAAATGGCGGCCTACCTCTCATTTTTGGGAGCCACTGGAGAGGAAAAAACTATATTTCCCAGCAGCCCGCAGTCCCACACCTGAACAAAGTCAAGCGATTGGGACTACAGACAGCTGAAGGCCATTTGGAGGCCAATTTAAAGGACTAACTCCTGTGACACTGGGAGGGAGTAGGTTGGTGGTTTTGGGATTGCTGATAGTGTTTTGGAATTGGATTGTTTTGAGGACCCTGCTTGTGTATCGGCTTTTGGACTGGATTGAGGAGCTGGATTGGACTTGGACTACGAATCACGGATAATGACATAAAGATAAGGATTGTGACTGTGTTTGAATTCCCCCAAAGACCCCACCCTTTTTGTGTTTGTCAGAATTTAACTGCCCTCTAAGCCCTTTGCAAAGGTCTGTGAGTGTCGCCCAACCCCAAGGGACACCACAATACTTACCTATACTTATTTGTGAAGGTCTGGATCATGGGTGCAACAATGAAGCTGCTCAAGTTTGGCTACACCCTTTGCCCGGCCTCCCTCAAGGTCAAAACATGGTTGATAACATGGTCAACCAAAATTGTCCTAATTCCATTTGTTAGGGGAGTTTACCTCTGGCCCCTGTGGTTTACCTGTGCTAAATGATTACTGATTGAATAGTTTAGGCAAGTATTGTTTGCCCCTTTGAGGACTGAGTATGGTCAATTGATAAATTGTTTAGCATTTTGAATGGTAGTGCTTTTCACGTGAACACAAGAGTTTTTATTGATGAAGATTGTGCTTAATGAGGAGAAATGTGTTTTGGGTTTTGCAAAAAGTAAATTTAATAATGCAATTTGTGTAAAAACAAGCGAAATGTGCTTATAGTTTTGCAGAAAGTGTTTTTTTAATTGATACATAGGCTTTAGGTTTTGATAATTGGGTCTATAACTGACTTGATTTAAAAACACAAGAAGTTTTTGTTACTTTTCATTACTATTAATGCTTCTTTGTGTTTACTTCAATGCTATATAGTGTTTTTTCAACCAAATAAACATTTACTGCTTAGATAAATGACTTTAATTTTACATTTTTCACAGTGGCCTAAGACCTTTGCACAGTACTGTGTGTACATATATATAGGCTATATATATATATATATATATAGTGCAGATGTTGCCAGTCTGCCTGTGTGCATCCACATGAGTAATTATGAACTCCTCACAAGTTACCTGGGACAGGTTAAAGGGCATTACCATGGCTGGATCAATTACGTACACCCAGTCAAAACCCCCTACTTTTAAACTAAGTACAATTATTCATGGATTTGATATGAGATTCATTAATTTAGGTTTAGTAGTGTTGTCGGGTTGTGTGCCATGTTCAAGTTAAATTTTTTCAGTTATATGTATAAATATACAATGATTCTTACACACGCCAGCCAATGAAGGCAGCAAATGAAGAGTGAGCTCCTGTAACTTTAAAGGGACTTTGGTAACACATATCATGTAGCAGATGCTCTTTTCCAGCTAACATCTCCACATACAATCAATTTATACAGCTGGATATTTTACTGAAGCAATTCAGGTTAAGTACCTTGCTCAAGGGTACAACAGCAGTGTCCCACCTGGGAATTTAACCTGAAAACTTTGCGTTAAAAAACCCAGTTCCCTAACCATTATACTACACTACCACCATTATATGTATTGAACCAATATGTTTACAATAGTGGGTGTTTGTCCCTTCCCCTTGAAATGATCCTGTTTACTAATGAGGGGCTACTCACTGGCCATGGATTAGGAGCGCCTTCCCCCTCTTCACTGTAAAGCACTTTGAGATCAAGAGATGAAAGGTGCTATATAATAAAGCGCAATCCAATACTCCCTGTTTACACACGCACAGTAACTGAGGGCAAAACCTTGTGTCCCCTCTGCTCTGGGGTAAGCTATTTCACGTCACATTTTATAATCTAATAAGTGGAAACGTCACTTGACTTCAGAAAGGGCTGCATTTTCCTCTCTCGTCCCCAGTGGCTTATTAGCAGCTTAAATGTAATGTGTTCATCCATCACTATAGGACTCTCTGTCAAAATATATGTGTTTAGAATTGATCTTGTTAAAGGGGATTGCTTCTAATTTATTAAAGCTATTTTTCTTAAGCATATTCCATGACTTCATGTGGCTTATCCTCATGTGGCTTCCATAACATTATGTATTAAACGCTCCTCATGTCATTCACTGTGTATGCTAAAGAGTGTATGTATGGATATGTATTTCATAAAGATATGTAGTTCTTTTTGAACACCCATGTAGCATACACTTGTTGCATGCATTGTTGAAGACTGTTTGAACATTTTAATTTTGAAATTTTCCTTTTCAAAGGAAAGTGGGATCTCACCATCTTGTTTTCTGCCATTAGCACTGGGGGTGGGATTAGTTTTATTATTCTCCTGGAAGGTGTGTTATAAGGTATGGTCAGGATCAGTAGTTGCTACCTAGCCTGCAATCTTTTCTGCACCTCATATTAACTTCTAGATAATTTTCTATATATTCCAAAGAAATGACAAAACCTTAACTAAACATCGAACAAAAAGTTCGGAAATTTGTGTTTGGTAGATTATTTCTCTGTTCTAACAATGCTTCTTGGCAATAAAGCTGGTGTTCTGCAAAAGCAAGTTGGGGCATTATTTGGAGTGAGCCCTAGTACCATCTCCAAACTGAAGGCCTCTCTTCCTAATTCTTCTATAGTTCCTAATATTCTGTAATGAATAAGTGTTGGAGACAGAACTGCAGGAATGCTCATTGTTAATGCTGCTACTCCATTATTGTTCATTATTGTTATTGGTAATGTTATTGGCTGTTATATGTCTTGTGATGCTTATAATAAATTAACATGTTGATAACGCATAACCAGTCTTTCTGAATACTCTCTGTGCATTACTGATTGTGATGGTAGTCATGAGGTGTCGCTCCGGGATGCGTTCCTCTAGGATAGATGAGTATAACAGTATACCCACTACAAAAAAGTAGACTACACCACTGGACTGAATACAATGACTAAAATAGTAATATCAGTTAGCTAACATCACAAACAATAATAACACGTTTTTAACACGTTAGTCCTCATCGTGAGGTATTTTCATGAACACAAACGTGCTGATTACTGCCCTTGGCTGTTTGGGAACAATATGACCTGCAGGTACTGAATTATTCTGTAGAGGGCAGTACAACACAAACGTGCTGGTTGCTGCTCTCGGCTGTTTGGGAACAATATTACCTGCAGGTCTGAATTATCCTGTAGAGGGCAGTATAACACAAATTCTGCATTCTATTTTTTGAACGTATAGCATTTGTATCCACTCTCCTCCCCCACATCATTACGTTTCACTATACTAATTAAAGAGCTTTACCTTGGCTCAGAGAGACAGTTGTGTTTTGTACAGAAACTCAGTCACAGCAGTGTAAGCAGGCATTATGCCAGAAGACACAAAATCCACACAAATTAAAACAGAATTCCACCCACTGTTTTATAATGCCAGCCTCTGAGTGCAGGTAAAAGCAACTCTCCCCATGCCACTGCCGATGCTGGCAATGAACTCTCCAAACAAAGCGCACACAAGCCTTTTCAGCGCATCGCCAGAGAGAGTGTATTTATTGCCTTCCACAGCAGCTCTTGTTATTTCATATTGACCCTTTAATGCACAGCTTTCAATAAACTGAAATCTTGGGCTAACACGTTATGTGAGTATGAAGCTGAAAGGTTGTTTCTGTTTTGTTTTGGATCCATACAACTAACCATTTTCCACTAGTTTGAATGCTGTTTGGGGCATCATTTTGGGTGACATCATCCTCCCTCATTGTGTTAGAGTACTTTTCCCAAGATCCAAGACTGCACCCTGTGGAATATGTATCCCTCCTTCACAACCAATATTAATGTTTTTCTGTTTCATTTACAGGGGACATTTTATTTGATTAAATGAGTCTACCAAAAAATGTTGCTGTGTTGCATCTGTCCACCTTAATTTGTGTTTAATTAGTTCCTGGACTAGAAGGGAAGAACTTTCTCAAAAAGTCTGGATAACTCAGAGACTGAGACCTGGACGTGTCCTTAACTTTGACTGATAAATGAGTCATTTTTATTCTTCATAAAAACATTTTGATTAGTTGTTTTTGGTGATCGTTGAAATTGCAAAATTGGGGCCTCCCGCGTGGTCCAGTGGTTACAACGTTCGACACCGGCCACGGATTCACCGTCCCGCGAGAGTTGGCTCTGGCTGGGAGTGCCACTAGGGGCGGCGATTGGCTGTCCACCCCAGGGAGGGGGGAGGGAAGCCAACAGGACGTTCGCTGCGCATAAGAGTGGCCCTGTAGTACCGGGTTACGATCGACGGCCTGGCGAGTGCCGTCTCAGAGGAGACGATGCTACACCTTCGTCACTACCAGTCGCAGGACTACAGCAGCAAACTCACATTACTAGGGGGGGGATTGGCTACTAAATTGGGAGAAAATCTTTATAAATAAATATAAATAAAAATAAATTCCAAAATTGTTGCTGGTGAAGGTTTTATTGGCTACACAATTGCCTACCCATTTTGATCCCCCAGGTCGTCACTGCAAATTTGTTCTCAGTTGATCTAATTGGCTAAATAAAGGTCAAATAAATCAAAAGATAAACTCTTTTACTCTTACATTACTCTATCTGTGAGTGAGTAAAAGTGCATTTTGTAACTATAAATACTGAAAGAAAACAAAGTAAATTGTTAACTGAATCCAGGCCTTCGTGCTGGATCTACAAAGATCCACTTACTCTTATTAGAGGTTTAAACAAAACAAAATTTGAAAACCCCTGACCCCCTTTTTTTCAGCAAGTAGAAATGACCACCTACCCTTTCCCAGGAGTCAGCTGTTTCTGGCATCACACCACCTTCCCATCTCCACCTTTATTTTATATTCAGAATTTTGTCACCGATGTCCAGTATGAGGGTCAGCAACCTTGTCCTAATGACCAAGTCCGATCCCGCCCCCAGACTCCAAGCCCAAGATGAAACATATCCAACCATCCCACATGTCTTAATAAAACCCTTTTGTTTTAAATACATACTGCATGTTCTATGGACATTGCTTACTGCAGAATATACCCTAGTGTGACTGCAAGCTTGCACCATTATATATTCTTTGGTGTGACTGAACACTGACACCCTTATATACCCTGGTGTGACCGAACACTGACACCCTTATATAGCCCGATGTGACTGAACACTGACACCCTTATATACCCTGGTGTGACTGAACACTGACACCCTTATATAGCCCGATGTGACTGAACACTGACACCCTTATATACCCTGGTGTGACCTGAACACTGACACCCTTATATAGCCCGATGTGACTGAACACTGACACCCTTATATACCCTGGTGTGACTGAACACTGACACCCTTATATAGCCCGATGTATATAGCCCGATGTGATGAACATTGACACACTGACTTATATACCCTGGTGTGACTGAACACTGACACCCTTATATACCCTGGTGTGACCGAACACTGGCACCCTTATATAGCCCGATGTGACTGAACACTGACACCCTTATATACCCTGGTGTGACCGAACACTGACACCCTTATATAGCCCGATGTGACTGAACACTGACACCCTTACTATATACCCTGGTGTGACTGAACACTGACACCCTTATATACCCTGGTGTGACTGAACACTGACACCCTTATATACCCTGGTGTGACTGAACACTGACACCCTTATATACCCTGGTGTGACTGAACACTGACACCCTTATATACCCTGGTGTGACTGAACACTGACACCCTTATATAGCCCGATGTGACTGAACACTGACACCCTTATATACCCTGGTGTGACTGAACACTGACACCCTTATATACCCTGGTGTGACTGAACACTGACACCTGACTTATATAGCCCGATGTGACTGAACACTGACACCCTTATATACCCTGGTGTGACCGAACACTGACACCCTTATATAGCCCGATGTGACTGAACACTGACACCCTTATATATACCCTGGTGTGACTGAACATTGACACCCTTATATATTCTCTGGTGTGACTGAACACTGACACCCTTATATATACCCTGGTGTGACTGAACGCTGACACCCTTATATACCCTGGTGTGACTGAACGCTGACACCCTTACTATATATCCTGGTATGACTGAACACTGGCCCAGTGAATGAGATGACCCACCCAGACAATTCAAAAGATCTGTGAATCTATTAATCTGCAGAGACTTTATCTCCAGAGGAAGCTAAACTCTGGACTATTGGGTAGGCAGAAATAAGCCCGGCAACTGGAAGACCATCAGACTATGTTTTAATTTTTATTGGTGGAGTGCCACTTTAAGAAGACGCGAGACGAATGTGATGCACCGAAGGCCCTCCACTTTTCATGGAAGGCTTAAAGATGGCCGGAGGCGCAGGCGGCAGTGGTAGGCTTCACTGCGTTTGATGAAAGTGCAGTTTTTTTTTTACAGGTTGAAATCACGTATTCACTTTCTCCCACATTATGATGGAAAACTGGTACCATCTTTCATGAGATGGCCTTGGCTTTATGAAGCCATTCTTCAATGGAAAGAGCAAAGGGCTGAACACGCTGAAAGAGATGACCAATTTCAAATGCAAGCCAGAAAAAAGACCTATCTTTCGGCTTAAAAAAGGTCACGTATTGGATTCTCAGAGCATGACCACATGATGGGCAGAGAGTGAAGTAAAAGTCAAATTTGACAGGTAGCTTTCAATTCCTGGTTAATTAGTGGAAGGGGCTCTCTAACCCCCCAGTAAAAAGAATACATTACTTCCAGTTGAACTGTTCAAAGTGTCTACGGACAACCACTTTTTTTGTAAAGATGTGGAAAGTAGAAATATTCTATAACTTCCCAGTTCTCATTGTGTCCTGGTCCTTGTTTTAATACCTGTTTCATTAAATATACTGGATCAATATAATTTCTCACCACAAACATGAGTTTGGCATGCTGTATAATTTCATTGAATATACAGAGAACTTACATCCGTTTGGCACAGCTTTTACAAATGACACTCTGCACTGTCGTCAGACACGTGCTATCATCGGTGCGTAGTGAGATTTGTACATTTACTGAGCAATTTCAGGGATAATACCATGAAAATCAGGATCTTAGATCCCTCCTGGGGTTCCAGGTTAGGGATGTAATTCGATTATAAACAAGGATTCAAACTATACAGGGCATCCATGATGCATCATGCAACACTCAAACACACGCAGACTGTTTTATTTCGATTTTTAATCCATCCATTATCTAAGCCGCTTATTCCTGGTAGGGTTTTTACCTTTTCCCCCCAATTTGGAATACAGTCACATTTGTAGGCTCATCCCATGTCGGCAAGGTCCTCCAGAAATTCAAGAGAGAGCAGACTGTTTTATTTGACCTTTATTTAACCAGGTAGGTCACCTGAGAACTCAATTCTCTTCTGCAGTGATGACCTGGGGAATTAAAGTGGGCAGAGAATGCAAGGAATTGTGTAGCCAATCAGACGTGGAAAGGGGGGTGATTAGGTTGGATTGTGCAGCCAATCAGATGTAGGAGATGATTAGGTTGCCAGGTGTAGAGTGTCCGGGTCCTCTGAAATGCAAACAGCCCAATGTCCCTTCTCTGCACCCTACAGTCAGCCAGCTGAGCTGCACAGTCACTGCACTGGAGGACAGCAGCTGCTCGGCCATCCAGAGGAGGCGCTGTTGAGCAATGATGAGGGGAATAAAATAATGTGGCAAAAGTCAAATGCAGAAAAGTGGAGAAGCTGCTTTCTGTTTTTATGCTCCTACACTATGGAATACACCAATAGAAATCAGACAGACTCTGTCAACAGATTTAAAAGACCCCTCAGAACATGTTTACTCTGGCTTTTGTAGTGTAATGGTTAGGGAGCTGGGCTTGTAATTCAGAGGTTGCAGGTTCAGTTTCCCAGGTGGGGCACTGCTATTGTACCCTTGAGCAGGTACTTAACCTGAATTGCTTCAGTAAAATATCCAGCTGTATAAATGGATTGTATGTAAAGAAATGTAAACTGTATAAGTTGCTCTGTATAAGAGCGTTTGCTAAATGCCTACAATGTAAATGTAATCTTATCAATTCATTCCATTTTCATTGCTGCTTATTGTTATTATTTTTATTTCTTCCATTGTTTTTAATGTTTTATTGATTTTACTTTATTCATTTGTTTTTATAATACCTATTGCAAAGCACTATGCGCTACAATTATTTGTATGAAAGGTGCTATTACAAATAAAAAGTACTATTATTATTATTATTATTATTATTATACCCTGTGGACTGGAACCCTCAGTGAAGCTATGCCCCATTGTGCACCAGTCTCCCAGTCACAGTCGGCACTGGTGAGGTTAGACTTCCTTCCGTTCTGGGATGTGGGGCTCTTCACTGCGCTAATTGCTAATGCTAATGGATAATGCTATGGGCTAATGCTTTAGCTGGATCTGTCATCCAGGGCTCCCCCAAAAATGTTCTATTCTAATGGAAACAGCACTAGGTACAGAGCTGCTGTGGTCAGACCTGGCTACCTTTAACATTAGCATATTCACTTCCTTTCACTTCACATTTTCAGCAATAACAGCACAGCGTGGACCAGTGGAGAAGCCCCCATTGGAACATGCGCCTTGACAAATTAATCAGAAGTTTATTAATGTATTATTATATTTATAACTGGTTAATGATTGAAAAAAGATGACAAAGCACACAGCCACGAGACTGTTCTAGATAGATAGTGTACATTCTCAGTGTTTCAAATAACTTAATCATCAGTGGATTAATTTACCATTTTCTTAATGGATGTGAGTATCTCCTGTCAACTTCAGACTTTGGGTCATTTACTGTAAGAAAAAAATGTAAATGTAAAATGCAACTACAGTCTGTAGATAGTGAGAGTTTCAGATGCATGAAGGAGATGCATAGAGCAGATACATGGATGGCCTGGAGAAGATGAAAATCCCAGTAAGGCAGGGGGTCACAACCCTTCTTGGCTCTGACCATAGTAACATTACATTACAGGCATTGAGCAGACACTCTTATCCAGAGTGACTTACACAGTTTGCATTTCTACACATAAAATCAATTTGTACACCTGGATATTTACTGAAGCAATTCAGGTTAAGTAACCTGCTCAAGGGTACAACGGCAGTGCCTCGCCCGGGAATCAAACCTGCACCCTCTGCATTACACGGCCAGTTCCCAGACCAGTATACCAGACCAGTAGTTGCGTGGTTGAGTTCTATGGGAAAGTCTTGCTGCTTCTACCCCCCCCCCCATTTTGGGGTTTATTTAACATTTTCAAAAGATTGTTGTGTTCGGGGAAAATATTTTGGTCGTATCGGCACACATCTACATTAAATATTTTACCTTAGATTAAGTATTTTTTGTAAACATACTAAAGTGACCAAAAAATCTGACAGCCAGTATGTAAACCTTTGCACACATGCAATACATGCATACATATATACATACACAGTCACATACATAATTACATCTGGATTAACAAAATGTTTCCTCGTTATTTGTACTGTTGATTCAAGATAAACAGTGTCATAAATCCTTACATTTTTTCAGCGCATTGTTTTTTTAATATATTACAAGATGTCCTCCACATTCAGCAGACAAATGGTTTGTGATTTGGCCTCATTTCTAACTGGCTTAGATAATTTTTCCTCTGTGTTCTTGTCTGCCTCGCTGTGTGGCAATAAGCTCCTTTAGATGGATATCTCTCCCATGTCGAGCTTTTCCATGGTATCTCTGTACCGAGAGAAACTGCAGGGATACACGCTGCAAGGCAAAAGGAAACGTATGTAAATGTATATTCAAATACATTTGAATATACATATATCAAAAAGTCTGCAAATTCCATTAAGCTTGTAAACTAGAAAAGATTTGGGTTAATTTAGTAAACACAGGGTCACAGCGTTTACAACAGAGGTATAGAAATATATAGAGATGTGGGGGGAAAATTCAACAGAGTAGAATTTCTGAAAAACGCTGACTCTGTCGGCTCCAGCCCTGCCTTGGCTAAATCCAGTGGAGAGATATGAAGACTTTCTAATTTGCTTTCCCCCCCATTTTAATAATAGCTGTGCATAAGTAATTTATGAAAGGCCAACCAGGCAGTGGGCAACGGAAAATTAAACTCATTTTATCTGAAAGCAGGTGAATTTCTATTTATCATTAGCATGCATAGAATTTGCACAATGTTATTTCTGCTACTGATGGAATGTAACCAAATAATATATGAGTTTTTTGCTTATGCACGAGTGAAATTCTTAGATAAAAGTGCCGGCCTTTTGCAATTTTCTGCAAACGGAAACTAATTCTGGGAAGCTTCTTATAACAGGAGAGATTCATTTGGTTTGCATGAAAGACTGACATAAGTGACATTAGAATTTCTCCAACAGATTTGATGAGATGTGCTGTATTCTGCAATATCATTAGTGAATTCCTCCAGCCCCAGCCCCCTAATGTAATCGCTTAAAGATTTCATGCCTCCTATTAAAGAACCATCAAAA
Organism: Aldrovandia affinis; assembly: GCA_029706075.1. Taxonomy (NCBI): domain Eukaryota; kingdom Metazoa; phylum Chordata; class Actinopteri; order Notacanthiformes; family Halosauridae; genus Aldrovandia; species Aldrovandia affinis. The sequence goes on from JAINUG010000001.1 coordinate 12,407,544, forward strand.
GGTAATTAATTTATCCAGTGTCAAAGCTTAGACACTTCTGAAGATGTTTTGTGAGACCAGGCCAGATGATACATTTGAAATGTGTGTGCTAACAGGGAAAGAAGAATCATAGCGGTCTGGAAACAACACTTCCGTTAACAAGCTGATTACATTTATTCACGACCCTATTGTTTCTGCATCATTGAAATAGAAGTGATGAATCTTACCATGTTTTACTTGGTTAACAAATGTATGCCTTTACGTACTTTTGTTCCATTTTTGCCAAAAGCCATTATGCTGTCAGAAGTATTTAAAATGAATTGTTGTTTTTCTCTTTCTAAATAAGGTCATTATTTCACATGTTCTGAATCAGCAAGCCATTTCTGCAGATTTGGTTTCAGTGGAGATGTTTAGACTTACATTGCCGTGCATTATGTTGAAGGATGTTTGGAACCCATGTGTACAGCACTGAAACAGCCTCCCAAAATCACACAGGCTTTTAACACAAGCTTTACCATGTTACCATAGGGCCGGCAGTGTAGTGTAATGGTTAGAGAACTAGGCTTGTAACCCAGGGGTTGCTGGTTCGATTCCCAGGTGGAGCACTGCCATTGTACCCTCGAGCAAGGTACTCAACCTGAATTGCTTCAGTTAATATCCAGCTGTATAAATGGATTGTATGTAAAGAAATGTAAACTGTAAGTCGCTCTGGATAAGAGCGTCTGCTAAATGCCTAAAATGTAAAATATAAAATGTACCATGTTAGACTGAGATTCTTTGAAACCTTATTGCAATAATGTAATGTGGTGTACTGCAGTGCACCTAGTGTAAGGTAGTATTGATCTTTGATAGCACATAGAATAGAATGTCTTTCTGTAACTGTTCATCTTGAAAGTGTGAATCTAATATTCTACAACTGACCATTCTGCCAGCAGGCATCCATATGTGTAGACCTGCTGTGTAGAGCAGGACTAGTGGGAGGCTAAAAGAGATCTCAAATATCATATAGAGCATTCAGATTACCTCTGGTCATTTTCCACCCAGTCCTTGTTATTTTAATGCAGGGGACAGATCAAATCTCCCTCATCCAAACGTGTTGTGGAACATGCTCTCAGGCTCAGGTAAGGCACTTGTCATGTTGTTGGTGGTTTAAGTGAAATTATGTTTTTGGCACAAAGAAACTCGCCGGACCTTTCACAATGAATTACTACAAAAGGAATATTAAAGCACACAGTGGAAAACGTAACTGCTCACTGGCACTTTCTACTCAAAGTACCACAAATCTCAAACAGGATGAACACGATACGGAGGGCAACTGCAAACAAAATAACAACAGGGCATTTCTGTGCTGTCATTTTGCAGCTGTTTTGTGTTTGACTTTAAAGCGATGTACCAAATGGCTTCCATTGTAAAGGTCTTTTGATTCATCCAAACTATTTCCAACATGGGAGGGGAATGCACAGCCTGGTGTTCAAGGCTAATGTTCAGAGGCATTACAGTGAACAGCACGGTGAGGCAAGGGTGTTGGTGTCCTTCAGATGCACAATGGATTGTAAACCAGTGAGCCTTGCATTGCATCGTGATCTTAGCTCATTTGAATTAAAATAAATGTGTGAGAAGAGGATACTATAAACAAAACAGATTGTTAAAAACATCTCTCGGTTTTCATGTACATATCAATTAATGAGTTCGAAATGAATGTATACCAATATCATTTGAGTCTGTCTTTCAATAAATTAGAACTTAGTAGTGTTTATATGCATGTGCATCTGTGAGCACATGATTATATGTATTTTTCCGTGTGTGTGTGTGAGTGCTTGTATGTGTATGTGTATGTTTGCGTGTGTGTGTTTGAGTGCATGTGTTTGTGTGTGCGTGCATGTGTGTGTGTGTGTGTGTGTGTGTGCGCGTGCGCATGTGCACAACTGTGGGCACATGATTGTGTGTATGTTTGCGTGTGTGTAAAGCATGTTCTCTTTCTACTTGTTAAATGTGCAACTTTAGCTCGGTCATGACTGTGTAACATTTTCTTTAATGGGGGGAAATATTAATATAAAATGTATTTGAACCCAGGCCCTAAGTAGATTATAAACATTTATTATAGAGTGTTATCATAATATTCAGTGCAGCATATTGCAAACTTCTGTCACCCAGTTTTAGCCGTGCTGCTGAAGATCATAGTTAATTCTGCAGATTTATGGTAATGCAGCTCCAATATCACCCTCAGCATCAGAAATACTAACAAGCTTAGTATAAGCGTTAGCTGAAATGTTATGAGGTTTGAATTTCTGGAACGACTGGACTGCAGTGTAAAATCTAGGTTCAGCAGAAATGAAATGATTCCTGTGCTTAAAAATTAGTACTACTGCATATTTTTTTTTTTGCAAGGAAAGGAGGTCTGCTGGTTGTTGAAAATGCATTGCATATAAAATTCTGGGGAATCAACAATTTTCCACATTGGAGTAATCAGTCGAGTCTTCTCCAACAGTATTGTGCATTAAAAGGTTTATGAAATTGGTTACAGTTAAACCTGAAATAATTGGCTGCTCATTTTTAATCTTGGAATTGCATATATCCCAAATTTAAATTTAGATTACAAGTGACCAAAAAAGAAAGCATTGACTTTGATCTGGTGATACGTTACCAGTCCACACGTTTTTTTTAGTCCAATAAATCAACATTTTCATTCTCTCCAAGGCACAGGTGATGGGTTGGGGAATACTAACACAATATGTACTCCATTTAATTGGAAAAGAAGCATATTGTAAGTAAATGCAGAATTATATTTGCTTTAAAATACTGCTTTAAAAAAGATTTTTTATATGACAAACATGTCCTTTAGGAGGTCTCTGTATGATGCATAATAAAAGAATGAGAAGAACAGATAAATGAATAAAAATAAAGAAATGAAGTAACATCACCTTTTAATGAATATGTGTACAGCACTGGATTTGTAATCTAGTGGGCCTTTCTCATCGGGCTACATCTGACTGTCTGAGAATCACTGAATCATTGAGCAAGCCACTTTCTCAGGAGCTTGAGGGTACTTTCCCACGTTTTAGTCAAGATGGATTTTAGATTACTGGGATTAACCCAAAGGCCATCTTAATTTATCTAAATTGAATTATCCACTGCCTCGATATATGAGCAGTGTACAGTAGTTTACAGGTCTGAGTTTACATAAGCCCTTTGGTGTTCTGAAACACATGCATCTAAAGCAGCAGGATCACTGTTGTGCCATGTTTCCATGGACATCCAGCCTTAACAGCTGACTGACAAACCGCCAGTAACACTGATGTCAACAAGAGCAATGTATTATCAAAGGACAATGAACAATAGCACAGTATACTTTATATACATAAATAAGAATGCACATGCATACATCAGGTATTCTGATAATATGTGCTATATACTCCTTGATACATAACATTGAAAAGCCCGTCAAAAATGTTAACAAATTGGCATAGAAAATAAAATAAAGAGTGTTTGTCTTCAAAATGTGGAAAAGGCCCTATTTGGCAGACAGATGGAGGAGTTGAGGGGCATGTCCACTGTGGGGTTTAATGAAAATGAATAGCCTGGCATTTTTACAGCTTTCCTCTCTTCTGTGGGTCCTAATGATGTTTGTTCAAGTCTCTCCCATTCTACCATTTGTACATGATCAACATTTTTCAAGATTCAAGATAAAATGATCAATATTTTATAGTATTCTTATTTCACATCTAAATAATGTGTAAAGTTCTCCCCAGAAATGAAACGCTCCAGGCCCACGGTCACGTTTTCCAGCATGAACTGTTCTTTCATATCCCTTATACATCCAAAACCACTTTCCCATCCTTTGAATAATAATTCAGCACTAGACAGAATAGTCACTTGTGGCAGGTAACTCAAAAATTTCATTAAAATAAACTCTCAGTATTATCGAAATTATACATTTGGAGCTGTTAGTGCAGCCCACAAAGAGACGAGGACAGCCTCATCTCATTAAAAGAGAAGAAATAGTGGAATTAGCTTGAATCTAATTACAAGCCACACTATCGAATGTAAAAACATGCCTGTTTTTTCACTCTCATTCATTTTGACTAGTAATTAGTTTTGGCCTCTAAAATGCCACCCTTTAATCATCCAAACGCAGATGTGATTTGCAGTGCAATTTAATCTTGCTTTAATGAAGAACTAATGGACGCATTGCAAATTACTTTTTCTGTCGGGAAAAAAAAAATCTATTTCCTGCTTTTGAAAAGATCAAGAGTATCTTTGATAATAGCCAGAGCGGCTCTGGCAGCTCCACTGCACCGAGCAAACAAGCTCTTTTACTCGGCTCACAATTCAATAGAAAGGAGGCTACAATTAGCAACAAAGCAGTGAAAATGCATCGCTACAGCAGAATTGCTTACTGTGGCTCAACCCCCAGCACCCATCGCCTTGTTAGAGCTGGGGCTGGAGTGTCAGGAAGGAACAATGCGCCGTGATAAATTACTCTACCAAAAAAGCTGTACTACTAATTTTCAATTATACCTATAAATGGCCCACAGATTGGAGGAAAATTGGACATGCATGGGGAACAAATACTAATAGATTTTGAGTTTTTTCTCTGTTTGCTTTGCAAAGACAGGGAGAGAGAGAGAGAGAGAGTGAGTGAGAGAGAAAATGAGAGAGTGAGAGAGAATGAGAGAGAGAATGTGTGTGTGTGTGTGTGAGAGAGAATGAGAGAGATAGAGAAAGAGAGAGAGAGTGTGTGTGTGTGTCTGTGTGTGTAAGAGAGAAAGAGAGAGAGAGAATGAGAGCTTCTTCAGAGGGAAAGACAAAACACACTGCCATTTTGCAACAAATTATATTTATAAATGAATATTATTATTTCGAAACTTTTGACTGTTTGAGAAACTTTTGAGTTCTGGAAATTAATCTAATGTCCAGGACATCTCAAATTGTTTTGTACAATGCACTTCCCAGCACGACTGGTTGCTGGATCACACTTTGGAAAATAGCAGAGATAAATATGCAGGATGGATAAGTTCTCATGCACTGAGCATCTTTGGAAGGGAGGATAAATGATTCAGAGGGAGACAAATAGTAAACTGGGTTTAACTTATCCAAACAGAACAGTGGACTAGACCACCAAGACTGGCAATATCACCTGGGCGTACCACACCTCTGCCAATTGCCAGAGTAAGTCTGTACATTAAGGCAAATAGTTCACTATGGGCCTCATTGACTTGATTCTTCTTGTCTTCACTCAGGGCATGATGGGCATCAATCTCTTTACCCCTGAATGGCAGCTCAGTGCACCACTCACTGATCAACTCTCTCAGAAAGCATGAGGTTCCGTTTATGTACCTCTATGCATAAACTGTCCAATGGGTGGCCTTTATTCCTTCCCTGCCTACAAGCCTCGCATGGCAGGCTCATAACCTTATGGTACTATGAGCCTGACCAGGCTGCTCATAACCTTACCTAACCTAACCTGCTCATAACCTTACGGTACTATGAGCCTGACCAGGCTGCTCATAACCTTATGGTAGTATGACCTGAACAGGCTGTTCATAACCTTACGGTACTAAGAAAACTGATCAGGCAGCTTTAAATAACGTTATGGTACTATGAGCCTCCCTAGACTGCTAATAACTTTATGGTATTATGAAACCTGACCAGCCTGCTCATAACATTACTGTACTATGAGCCAGACTAGGCTGCTCATAACCCTACGGTACTATGAGTCTGACCAGGCTGCTCATAACATTACGGTACTATGGGCCTGACCAAGCTGCTCATAACATTACTGTACTATGAGCCTGACTAGGCTGCTCGTAGCCTTACGGTACTATGGGCCTGACCAGGCTACTCATAACCTTACGGTATGAGACGGTGTCTTTAAAAAAATATGTTTATCCCTATTTTTTCTCCCGATATAAAATTCTATAAAGCAAAACCATTTGGGACACATATATTATGACATCACACCTCAGCCCTAGATTTGGATTATTTACTAAATTTGTACAAACGTAATTATTTACAGTATAATTTGTATATCAGCAAGTATTCTCCAATGTACAACATTCTCTAATATATCATTCCCATTCCACCTCAGCTGATGTGTGCTGAGCTTCTGGCACAAAATGGCTGCCATGCATCACCCAGGTGGGGGCCACACATTGGTGGGGGTTGATGTGAGTTTCCCACTTTAAGACACTGAGATGAAAGGCACTATATAAATGCAATACATTATTATTATTATTATTATTAACAACAGCAATTGAAATTTTGGCAGAGTGTAAATTAATTTGCTGACACTTTATCAGGGAAACCTCCCATTTGACCATATTAGAGAAAACCCAGATGTGAATTTTCCTACTGACCCCTTTCTGTTTATGATAGAAAAAAACAGGATGTGCATATTCTATCAAAAAAAGACACAACAGAATGAAAAACGGGCAGAACTCAAAATGGTTATGCTGACTGTCATGTTCACCCCTGTCAGAATAAGAGAATCAGGCTGAATGCCCTCGCATGTGGGACAATGTTTGCTCAGTAATGTTTGCGCAGTGGTTTGACTAGGTGTCTTCCCATGCTGTCCATTGTCATTGTTAAACACAATATTGTCCTTTTTATTCTGTACGTACATCAAAATTATATTCCCACTACAATGCTATAAAGTACGGTGCAGATATTTTGAGATGCTTACCGATGTCAAGATTTTCAGTTCCCTTCCATCACTTTCTTGTTCAAGCTTTGTGCTCTGAGGATATTTTTCTAATATTCTGTACAAAAGAGTAGTCTACTATTTGAACGTATGCACTCTCAGTATAAAAGGGGCAAACACATTATTATGTAAGCCAGTTATAGGACATGCATGTTAAAACCTTTCCCTCCATCAGGAAAAATACAAAACATGACATATATGTGAGAAGGGCCAGGGGCAAAGCTGATGTGAAAACTATGGAAGACGGCGTGAAGCGCGTGTATGTCTGAGAGGGTGTGCGTGTGTGCATTTCACCAAATTTAAGAGAAGATGAAATTCTAATGGAAGTGGCTTAACTGTGGAGAGAGCTCTGCTATATATCTGATTACTGGGCCAGTAATTTTCTTTCTTAAATAAGGAAAAAAATTGGGTGGGATGAATGAAATGTCGCTGTCATACTGCAGTGAGGGCGCCACGGAAGATTACTGTATTCCGTAATCATTCATCACTTGCACTGGTGTTCAGGCTTAGCATAATGGAATCCGTAAACTGCTTTCAATCTGAAAGTGAGGACGGCCTCTCAGTTGGGCCATAAATGCCTGTATGGTAATGTCTCCTCCGACCAGTAGAACATTTTCACAGGCATGCGTGTCTTATTGGTTTGATATAACATTTCTGCACGCGTGCACACACACACACACACACACACACACACACATCCACAGCCTTGTTTTCTCATGCTCAGGAGTGTTTTACATTGCATGGCTTGTTTGCGTAGCAGACACTCTTATATAATAACCTATGCCATTTAGCAGACGCTTTTATCCAGGGCAACTTACAGTAGTGAATGCAAACATTTTTCAATATATGTGGTCCCAATGGGAATCAAATCCACAACCTGAGCGTTGTCAGCGATATGCTCTACCGACTGAGCCACAGGATTGTACCTCTTAATTGTAACTATTTTACACATTCTCTAACACGTGTACAGGTGTTTTCTTTTCGGGTTTTTTTTACTGTATGGTGTTTTACCATGGAGTTTATATTGTGCAAAGTGTTCCACAGCCTCGTCCCACCCCGCTCTCCTCTGGTCTGAAGCCCAGGAAGCTCATATCTTTAAGCTGACAGTCCAATACACATACATGGCTCCTATGCAGCCAAACAAATTGATCATTTTAATGCTATAAAAGAATGCAGGGAAATAAAGAATATGTTTAGCTGATGTTATTTCACCAATTGTTTGGGCTAAAAATCAATATCTTGGACACATTTGTTTCCTTCCTACATTTAATTAAAATTGTACATTTACATTACATATTTTTTTAAAGCACGTGTGGTGCTAACGACACGTGCATTAAATATTATGCATTACAGTGGGTAGCAACCCCAAACATGGATGATGGAGTATCTGTCATTACTCTACATGAGACATGACTCCCTTTTACTGGGTCTTGCCTTCAGACAATTTTAATTGTAAGTTTGCATGTATATTTGGATGGAAAATATTAAAAAGTTTTGAACCGAACAAAGATAAGATGCTTATATTGCAAGACTAAGAAATTGTAGTTGTCTTCACCAGAGATACTTGTATTATTTTTTTCAGTTTAGTTCAAGGCCAAGAATATCACGCTGTGCTCAATATGTGGATTTCTAAATTGATAAACATTCCTGGTTCTGGTTGTTTTATTCCGTAGGAATGTAAAGATGCTTATATTGTCATTATTATAGAGCACTGGTAGTTCCTCGTTTATGAGTCTCTAAATATGATGCTTGAAATGTTCAAGTGGTCCAGATACAACACATCTAATTTTCAGTTCATAAAAAAATCTACCAACAGAGACACTTTGAACTCATTCCTATTATCCTGTCCCCATGAAATTCTGCATTGATTCATGGAAACAAACCATTAGCATTTTTCATACCCATTTTCGAATCGTACACCATAGAGCATAATTGGTTACAAAACAGGTTTCCAAGGACATCAGAGCCTTTCCCTCCCAGACTAATCTTGAAACCAAAATGGTTTTAACCCTTTAATAGTCTCACCTAGAAAAAAATGTGCTCTACCAAATGGTTGAGCAGACCATTAAAGGGTTAAGTAGCTTCCTCCTTGTAGAGCTAGTGCATTGTCCATTAAAGGAGAAGACATGTACATCAAATCATAGCATACAAAGACAGCACAAGGAATATGCTCTACCATCAGATTACCCAATACAGCAGGGAATGCATGTTTATTTATGTATTTATTAATTTAATTGTGCCCCTCATTATGCCCAGCTACAAGACATGGTTTAGCACAATACAACCACTAGATGTCACTGCAGAGCTCGTTGCTTCTGTACTCTTCATCTCAGAATACCCCTTCCAGTTTGCCTTTGTGCTCAGTTTTATCGTATTAATTAGAACTGAAAGTTGTAGAAAAAACGTTAATGAAACACTCATAATTTTGGCAAATATACATTTATTTACAGTAGTTTTAAGTACCTTATGTTTTTATTTCAAAACCATTATTTGTATTACATTTATTTTGTTGACACATACAACGATTGTCTATTAGTTCTAAATTGTAATGAAGTTATCAAAACTGATAACACTTTTAAAACTGCTATAAATGTATGTGAAAGCTGTTAATTTGTCAGTTATGTTAATTTTTTAATAAGTTATGAAGATTCAAAGGGTTTCAATTACAGTATATTATTTAGGCTATATGTAAAAAGACAAGACATTTTTTTTAGACAAATGTGAAATAAATCATTCTAACCGCCCCAAGCCTCTGCCTTGTCCTTTGCAATTTTACCTCCAGATGGCAGTAGTATGTCAGTTTCGCCAAAGCTGAAAAGGAAAAAAATGTTTAAAAATTCTCAACATTCTTTTAGTAGCCTACATTTCGAGTTATTTTTGTGCATTTTTTTAATTTCGAAAATGTCGTTTCGAGCTGTAGTTTTGTGTGGTTCAAACGGCTAAAAGGCCAAATTTGTTAGCTGTTATTTACTACTTGGTTATATGTGTGCCCAGACAGCATGCATTTTAAAATAGTAATTTATATAATGCAGTATTACCTCTGTGACCAGTAGGTGGAGCGAAGGTCATGTCGGACTGTGAACAGCAACGACTACAGGAATTTGGACTAAACTTGGTTCAATTATTACGTATGGTGCAGGAATGGAATGAATGAAGGAAAGAAAACAGCCATGCTTGTATGAGTCAGGACTTTCCATTGTAAACAACTCTAATTCAACTTACTGTACACGAGAACATCCTCAAAGTAGAAGTCGATTTCTTCACATTTTTACTTTTACCTTTCGTGTTGATGGACAACTGATAACTGAACATAATTGACGACTAAACACGTGTTAGCTACTATAAACCGCATACGGTATGTCTGGTTTATTTGGCTGCAAAGTAAATATTTCTGGAGAACAAAGCCTGGGCAACTATTAGGCTACTCCCCTTCCTCGTTCCAGTCTACAGCGGTAACGACAAATAAACAAATAAAAAGTGCAACCAGAGATTGCAGACTATTTATACTTTGATGCAACCTGGACTCTGGAGGTCAATCTTAATTTGCTGAGCCCATTTGATCTAAACAAAAAAATAGATATATGCATTATCCTCAGGGCTATGAAAATAATAAGAAACAACAACTTTTTTTTAACAAACAATAATGCCAAACAAAATATTACAGGACAGACAGCTAAAGTGAACAATTAAAAATAAATATATATAATACGTTGCCAAAATAACAACTGCTTATTTTATTAATACTGGTACGCGTCTTCAATGTGTATTTTTCATATAATCGATAACAATGTATGTTGTTTATGTACCTGGTTGGGACGTTTTTAGGAAACAGAAGACCCATGAGCAGACACTCACTACTATGCACACTCCGTACATTTCTAGAACCCTTTCCCGGCATACATTGCGTGTCCAATATGGAGGAACTGACAGTAGAGGTCCGTGGCTACAACGGAGCATATTACAAGGTAAATATTCATAGCTAGCCCAACTAACTCTTTTGGAAATTAATATAGTTAGTATTATAACACTCAAACACCGAAGTAAACTGGTTTCGACTCTACCCACTAATGTGTCGGGAAAAGGTTAATGTAAAAGAACTGATTTGACGTTTGTGTTTAAAAATGTCTGATCGTCTCTTGTCTAGCTAACGAACTATGTAGCTAGCTAGTTATAAACTTGGCTAGCTAGCTATCCGTATCCATATATATATGTTATTAACTTAAGACTATCGTATACGAACAGTTACCTATCCCTTTGCTTTTCCATCAGTAGGTCCGACATAGTAAACATACATTGCCTTTGTTTTGGGTGAACTTAGACAGCGGACTAACCTCTTTGTTGTCATATCGCTGGCCTAGCTAGCTAGCTAGCTAGCTAGCAAGGTAGGAGGATAGGGTATCGCGCCTGCTTTGTAGTTGGCTTTGCTAGCTACTGGTTATCGAAATACTTTACTTTTGCAGACATTGGTTTAAATCCTATGACATGTTTTAGTTTAGTTTTGTAACTTAGAGTGTTAAATAATGTTCGCAGGAAGTAAGTGAAAATAATGTAGAAATATTTGTAAAGTTCCGTGAAAAGTTGGCTACCAGCTTGCAAGTCAGCCATGGTTTTCTCTAGAAATGAACGTTAGCTAACATTACGTTAGCCAGCAGGTTTACAAGCTATCATAATAATAATAATAGCTGACACTAGTAGGCCTGTTGATTGTATAGAGTACGTTAATCAGCTAAGATCAGCCCTCAATACGTCGTATGTTAGAATGTTGGAGTATTGGCTTGCTGGCAAACTGGTTCAGTTCGATAGCTTAGCTCGCTAGCCGAAATCTCGGCTAGATAGCATGTCAAACGTGTGTATTGTTAAGCTGTCTGCTATCTAACGTAGATGGGCACGATAATGGGTTCTTCGAGTGGTTATTATAATGCAATATGGGTCAGTCGATTCCAAACAATTGGTAATGCTTTTCCTTAGTGGCTTGCTGAGTATTAATTTCAACATCAACCATAACATTTGAAGTACGCATCGTGAATGTATTAGTTTCGTTTCTGGCCACCGTATTTATGTTGTTGTCCTGGCGTACCTCTTACCATGTTCGTGGCATATTTTAAGCACTGTAAAAGCACACCCCTTGAAACTCCATACTCCAGTGAGTCAAATTTAAATGCTACGTTACATTGTGTATTTTGCTTTGATGGTGTTTGGCAAGTTAGTTTTATAGTTGTATGTTGACTGAGCCAGCACCACCGTAACAAAAAGTAGGCTACGTGACTATGGAGAACCCTACACAGTAAATTATCCCGCCCAAAGTTACTTTTTTCATAGAGAAGCGTTCAGTGATCGGAAATGTAATCATTTGAAGCTATTATTCTGTTATTGTATCATCCTGAAGTTATTCCCACAATGCACCACAGGCCCAGCCGTCTCTGTGCATGTCAGCTGCTCGCTGTCAATCTCCAGCTGTCCCTCGGTTCAGCAGATAGTTTGGACGCCAGGGCTATTTTTGAATCGCTGGCTAGCAGATAACCACTATTTCCAGAGGCACCACTATTTTTTAACTCTCAAATAGCAAAGAGGGGGGGGGTTCTTTTCTTCTGTAGTGTGAATTTATGTAGGGAAATCTTTCAAACGAATTGGTCTGTAATGGAATTAATTTGAGAAATCACACAATTTATCCGATTTTACATGGATGGATACCATTGTTAATAAAGCAGGCACATGTCTTACAATGAACATTTGTACCCCGTTTCAGAAATACACTTGTCATTTGTTTGCAGTGTAAGTAGTTGATATGCAGGTTCATTGTCTGATTAGACTTTGACATATAACCATGGCTTGAGCTTGCCTCCCACTGTAGTTTAATGGACTGGTGTGGTTCTTTTGCTAAAGTTAGCCTACATTGTTTTTATCCTGCCTGGTAAACAAACTGGTGTATAAGTGGTTGGGGGGAAATGTGGAATATACTAAATACTTCCACCTTATCAGCCAGTATAAACATCAGGATTTAGTACTATATTAGTACTATATTATGAAGTAATGTCTTTGCCATATGCTCATTTGTGATTTGTGTGATGCAGCTATTTAGCTGCTGAAAATGACAGACTTGTCAGGAGATAAAATTAATCAGAATGTATTTCCTAATCATAAAGGTCAATTTTGTGTTGCAGGGGTTTGTCAAAGATGTCCACGATGATTCACTCACCATTGTGTTTGAGAATAAGTAAGTGTAACATCACAAGTGCTTTTCCAGGTGCAAACAGAACACCTACAAGCTTAAAAAAATTATGTTGTTTTGTGACACAGGAAAAGCCTTATTTGAAAAGTATGTGGGTTTCTGTTACTTATTCTGTTTAAACTGCGGTTAACTCAAATTACCTTTTGTAAAAGTACTGGAGCCGTCAAACGACACTAACCCATATTCAAGGACCTACGGAACATCTTTGGTTTTGTTTTTCCTGAAGCTGGCAGCCAGAGCGTCAAGTTCCCTTCAGTGATGTGCGATTGCCTCCCCCTTCTGACGCTAAAAAGGACATCGGTGAAGGCGAGGAAGTGGAGGTAGGCTCCCTTTGGAGGCTTACTGTTCAACATTCCCACTTAATGACACCATATAAAAGGGATGCATGTCGGGGGATCCGAGGGCCTGATTTCTAAGAGGAAGTTGAAAGTTGGGCTCTCTTTGTGTCTCCCACAGATTTACTCCAAAGCGAATGAGCAGGAGCCATGCGGCTGGTGGCTGGCTAAAGTGCGGATGATGAAGGGAGATGTACGTAAGGACCCAGCCGCCGTCTGATGCTTTCCGCCATTTAAGCCTAGACTGGAGAATGACATACGTTTTGGACATGTCTGTCCTTCAGAGTCTTCAGAGCCTTCCTAGGACAGACATATCCAAAATGTAAGTCATTCTCTGGTCAAGAGAGCCAACAACCAACAAGCTTAGCATGTTGGTGTGTTTTATTTATGCCATTTAAGCCTGACACAGCGCTTCCTTTGGAATGATTTTATGTGATGGTAGTGCTCTGAAAGGAGTACCCTAATAAACCCAATTGTAGTTTGTGTGTGATGGTATGTGTCTGTGTTTTATGCAGTTCTATGTAATCGAGTATGCTGCCTGCGATGCCACGTACAATGAAATTGTCACCTTTGAGCGACTCCGGCCGGTCAACACCAACAAAGCAGCGACGAAGAACACCATTTTCAAGTGCACGGTCGCTGTTCCAGAAGACTTACAGGCAGCGTACGTACATCTAGCGACAACTTTGTACACCTAACGCACAACGCCGATTAAGCAAAGTGCTGAAGCTCTTTTGAATGCTTGGAGTCAAGAGTCGTGAAAATTAACTTGCTTATTTTTAGGTGTGAACATGAACAGGCACACAAAGATTTCAAAAAGGCAGTGGGAGCTTGCCGGATCGTCTACAGTCCAGAAACGAGCAAATTAGTTATACTGGTGAGTGATTGTCTGTCTCTCCTGTTCAATTTGTCACATTCATTAACCAGTGTTTATTATCAAGAGGAAATGTATGAAATAATTCACTTGTTTTTATTTGTGTTGATATTCAGTCCACAAACGAAGCCACAGTCAAGCGAGTTGCCATACTGAGCGACATGCACCTGCGTAGCATTCGCACGAAGCTAATGCTAATGTCACGGAACGAGGAAGCCACCAAGCACCTGGAGGTAAGCTCGAGGTGCTTTGCTTTTTCTGGTGGACTTTCCGTATGCGTCGGTGTAGGATTTCTGTGCTCAGTAGTAACAGCACTCTCTTGTATTCTTGTTCTTGGTAGTATGACAGAAGTTACGAGTGTTTCTCGTAACCTCTGAGAGATCTATTTTTGGCTTGTATCATTTGAGCAGAAGTCAATTTATATGGCATAATTGCACAAGTGTTAATTTCCACGCTAGGCAGAGCGTCTCCTGAAATTACAGCTCTGCCCTAATTTATGACCTTATGAGATGCCTAAAAGCCAAATGTACTGAAAACAGAATCGTTCAACACCTCCAGAGCACAAAGCAGCTGGCCTCAGCCTTCCAGGAGGAGTTCTCTGTCAGGGAAGACCTGGTGGGCCTGGCCATCGGGAGCCACGGCAACAACATTCAGCAAGCCAGGAAGGTGCCAGGAGTCACAGCCATCGAGCTGGACGAGGAACGGGGAACATTCCGGATTTATGGAGAGGTGAGTGGAAGTGCCTCTGCTCCTGTAAGGAGAATGGACATGGATGCGTGAGCGGATCTCTCATGAGACTGACAACGTTGGCTTTGGGATGCATGAGTGGAGAGGGTGGGGCATCTGAATGCTGGGCTTTGGGTGTGTGGATGGATTGGGGTGGGGCATCTGATCGCTGGGCTTTGGGTGTGTGGACAGATAGGGGTGGGCATCTGAACGCTGGGCTTTGGGTGTGTGGACAGATAGGGGTGGGCATCTGAATGCTGGACTTTGGGTGTGTGGGCGGATAGGAGCGGGGCATTTGAACACTGGGCCTTGGGTGTGTGGGTGGATAGGGGCAGGGCATCTGAATGCTGGGCTTTGGGGTGTGTGTGAGGATAGGGGGCTGGGCATCTCTGAATGCTGGGCTGTGTTCTCCAGAGCGCTGAAGCCGTGCAGAAGGCCCGGAGCTTCCTGGAGTTCATTGAGGACTCGGTTCAAATTCCCAGAAGCCTGGTTGGTAGGTGGATGTTTCTTTCCTTTTTGGATGTTTAAGTTCTGTAAGGCTTGGGGAGAAACCTTACCTGTGGTGCTTTTATCTGCAGGCAAGGTGATTGGCAAGAATGGAAAGGTGATCCAGGAGATTGTGGATAAGTCTGGTGTGGTTCGCGTACGGATCGAAGGTGACAATGACAACAAACTTCCCCGACAAGAAGTAAGCCCTTACTTTACCGAGTCAGGTTGAGCAAACCTTTTCACAGCTTGGATCTTTTCATTTATTAATTTATTTGTATTATTTGTTTCAGATTTTTCCTGTTTTTCTTCCAATTTGGTAGCCAATTACACCCTCTATTTCTTTCGATTCGCCCTCCCCCACAACCTCGCTGCCGGTCACTACAGGGCAAGCTAATTCCCTGAGGCCAGCGATGATCCGACTCCTCCGAGATGAAACGCGCTCACCGACTTTCTAGAGACGCGCTTCTCTGCGAACTTGTGCCGCCTCCACCTCCGCCTCCCCCTGCCCTGGGGTAGACAGCCAATCGCCCCCCCGGTCTGGCGCAGTCGGGTTTCGAACCGCGGCTGTAGTAGGCAACTTGCATTCCCAAGCGAATGCTTAGACCGTTATGCTACCCGAGGCCCCACAGCTTGGATCTTAAACCGTAAACGGCAATGGAGAATGTCATTCATTTATATGTCTATTTTCCTATGCAGTACATTTTTGTATGTATGCAGCATAATTCAGAGTGTTCATAATGATATACTGTATATCCATAATAACAATTATTATATTTCTCTTTGAACCTTTTGACACAGGGAATGGTTCCGTTTACGTTTGTCGGTACGAAGGAGAGCATTGGGAACGTCCAGGTTCTGCTGGAGTACCACATCGCCTACCTGAATGTAAGCAGTCTACCTACCATACCTTAACATAAGTAGTCTACCTACCATACCTTAACATAAACAGTTTAGCACATCGCCTACCTGAACTACCGCAAGCACATTCTGAGGTCAAAGAATGTATGACAGAGGTATGATATTTTATGAGGCTTCATTTCACCATAGTTATGAGCCAATCAAAGACAGAACGGGTAGAGAAGTATTCGTCTGTCCACCTCAAATGAGCTTTTCTCATTTCAATGAAAGCGAGGTGACTTTTCCCGCTTCTACAGAAAATATTTAGGGTTTATAAAACAAACAAAGCGGCAGCGTTAGCATAATGGTTAAGGAACTGGGCTAGTAACGCAAAGGTTGCAGGTTCGATCCCAGGTGGGGCACTGCCGTTGTACCCTTGAGCAAGGTACTTAACCTGAATTGCTTCACTAAATATCCAGCTGTATAAATGGATTGTATGTAAAGAAATGTGAAACTGTAAGTCGCTCTGGATAAGAGCGTCTGCGAAATGCCTGTAATGTAATGTAAAGTGAAATTCTGCCCCGTTACAGTTACAGTCTGCCCCCTCCCCAACCACATCCCCCTCCCCCTCCCTTGTTGCGGTGAACTCATCGTGGTGTCTCGCCTGTTGCAGGAAGTAGAGCAGCTGCGTTTGGAGCGCCTGCAGATTGACGAGCAGCTTCGGCAGATTGGGATGGGCTTCAGGCCCGGGGCCGGCCGGCCCGCGGAGGAGAAGAAGGAGAAGGGCTACGCCACGGACGAGAATGCCTCCGCCGCCCCGCTGCACGGGAGCCGGTCCTACAGCGGGCGTGGCCGCGGCCGCCGAGGGCCCAACTACACCTCCGGATACGGTAACCCCCGTCAGCTGACTCCACGACACATCGCCATGCCCTGTCACCTTGAGCCCAGTTCAGATCAAAACAGAGCAGACCAGTCTCTGAATGTTACTGAGTAAAAATGAAATGGCTCAAACCGGGTCAAAGCTATGGTTCACAAGGAGTTATGATCTGGTTGAGCGGATCCGCCTGGTCCGTAAACAGGATTTGACACAGATTTGACATGTTGAACGACATGTTCTAATACTCGATAGTTCACATTTTCACATTGTCAATCAAATGTGAGTTCGCTCGTAGTCCTGCAAAACGTCTTGACAACCCTACAGGGCCAGTCTTATTGGCTTCCCTTTAAAGCCAATCGCCGCCCTCTTGCCAGAGTCTAAATTCATCGGACGTTGTAACCACTACACAGAACTTTATTTGGACTAAAATGTATTTTCACCTGACATTGGAGGTTTGTATTACTAATAATGACAATGGGGAATTATAAAATACAGTAAATTACATGACACAGAACTTTATTTGGGGGGATAAAAAAGTAAATGACATGATAGAGGGGGATAAAAAGAAACAAAATAAATAAATACACATAACATTAATGAAACACAAAACAGACAGACATACAGTATATTATATATACACACACGCACACACAGTGCTTTCCAGAATTATTGGCACCCATGGTGAAGATGAGCTAAAAAGGCTATGAAAAAATGTCTTTGTTGTTCATCAGCTTGATCTTACACTCAAAATATGAGAGAAATCTAAACTTTAATTAAGTTTTGTACAAGAAAACAAAAATCCTTATCAAAATATTCTGTGATCAAAATATGGAGGTATGCTTTGGATCATTGTCCTGCTGGAAGATCCAACCACGACCCAGTTTTAGCCTCCTGACAGAGGCAGCCAGATTTTAATCTAAATTCTCCTTGTACATGATGGACTCCTTGTACATGGCATCATCCTTGTACATACATTAGGATGATGCCATGTATCCTAATAAGGTTTCCATGGCCTTTGGAAGTAAAACAGCCCCACAACTTCACAGACCCACCACGATACTTCCTAGTGGGGATTGGGTTCTTTTCTGCATGGCCATCCCTCTTTTTATGACTCATGACAGCAGACCCCAAGATACAACCAACTTATGCAATTCTCCAACTGTGACCCTTGGATATATTTTTGCCTCTCGAACCATCCTCTTCACTGTGTGTGGGGGCAAAATACACTTGGGTCCTCTTCCAGGCAGGTTCATCACAGCTCCAGTTGTTTAAACTTCTTGAATATTACCCCAATAGTGGAGATCGGTATTTTCAGGCGTGTAGCTATTTTTTTATAGTCATTTCCTGATTTATGAAGGTCAACAACCTTGAGTGTAAGATCAAGCTGATGAACAGCAAAGACATTTCATCTTTACCAAAGGTGCCAAACATTCTGGAGGGGACTGTATGTATATAAACATAGGGAATCCTATAATGCTTTATGTGGCCAGAATCTCCCATGTTAGAATGAAGATTACACTGGCTGCTTTAACAAGGGTTGCACACATTGGTTGACTGCTTTGTTGGTTCTTAAATGGTTTCCCTGACAGGCACGAACTCTGAGCACTCCAATGCCTCCGAGACGGATTCTGAGCGGAAGGACGAGCTCAGCGATTGGTCGCTGACAGGGGAGGAGCCAGAGCGGGGCCCCCGGCAGCAGCGGGACAACAAGAGGAAGCCTGGGACAGGGCGGGGCCGCGGGGGCCTGAGTGGCAGGAGCCGGGGGGCTGGGAGGTGGGCAACCGGCACCCCCATCAGCTCTGGTAAATAGTATTGGGGGAGAGTAATGTGTGCGTATCTGTAAAAGCAATTCAGAGGGATCTGGTGAATAGTATATGGGGGCAGAGTTGGGGTTAGGGATCTGGTGAATAGTATATATGGGGCAGAATAGTCTAATGGTTTGGGAGTCTTGTGCAGTGTAATGGTGAGGGAACTGGCCTTCTAACTTTGCTGGTTGCTGGTTCGATTCCCAGGTGGGGCACTGCTGTTGTACCTTTAAGCAAGGTACTCAACCTGAATTGCTTCAGTAAAAATATCCAGCTGTATGAATGTATTGTATGTAAAGAAATGTCAATTGTGTAAGTCGCTCTGGATAAGAGAGTCTGCTAAATGGCAAAAATGCTAATGTAAATGATCTGGGCTTGTAACTACAGGTTTGATTCCCAGATGGGCCACTGCTGTTGTACTCTTGAGCAAGGTCCTTAACCTGAATTGCTTCAGTAAATATCCAGCTGTATAAATGGATTATATGTAAAGAAATGTAATTGTGTAAATTCGCTACATATCATTTCAATTTTGTGTGCTGTTGAATAGCTTTTTAAAATCTAGTTCTTTACGTGACAACATTTTCACCCAAAATCGTGACGATGACTTTTTTCGGTGTAGTGCTGAAGGACCCAGACGGCAACCCGTTCAGCGTTCTTGACCACACGGAGACGGACCAGACCGCCGACACAGACGGCAGCGAGTCACACAACAACACCAACCGCCGCCGCCGATCCCGCCGCCGCCGGACCGACGAGGACGCCACACTCCTCTACGGCGAGTCAGACAACACCTCGCACAGCGAGAACGGCATCGGTAAGCGGTGCAGCGAGGGGGGGCGTGGCGGCAGGGTGGGGTGTGTGGAGGGTGGTGTGAGCAAGCCTCTGTGCCTTCGCCTCTGAAAGAAGGATCTCCACAACATTTGCTTTTGTAGATGATTCTGAAGCCAAACCGCAGCGGCGAAACCGTAGCCGCCGGAGGCGTTTCCGCCCCCAGGAGGAGCGGCAGCCAGGTAACGGGACGATTATGCGATGTGGGTGCTCCAGAACCAGCATGAAGGAATGCGCTCACACTGACCTCTTGGGTTTATAGACCCGTGTCCGTGTCCACTCTGTTCTAACCCACCGTCCAGGGGGCCGAGGATTTCTCGTCCTTTTTCAGTGATCAGATCCGTTTTTAGATTATTGCAGATTATATCTGTCTTTGGCCCAATGCTATTTTTGAGATTTAGATAAGTGCTATTCCAGACAAGAGTTCTTGTGCGCTAACAAAGAAACTTTGTGAAAACATTTTTTGTTCATTTATTTTGAAGCTGTTAGGGTGAAAATATCGGCCGATTTCTGCCTTTTTTTTTTGCTTTAATGACAAAGTTGGATAAAGGACAGAAACACCCCAGCTGATTGTTTTAGCTTATTATTGATGGAGCATTCTTATAAATGCTGTTAATTCATTTTGACTGCCACATGAATGTGCGGAAAAAGGTGAGTTACATATACCGTAGAAAAATCATATATTCTTAATTTTACCCTGCTTGGACTGTGTGACATAATAATACCCTGTGTATACATACATACACAGTAGAACCTCAGAGTTACAGACCGACTGGTCCACTGCAGGGGTGTGAACAATTACGCATTATCAGTATCAAGCTCTTTATCATCACTGACGAAAAAGGCAAGCATTAAACCGAAACGAGTCACAATTTCCAATTATAACTTTTTTCTAAATACTGTCAAAATTAGCACTATTGCTAAAGAGTACAATGTGGACAATCAACAGTGTTGGATATGAAGTAGGGTTCCAAAGATAGCAGGAGATGAAAAGGAGATGTATTGTTTGGAAAGCTAAGAGTAAAACCAAATGGGATCCTGTTTACTAGTTAGAAAAGAGAATACCCTATTTAAAATTTAAAAAAACAAGGCTACGGGTGTATGTAGTGTAATGCAGGTAATGATTACAATCAAGAAAGAGTTCAACTTCTTAAAATCTGTGTATTAAGACGACACTTTAAAAACGTAAATGGATACACTTTAAAAATGTATCCATTCCGGATACATTTGTATCTCAGAGGTTCTACTGTACTGATTTGAATGCATTGTACTATATTAAATAGAATCACTGTATTTGGTCTTTAATGCTACTACTTACCACTTACACAAAATGATTTGAATTGAGTGTGATTCTAATTGTTTTAGTAGAACAGTACACCAAATAAAAGAACAGTACAAGAACAGTATACTAAATGAAAATCACGGCCTTGCTGCTAATTCTACGGATTGTTTGTGCACGCACAGGCACACTAACAAGGAAATGTGTCTGCTTTTATCCACTTTCTTTCTTTCTGTGTTCTGGGAATATTACAATAAAAGGATTTGTAGCTCCAGAGGTGCATCTTAGGCTGAATTGTATTAAGCAGACGGTTTTGAACTCTTTGTGTTTCAGTTACAGTGGCCGATTACATATCACGCGCAGAATCCCAGAGCCGGCAGCAGAACACCAGGGATCTGAATAAGAACAAAAATGCGCTGGTGAGACTTCAGTTCTGATCCATATGAGATGTACTTTTATTCTGCATCACTTCCCAGCACTAATATCTGCCACCTCTGCTCAGTATTCTGCAAATAAAGAGCAAACATTTTACACCAGTGTTTATAAAATATTAAATTACACGTTTAACTAGTTACTACCAATTAAAACCAAAATGTTGTCTGTGGATTGTCCATTTTTGGGATTTGGGAAACTGTCACTTTTGGCATTACTAAGGTTTCCTGTAGGGACCCCCATTCATGTGGGATTGTATTTGCAGCATGCACTTTCACTGCACAACAAAACAAACGATGGAATAACAGCAAGTAGTAAGAGTGATTTCGAATGTCTCTGGTTAAATTGTGATTTCTATCGATGGTTGTTTTTGGTGGTGCAAGAAGAATGACAGTGGAATTTATGGTCGTAAAAGTAGTATAACGTCAGTAATAGTAGTAGTACATGACTGTAGTAAAGTGGTGGAAGCTTCTGGATGGGACCCTCTTCTAGGCACAGTGGATACAGGCAGGCAGTGTGTGGTATAATGGTTAGGGAGCTGGGCTTGTAACGTTAAGGTTGCAGGTTCAATCCCCAGGTGGGACACTGCTGTTGTACCCTTGAGCAAGGTACTTAACCTGAATTGCTTCAGTTAATATCCAGCTGTATAAATGGATTGTAAAGAAATGTAAACTGTAAGTCGCTCTGGATAAGAGCGTCTGCTAAATGCCTGTAATGTTTAATGTTTAGTACAGCTCTGTGGTGGAAGAGTGTGTGTGTGTGTGTCTGTCCGTGTCTCTGTGTGTGTTTGATCATGCCTGTTTCCCCTCCTCCTTAGCAGGTGAAGGTTGAGTTCAAAGAGGAGCACAGCCCCTCAGCTGTGACGAGCAACGGCCCCAGCAACAGAGGAGAAGAGCCCAGCAATACGCCCCCCTGTCCCACCGAGAGGGCCCCGAAAGTCACGTACCACGAAGAGGGGACCCAACCGACTGTGCTCAACGGGGTCTCCTAAACGCTGTCTCACTATAAAACCATAACTTCTACATTTAAAATAGTGCTTGTACAAGCTTGCCAAAGATAGACATGTGGACTTCCAGATTCTATAACGCACTTTTTCAGTTCCTTCATATCGGAACCAAGAGGGGACGGATCCAGAGTAACAACAGAATGGAGACGAAAAAACAACAGTCACACCTAGTATGTGTGTTCCAATTACATGACCAGATGTTGTGCCTTCAGAGTAGTTTCAACATTTAAAGTTGGCTGGCTGTAGAAAACATAACTTTTGTCAGATGTGATGAAGGTGCTGGGAGGACCCCAGACATCCTAATATTTGTTATGAAGAATGTTAGCGGCTTTTTGTTACGTTTTAATATGCAACCACTTCTTCATATGAGGAAAAATGTAGAAAATGCAGTCTGAACGAGAGAAAAAAATTGCACTGAATTGTTACTTTCCTGTTAGAGCAATGTAAGTCTGGAAACTGGTCTGTTGACTTTGTTGTCCTTTTTTTTTTAATGCTGTCAGAAACACACAGCCTGCAGAGCTGGAAGATTGGATTGTGTTTCATTCGTCCGCAGGGGCCGATAATGACGGAGACTGTTTCACAAAAAATGGGCTTTGTTTGGTTTATTTATTTTAAAATGTACAGTATTTAAAAAATGAAGCTGTTCTTTAAACACTAAACCGGCAGAAAGTGTTTCAATGCAGGTGTAATTTGGACTACTGAAAGATCAATTTCCAGATTCTGTTTGTTCTGTAAACTACATATGTTAGTCCTTCTGGTTTTTTTAATGATCATTTTGGTTGTTTGATGTGCAATATGTTTTGTATGCAGGTAGTTCTTAAATAAAACTTGATCTTCCATATTCTGTCTATGAAATCATTCTCTTAAAACTAATGTGTTGATTATTCCCATATATTATTAGCAAGACTACTAAATATGCAGTATGTATGTTGACATAAATATACAGGTGAAATTACATACTTTGTTATTTAAACTTGAAATAAAAGGAAAATGTTTTTTAAGAAACACTCAAAAGTTTGATCCAAACTGCCAAATGGGGGAATTCTGCTTTAATTGTGTCTCATATCTGGCTTTTTCTTTCCACTTCTTTTTCATAACCAGAGTAGTACAATGCAAATGAAGGCAAGTAACGTACACAGAACACAAAACAGCAGTGGCAAATACGTGATTTTATTGTAGACACATCAGGTGTAAAATTTTGATTGAACCTAAAGCGTTCAACCAGTTAAACTGATAGAAATGTGGAGATACATTTCTTGGCTTGCATATCAAGTGTATGTTTAGCTCACTGTCAATGAAGAGGAAAAGACACAAGGATCTTGGAGAAACAAAGACTCTGCTTTCACCCGAGTTTCCAGCTGTTTAATGGCCTGCACAGCAACCCCTAACAGGAGGGTTACAGGGTCAGTCATGGGGATTGTGGCAAGTGAGGCAATAAGTTGAAGGGCTGTAATGTTATTACGTAGCCCTCGGGTTTGGTGAAGGATGACAAACAAAAAAAATGGTTCATCTGTATACCCATACATTATATAATTGCTTCTGAATGACCAACCTGCAAAACCTGCAAAACCTACAGCTGCTACCGACAGGCCCACAGCCACAGAAGTGGCCTGAACACAAAAGGGATAAGTACAATACTCCTTGATTACACGGTTGCCTTAATTGATAGAAGAGGAAAAATAATTACAGTTTAATCCATGCAAATGAAAAGATGTGTCGATCACCAACAATAACTGGTGGCATTTCATCTGCATATTATTAAAACCAGTTTTTTCCATTTCCATTTGGCCCCAAACATTGTGCCACATTTCTAAATATAGCATCCTGTCCATACATTGTCAGGTAGAGCCTATATCAAATGATTCCATTTTTTATGCTAATTATTTCTAGCAGGAACCATTGTTTTCTTGCATTTAAGATAGTGTAAGTATAAAACCTGTGCGTGTTTGTGTGCATACAGCGCCTGCCAAAATATATTCACTTTTATCTTCTTGTTAAACCGCTCCAGTGCAGCTTTGGCCTTGTGCTTTGTGTCATTTTCCTGCTGAAAGGTGAGATTTCGGCCAAGTTTGAGGTCTTTAGCAGCCTGAAGCAGATTTTCCTCTAGGATTTGCCTGTACTTTACTACATACATACCATCCTCTATCCTGCTAAGCTTCCCAGTTCCTCAAACCCACAACCTAAGCATTGTCAGTGCCATGCTCTACATATAAGTAGTCCTCTATTAACTAGAGTTGTATTGCTGAAAAGTATTGCATGATTTAAGAAATTGTGTACGGAGGTCTTCATTTGAAACATTTGGGTTTCATACCAACTATTAATTATTTAAATTCTGTGTTTGTCTGATTAGTAAAGCATAGGCTATACCGTAATGCGTATCTCTCACTTGCTGTACAGAAAAACATTCATTTCATGCCAGTGACCTTTACAGTGAAAACTGATTTTAGTCATTAAAATAGAAGATAACTGTTCACAGTTTTGTGTTCAAAGTTGAAAATATAGGTTTATCTTGGCCATACCATTTTTAAAATGTCCTGATATGGATGGATGGATTACCAAAATAATAATTGACAGGGTTAAATGATTTACAATTAAATGTACAGAAAACACCTAATCTAAATCTAAAATACCTGGTTACATGATGGGGATATTTTCTGGTATATTACATTTTGAGAGTGAGAGATAACGGCTTTCAATAATACAACAGAACAAAGAAGAAGAAACCTCGTATATTAACAAAATAGTTAAATGTTAGTTTTGCAAGGGTTGTCCCATTGTAGGAAAGAGTAGGCTACGTGATAAAAACAAAAAAACAGTAACACACATAACACATTGGTGATTCACACTACATTAGTAATAGCTTCCTGACGATAACGCACTGTGCTGCGCAGATCAAGGACAAGCTGTAAACAACCGAAATCACTTTTCGATCAGTGATTCTGGGCGTCAAGAAGACCCGGCAAAGTCATTTATTTTATTTAACTTTATGAGCTGTGCTTCCTAGCGAATAGCTGGCTAACTTTTTAAAACGCATTTAGTTTAAATATTAAAAAATGAATGTCGAGGTACGTGTCCTTAGCGAGGGTTATACATTTACTGAGCTACATCTCACCTGACGACAACGTTTAAAAATACGCTACATTTAAAAATACAGTACTTCCAAACAAGCTCGCCTGTCATCATCTTATCCGCGAAGTAGTTGGCAAGCAAACATATGGAATGGGG